>JAIFGZ020000604.1:550000-1150000 GCA_019925245.2 Oryza australiensis | reverse complement strand
ATGTGCCATTAGTTGGTCTCGGTAGTGTTGGTACAAAGTCCTTAGACCTGAGATCACCATGGATTCCAACATGTGTAGTAGCCTACTTTGGGACTACCAAACGCTATTCCGTAATCGGGTAGTTATAAAGGTAGTTTTCGGGTTTGCTATGAAACATGGAGTGGGATGTGAGTGATCAAGATGGAATTTGCCCCTCCTTTGGAGAGATATCTCCGGGCCCCTCGAGGTAATGGATTATGGAAATGCATGGCCATGCTAAGTTGATTGAGGAGTCAATCAACGGACGGATAATCCAATACGGTTCGAGTGAATGGTTAAGCTATTGAAGGGATGGCACACATCTTGCCTATAGCTTAACGGTATCGTGAGGCAAAGGGATTTGTGTACACATTACGGTTCGAGCCGATATTATATTCTTGTATACTATGGTGTCAATATGTGCTGCTAGGCGCCGTTGTTGGAGTCGGTGAGTTGGACTCGAGCCGACGGTCGGCTAAGTTAGACTATAGCCGAAACCGAGTATACCCGAACCTACGTGGTCGCACGCTTAAGGGGATAAGAATAGGCATTCGAGTTGGACTCGGATACGGCTTGATCGGATAGGGATCCGATCGGATAGAGTCCTATGGGCTTACGACGTGTGGGCGGCCAACTCTATGAGATACGGATGAGATCCGATTCAAAATAGAGTCCTAATCGGCCACTAGTCCCGTCGGCCAACTCTATATAAAGGAGGGAGGGGTGGAGAGTTGCGGTATGTCAATTGCATCGCGTGCAACAGAAGTCGCCGAGATCAATCTCCACGGAAACCCTCTCCACCTTCGAGCCAAACCCTAGCCTTGCATCGCGTGCTAGCACACGGGTGTTCGGCGTTCTGTCCCCGGACGTGTGGATACCGGTAGAGGCGCTGCTACATTGCACGCTGTTGATCGGCTTCGGATCGGCTGCAATCGGAGCGATCGGTGTGGTGGAATCGGGCTGCGGTCGGGCGCGTCGGAGCGACGCGTGAGAACGCGGCCGGACGACTCGAATCGGGCGATTGGCGAATCGGGCGTCTCCGGGAATCGGCTACACTTGTTCGGATCGGATTGCCCCGATTGGCTATTCCGCTGCGCTCTACTCCAATCGGTAACGATCTATCGGCCCTTACTTGCAAGTGTTCCTGGTTTGCGCGGTAAAAGTTTTTGTTTTCGGC
This sequence comes from Oryza australiensis, assembly GCA_019925245.2. Lineage (NCBI taxonomy): Eukaryota > Viridiplantae > Streptophyta > Magnoliopsida > Poales > Poaceae > Oryza > Oryza australiensis. The sequence continues at coordinate 1,148,805 of JAIFGZ020000604.1, read as the reverse complement.
TAGCGTAGCCTCCGCGTAACCCTTCAAGAAGCAACTCCAATCTTTAATCGGCAAAATCAATTTCATGAGGCGATTCATAGCCAATCTCTCGGAAAAGATGGAGCCGTTCACACCAATGCTTTGGCTGAAAGTCGATCAAGCATTCACATGGGGGGTAGAGCAGCAAAAGGCTTTAGACAACAACAAAGATTATCTGAGTTCCCCTCTAGTTGTAATGCCTCCGCAAAAAGGGATACTGTTTAAGCTGTACCTATCGGCCGATGACAAGTCAATCAGCTCTGTTCTAATCCAAGAAGTTGAGGGCAAAGAAAAAGCCATCTTCTATCTCAGCCGACGATTACTAGATGCAGAAACAAGGTATTCGCCTGTGGAGAAGCTATGCCTATGCCTCTATTTTTCATGTACGAAGTTATGGCATTATCTGCTATCCAATGAGTGCACAATAATCTGCAAAGCCAATGTAGTTAAGTACATGCTATCGGCTCCAATGTTAAAAGAAAGAATTGGGAAGTGGATCTTTGCGCTAATAGAATTTGATTTGAGGTATCAGGCACCTAGGGCAGTCAAAGGACAAGCTATAGCCGATTTCATTGTAGAGCACAGAAATGATTCGTTTGGCTCAGTGGCAATTAGGCCTTGGACTTTGACGTTTGACGGCTCGGTTTGCACCAACGGCTGCATCATCGGCTTAGTCATTATTTCACCCAAGGGCAAGTTTCGAATTTTCTTTCGCTATCAACCCCCACGCTACAAACAACCAAGCCGAGTACGAAGCCGTCCTCAAAGGATTACATCTACTCAAGGAAGTTGAAGCCGACGCCATCGAAATAATGGGGGATTCATTGTTGGTCATCAGCCAACTATCAAGAGAATATGAATGCAAAAACGACGCGCTGATGGTCTATTATCAGCAATATCGAGAATTAATGGACGGTTTTCGGCTAGTTACTTTGAAACATATCCCAAGAGAGCAGAACACAGAGGCCAATGATTTAGCTCAAGGGGCATCGGGCTATCGATCGATGTTGAAATAAATTGACATAGAAGTTGCCGCCATTATAGCCGATGATTGGAGGTTTGAAGTTTACAGCTATCTCAAAAGCCCCTCTCAATCGGCTACAAGAAAATTATGATATAAGGCGTTAAGATATGTCGTGCTCGATGAAGATCTGTACTATCGGACGATTGATGGTGTGCTAGTCAAGTGTTTGGGAGCCGATCAGGCCAAAGTAGCCATCAGGGAAGTGCATGAAGGGATCTGTGGCACGCATCAATCGGCCCACAAAATGAAGTGGCTGCTTCGCTGAGCAGGATATTTCTGGCCGACAATGCTGGTGGATTGTTTCAAATATTACAAGGGGTGCCAGGATTGTCAGAAATTTGGCGCCATACAACGAGCACCAGCATCGGCTATGAACCCAATTATTAAGCCTTGGCCGTTCAGAGGATGGGGCATTAATATGATCGGCCAGATTAGTCCACCCTCAAGCAAAGGGCATAAGTTTATTCTAGTGGCGATGGATTATTTCAAAAAATGGGTGGAAGCAGTTCCTCTGAAGAAAGTGGATTCGAAGGACGCAATCGAGTTTACCAAAGAACATATTATCTACTGATTTGGCGTCCCACAAACGATAACAACAGACCAGGGATCTATCTTTGTATCGGATGAGTTTGTTCAGTTTGTCGATGGCATGGGGATCAAACTACTTAATTCTTCACCGTACTATGCACAGGCCAACGGGCAAGCCAAAGCTTCAAATAAAAGTTTGATTAAATTGATTAAAAGAAAGATCTCGAGTACCCCAAACAATGTCACACCGATTAGCCAATTATCGTGGGCATATCGGATGGCATGCCACGGATCAATTCAAGTCCCTCCCTACAAGCTGGTTTATGGGCACGAGGAGGTGCTACCATGGGAAAGCGTCGTCGGCTCAAGGAGCATTCAGCTACAGGATCAACTCACAGCCGATGATTATTATCACTTGATGGTGGACGAATCAGAAGACCTTGTTTTATCCAGGATGAGGGCCTTGGAAAAAGTTACGAGGGATAAGACATTATAATAAAAAAGTGGTGCCTAAATCTTTCGAGGAAGGCAAACTCGTTTGGAAATTGATACTGCCGATTGGATCCAGGAAGAACAAATTCGGGAAGTGGTCGCCAAATTGGGAAGGGCCTTTCAAGATCCAGAAATGCCTCTCTAAAGGGGCTTACATGCTAAAAGGTTTAGATGGAGAAGTATTTGGAAGGGCTCTTAATGGAAAATACTTGAAGAAATACTATCCAAGTGTATGGATCAACTCATGATTCGGCTCTGGTGGCTTAGCCGATTTATGACAGCCGATGTCTTGTTTTCAATAAGGCATCGCCTTTAGGCATTTTTATGCAACATTTTTCCCTAAGTTTTCTACGGCCGGCTAATGATTGGCCGATAGCAATGGCAATGAGGTGCAAGCAGGCTCGGATTCACAATTTTGTCGACACCGAAGCTATCAACAAAATTTGGAGGGCATATACACACACGGCCGATTACAAAATTGGGTGTCAGGAAATTCTAAATTTTTTAGGCTTCGCAATCGGCCGCTAATATAAAAAGGTTTTAAGTGATCGGGATCGACGGCCGTAATTCAAGTGTTAAGATCGACGGTTGTGGTATGGTTTCGGAATCGGCAAACGTGATGTGACTCAGACGGCTATGGCCAGTTTCGGAATAAGCAACTCATAATACTACATGCGGCCGAAGCCGATCTCACCCACAAGCACAGTTGCAAAAGATTGACCAGCTATGTTAAACAAAAGCCAGAGCCGGTTACACAATTTGAGCGGTCGATCAGAGTTAAGGCACATTACAAAAGTTCAACAAATATATTACATGAAGCAGTAGCCGATTTCAGAACGCTAAAATATTACAAAGTTCATTGCTTCAGGAAATCGGCTATGGCCGGCGGCGCCGTCCGCTGATCTGATCCACCTCCTCAATGGCCCCGACATCGTCGGCCTCGGACCCACTACGGCGGATGCCCTTCACCGAGTCCGGAGATGTGCCACAGCCGCCTTGATACTTTGACGTTGAGCGTCGATTTTGGCTGGCAGGCTGGCCATGTACTCTTTGTGGACGTTGATCTTGTTCGTGACTTGAACGAGATCGGCTATCAGCTGATCTTGGCGTGAGAAGAGCTGCTCGAGCTTGGCCGCCGGCTCAGTTTTCAAGCGATCGAAGGCGGCCTTCTGGCTCTCGATGGCTTCCTTGGTCAACTGGAGGGTGGCCGATCGCATCTGGTTCTCGTGACGGTTGGCTATTCACTACCGTGCCCACTCGTATTTGAGGTTGTGGGCTTCCAAGAAGGTGGCCGACACGATGGCATCGGCTAGAGCTTCTGGCAGCTGGCCTTGGATCTCCTTGAAGCGTGCGCGGATTGAACCGCTGTCGACCACCAACGCGTCCAGTGAGGCCTCCAACCGGTTGCCGATGTTAGCCAGGGTGGCCCTCAGGTCCTCGGCCAGCGTCACCAGCGCCTCCTCGCCAATCTCGCCTGACTCCTCAAACTCTAACAAGTCGAAATTGAGGAGGTCGGCTATGTTCTGCAAAGAGAAAGATGATTAGAGAATGTTGAGTTGGCAGAGCCGATAATAAAATTCAGTCGGCTTACCGTAGGCATCGAAGCCGGAACGACTGGCTCGGCTGGTTCACCGCCTGCAGCCACCGGGGCCTCGTCATCGGCGCTGTTGCCACCGCCCGTGGCAGTCACAACGTGCTCACTGGACGCTTGGGGGGCAGCCGACGGGGATCGTGGGGGCTGCAAAAGAAAGGGTTAGTGATCAAGTCGGCTAAGTTCTATGAATCAAGTTGCAAGGGACGGTTACCGATGGCGCATGACATGGAGTGCGGCCGGCCAATTTCTTGACCTGAGAAGAGTTGTTCAGTCAGATGCAAGTAATATCATCATGAGGTCAAATTTGATGAGATGAGGGCTCACCGGCCAATTTTTCACGGGGGGACTTGGAACCGACGGGACGTTGGCTCGAGCATTGACGCATTCGTGGCTAGAGCTCTCAGGTTCAGCCGCCGCCATCAGCCGCCGGTATCTCCTCGCTAGCGACGGCGTCGAGGAATTGCCCGACGCTCGGGTCCAAGGGGGGAGGCTATGGGCTGGCGCTATCGGTTTCTTCTCCTTCAGCTTCTTGGGGACAGGCATGGCCGATGGCTGTACGAGAGGCGCGGCCCTTTTCTTGTGTGCGATCGGCTTGCGCACTTGCCCCCGCAGCAAAGACATCCCCCAGTCGATCACCGACGGAGCAAGGCCGCCCCCATCCAGAACACCTAGACGGTACTCGATGGGGAGCCCGGAGTCGCTCACCGTCGGCCGCTCCGTCTTGGTCTCCTGCAAGTGTTAATCGGCTACATCGGCCGATGTTAAAAAAGGAGAAATCATTTGGAGTTTGAAGCTTACTGAGGGGATCTCTTCGGGCAGGAGCGGATCGACGTAATGAGATGACCGCTGGTGGAAGATGTGTTGTTTGATTTCGGCCCACCATTGGTCATAGGCCGCGCTTTTCTTGAGCGCCAGGGTCATCTTGCCGATGCTGCCAAGGGGAGGGCTGGCTATGTTCAGCAGCTGATGCATTATCAAATCTTGGCTCACTACTCCCCTCATCTCAATCTTGTTGGCATAGTAGAAGCCGATGGGCAGTTGCCCAAGATTGAACTGTCTCGCAGCCGACACCGGGTAGTAAAATTCATAACTTTTGGCCACTGATCGGCCCTGGTGGATCCCGGTCGGCAGGATGCAGGGGGACAGCGCGGTGATGAACAACTCCCTGCACCTTGGGTTGTCTGCTGAATTGATGTCTTCCCAATTGAAATCGGCCGGCAACTCAAACAGTCCTCGGTCCCGATAAAAGTACCAGGCGCGGTTCTCGCGCGACAGCCCGTCGTACAGGGCAATGAACCATTCGGCCAATAGGTTGGCCAATTGCTTTGAGCCCGCATGAGCAGCCGCTGCTTCTCCATAGCTCATGCATCTGGCTGTGGTGATCTGGTTGCCGTCTTCGTCTTCTATCGACGCTAATCTTGGGAACACAGCCTCAGTTAGAGGGAGCCGACCGGCTATTTTTGGGTCACCAGCACCAGCCAGATCTGCAAAAACCACCAGGGGCGGCCGGTGTGACGGAGGTGCCTGACGCAGCGGCGGTGTTGGAAGCCATCGGAGTTGTTGGAGATGAGAATGAGTCCTGATCCACGAAGGTCGATGGGAGGTGATGAAGGGCGCCGGTGAGTCGCCGGAGAGGAGAGAGGAGACGAAAACTTGCTTGCGAAAGTGTGAGTGGGTTTTAAAAGAGTAATCATTTCGGTCGAAGCGAAGGGCTATTTAAAGGGCACTTGGGGCAGCTGAAGCGGTTTAGGTCAGAAAAGACCGGGAGATTGAACACGTAACAAATCCGTAACACTTCGTATCATGGACTTGGGGGGCATGTGTTGACACCTAAATTTGGTAATTGAATCCCCAAGTCCAAGCAAGGATGAAGCAGAATCGGATCGGCTGGTTTGACGAAGAAATAGAGGCCGCATCGGCTGAGAAGCGATCGGCTACGAAGCCAGTCGGCTAAGATTGGATCGGACAAGAGCGGCCGACAGCCGATTCTAGGTTCAGAGAAGATGAGACCATTTCTGGTGCAGATGTTTGAAGATAAATAGAAGATTCGATTATGAGATTTTGCGTTAAAAGATATTGCCATCTATGGATAGATTCCAATAACGACAATTTTATTTATAAATTAGGAGTTTGTTTAAACTGTTCACTGTAATACGGCGTCGGTCCTTCTCGGGATATCATCGTGTTTTAAATAGTAGTTTAGATAGAGTGCAGAGTTTGTGCAGATAATGTTATCTTGGGTATAAATAGGACCCGAGACCCCTTGTAATAGGAGATACACAATCAATCAAACAACCTTCGGCGCATCGCCAACCTTTTTCTTTAGACGAGTAATTGATTTGGCTACGGGCTGCATCGTTTTGATCCCCAAATCTAGGTAAATGCTTGTCATTAGTGGTATGTTCTCCCGAGTCTAGTGCTTCCATCGCGATGACACATTAGATTCAGGGGTTTATACTACGTTATTTACCATATATCGCATATAAACTAGAGGAATGTTTAGATCTATCCTACCATTGACAGTTCTATCAAGAACCCACAACCAATGAGGCTAGATCTAAAGGTTGGCTATTTTATATGTGATATCCACCGTCTCAAGAGGTATGAATCAGCTATAACAGATCAGGTTTTTCCTTTTTATACTTAATGCTGCATCAACATTGAACTATTAAGTCATTTTTAGAACTTCCAATGATCTGTTTGGTTAGATTTATATGTTTAAGAGACAGTCGCGGGTTTCAGCCGGTCTTTTCTGCCTTAATATATTTCTTTTAGTATATTTATTATTAGATTTGTGTTAGGACTGTCTCTTATGTTAAGATCCTATTCTTGTCGGACATCATAAGTCGAAATCGGCTTGCCATCAACAGCCGACGGCCGATTTCTAGGCTAAGCATGTTTCAAGAATGATATTTTTTCATAAGACTCATCGGAGTACTTGCCGATCCCTTAGATTTCCAGTATCGGCTAGGTTATCGATACGTATATTTATTATCCTTTACTGTATTTGGATTAAGCGGCTGATGCTGTCTCGGTATAGTCGATCCATTCCAGTCACTTGACTTAAATATATTTTAGGATAGCACATATATGCTCATGGATTCCGTCAGCCGATCCAATGGGGATCTAACCTAACACTTAACGCATATTTCTTGTTTTTCTTGTTGGTTAACAGATCAAACCAACTGGCACGCCCTGCATAGCACAGGCAGCCGAGAAGGACCTGTACTGGAGTTAAGTAGATCTCCCAGGCCAGCACGTGAGAGAAATTTCTCATCAACAGTTACCCCCTTGGAAGACTGTCGACCTACCCGTTGACAGCTGGTGCTCGCCAGGTAGGGGAGCATTTCTTCTTCGTTCTTGGTGACCTGATGGCTATCATCTTCTCCACCAACTTCACATCACCCATCTGGGCGACGTTCATCTTTGGGAGTCTGGTCTTCCAAGTCGACGACTTCAGCCACCTCACCCTTTCCCAGGTGATTTCGTGCGAGCTAGAGCGTGCGACCACGCGACAACGCGTGGTGGGGAGGCTGAGGCATGCGGCTTCATGCCCGACGGCCTCGACTCCTGTGGATTGCCCGACTACGCAGGCTTGGCAGCCCAAGCACCTGACTGCCTGCCCGGTAGCCTCGAGGGCGGACTCACCTTGGATCCGAGTCGAGTGCCCAGAAGGACGCCGCTCCTGTGTCCAGCTTCCCCGCCAGGGGGAACCCAGCATCCACTTCGTTGGTCACCAGGCGGACTCCCACACTCCCTGAGGCAGTAAGCACTCGAAAGATCGCCCGCCGAGCTTCTCCTCCATGCTTGGCGTTGGCAAAATGGCTGGGCGGGCCAGTCTTCATTCCTGGCAACGGCTGGCGGACAAACTTCGTCATGATGGCAGGTACGGTTTCCAAAGATGGGTCACAGGCTCCCAGGAGTCCGATGCCCATCGTAATGCCCGCCGTCACCGCAGTGCGGGAAGGGTTGCGCGGTGCGAGCAGGCCCAGCGCCCTCGCATCCAACCTCGAAGTTGGAGTCCGACTTCACCATGGAGTTCGAGGGGCATCAGGTCTTCCGGACGCTGGTGGCCAACCTGGTGGCCATCGAGCGAGCGCTCAATGGGCTTCTTGACTCTCCGGAGGTGCGGAAGGCAAAGGCGATGACCCAGGCAGCCGCTGCCCAACTCAACATCCTAGGCACGTCCGAGTGCCCACGGGGAATGCGCAACGACCACTCCGCATCTCCGTGCCCCTCCAAGGACTGAGCCATAAGGGACAGGGCCGTCCCCAATGGTTCGGGTGGCCACCCCAGGAATGCCCGTACGACGGAGCACCAGGACAACTCTTACACTGGGGACATGCATGAGATCATCACACAGAAGGACGATGCCCACAACACCATCGAGCATCTCGTCGCAAACAAGAGGCACCAAGAGACGCGGCGCCGGGATGATTACGACCGGGCGCACGGTCCTCCTGATGGTGTTGTTGACACCAAGGCCATACCACGGCGCAACGACTTCTCGGCCTTCACCGCTAGCCTTTGGCAGGTGACATGGCCCAAGGGGTTCCGGCCGATCGGGATTGATCCCTACGATGGAAAGACCAACCCCATCCTGTGGTTTCAGCTGTACTACACGACCGTCCAGGCGATGAACGGTGATGCTCACGTGATGGAGAACTACCTCCCGGTCATGCTGTCCCCAACAACCATTAATTGGCTGGCAGGGATCCCTGAGGGCTTTATCAACTCTTGGGATGCTCTCTGCGATGCCTTCGTCGCCATCTACCATGGCACTTGGTAGAACCCAGCCTCACGCTACGACCTCTGCCAAGTTTTGCAGGGGGCTAGCGAGTCCATCCAGGACTACATCCGACGCTTCTCGAAACATCGCAACACCGTTGCGAGCATCACCGATGAAGAAATCATGTGCATCTTCTTCGAGGGCCTTCAAAATCCCTCCGAGCTGTTCTGGTTCCTCGTTAGGAATCGACCGACCTCTCCGGTGGATATGATCTCCATTGCCGAGAGCTTCGCCGACGCTGAGGATGTCGAACCGTAGGAAATGGTCGTCCCAGAGTTCTTCATCCCGAGGTAGTCTTGGGGAAAGGAGTAGGCTGAGCCTGACCGACGCTCACCAAGAAGAGTGGACCGTCGACCGCCTCTGCGGTTCAGGCGGGACGAGGTGAAATGCAAGTCGACCCCCGAGGTCGCGGCCATTGAAAGACCTAGCTCGAAGGAAGAGACCTTGGGCAAATCGCTCCGGGAGTTACTAGACAAGCCGTGCTTCCTGCACCTAAACGGTAATCACACAATCTTTCAATGCTACACCCTCCAGGACCAGATGGCCCGGGAGGCGCAGAATCCCGACCCCCGAGACCTCGACGGAGGAGGGATAGAGATGCGAAGCACCAGAAGGAGGATCATCGGAGGGATGACGGCTTCTAGGTGTCGACCCACACCGTCAACATGATCCTCGGTGGCGAAGCAATGTCAGAGAGCTGACGCCAGCAGAAGCTTCTCTCCCGTCAGGTGAACGCCATTTCCAGCTAGCCATCCGAGAGCCTCCGGTGGTCGGAGATCCTGATCTCCTTCTCTTGGGCCGACCAATAGGCCGACGTCCCGAAGCCAGGCCGGTTTCTACTGGTAGTGGACCCGGTGGTGCTCAAGTTGCGCCTCAAGCGCGTCCTCATCGATGGGGGAGCAGCATCAACATCCTTTTCCGAGGAACCGTGCACGAGCTCGGGATCTCCCTCTCCACTCTCGAGCCCATGGACTCGCCGTTCTATGGCATCGTCCCTGGCAGGGCGAGCTTGCCTCTTGGTATGATCTCTCCCCCCGTGACGTTTGAAACGTGGGACAACTACTACACCGAGTTCGTCAGGTTCTACGTGTTGGACTTCGAGACCACCTACCATGCGGTACTCAGTCACCCTGCCCTCGCCAAGTTTATGGCGGTCCACAACTACACATACCTGGTCCTCAAGGTCCCAGGTCCCACATGGGCGTTCTCCGTGCAAGGTGACATCGCCACGTCCTATGCCTGCAAAACCGAGAGCCTCATCCTGGGTGAGGTCGTCGACCCCTTGGCTCGCATGGGGGGATTCGCCCCCTTGCGTGCCGACTCCAAGGGGAAGGCGCTGATGGTTGTGGAAGCTCCGAGCTCGGAGCCACCAGAGTCAAGACCCACCGTCGATCGTGCCGAGTACAAGGTCGTCGCCGAACATTTATATGTTTGCTTGGAAACCGGTGGACATGCCAGGAGTACCCAGGGAGTTGATCGAGCATGAGTTCCATGTTCCTCCCGATGCCTAGCCGGTTAGACGAAGGCTGTAGCGATTCGCCCAGGAGCATAGGGACGAGATCCGAAAGGAGTTGACTAGGCTTCTAGATGCAGGTTTCATCAAAGAAGTGTATCATCCAGAATGGTTAGCCAATCCGGTTCTTGTAAAGAAGAAAAATGGGAAATGGAGAATGTGCGTTGATTACACCGATTTGAAAAACATTATCCTAAGGACCCATTTACTCTCCCCAGCATCGACCAAGTCATCGACTCCACCGCGGGTTGTTCCCTCCTGTGTTTTTTGGACTGCTACTGAGGCTACCACCAGATTGGCCTCAAAGCGTCCAACTAGGAGAAGACGTCTTTTATCACACCGTTCAGGGCTTTTTTGTTACAACACGATGGCCTTTGGCCTAAATAATGCTGGATTTACTTACCAGTGAGTCATTCAGTGTCGTCTAGTGAGCCAGATCGGCCGTAATGTGGAAGCCTACACTGACGACGTGGTGATTAAGAAACGGAACCCTGACGATCTCTCGGCCAACATAGCTGAGACCTTTGCGAATCTCCGCACATACCGATGGAAGCTTAATCCTGAGAAATGTGTCTTCGACATATCATTCGGGAAGCTCCTCAGCTTTGTCATCTCTAGTCGAGGGATTGAGGTTAACCCTGAGAAGATCTCAGCGATCTTGAACATGGGCAAGCCATCTTGAGCGTGGAGCGCCATTCTTCAAGCTGGTCGGGAAAGATAAAGGCTTCCGGTGGACAGACAATGCCGACGAGGCCTTCGTCGACCTCAAACGCCTCTTGACCACACCACCAGTACTCACCGCTCTGAACCTTGAGGAACAATTGCTTTTGTATGTCGCCGCAACCACATCGATCGTGACCACAGTGTTGGTTGTCGAGCATCCACACCTATTCGGTCCAAAGGCCAGTCTACTACATTTCTGAGATCACTGGACCGACAATGGCATGGTATCCCCAGGTGCAAAAGCTATTGTATGCCATCCTCATCACCACCCGAAAGCTAAGGCATTACTTCCAAGCTCTCAAGGTGGTGGTGGTGACCAGGTTCCTGTTAGTGATATGCCCTAGAGGCAACATGGAGATGTTGGATATCACGTCAATGTTTATGTATTTATGAATAAAGTGTTATTCAGTTCCATGAAATAGACATCTTGTATTGATCAATAAGTACGTGACTTATTTATGAGACTCTTTATGTATGAATCTATTTCTAAACGATCCCTGATCATATGTCATATTGTTGGAACAAATATGATTCTAAGATCGACATGTTTATTGATTGATGATCATGTCTCATAGATCATGGGTATGAAGATACCAAATCAATAAACATGGACATATGTGTTGGAGAACACATTGTTGGATAGACCCACCATGAGACACTACAGGAATTAATGTGCCATTAGTTGGTCTCGTAGTGTTGGTACAAAGTCCTTAGACCTGAGATCACCATGGATTCCAACATGTGTAGTAGCCTACTTTGGGACTACCAAACGCTATTCCGTAATGGGGTAGTTATAAAGGTAGTTTTCGGGTTTGCTATGAAACATGGAGTGGGATGTGAGTGATCAAGATGGAATTTGCCCCTCCTTTGGAGAGATATCTCTGGGCCCTCGAGGTAATGGATTATGGAAATGCATGGCCATGCTAAGTTGATTGAGGAGTCAATCAACGGACGGATAATCCAATACGGTTCGAGTGAATGGTTAAGCTATTGAAGGGATGGCACACATCTTGCCTATAGCTTAACGGTATCGTGAGGCAAAGGGATTTGTGTACACATTACAGTTCGAGCCGATATTATATTCTTGTATACTATGGTGTCAATATGTGCTGCTAGGCGCCGTCGTGGGACAGTCGCTGAGTTGGACTCGAGCCGACGGTCGGCTAAGTTAGACTATAGCCGTAACCGAGTATACCTGAACCTACGGGTCGCACGCTTAAGGGGATAAGAACAGGCATTCGAGTTGGACTCGGATACGGCTCGATCGGATAGGGATCCGATCGGATAGAGTCCTATGGGCTTACGACGTATGGACAGCCAACTCTGTGAGATTCGGATAGGATCCGATTCAAAATAGAGTCCTGATCGGCCACTAGTCCCAGTCGGCCAACTCTATATAAAGGAGGGAGGGGTGGAGAGCTGCGGCATGTCAATTGCATCGCGTGCAACAGAAGTCGCCGAGATCAATCTCCACGGAAACCCTCCCCACTTTCGAGCCAAACCCTAGCCTTGCATCGCGTGCTAGCACACGGGTGTACGGCGTTTTGTCCCCGGACGTGTGGATACCGGTAGAGGCGCTGCTACGTTGCGCGCTGTTGATCGGCTTCGGATCGGCTACGGCATCTGCGAATCGGCTGATTGGCGAATCGGCTGTCCCCGAGTATCGGCTGTCGGCTTGCGAGAATCGGCTACACCGTTCCGGATCGGATAGCCCTGATTGGCTGTTTCCGCTGCACACTCCAATCGGTAACGATCTATCGGCCCTTACTTGCAAGTGTTCCTGGTTTGCGCGGTAGAAAATTTTTGTTTTTGGCTAGCGTAGGTTCCGCGTAACCCTTCAGTTCCCCCTCGAGGATGTCATTGGAAACCATGAGTCCACTGGTTGGATAGTCAAGTGGGCCTTGGAGATGGGTGAGTTCTCCATTGACTGCAAGCCACGCAACGCCATCAAGTCCTAGGTCCTTGCCGACTTCATAGCCGAGTGAACGGAGATCCAGGTCCCGCCGACCTCCAAAATTTGGCTGACCTGGACCATGTATTTCAATGGCTCCCTCAGCGTCGACGGTGCTGGAGCTGGCGTGCTTTTGACCTCCCCAAAGGGTAAGCATCTCAAGTATGTCCTCCAGTTGCTCTTGGAATTATTTGAATAGTGAAAGTATTGATAAAAATTCAAGGAAGTTTGGATGGAAAAGCTTCTGCTCCCTCTACTACAGTGTCGTCTTCCTCCTCTAGCCATGCGCACTGTTCACCCGAGTTGTGCTCTTCTCTTCCTCTTTTAAAATCCGGCCAATTCCCTTGCCCAAATCAAAAATTGATTCAGGGGAATTAATCCCCACCTCTTCCTCTTCACTTCCCCCATAATTTCCCATCCAAACCCGCATATTCGTGATGGATTTTGATGTGTGTTATTCAATGAATGAGCTCCTCCATGGCCGGCGCCGACCCCTTCCTCTCCCCGGCTGTTCCTCTCCCCAGCGTTGATCTCTCTCCCCCAGTCCCCTCCTTTCGCCCCCACGCCTCCCTCTCCTCCCTCTCCACTACCGTGCCGCCTCTCCAACCATCCACCGGTGCAACTCCGGCCGACTGTTTCTCCTCGTCAGTGTGTCGCCGGACTGTGCCACCACCTCCATCGGCCTCGTAGCCACCTCCTCTCCCCTGGCCTCACCTCCTTTTTGCCCGAAGTCTGCCAGAACTGCACGTCCGCCAGTGAACAGCGAGGATGCCCTCGTCGTCCTCCTCCTTCGGCAGCCCTCCCGCCTCAGCATAGCGTTGCCCCGCTGCGCCGTCACTGCCATCGGCCTTACCTAGTCGCCCTCCTCCTCGACCGCATCTCCTCGTCAAGAGAAAGACCTCAGGAACACCATCCCTGCCTTCAATCCCGCGAAGGACGTTGCTGTCGTCTCCCTCAGGCCATCGTTGCGGTGAAGTTGCAGTGCTGCCCAACGTCATCATTCTCCTCCACCGGCAGCCACTGCCACCTCGCCAGTGTTCCATCCAACGTCGCTGTCTCCTTTCCCAGTATCATAGCATCGTCTCCTTTGCCGGCCTCCGCTTGGTTTGTCATGTGTCACCAACATCCTGTGATCATCCTCGTCGGTGCAATCTTCGGCTAGCCATTCCTCCTTTTCTGGCACATCGCCTTGTGGCCTCGTCGTCTCCATCGTCGGCAATGCAACAGCGCGTTCCACGCCATCCTCGCCCTCATCACCCGCATCGGCACCCGTGCGCCGGCCTTTCCTCCGCTCGCCGTCGTGTGCCTGTGCCGCCTCTTCTCGCCGTCGTGTGTACGGTAAGTTCCTTCCTCCTCTCTTAGCCCTTGCCCGCCGACGTCATCTCGGCTCTTTTCCCTCCTAAAAATAATTAAAATTACGCTATAAATAAATTTAATTTCCAAAATTTATTTAAATGGTCCAAAACTTCTAAAATTCATATCTAATCCATATGAACTCCAAATTGGGCCATTCAAATTACAAAATTAATCTAAAATTAAGCTTTACATGTTTGTTTGCTTTTTATGTACTGTTTATTTGGTTGTTATTAGGGTTATTCTTTGTTTTGCGTGTCAGCGTGTAGACTTCGTCGTTTCGGAGGTTCATGCTCGCGAGGAAAAGTGTTTAGAAGTTTTGTTCGAAGGAGCAAGACAAGTCATGTCATTTTGATCATATTGCTATCCTAGTTTACAAAATTATGTTTATTTAAATTATTGCATTTCACTTTATTAAATTCCCTCATCTATCACTGTTTTATTTAGCATTACCAATTATCCTTATTATAGCCCTATTACTTGTATTATTATGATCCTTGATAACCCTAGAAAAAATAAAACTAGTGAGCACTTTATATATATGGTACTCACTAGCAAACTTAGGAATATGCTTAGCTCTGCTTGAACAGAAACAATTAGATGTTTTCAATAATTAGACTAAGGAATAACTTGTAAATAATGGAAGGATTGATTGTTTAGCTTTAAATGTCCCCTTCAAAATTCCCCAAACATGTTTTCGGCTGGGCTCAGGGTGCTTGGTTTTGCTAGTCGCACCTCGGCCATCGTCAGGACCGGTCTTTGGGCTTTTGTTGCAAAGCATATTTAGTACTACCACCTGCCTGATGGGTAAGGCTTAACACGTCGACTAGTGCGGTCAAAAACAAAAAAGACACGGATAGGGGCGGATGAGGTCCTAGCTAGGGCTGATGTCTATGGCAAATGAAGGCTCAGAACAAATTCGAGATGTCGGGGGCATAGACTGTCTGCTCGACCCAGGGCGCCTGGTGGGGGAGGTCTATGTCGGTCTTCTTTGTTTAGGGAAGTACTAAGCGATGAGTTATGTCATTGCTTCCGCCCGTATGCCATGGTGGCATGTGACACGTCGCAACACGTGAGGAAGACATGTCTGGTGGGTAAAGATGTACACCTCTGATCAGAGTTTAATCTATTCGAATAGTCGCACCCTCGGTTATGGGCAAGCCGAGAAATGTACCCAAGTTAGACTTCAATTCTGTTTAAAACCGAAAGAATTGGAGTTAGCACTTGTTGGCCTAGGTTAAGACAAGATCGCATTGGTACGCGACTTGGTAATAATTAACTAGTGATAGGTTCGTTTATTAAAATGCCTTCAAATATTTAAATGCTTTGAAATGCTGGTTTTTGCAAAATAGCCTTATATATGAATCCTTTGTACCCCCTTGCATTATTTGCATTCTCCCGGCATGGCTTCTTGAGTACGGTGGTTGTACTCGGCCTTGCAATTCCTTCTCCTTTCAGAAGTGTAGTGCTTCTGAGCTGAAGACAGTGTTAGAGGACCAAGGCTCAGACCCTAGTTGAGTTTGGCTGTGGAATGGACCTGAAGCCCCGCTAGGATCGTCTTTTTCTGTTGCCGCTCCTTTCTTTCGAGTGTGAGGACTAAGAGCCTCTTCTGTAAGTATTTATTTATGCTTTATTTTATGTTTGGATCTATGGATTGATTTGTCATTTTGTGTACCCTGGCTGGTCCTGGATAGGGATTTAATACACAAAATAGTCTGAAAATTTGGGATAAATTTTTGGGTGTGACATCTATGATCGTCTCTTTGTCACAATCATCAAGTTCACGAAATGAATTGAGGTAATGCCCTTGAAGACCTGCACCGCAAAGAAGACGGCTGAATTCATTGAGCGCATTACTTACCGTTTTGGCATCCCGAGGGAGATTATTATCGACCTCGGCTTGTAGTTTACCAGGAACAACTTTTGGGAGTTCTGCGAGGATAGATGCATCGAGATGAAGTATTCCTCAGTGGCGCACCCCCGAGCGAACGGGCAATGAGAGCGTGCCAATGGCATGATCCTATAGGGTCTAAATGCTCGGATCTTTGACCCACTCCAGAAGTACAGGGCCTCTGGTTGCGCGAGCTCCCCGTCATGCTCTAGGGGCTCCACAACCAGCCGAGCCATGGGATGGACCCTGTTCTTTCTTGTTTACAGCTCGGAGGCAATCTTGTCGGTTGACATGCTCCACGAGTTCCCGAGGATTCGCCTCTATGATGAAGGCATGGCCGAACAGACGCGGGCTGAGGACATTGACAGCCTTTAGGAAGCGCGGATGGCCGCGATGATCCAAATGGATCGATACCAGCAGGCCCTTCGCCAATACCATGATAGGAGCGTCCGTGGGAGGTCCTTGAAGGTCGGCGATCTCGTGCTCCGCAGGGTGCAGTCCTCGGCCGACATGAACAAGTTGTCAGCTCCTTGGGAAGGCCCCTTCATCGTTTCTGCCATCACAAGTTTGGGCTCCTATAGGCTGGTTTGCGAGGATGGACAGGGGGTGCCAAATTCGTGGAACATTGAGCACCTGCGTTGATTCTACGCTTGAACAGCTAAGTACCTGGCCCTCAATCCGATTAATAACATAAATTCAATTATTCCTTGATCTTTCTGCAGGTCATCTTCCTCCCGACTCCCAAACAGTTCGGGGCTCTGAAGCCCTCCCGAGCGCAGTCGCTAGCTGCGTTGGCCCCATCTCTCGCAAATTTTCTTACGGTGGGCCCCGAGCAATGCGTCCCTTGCTTGTTAGCCGAGGGTTCATGAGAAGAGGAGTCCGCCGGCGAGCTCGAGCTGCTCGGGGCTCATTCTTTGCCCACTTCGACCGAATGTGACGGCTCGACTCCGACGTCCCTTGGAATTGGTGCATGTCCCATACCCAAGGCTGGCCAGGGTCAAGACAGATCGTGTTTTTGTCAAGTGCCATGCGAATGAGCTTGAGGCTTTTAATGACTATATCCTGTGTATATGACTAAGACGCCAAGAGCTCGACTTAGTGTCACCCGAACAAAGGTCTGTCGATGGCCAAAGCCGCTCTACTTCGAGGGTCAAACACACAGAGATTAGTTGGTCATCAACCTCGTGCTTGCTCACTGCGTACACAACTAAATGGCCTTGCTCGACTAAATGCCCCGGAATCCATTCTCGAGCTTCACCACTTGGCCATGAGAGTTATACACGTACCGAGTGATCGTCGATCTTCCCCTGTCCGCCTATTTGCCCTGTACATGGCTGAGTCGATCAGGGTTAGACTGGGTTGTACTTTGGATCCGTCTGTTGAGACCCTAAGCCGTTTGGCATCGGAGGTCGGTCATGAGGTGAATGGAAGGTTGTCTCTTCGTGTACTGACCCGCCATGGAAGAGGAAGACCTACTTTAGCTTGATCGGGAGCCCTCCGGACTTGGTCTATTGACAGCCGAGATCGTTCAGTATGATCTACTCCAAGGGGTAGACGTGCTTGAGCTCGACCAGAAGCCTTCTGGGTTTTGATCTGCTGACGACCGAGGTCGCTAGATGCAAACTACCGAGAGCGGTAGCTTTGCCCGAGCTTGACCGGGAGCACTCCAGATTCATACCGTAGAAGGACGAAGTCATTCAGCGTGGTCTATCACATAGCGAAAAGTTGGGTGTCCAAAGAAAACAACACAACACGTATCAGACATTTCGCGAATTGAAGACGACATTCAATGGAACTGATAATGTTTCTAACGAGGTGATGATCATACATAGGGCCCGAGGTCCCCCTAATCTACAGGTCCATGTTGGCGATGATGTTCTCCGCCGTTGGCTCCATGGAGGCGTGGATGCCCTCGACGTCGGCTTCAGCGATGCCAACAAGCCACCCTTCGGTGACCGCTTTGACTTTCGCACGGGGGTACAATTTTTGCACCATCCCAAGGACGTGTGCCACCACAGGCTTTGCCAAGCCCCAGACGTAGGCTTGGATAAGTTCCCGGCTGCTCTGAAGACACGCCATGAGCACGTCATCGGTCGGCATGGCCGACGAAGACTCTGGGTCGATCTTGGCGAGGAACGCCCAGGCTTCGTCCGCACAAATCACCCAGCGTCCCTCGGCCATCTTGATGCTAGTCCACAGTCCGCCGATCTATCGGTGGAGGGCCACAAGTTGGACTATTCAAAAAGAGGTCGGTCAAAACATAGGCCGAAACCAAGAATAGAAAGAAATAAAGAATGATACTCATGGTCGGCTTCTTCCCGCGCGGCTTTGTCCATGGCCATCTTGCCCAGTGATTCATCCCTCACCGCTTCGGCGGCCACTAGCTTCCTCTCCACCTCAGTTTTACCCGCCTTGAATGTTGCCGCCCTCACCTCGGCATTATCGAGTGTGGTCCTGGAGAAGGTCCTCAGAGTGCCGACGCTGAGCTGCGAGCTCCTCAGCACCAGCTCAGGGAGACGACCCCTCAATGCGAGGATTGACGTCCGACGGCTCCCTATCAAGGACGCTAGCCAACTCGATCAGCATCAATAAAGTGAAGAATACAATAAAACGCTAGAACTCACTTGGCGGAAGCTATGAACCTCCCAGCACCCCGGCGTGGTTTTTTCCTGGCAGGTTCTAACACTTGTGCTTCTGACACCCCACATGAACTTGGCCCCACCCCAGGAGAAGTAGACAGCTTCCGTTTCCCCTTTGGACCGGCCGTCACGACGGGGAGACAAATCTCTGCAATGTCCAGTCGTTGCAACATGGTGCATACTCCAACATCCTGCCATGGCATCAACACCTGGCAGGTGAGGTTCCAATAGAAAAATAGAGAAGACGAGAAAAAAGATAAAGCATTTGAGTAAAGGCCAGGATTCGGGACTTTACCGGTTGACGACGATCATGGCTGCTGCTCCAGTTCCTGCTTTCTGAGGAAGTTTTATTTTGGCAAAAGGATGGTGTGAGATGAAAGGAAGCTGGAATGACCGGGCTTAAAACGAGGGCAATGATGAGCCTGGCGGCGATGTTTTTGGAAAAAATGCACGGCGCCGTTAATAACAGTCACGGGGAATTTGAAGCACCCTCGCCCATCCATCTTCCTGATGTGCCGCGTCACCTCTAGGGTAAATCAGAACCGTTGGTTATATGGAATGGCTAACGGCATCCGCAAGGTTTCTGTTGCACGTTCGGGGGAAATTGTCGCTGAAATACACCACTTTTTCCATCTCAAACCGTCATCCCTTGTCGCACCTCAAGTTTTGCCCCTAAATCGTTTAAATATTTTACCCTAAAATAATCAAAATTTTTGGAATTAATTTGGAACCAACAAGTAATTTTAAAATGCAATTAATAAGTGGAAATGGCATGCTAGGATTTTTCTTAAATTCTACATGTCAAAATACATTAACAAGATTTTTATGGGAATTTTCGAGCACTGAATTATTTTTAATATTAAATAGAATTATTTTTAATCAATTAAATAAGTAAGCAGCAATTAAATTAAGTCTCTTTTTGTTTTTTCCTTTTTCCTATTTTCCTAATCGGGCCATATGGCTTCCCACTCTTTTTCTCGCCGGCCCAATCTCCTTTTGGCCCAGCTCGCCCGCCGGGTCACGCCAAGCCCGAGTGTGCTCCGCTGCACCTCGCGCCGCTTTTCCCACGCGCCGAAACGGCCGCCGCCGCATCTAAACCACCACCATTTGTTTCTCTCTCTCTTTCTTCGAGTCCGAGATCGTCGGCGAGCAATTCGCGTCCGTCCCGTACCCGATCCAATCTCCGATCGCCTCTATAAAACCCACACGGATCCCCGCCGTGTTTCTCCTTTGTTGCCGCTAGGTTTTAGCCTCTAGAACGCCGACGCCCAAATCTCGCCGTTGGCCACCGTCATCGTCTCCATCGCGGGTGAGCTGTGCCTCCCTTGCTTTTTTCTCTCCCATGCAAACCCGTAAAAACCCAAACCGTAGCCGCCGCCTCACCGCGTCGTCCGATCGCTCGGATCAGCGCATCCGAGCCACCCGATCCTGCGCGCACGCCCTACCGTCCAATCCGGTTGTCGCTCTTCCGGATGGACGTCACGTGGTAGCCGCCGTCGCCCTCGCCATGGACTCAGTCCACCGTGGACCGAGCCCGGCTACGCCGCTTGCGTCGCCGTGCCGACGTCGGCTTAGGGCCGACGCCACCGATGACATCGCTACGCTGCCGCCCGACCGCGCACCGCCGCCGACGTCAGCCCTTGCCATTCTCGTGCATGCTTGCGTCGCGAGGGACTTAATTGTGCAATAAATTAATTAGTCTTTCCTGTTTAGTCTCACAGTTACGGGCGATGTACCAGATTCACCTTGATTAGTATCACTTACTTACATGAATGAACTGTTGGGACTTGACTAGTATAGATGGATGGTTGGGCCTGTTGCAACGTAGTTTTAACATTGGATAGTGTTTATTTAATATTGCTTAATTATTACTACTGTTTTACTGCTTTCAATTGCTAGTTCTGAAATGCTATTTATGCAAATGAGACTATATTCCTTCCTTGAGTATTATTCTGCACCATACCTTCTCTTCTAGTATGACTTGTTGAGTACGGTGGAAGTACTCAGTCTTGCTTAATTTTCTCCTCCAGAGCCAGAGGTTGCAGAAGAAGAAAGTTTCGACGAGGTTTAGGTTTGTGTCCGCCGTCAAGGCACCCTGTGGTGTTTTGGAGTTCCGTCGTGGTGTTAGTTTTAGTCTAGTTAGTCTTTTTCTTTTCCTCTGCATTTATGTAATTCTTTTATATTGTTTCTAAGACGTGGATTCTATAATATCAATCATTGTCAATTTGTGTACCTCGGCTGATGCTTGGACAAGGAATTAGTGCACAAATTAGCTGCAAAAATTCTGGCTTGAATTTCCAAGCGTGACAAGTTGGTATGAGAGCTAGCCTTTGACTGTAGGACAAGCCAACTGGAAACCCTAAGAGCCCTCTAATCTTTTCATTTGCATGAGTTTGAAAAAAAAGGAGGGATGTTTTAAAAAGTAAAGTCAGTCTAGGGTTTTAAAATTTGTGAAAATGGGTCTTTGGTCTTTTTGTTTTGAGCATGCTTTGATTCCCACTCCTTTGTTTCTATAGATGGCAGGTTCCCCACCTACGCACTGTAGAAAAGGTATGGTAGGTTTCCTTGCAAAGCTAGCACGCATGGCCCTGGTAGTTGGGTATCCTGGAGCACCGGAGTACACTACAGTCGCACCCCTTAGTGGCAAGTTGCCTCACCGTGTCCGTCTGGAGGTTCACAGCTTTGTGGGGACTTGCATTCCCAATATGGAAGTCACAGCTCCAGGAGGCACAGCTGAGCATGCCTATCAAGAAGCCGCTTATCTGATGATGGCTAGGATGAGGGAGTTGCACGACGGCGACCTTCGCACCTCCGTTTATCGCTACCATCCCCGTCGTGGCAGTTCCTCCGACGTCAGCGATTTCAAGACTACAGCGGATGAAAATGACTCTACTTTCGGCCGCATGTGCATGGTGATTAGGGGACTGGACAAGATGCACTCTAACTTGCACAAGGCAGCCAAGGCGCTGAACGACAGGAAGATGTTGAGGATTGTGAGTCTGCAAGATGAAGTGGTCCATCTCAAGAAGGAAGTCGCTGAGTTGAAAAGACTCCCAGCACCAGGTGGTGTCATGATTTGCACTATGCCCCGAAAGACCACCACTGCACCTGTGTGTATCCAGCTGGCGCCCTGGATTCCTCCACCAACCCCTCCTGCGTCTCCTTCGCTCCTCCCGCTCCACCGGTTCCAGTTCCGGCACACCGCCCGGTTTCTCTGCTGCGGACCCGCTCTCGCTTTTGCCTCAGCTTCGACATACCAGGGCGGAGGTGGCAACAACGGTTGGATCTCCATCTCCAGTGATTCAAGCTCTAAGAATTCAACTGAAGACATGGATTCATAAGATACTCAGAGTTCTTTCGAGGAAAGAGGCAGGATTGGATGGGGCACTGCCACCGATTTGGAAGAGTCGATGACCGACTTGAAGACGGAGAACTCTAGGAGCCGTTCCGAGGAGTGGGGACTCTCTGAAGGAAGCAGTTTTGATTCCATAGCTCGCAGATCATTCTAGTCACCATTCTTAGTTTGACCGATTTGCTTAGTTTGTCTGCTTGTTAGTTGCTGTGTGTGGGTTAGCTGGCAGTCTATATCGAGTGTGGTATGGCTGACCAATTAGGGATGTTTCGTGCTTTTCCTTGTTTTAATCAGGATCAGAACAATGCATTTGAATTCTAATAATAAAGTTTAGTTTCTAAGTTAGTCTGTTTTTCTTCTTTTCTCTCTTTTGTTCGGTCGTCTTCTCCAGATGGTGAACACTAGGACCAGTGGAGCAAACAGCAACAATGGGCGAAGACAACAACAACGAAAATCGTGATGTCAATGGCAACGCTCCTCCGCCGCCACCCGAGAATCCCACTATTGCTCGGGTGCTTGCTTCGCATACGATGATGGCCGTGATGATGCAGCAGATGCAACAACAGCACCAGCAGATGCAACAGTAGATGTTGCAAAAGATGCAGCAGCAACAGCAACAGAATAACCAGTTTGCTCCTCCATCACCCTAGCCTAAGTTGCCAGAGTTTCTTCGCGTCCGGCCGTCGACTTTCTCCAGCACCACCAATCCTATGGAGGCTAATGACTGGCTTCATGCTATTGAGAAGAAGCTAGATTTACTGCAATGCACGGACCAAGAGAAAGTCCCTTTTTCCACACATCAGTTGCAAGGTACCGCTTCTGCTTAGTGGGACAATTACTTGGTTACTCGGTGTTGATGAGAATTTTTCCCACGTGCTGGCCGAGGAGATCTGCTTAACTCCAGTGCAGGTCCAAAATTGGTCGCCTTTGGTGATTGAACAGACGTGCCAGTTGGTTTGATCCTGCAACCAACAGAAACAAAAAGATATGCATTTGGTTAAGATTAGATCCTACTCGATCGGCTATGGATATCAATAAATATATAATTGTTATCCCAAAGCACATTTAGACCAAGTGATTGAGATAAATCAGTAGTATACCGAGATAGTATAAATCACTTATGTCCTAAAGTATGTTACAATAATAATTATACACATTCATAACCTAGTCGATGTCGCAGATCTAACGTAAATCAGCTAGTACTCCGATATGTTTTATAAAAAGATATTAATCTGAACTAAATGCGCTAAACTAAGATCAATCGGCTATTAGTATAACCTAAAAGATTGATACCGAGCTTAGCACATTTAAGTTGATTAAGATCTTAATATAAAAGGCAATTCTAATACATCTAGTAGTAATAATATGTGAAGATGATTAAAATAGACAAGACCGGTTGAAACCCTGGTTCTATCTCTAATAGTAAACATTGAACCGAATAGATCTATGTAATTTTAAAAGCAACTTAATAGATCAAATTGATGTAGCATTAATTAAAAAAAGAAGTACGAGATCTATTTAGGCTAATGAGAACTCCTTGAGATGGTAGACACGCCATATAACCTAAATCAACCTTTAGATCTAGCTCCATCGGCTGTTATCTTCAAAGAGATATTAGCTGATTGTGAGATAGATCCAGACATTGATCCAGATTATATGTCGCATATGATAAATTAAGGAGTTCATAACATCAGAATTAGAATTTCATGATGATGGAAGCAATAACCCCGACGATACAAGCCACTTGTAACAAGAAATTACCTTGTTCGGAGATCACAACTGATGTAGCCCGAGGGCAAAACAAGAATTCGTCGAGAAAAAGTAAAAGCAAAAAGGTTGGCGATGCGTCGAAGTTGTATTGATGTGTGTTATTACGTAGTGGCCAAGAAGGCCAAGTTGGATGAGTGGTGGTGGGCCATCGGCTACAGGACCAAGATCGGCCAACTTGAAGCAGAAGAGGCCGACTAGCTTGTGAAGCTAGGGCAATGTAGGGCCAAGCTCGTGGCGTAAAAGAAAGTGCTAGCCGATCTCCCCAAGGCTATCGAAGATCGAGGGCTAAGGTGACTGCACCATCAAGAACTTGGGAGAGCTCCATAAATCGGCCAAAGTGATCCCAAGCACCGAGGAACAAGACATGGCCACGGTCGAAGAAATCAATGCCATCAAAGAAGAAGCGACGTCGGCCATTGAAAAAATTCGTAGGGATGTAATAGGGTCTTAAAAACTGTTGATGTTTTGGCCTGTATATATAACTCCTATAATCGGCTTGTTGTGCCTTAAACATTATCCATATCCCTTTTGCCGATTCATTTGTCTTTTATGTCTTGACTGCTTGAAAAATGTCAAAGTCCCCAAAATATTTTGAAGTTCTCCGATTTCTAATTTCTGACTTTGTATAATGTATGCCCCCTAATTTTTCAATGATGCCTCCAGCATTGATAAAATTATAAGACAAAACTAGCCATCACCTGTCGGCTAGATTCATCCGATTTGAAAAACTAGGAGGAAAAAACTTAGAGTAAAAAACGTCCTAAAGGCGATGTGTGTAACACATCGGCTAGCATGGATCGGCAAGAACCTAGCCGAATCATGAATTGATCTAAACACTTAGGTAATATTTGTTCAAGTACTTGCCATTGAGAGCCCTTCCAAACACTTCTCCGTCCAATCCTTCCAACATGTAGGCTCCCTTAGAGACGCATTTGTGGATCTTGAAAGGCCCTTTCCAATTAGGTGACCACTTTTCGAACTTGCTATCTCTTGAGCCGATCGGCAATATCAGCTTCCCAACAAGCTCGCCTTCGTCAAAAGACTTAGGCACAACCCTCTTGTTGTAGTGACGAGCCACTCATTCTTTATCTCTAGTCACCTTTTCCAAAGCGTGCATCCTTGACAAAACTAGGTCCTCGGACTCATCCATCATCAGATTATAATAATCATCGGCTGTCAACTCGTCCTGCAATTGAATCCTTCTTGAGCCGATGATGTTCTCCCATGGCAAGACTGCTTCATGTTCGTAGACCAATTTGTATGGAGGCACCTGGATTGATCCGTGGCAAGTCATCCGATAAGCCCACAATGATTTGGCTAATTGGCTATGCCATTGCTTCGGATACTCAGCGATCTTCCTCTTTATCAACTTGATTAAACTTTTATTTGAAGCTTCAGCCTGTCCATTAGCCTGGGCATAATACGGTGACAAGTTTAATAAATTAATTCCCATGCTGTCGGCAAACTGGACAAACTCATCGGAGACGAAGATAGATCCCTGATCTGTAGTTATAGTCTGAGGGATGCCGAATCTGTATATGATATGCTCCTTAACAAACTCGATTACATCCCCGAAGTCAACCTTTTTCAAGGGAATTGCTTCCACCCACTTGATAAAATAATCGGTTGCCACCAATATAAACTTGTGTCCTTTGCTTGAAGGTGGATTGATCTAGCCGATCATGTCGATTCCCCAGCCTCTGAACGGCCAAGGCTTGATGATGGGATTCATAGCCGACGCTGGTGCTCTCTGAATGACTCCAAATTTCTGACAATCTTGGCAGCCTTTATAGTATTTGAAGCAGTCTTCCAGCATAGTCGGCCAGAAATACCCTGCTCTCCGAAGTAACCGCTTCATCTTATGAGCTGATTAATGCGTGCTGCAAATTCCTTCATGCACCTCTCCTATAGCAACTTTGGCTTGATCAACACTTAGGCACTTAAGTAGCACGCCATCAATCGTCCGATAATATAAGTCTTCATCGAGCAAGACATATCGTAGAGCCTTGTAGCACAATTTCCTTGAAGCCGACTGGGAAGGGGGTTCTGCAGATAACTGTAAACATCATACTTCCAGTCGTCAGCTGAGACGGTTGCAATTTTTACTTCAATCTCCTTTGTCATCAGCTTGTAGCTTGATGCCCCTTGAGCCAAGTCATTTGCTTCTGCATTTTGCTCTCTAGGGATGTGTTTCAAGGTTACCAGCCAAAAACTGTCCATCAACTCTCGACATTTCTGGTAGTAGACCATTAGCACGTCGTTCTTGCACTCATATTCTCCTGATAATTGGCTGATGACCAACAGCGAATTGCCCATTATCTCGATGGTGTTGGCTTCAACCTCCTTGAGCAGTTGTAATCCTTTGAGAACGGCTTCATATTTGGCTTGATTGTTTGTTGCATGAGGCGTAATGGAAAAAGCAAACTCAAAGCTTTTCCCCCAGGGAGAGATTATCACCAAGCCGATGTAGCATCCGTTCGTGCAAACCGAGCCATCAAAAGTCAAAGTCCAAGGCATGATATCAACTAAACCGATCGAATCATCTCCGTGTTTCACTATAAAATCGGTTATGGCATGTCCTTTCACTGACATGGGTGCCTGATACCTCAAATCAAACTCCGTCAAAGCAAATATCCATTTCCTGACTCACCCTTTCAAAATTGGAGCCGATAGCATATATTTCACTACGTCGGCCTTGCAAACTATTGTGCACTCGTTGGATAACAAATAATGCCTTAACTTTGTGCATGAAAAATATAGACATAAACACAACTTCTCCACGGGAGAGTACCTTGTTTCTGCGTCCAGAAGTCTTCTGCTAAGATAGAAAATTGCCTTCGATCTCCTAAATCAGAACTGAGCCAATAGACTTCTTGTCGGCTGACAGGTATAATTTGAATGACACTCCCTTTTGTGAAGGAATCAATACTAGAGGGGAGTTTAGATAATCCTTAATATTGTCCAAGGTCTTTAATCTGCGGCTCTGCCCCCCAAGTAAATGCTTGATCGGCTTTCAACCGTAGTAGAGGTGTGAATGGCTCCATATTTTCTGACAAATTGGCTATAAAACGTCTGATAAAGTTAATCTTGCCGATCAGAGACTACAATTGCTTCTTGTCCTTCGGAGGTTGAATAGTCTTGATAGCATTGATGCTTCTCTGGATGACCTTGATTCCCCTCTCGTGAACAAGAAATCCTAACAACTAGCCAGCCGATACACCAAACGCGCACTATGTGGGGTTCATCTTTAGGCCATATTTCCTTGTTCTCTCCAGTACCTTTCTTAAATCGGCTATGTGGTCTTCCACCTCCTTTGATTTGACAACGTCATCATAAATGTAGATCTTCACTAGGAAGCCGATTAGGTCGTGAAAGATATAATTCATGGCCCTCTGGTACGTAGCTCCAGCATTCTTCAAGCTGAACGCCATGACGACCCACTCGTATAAGCCGATTGCTCCCGGGCACCTGAAAGCTATCTTGTGAATGTCTTCCTCGGTCATAAAGATCTGATTATAACTATCATTGCCATCCATAAAACTTATAATTTTGTGGCCAGAGGCGGCATCTACCAGCAAATCGGCTATAGGCATAGGGTATCTTCTTTAGGGGTAGCCTTGTTCAAAACTCTGATGTTGATGCATACCCTCAGTTTGCCATTTTTCTTAACCACTGAAACTATGTTTGAAACCCACTCTGCGTATTGGCAGGGCCAAATGAAACCAACATCATATAGCCGAGTGATTTCAGCCTTAATCGCATCATACATATCAGCTTTAAACCTCCTAGGAGGCTGTTTGTATTGCCAGTATCCAGGCTTAATAGGGAGTCGATGTTCAACAATAGATCGGCTAAGACCAGGCATCTCAAAATACTCCCAAGCAAAGCACTCTTTATATTTTTTCAATAAATCAACAAGCTTGGTCTTAAAATGAGAAGACAAATTTTTGCTAATATATGTTGGCCTAGGCCTATCCCCTGGACCTATATCCACTGCTTCCAACTCATCGACCGACATAAAACCTTGCTCTAGTTTGCCATCGATGTCATCCATGGTGTCCTTGGTGTAGACGTTCGAGCCCTCCACGATGCCCTCAAAGTAATAATTGAGGCTCTTCGTCTCCAGTTGGCTGCATGTCAGAATCGGACACCTTCAGAAAATTGGCCTGCCAAACTTTGTCAGATAGGCAATCAATGCCGTCGACTTCCCATAAAGTTAAGTTAGCGTTAGCAATGTTGACTGGCCTGTCGGCTGGCACGATCTCTATCTTATTGCCTTGCCATTGGATTAAGCTTTGATTCATTGTAGAAGGGATGCAACAGTTGGCGTGGATCCAATCTCTTCCGAGCAGTAGGCTGTATGATCCCTTCCCATCGATGACGAAAAACGTTGTGGGCATGGTTTTTCTACCGACGGTCAGCTTGATGGTCAAAACTCCCTTGGCCTCCGATGGGTTGCCGCCGAAATCCTTGAGCACCATGTTGGTTTTCATCAAGTCATCAGCTCCCTTGCCTAGCTTCCCGAAGGTTGCGTAGGGCATGAGGTTAACAGCAGCTCCTCCATCGACTAGCATTTTCGACATTGGCTTCCCATTCACGAATCCTTTAACATATAGGTGTTTCAAGTGCCGATTTTTGGTCCCCGTTTTTCAAAGATAGCCTACTCGGGGACAGTACCTTGGCCAAGGTGTCTTCCACGGTGCTCGCATCGCCTTCGGCACCTCGACTCTGGCAATATGAACACCATATTGACCAATGCAGGCTACTCCTTTTCCTTTTGCTACCCTTCTGGCATTATCAGCAAGGCTCTCGTCGGCTGGGGCTGTTTGCCTTTTGATGCGCCATTGTTTCCTGCTTCATTGTTGTTGTTGATGCTGGATCATCTCCTGGACTTCTTCCTCCTGTCCTTCGCTTTTTAGCCGTTGAATTCTCCTTTTCTGAGTTTTGGTGAACAGGTCCGAAGGGCACCATTGGGGGTTGGCTGATTGCTCTTCTTCAGCCTCTTCTTCGTCCTCCTCTGGGAAGAAGTCCTGGTGAATTGGGCCGAGCCGCTTGTGGACAGAAAGCTTTCGCTGGTTGAGTTGAACGTCTCGAGGACGAATCAGCTTGAGCTCTCCATTGGTGGGTCTCTGTACTCGTCCTCCCTCTACTTGCTGCAGACCGAGTAGTTCTCGAGGGTGGGTAGCCTCATTCCCGATTCCCAGCAAAATCGGAAGAACTCGCCACGCCAATGTGGATCACAACCATCATGGCAGCGAAAATATGCCACACCTAGCCGATCAGGTGTCCTCTAGTATGGTTTACCGCGTTGGGCCTCTTCCTCCTCCTGAACCCTCAGCTGGAACCAAAGTCGACTGTTCGCCTTTCTGGGCCGACGATCAGCCGATCAGCCACTGGAGTATACCATGTTGATTGGCGCTGCATTAGTTGCAGTCGGCTTGTTGGATGGCTCTTGTTGGTCCGAGTCGGCCACGGTTGTTTATTGGGCTTTGGCTGAGCTGTGCGCCATGCTGTACTGTCAATCAGCTTGCCTCTGGCCGGCTTGGACCATGTTGACAGGGAAGGGATTGCCGTTAACCTTCATCGGCTTAGCCGATTCCTCGAACTTGATCTTCCCTGCCTCGATGGCCGACTGAATCTGCTGGCGGAAGACCTTGCAATCGTTGGTGCTGTGGGAGGTGGTGTAGTGCCACTTGCAATATTTCTTCTTCTTGAGCTCCTCTGCCGATTGGATGACATGGTTGGCCAAAAGCTGTATTTGTTTCTCCCGCAGCAACTGATTGAAGATCCTATCGGCTTTTGTGATGTCGAAGTCGAATCTTTCTTCCTTAGCCGATTTTTTCAGCCACTGACACGTGGTTGCCTTCTTGTTCCTGGTCCACTCGGCCATTGCCACTTCTGCATCGCTATCACTTGAGTCAGAGTCCGATGCTAACTTTCTTGAAGGCCTTCTTAGATTCTTGAAAACGTTGCTCATGTGCCGTCACCTTCTGGGCCAAGTGGGCCAAGCTTTCGAAGTCCTGAGCCAAAACCTTTCCCTGATGGGGGCCAAGAGACCATGGAAGGCTAAATCGGCTAGTTGCGAGTCTGATAGCACCAGGCTATAACATCGGTTCCTCATGTCCCTGAAGCACCGAATGTAGTCCTGAACCAATTTCTCATGCTTCTTTCGAATGCTAGTTAAGTCCGACAGTCTCATCTCATGCGTGCCAGAGTAGAAATAACTGTGGAATAGCTTCTCGAGATCGGCCCAGCTCTGAACTGAATTGTAGGGTAGGGATGAAAACCATGTGGAGGTCGATCCCGAGAGAGACAGTGGGAACAATCGTACTCTGAGCGCGTAAGTGGCCGATGCTTCTCCGCATTGAGCCAGAAATCGGCTGACATGTTCATAGGTCGAGACGTTGTCTTGCCCAAAGAATTTCGAAAAATTCGGTACCTTGTACCGGCTTGGCGGGGGCGCCCTCTCAAAATATTCCGGATAGGGGTACCGGTACATATTGCTGGAGTCCTTTGGCTTAAGGCCAAACTGATCACGCATGACGTCTGCGATTAGATCGGCTCAAGGCTTATTTTCTTTAGCTTGCGGCTGCGGCATCGACTCGTACTTCTCATACTGCATAGGAGGCTGCTGATACCGTGTCTATGGTGAATGAGGTTGATAGTACTGCTCGTAGTTTCCTTCTAGGTACTGATGTTGGACTTGATTCATGGCAGGAGGCGGCTGTGGTATAAACTGAGGGCACTGCTTAGGGGGAGGCCGAACACCGTTGGAGTTGTGAGGTAGGTCTGGCGTGTAACTGCCGATCGACATTTTGTGCAAGAGGGATTGCCGATCGGGCCGAGCTTTCCACCTGTTCTTGGGGAAGTATTGGAGCCCCGTGGCCCTGATGCAGGGGCTGTTGTCTGGTTCGGAGCTTGGGCACTGGTTTTGCAGCCGATGATTGCTCATTCGGCTGAATAAGGGCTCCCCTAGAGGAGTCGATTGTCCCAATGGAGGAATCGGTAGCCCTTGTGTCGACAGGGTTCCGTAAGGTGGGAATCGGCCGTCAGGGAAATAGGTCGGCCCTCTAGGCAGCTGCTCGGCTATCTTTGAATCAACCACGGCGTTT
Source organism: Oryza australiensis (assembly GCA_019925245.2). Taxonomy (NCBI): domain Eukaryota; kingdom Viridiplantae; phylum Streptophyta; class Magnoliopsida; order Poales; family Poaceae; genus Oryza; species Oryza australiensis. Next base: position 1,118,056 of record JAIFGZ020000604.1, on the reverse strand, counting down.
ATCATGTTGTTCAATGTGTTCACCATTATCCCTGACTGGTTGATGAGCGCGTGGTGGACAGCCGAATCGATCCGATTTTGGAGTGTGAGCAGCCCTGGGTCATTTGGCTCCTGCTTGATCTCTTCAATCTTCTTTTTCCCCTTCTTGTCCTCGCTGGAGGTGGCTCCGGAGTTGAAGTCCTCCGGGATCACGAATTTGTACTTCTGAATGATTGATCCAGACCTGGTCTGAGTGTAGGATCGCAAATAATGTGCTTGCAATTGTTCCACCATCTGCTGGTAGTCGGCCTGCTGTTCAGCCGACAATTTGTCCATAGTCACAGGGATGGCGTTGTCCTGGTCCAGCTCCGTGGCCACGACGTTCACCATTGTGTTGGACTAGGAGTTGGGGTCCCATCGGGCGTGCCAAAAAGCATGTTGATGAGAATTTTTCCCATGCGCTGGCCTGAGAGATCATATTAACTCCAGTACAGGTCCAAAATTGGTCGCCTTTGGTGATTGAACAGACGTGCCAGTTGGTTTGATCCTGCAACCAACAAGAAACAAAAAGATAGGCATTTGGTTAAGATTAGATCCTACTCGATCGACTATGGATATCAATAAATACATAATTGTTATCCCAAAGCACATATAGACCAAGTGATTGGGATAGATCGGTAGTATACCGAGACAGTATAAATCACTTATGTCCAAAAGTACATTAGAATAATAATTATACACATTCATCACCTAGTCGATGTCACAGATCTAATATAAATCAGTTAGTACTCTGATATGTTTTATAAAAAGAAATTAATCTAAACTAAAAACGCTAAACTAAGATCAATCGGCTCTTAGTATAACCTAACAGATTGATACTGAGTTTAGCACATTTAAGTAGATTAAGATCTGAATATAAAAGGCAATTCAAATACATCTAGTAGTAATAATACGTGAAGATGATTAAAACATATAAGACCGGCTGAAACCCTGGTTCTATCTCTAAAGTAAACATTTAACCGAATAGATCTATGTAATTTTAAAAGCGACTTAATAGATCAAATTGATGCAGCATTAAGTAAAAAAAGAAGTACGAGATCTATTTAGGCTAATGAGAACTCCTTGAGATTGTAGTCACGCCATATAACCTAAATTAACCTCCAGATTTAGCTCCGTCGGCTGTTATCTTCAAAGAGATATAGCCGATCGCGAGATAGATCTAGACATTGATCCAGATTATATGTCGTATATGATAAATTAGACAGTTCATAACATCAGAATTAGAGTGTCATGATGATGGAAGCAATAACTCCGACGATATAAGCCACTTGTAACAAGAAATTACCTTGTTCGAAGATCGAAGCCGATGCAACCCGAGAGCAAAGCAAGAACTTGTCGAGAAAAAGTAAAAGCAAAAAGGTTGGCGATGCGTCGAAGTTGTATTGATGTGTGTTATTTTTTTACAAGGTCTCGGGTCATATTTATACCCGGATATACAATGAGTCCGTAACGGACATGATTACTATTACGATTAAATCTCAAATATCTCTAAACAAACCGACACCATCTATAAAGGAAACTATATAAAATATCCTAACTTAAAGATACAATTGCCGTTGTAGGACCTTATCCGTAGATGGCAATATCCTTGAAGCACTTTGGAAACCGAATCTAATAGTTATCTCTTAAGCTTTCCCTCGGGATTAGCCCCTCCTTCGGTCTTCAACCAAAATCGGCTATCCGCTATCCTTTTCCGACTCGAACTCAGCCGACTAGCTCCGTGGCCAATTCGGACTCACCGATGCAGCCTCTGTTTCGCGGATCATGCGTTTCCTCCAATTCCGCTTCAACCCTTGCTTCAAACTTGGGGACTTGCTTACCAAATTTGGTCGTTAACACTCGCCAGGAGCAGTAGTCACATGGGAAGAGTTTTGTCATAGTTTCAGGACAGCACATATTCCTGCAGGAATAGTCGCGCAGAAGAAGTGTGAGTTTCGTTCTCTTGAGCAGGGCAACAGGTTGGTTACTGAGTACCTGCATGAGTTTAAACATCTTGCACATTACGCCCCAGAGGACGTGCACACCGATGCGGAAAGACAAGAGAAATTCTTGCCTGGTTTGGATGATGAACTTACTGACAAGCTGATCTCAGGGGAGTATGCTTACTTTGAGAAGCTGGTTGACAAGGCCATTCGGCAGGAAGACAAGCGCAACAAGATGATCAATAAAAGAAAGGCAAGGTGCCTTCGGCCTCCTCAACAGGGAAATCAGCAGAGGCCACGTTTCATGTCCGCAGTCGTGGTGGACCTACCACCATGATTGTTCATCAGTATCGGCCTTATCACCCAGGGAATTTTCAAGTTGGCAGTAGTGGCAGTGGCAGTAGGCAGCAGCAACGCAATTCAACTCGCATCCTCCAACAAAGCAACCCCAAGAAGGCCAAGCCACCACCTCCAAGAAAGGACTCCGGAGGGAAGCCAGAGTCCGCTTGAACCGTGGTGACCCCGGGCACTTTGCGATAGGTGTCCGAAGCCGGCGAGCCGGACCCAGCATTCATCCAGGCTCTTGTCAATCATGCATCCACGAGAAAGCACAGCAGCTCCCGATGTTATACTGGGTATGTTTCCTGTGAATCTCACTCCTGCTACAGTGTTATTTGATTATTGTGCTACGCATTCATTTATTTCCAAGCAGTTTGTTGGTACACATGGGTTATCAGTAGTAGAACTTAAGATACCTATGCCCCTGGAAACCATTTGGACACCGCTCAGTACTGTCCCTCGGTGGCAATAGAAATCCAAGGATCCCAATTTCTAGCCAATTTTATGCTTCTTAAATCCAAAGGCCTAGATGTCATTCTTGGGATGGATTGGTTGTCAAGACATAAGGGAGTAATTGACTATGCTAGTCGCACAATTACTTTAATCAATGGAAAAGGAGAAGAGATTGTTTGTCATTCTCCCATGCAAGCCAAGACTGTAGCAAGTTCGAATCATGTTTCTACCCGGGAATCGTCTGAAGTAGAAGCAAAGATTCCTATGAAATTAGAAGATATCCCCATAGTCAGAGAATACCCTGAAGTTTTTCCAAAAGATTTAACCAAGATGCCACCAGAAAGGGAAATTGAATTCCAGATTGATCTAGGACCCGGGACCACCCCAATTCACAAGAGACCGTATAGAATCGGAACCAATGAGTTGGCAGAAGTCAAGAAGCAAGTGGATGAACAGTTGCAGAAAGGTTATATCCACCCGAGCACGTCACCTTGGGGTGCTCCGGTGATATTTGTAGAGAAGAAAGACAAGACCAAGAGAATGTATGTCGATTATCACACACTCAATGAGGTAACTATCAAGAACAAGTATCCTCTACCATGGATTGACGATTTGTTTGATCAACTAAAGGGGGCAAAGGTATTCTCCAAGATAGAACTGCGATCAGGCTACCATCAATTGAGAATTCGGGAAGAGGACATTCCCAAGACCGCTTTCATCACTCGGTATGGTTTGTACGAGTGTAGGGTCATGTCTTTTGGATTGACCAACGCACCGACTTTCATCATGAATCTGATGAACAAGGTGTTTATGGAATTCTTGGACAAATTTGTCATGGTGTTCATTGACGACATTTTGATCTACTTCAAGACCGAGGAGGGACATGAGCATCATCTCCGGTTAGTGCTCAAAAAGTTGAGAGATCATAGACTCTATGCCAAGTTTAGCAAGTGTGCTTTCTAGTTAAAGGAAGTACAGTTCCTCGAGCACATTGTGAATGCCCAAGGAGTAGCCATGGATCCGACAAATGTGGAGTCAGTTACCAAGTGGACTCTGCCTGACACAGTCAACCAAATTCGAAGTTTCCTTGGACTTGCGTGTTATTACCGCCGTTTCATTCAGAATTTCTCCAAAATTGCCAAGCCGATGACTCATTTGTTGAAGACAGCTGAGAAACTCAAGTGGTCAGTGGAATGTAACAAGAGTTTTGAAGAGCTTAAGAAGAAGTTGGTGTCTGCGCCAGTCTTGATACTGCGGATCCAGCAAAAGATTTCCAAGTATATTGTGATGCATCCTGCCAAGGGCTGGGATGTGTGTTGATGCAAGAAGACAAAGTGGTCGCATACGCCTCCCGTCAGGTTCATCCGCATGAGACCAACTACCCAACCCATGATCTGGAGTTAGCTGCAGTGGTCCATGCCTTGAAAATCTGGCGACACTACCTGATCGGTAACCGTTGTGAAGTATATACGGATCACAAGAGCTTAAAGTATATCTTCACCCAACCGGACTTGAACCTTCGTCAACGAAGATGGTTGGAATTGATCAAGGATTATGATTTGGGGATACACTACCATCCCAGCAAAGCTAATGTGGTAGCAGATGCTTTGAGCCGGAAGAGTTACCGCAACACCATTAACGTAGAAAGAATGTGTAACTAGTTATAGCGAGAATTTGAGCGCTTGAACCTGCAGGTTGTGGATTTTGGTTTTGTGGCCACTCTGGAAGCTCAACCCACTCTCATTGATCAAATTTGGGCTGCTCAGGCATCAGATCCCAAGATGGCTGAACTCAAGAAGAACATGAGAGTTGGAAAAGCTCGTGACTTTACAGATGACGAGCACAGAACAATTTGGATGGGAAAGAGATTGTGTGTGCCAGAAGATAAAGAATTGAAGAAGCTGATCCTTACGGAAGCTCACCAAACACAATATTCAATTCATTTGGACAGTACAAAGATGTATCAAGATCTCAAAGAGAAGTTTTGGTGGGTCAGTATGAGGAGAGAAATAGCTGAATTTGTCGTACTTTGTGATGTTTGTCAGCGAGTCAAGGTAGAACATCAACGGCTTGCAGGATTGTTGCAACCCCTTCAAATTCCAGAATGGAAATGGGAAGAAATTGGAATGGACTTCATCACGAGTTTACCCCGCACATCGTCAGGGTATGATTCAATTTGTGTCGTCGTGGATCGACTCATGAAGGTGGCTCACTTCATACCAGTGCATACTACCTACTCAGGGAAGAAGCTAGCAGAGCTATACCTTGCTAGAATCATGTATTTACATGGAGTGCCTAAGAAGATCGTGTCTGACCGAGGAAGTCAGTTTACTTCCAAGTTCTGGCGGAAGTTACAAGAAGAGCTTGGTACCCGTTTGAACTTCAGTACCGCCTATCATCTGCAGACGAATGGTCAAACCGAGAGAGCGAATCAAATTCTGGAAGACATGTTGAGAGCATGTGCGCTTGAGTTTGGTAAAGCGTGGGACAAGAGTTTGCCTTATGCAGAATTCTCCTATAACAACAGTTATCAAGCTAGAATTCATATGGCACCCTATGAGGCGTTGTATGGACGGAAGTGCCGCACACCCCTTTTCTGGGATTAGACTGGTGAGCATCAGTTGTTTGGCACAGAAGTGATAAGTGAAGCAGAAGCAAAAGTCCAAACAATTTGGGAAAGATTGAGAATTGCGCAGTCTCGACAAAAGAGCTACGCAGACAATCGTCGAAGAGATCTCGCTTTTGAAGTAGGGAATTATGTGTATCTTTGGGTTACACCGCTCCGGGGAGTACACCGCTTTCAAACCAAAGGCAAGTTGGCACCACGTTTTGTGGGACCATACAGAATTCGGCAACGTCAAGGAGAAGTAGCCTATCAGCTTGAACTTCCATCCAACATGGCTGGTATTCACGACGTGTTCCATGTGTCTCAGTTAAGGAAATGTTTGAGGGTACTAGAAGAGTAGGCGAGTCCAGACCAGATTGAAATTCAAGAGGACTTGACATATGTGGAGAGACCAGCTCGTATCCTCAAGACTAGTGAAAGAAGGACTCGAAACATGGTTATCAGATTTTAGTAAGTTCAGTGGACTCATCACTCAGAAGAAGAAGCTACATGGGAAAGAGAGGATGAGTTAAAGGCCGCGCACCCGCATCTCTTCGCCAGTTCCTTCGAATCTCGGGGTCGAGATTCCGTTTAAGGGGGGTAGGTTTGTCGCACCCCGAGTTTTGCCCCTAAATTGTTTAATATTTTACCCCAAAATAATCAAATTAATCTGAAGCCAACAAGTAATTTTAAAATGCAATTAATAAGTGGAAATGGCATGCTAGGATTTTTCTTAACTTCTACATGTCAAAATATATTAACCGGATTTTTATGGGAATTTTCGTAATCGGAACTATTTTTAATCAATTAAATAAGTAAGCAACAATTAAATTAAGTCTCTTTTTGTTTTTTCCCTTTTCTTATTTTCCTAATCGGGCCGTACGGCTTCCGCTCTTTTCCCGCCGGCGCAACTGCTTTCGGCCCAGCTCGCTTGTCGGCCCAAGTCCTTCCTTCCGGCCCAAGCCGCTCAACCGCCCGCGCCCTCTTCCTTCAGCCGTGGGCTGAGGCCCACGAGCCGGCCGTACTCGCGTGAAGTCCGCAAACCCTCCCGCGTATCGAGCCACCGAGTAGGCCCCACTTGTCGGGCCGCCCTCTTCGCGCCCGACGGCCCGCGCCGCCGCTGCCATGTGCGCCGCCCGCGCCCGTCCATTTCCACAACCACCGCACCATGTCGGGCCCACGCGGAGCCTGAGTGCGTTCCGCCGCACCGCGCGCCGAAACGGCCGCCGCCGCATCTAAACCGCCGCCGTTTGTTTCTCTCTCTCCGAGTCCGAGATCGTCGGCGAGCAATTCGCGTCCATCCCGTACCCGATTCAATCTCCCGTCCGGCCGTCGCGCGGCCATGGCTGGTGAGCTAGCGCCGCCGCCGCCCCCCAAAACGCTAACCCTAGCCTCCGTCTCACCCTTGCCATCCGATCGCTTGGTCGGGCGTATCCGAGCTGTCCGATCCCACGCGCACGCCCCACCGTCCGATTTGGTTGCCGCTCTTCTGGATGGCCGCCACGTGGTAGCCACCGCCGCTCCCGCCATGGCCTCAATCCACCGTGGACCGAGCCTGGCCGCGCCGCTTGCATCAGCCGTGCTGACGTCAGCCCTAGGGCTGACGCCAACCGATGACATCGCCCGACCACGCCGCCGCTAGCGACGTTAGCATGATGTCATGCTGACATCAGCCCTTGCCATTCCGCGCATGCTTGCATCAGCAAGGAAATTAACTGCACAATAAATTAATTAGTCTTTTCTGTTTAATTTAAAAATCACAACTAAACTTCTAAAATTCATATCTTTTTAATCCGAGCTCCGTTTTAGTCCATTCAAATTTCATTAAATCCAGAAAAATATCAAGAATATATTAAAAATAGTTTCTTGTGCTATTTCAGTAGAATTTTAGCATGTTTTGTTGAAGTGCTTTTTTTGTCGTGTAGATTCTGATAGTTTCGGCGATCCCGTTTACCTCGAAGTAGTCGCCGAGGTTCCCCAATCTCCAGAGCAAGGCAAGTCATACTTTACATTGATCATATTGTACCTATTTTATTTAAATATCTCTTTTCTCTCAAATAATGCATATGTTTTAGAATGTCATTTCATGGGACTCTTATACCTATTGTACTCAACCATAGGAATTGAATTCCTTATACCATTGGTAACTTGGGGTTCAATATGACTAGATGTTGGTTTAGAACATGCTTAGCCTGGCTTAGATCAACTAGCTCACTTAAGGGAACCACATTAATTAATTATTACATTAGAGACTAATTCTTAGATGATGTCAAGTATGTGATCCTACACTAATACTGAAATATGATAATGGTGGGTTGTGAGCACATGGTTGGATATTGGTTAGCATACTCATGACAATTAAGGACCGGTTCTCGGGAAACCCTGGAAGAAATACCATGCATACCACAAGCCAACATGGGTAATGGCTGGGTCTGTAGCGTAGCTGTCTCTAGCCGACGTACCCTAGTGAGGGTGGGCACGATGGAGTTGGGTCTGCCCCGGTTTTAAGGGTTGATCGGCTACCGAATTCACCGTGGCACAAGAGGGGGCCTGCCCATTACCCTGATGGGAGTGGGGGCGAAACCTTGGTGTGGTACGATTGGTTAGAGGGGGTTATGTGAAGGGTCCTGTCACAATTCCTTTCCGAGGTATCGGGGTAGTGCACCGGCGCACGGTAATGTGTTGTGGGATTATGTCTTGTGGGTATAGTTGTACACCTCTGATCAGAGTAAAACTATTCGAATAGCCGTGCTCACAGTTACGGGCGATGTACCAGATTCACCTTGATTAGTCTCACTTACTTACATGAATGAACTGTTGGGACTTGATTAGTATAGATGGATGGTTCGGCCTGTTGCAACATGGTTTTAACGTTCGACAATGTTTATTTAATATTGTTTAATTACTACTACTGTTTTACTTGCTTTCAACTATTGCTAGTTCTGAAATGCTATTTATGCAAATGAGACTATGTTCCTTTCTCGAGTATTATCCTGCATCATACCTTCTCTTTTGGTATGACTTGTTGAGTACGGTGGAAGTACTCGGTCCTTGCTTAATTTTCCCCTCCAGAGCCGAGGTTGCGTAAGAAGAAAGTTTTGACGAGGTTTAGGTTTGCGTCCGATGTCAATGTTGCCTGTGGTGTTTTGGAGTTCCGTCGCGGTGTTAGTTTCAATCTAGTCGGTCTTCTTTCTTTTCCACTACATTTATGTAATTCTTTTATATTGTTTCTAAGACGTGGATTATGTAATATCAATAATTATCAATTTGTGTACCTCGACTGATGTCTGGACGAGAAATTAATGCATAAATTAGCTGCGGAAATTATAGCTTGAATTTCAGGGTGTGACAGCCCTGCCTGTCGCATGGGGAAAGTGGGAAACCAGGGGTTCAACTAGCCGCTGCGTAGCACCGGTTCTCATGGCCTTAATGGGACGTGATTGGCACTATGTCTAAAACTGTCAGAGGACCACCCTTCGACTTCATCGACCACCATCAGCCATCGAGTTACAACCCAAACAACTCGGTTCCCATCCTTCGGGCAGGAACCCAGTCAATTTCAGGATTACTATAAGCCTCCGGGCAGTAGTCTCGACCAACTCGTAGACCGCCAGTGGCTTCCGGGCTATGGCTTTATCGGCTCTGGTGATGGCTTCTGGGACACCCCACGGTCGAGGTTGGAACTACCATTGGCCTCTGGGTAGTAGTCCTGACTGATTCGCCGACCGCCATTAGCCCTCAGGCTATGGCCTCCTCAACTCTGCCGTAGCCTTTGGGCTACAATAGAGGCAATTCGGGGACTGCCATCTGCCTTCGGGCAGTAGACCCATTGAACTCAATAATCACCACTATACCCCGGGCTACGGTCAGATCAGAGGAGGAATAAAAAGCAATCCTGCAGACTAGACCCTAGGCTTGGATGAACCATCCGACCCTAGGCTAGGGGGCTACACCTGGCAGGTGCCCCTAGGCGATGCACCTGCTGGAGCATGAGCAACAAGATTTCGGGAATCTACTAAAACCTTGTTGCAATGCCTTAGGGACCCACTGAAGACGATGACGAAGACGACCTTAGATCCTAAGGGATGTCTCATTCCTCCTTAGGCTCGGGGGGCTGTTGTGGAGGGTGTCACCCCGAGGTAGCACATGGACCAGAGTTGAAGTCAAGCCGAAGTCGGATTGCGAGTCCTCATGACATGGTTGGGAGCCCTGCCTCCCTTTGGGGTTGGCCATCCCAACCTTCCCCCGGGTCCGACCTCGACACTCCTTTCTCAACCTTGACTCCTCCACCTGGCCTCCGGCCTCCTCGGGACAAGACTTGGTTTGCAAGCATAGATGAAGAAGGCAAGGAGGGGACAACCCGGCAAGGAATGACGTCACCCGATAGCACAGTACAGAACGATACCTACGGAGGGGGGGATCCCAAGGCAAGATAGAACGCAAGGTGCCCGCGGCATGCAGGACCCAGAGCATCTCATGTACCTTTTCAGATGTTGTTTATACTTGCTTTTAGATTTTTAGTCTTAGCTTTCTTAGCCCCCAAGTCCTCTTTTAACTGCCCCCTTTAGCTATTAAAGGGTGGGCAGGTTGAGGGGTCCTGAGAGGAAGGATAGGTACAATTCCTTGGATTTCCAAGATCTCATTCTCGCTTATTGGCTAGCTTGCTCTAAGTCCCAAGAACTCACACTTGTAATCCTAGTTCATCATCCACCCCAACAAAGAACACTAGACATAGGCCAATTATCCTTCGGGAGAGCTGAACCAGTATAAATATTGTGTCTCATGTCTTTTAGGCTCGTCTTAGTGACTCGAGTCGACCATCAGATCCAGAGGAGAGGTGCCTCCTGACCACTCTCACTCACCTCCTTGGGTACCCCCTTGGAGGACTGCTGACCTACCTGTCGACATTGGGTGGGGTCCAAACCCCACCACATTGGTTGGGCTGAACCCCCACTAGGTCCAATAGTGCTCAAACTTTTGTGTGTAGTGGGTGATGATGTGGAAATTATGAAAACCAAAGTTTGGAGGAGAGAGGAGCACCTCTTGGTTCGGCCGAACCAAGGGTGGACTCCCTCTATAAAAGGGAGATTGCTCTCCTTGCACCAACTTGAGTTGCCATAGTTTGCCCCTAAACTTCCCTCTTCCTCTCTTGAGTTCTTTCAATGTTCTCATTCTAAGTTCATTATATATATATATATATGTCCAAAAAATTTTGTGCATTTCGAAGTTTCCTTCGCGAGTTGTCACGCAAAGAACGGTTTGTGGTGGCGATCAAGCTCCACAAGAATGACTAACTCTTTGAGAGCTAACTATTTTGAACTAACCTTTAACCCATTCCAAGTGTTCTTGTGTGGTTGTTCTTTTCAGCTATAGGGATAAAGAAGAATGTCAAGCGGTTGTTCGACGCTATGCGCAAGGGATCGAAGACAAGCTCAAGCCATTCAAGCTCGGCTCCGTCTACCGGTTATGCACATAGCCCTGCAAGGCAGGACAATCCGCAAGCCGCTACATCAAGAGGAGAATGAATCTCTCATGCTTCATCTCTCTTCTTTGATACTGATCTCAATCTGAGGGATGATTGAGAAAGGCAGGCATATGTCCTTCTCAAGGACGGGGACTTTGTTCATATCTGAGCATATGATCCGGATTTGCTCACCAAGACAGGTATGGATTCTGACTTTCTAAATGTTTGGCATACCACAGGATGGCATAATTTTGCACATGTGGGGGAAGAAGGTTCACGCCTTCTTACTATCCAATTTCTTTGCACATTAAAAGAAATAGAAGATGGTATTTCTTTTCGATTTTTTGGGAAGGAATACTATTACACATGCAAGGAATTTAGTCTCCTACTTGGCTTCATCCAACAGTGTTCTGTGGATTGGGAGTCAAGGATGTCAAACTTTAGTACGCATAGCTTTTGGCAAAGTATATCAGGTGAAACCTTTTGTACTAAGCCAAGAGCTAGTGACATTCATAATCCTACACTAAGGTTGATGCATAAATGGTTAGCTTTTACCATTTTTCGTAGAGAAGATATAAGGCATGTTAGAGTTGATGAACCCATGATCCCGTATGCCATGGTTAAAAAGATAAAAATCTCTCCTGTAAAGGCAATGATAAAACAATGGTTAGAACAAATCAGGATGAAGGGGCCTATTGAGTGCACTTCACTAATTACTCGCATTGCTCGTAATGCCGAGGCCATGGGAAATGTGCAAGTTTTGTGCATCACCAAACCCCATGAAATTATAGATGAAGAGTATTTAGTGAAGGGCCATACTTTGAAGCATGGCCCCGATGGATCCCTTATATTTTTCTTCACCGGATATACAAATGAAATTCCGCTTCCTAACCCGGAATATCAGTTGTATAATTGTCGGGGCGCTAACAATTGCTCTCCGACCAACAGAGATTGCCTGCAAGAGTAGTACATTAGGCAGGATCACCAGGAGCAGGTCTAGAAGAGCTCCTATGGAGGAAGGACCTGAACACACTCGGAAGCTAGGGTGGGTCCCAACTGGTCACGCATCCGGTTGGGAGCAACCCAGTAATATTATGAGGCTAGAGGGTCGTCATGGCAATCAGCCAGTAGTGAACAATGGGCACAAGGGCCTGGTTGGTACCATGGACAAGCCACGGAGTCATCAAACTCCAGTGGTTTGCCTCCATCGTTCGGTGCTCAGTGCTCATTCTCAGCACAAGGTTTTCGTGACCATGGATTTGCGGGGATCACCCAACGATTGGGAGAATTGGACATCAGAACCATAGAGCTTCAAGATTCATTTTATCAACATGTCCAAGGAACCCTGCAGTGGCAAGAATGACCCATCGCTGGCGAGCGCACCACCGATTAGCTCCGTGACATCAACTCTGCTCTGCAGCAAGGCCAATCAGACATGATGGCCTACTTTCGATCATAAGGGTTTAATCCCTATCACGGACCATAAGTAAAAGAACAAGCTTAGGGGAGGACCCTCACCTGAGGTAACCCCTATCTTTTTTCACATTGCATTTAAAATATAAAAATACCAAAAATTTCTTAATGTAGATATACATGATAGGAATTCTTAATTCCCAATCTTTGGATATGATGAATAGTTGCTCTATTTTTAATTATGTTTCGTACCTAGTTTACAACATAGCATTCTTCAAGTTTTGAGTTTGTTGGTAGCAAGTGCATGATGTAAGTCTAGGTTGTTGTGAAATATGAGATGATAGAATAGAGTAACTATTATCTTATTCCAAGTGAAACCAAAGTCCGGAGATTTTATTTTCAAAAATCCAAAAAATGATGAGTTCCTTAAATGATGAGACATTCCTACCAGAGCCATATGTTGATCAAAAATGCAATATCCTATACATATCTTGCTTGCAATCATTTTGAGTTTGGTCAAGTAGTCAAACCCTTGCTAAAATCTTTTCATGCTCTCAAGGTCAAAGTCTTGTGCATATCTACCATAAAAATGTTCTCCCTCTACATTAGAGGTTAAGCCACAAAAAATATTCCATTCCATACCTTATGCTAACTTCTATTTCGGAAGTTTGCACCCACCAAATAAAAACTCCAAAATAATCATGATCTTCTATCCTCATATCCATGCCAAAAGAGACATGAGCCAAAAGAGTGCACACAAAATAGTAGAAAATTCATGGTGCTTACAAAGAGAAGAAATAATTCTTCTTAAGCATGATGACAAAAAAAAGAAGTGTACTCCTAGCCATGTTCTCCAAAATAAAAAGATAGGAGGAGGATCATACAAAAAGAGTCAACCAATTTTTCTTTCTCCACTTCTTCAACTCATACTTCCACCAATAAATATATGCACAAGCTTGGTCCTGGTTGTATGATTAAGTGTTCTAAGATCTGCTTCTTGACTCATGATTTTCCCCTACCTTGAGCTCCACATAAGCTTTAGTAGAAGTTGGAGAAAAGAAGGCAAATAATGCCTTGGTAAGGAATTCAAACACATTGAGTAATATGAGAGTATCATTCGAGGAACTCTTCTCTTTTCTTTTTAAAAACTTTGAAAACCTCCGGATGAAGGTGGAACAAGGAGTGAGAGAAGTAGCACTCTCATCTACCATTCTATTTCTCAACCACCCAAGACAAGGAGAAGCCAAAGCCCCAGGAGGACTAAGGTAATATGGGTGAGATTACCATTGCCAACTTATTCAATTCAAGATAGAATACTTGGTTGTAGGCATGGTACTTTAGAGAAATAAAATATGGTAGCAACACCAGATCCACCGAGCCTAAGTCTTGCTACTCAGACAAGCAAAGGATAAGCTTGGGGGAGTTTGTTGACGGTCGCTAAGTACCAATTCCAACCGTCACAGACCTTGGAAATAAAAGGAAATTAGCATCCTTTACCAGCATTTAGGTTTAGAATTAATAAAGTTCAACATGTCCTTCGAGCTTAGTAGAATGCAGGAATATTTATCCATAAATGAAGTGAAGACGAGCTCGCGTGATGAAGAGACACAACTCCAACCAATCGACGATCACCACGTCAACTTCCCATGGAACGGAGGGCCCACACGTTGGGTGAAACCGCCTTAAAGTGGGACCAAACGCTTGGGAACCACCTTAGGGGCCCACATGTCAGCCCTTTTCGTCCTTTGTAATCCTCGACGTTCGGGTATGGTGTAGGGCGAACAGTAAGAGATCGCTTCGTGGTGGCAGGCTAGGCCACTGGGCGGCGGTACCCCCATAGTCCTGGGAGCATAGAACGGGTAACTAACCACGATTATACTAGTTAATTAAACTATGAACTCATACTAGAAGAACTATAGGAACCTGACTCTAATTACTATTCTTCGCTTAGCTCTAGTGTACTACAAAATAGGACACTTTGGTGTGTGTCACACTATCTTAACCTTATCTATCTTAGCCCTGCCTAGGCTTAGGCATCTCATTTATAACTTATGAATATCCATAGCATCTTACTATTCTCTTCCATACCACAATCTTCCTTTGGGATAAAATAAATAACGATACCCTTGGAATACTCCTTGGGTGAAATGTCACAATGGTATATCTGTGCGCTTGCGGATTTATCTGCAAACCTAAGAAATACCAACAATACCATCTCTCTAAATGAAAATTCCAACCAGCTTAAAGGCAGGAGTGCTGAAAAGGTGGTTGAATATGATGAGGAACTAGGTCTTGATCTTCTAATACATATTGATAACTCTCGATTTGGTGGAAACTTAACACACATGATTTGGCTTCCAATCAACATGATCCAAACCTTGCAATCGCAACACAAAGTCTCCTATGGTTATCAACCATGCGTTGCCTAGTTGACCTTGTCGACAAGGCTAATCCCTGCATGTGAATCGAAGAAGACAAGCAAGAACAACGTAGATTGAAAATCAATTTGCTTATAAAAGATTAAGGTCTCAAAGTTGGGGTTTCACAAACGAAACTAGCGGCGAAACTGAGATGGCAGAAATAATCTAATCAAAATCAGACTATAAACTATGACGGCTACTAAATAAATATGATTATAGATGTCCTAGGGTTAGCCCTAGGGTGTCCACTGTCACGCCCAGAAATTCAAGCCAGAATTTCCGCAGCTAATTTGTGCATTCATTCCTCGTCCAAGCATCAGCCGAGGTACACAAATCGACAATTATTGATATTACAAAATCCACGTATTAGAAATAGTATAAAAGATTACATAAATGCAGCGAAAAAGAAAAGACTGACTAAATTAAAACTCTAACACTTGCGACGGAACTCCAACACACCACAGGCAACCTTGATGTCGAACCCAAGCCTAATCCTCGTTGAAACTTTCTTCTTCTGCAACCTCTGGCTCTGGTGGGGAAAATTAAGGAAGACCGAGTACTACCCACCGTACTCAACAAGTCATACCGAAAGAGAATGTATGATGCAGGGGTAATTCACAAGGAAGGATACGGTCTTATTGCATAAATAGCAGTTATTCAATGTTTATGTATAAATGAATAAAGTGTTATTCAATTCCATGAAATAGATGTCTTGTATTGATCAATAAGTATGTGACTTATTTATAAGACTCTTTATGTATGAATCTACTTCTAAACGATCCCTAATCATATGTCATATTGTTGGAACAAATATGATTCTAAGATCGGCATGTTTATTGATTGATGATCATGTCTCATGGATCTTGGTATGGAGATACCAAATCAATATACATGGACATGTGTTAGAGAACACATTGTTGGATAGACCCCACCATGAGACACTACAGGATTTTATGTGCCATTAGTTGGTCTCAGGTAGTATTGGTACAAAGTCCTTAGACCTGAGATCATCATCGATTCCAACATGTGTAGTAGCCTACTTTGGGACTACCAAACACTATTCCGTAACTCGGTAGTTATAAAAGTAGTCTTCGGGTTTTCTATGAAACATGGAGTGGGATGTGAGTGAACAAGATAGAATTTGCCCCTCCTTTGGAGAGATATCTCTGGGCCCCTCGAGGTAATGGATTATGAAAGTGCATGGCCATGCTGAGTTGATTGAGGAGTCAATCAACAGACAGATAATCCAATACGGTTCGAGTGAATGGTTAAGCTATTGAAGAGATGGCACACATCTTGCCTATAGCTTAAATGGTATCGTGAGGCAAAGGGATTTGTGTACACATTATAGGATCATAGCCGATATTATATTCTTGTGTACTATGGTGTCAATATGTGCTGTTAGGCGCCGCTGTTGACAGATCGGCTGAGTTGGACTTGAGCCGACGATCGGCTGAGTTGGATTCTAGCCGAAACCGAGTATACCTGAACCTACAGGGTCGCACGCTTAAGGGGATAAGAATAGGCATTCGAATTGGACTCGGATATGGCTCGATCGGATAGGGATCCGATCGAATAGAGTCCTATGGGCTTACGAAGTCTGGCCAGCCAACTCTATGAGATTCAGAAGGGATCCGATTCAAAATAGAGTCCAGATGGGCCTCTAAACCCACCGGCAACTCTATATAAAGGGGTGAGGGGTGGAGAGCTATGTATGTCAATTGGAACCGAATCAATCTGATCACACGTGGTTTCAGAAGTCGGCGAGATCAATCTCCAATGTAACCCTCTTCGCTCCCGAGCCAAACCCTAGCCTTGCATCTCGTGCTAGCACACGGGTGTTCGGCGTTCTGTCCCCGGACGTGTGGATACCGGTAGATGCATTGCTACGTTGTGGTGCTGTTCGTCGGCTACGAATCGGCTGTGGTGGAATCGGCTGTGGTCGGGCGCATCAGAGCGAGGCACGCGAGCGCGGTCGGACGACTCGGCGAATCGGCTACTCGATGAATTGGCTGATTGGTGAATCGGCTGTTCCCAGGAATCGGCTATCGGCTTGTGGGAATCGGCTGTTGGTAAATCGGCTGTCATTAGCCAGCACTGTTTCGGATCAGATAGCTCCTGATTGGCTAATCCGGTGCACTCTACTCCAATCGGTAACGATCTATCGACCCTTACTGGCAAGTGTTCCTGGTTTGCACGGTAGAAAATTTTTGTTATTAGCTATCGTAGCTTCCGCGTAACCCTTCACTCCCAACCCACCATTATCATATTTCCATATTATTAGAACAGTACCACATACTTGACATCATCTGAGTATTAGTCTCCACTGAAATATTTGATTAGTGTGATTCCCTTGTGTGAGCTAATTGATCTAAGCCAGGCTAAGCATGTCCTAAACCAATATCTAGTCATATTGAACCCAAGTTATCAATGATAGAAGGTAAACAATTCCTATGGCTATGTACAATAGGTATAATAGTCCCATGAAATGACATTCTAAAACTTATGCAATATTTGAAAGAAATGGGATATTTAAATAAAATAGGTTATGATCAATATAGAGTTTGACTTGCCTTGCTCTGAAGATGGGGGAACCTCGGCGACTACTTCGAAGTAAACGGGATCGCCGGAATTATCGGAATCTACACGACAAACAAAGCACTCAACAAAACATGCTAAAAGTCTACTCAAACAGCACAAGAAACTATTTTTAACGGATTCTTTGACATTTTTCTAGATTTAATAAAATTTGAATGGACTAAAACAGAGCTCGAATTAAAAAGATATGAATTTTAGAAGTTTAATTGTGATTTTTAAACTAAACAGGAAAGCCTAATTAATTTATTGCACAATTAAGTCCCTTAGTGACGCAAGCACTTGCGTGGGGTCCGTAGGGTTAACGTTAGCATGACGTCATGCCGATGCAAGTGGGCGAGCCAAGGGCGACGCGCACCGACGTCGCGCCTAGGGCTGACGCGGCTTGCTAACGCAAGCGGCGCCGGCTCGGTCCACCGAGCGGCTGGGGCGACGTGCGATCGGATGGCCGGTGCGGGTTAGGTTTAGGGTTTGTGGGCAGCGGCGATGGCGACACGTGGCGTCTATTCACGGCACGGCGGCAGCGATCGAACAGCAGGGCACGCGAGCGGGATTGAGTGGTCCCGATCTACCCGCGCGGTAGATCAGACATTGGGCAGCGACGCTAGGGTTAGGGCTTTTGTGGTGGCGACAGCCGACGGCAGCGAGCGGTGGTGGCTGACGGTGGTGAGCGGCGGCACTAGGCAAATTAGGGCAAAAATGGCAATGACGAAAAGACAAAATACAGTGGACGGCAAAGAGGATTTATAGCCACTACAAGAAAACCTTCCTTTTATGACAAAATTCCTTATGACAAGGCTTGATTTTGTCATATAATGTTACATAATATGACGATAAGTTATGTGTCGTCATAAATCCATTTTAGCCAGAATTATTTGTGACGACATGGTACCCTGTGTCACATAAAGGTACCATGTATCGTCACAAATTGTACGGGACAGGAGACGATTGATTCCTTCGTTTTTTGTGACGCTAGGACCTAGCTTTACATGACATTTGTGTGGCGTCACCTTATGTTTTTTCAAAAAAACTACCGGCCCCAACGTCCATATACCCCTTACATGTGGACCTCGCCGTGTTCTGACCCATTTCACTTTCCCCATCTCCCCGACCCGATTCACTACGGCGACAAGCGTAGGCGGCGGTGCGGCGAGCGGACGGTGATTTCTGGCGGTGCGGCGAGCGGAGTGCTGGGCGGTGCACGGCCGCCGTGGTGCTGCTGTGCCCCGGAAGCGGCTCCCCCATTCCCCAGCTCAAGACGCATCACAGCGGGCGACGACAGCGTGACATCCTTGACGAGCATGGATCCCCGGTGAGTAGTACGGTGCATCAGGTTGGTAGTCGGTGTCCGGTGCTGCCGTGATTCCCCTCCTAGTCTCCCCTTCAATTTGTTCGGTAGTGGGTTTCATCCATGGTTCTCGTCCCCCTCCAGTTGGTCTAAAGTTGCGCCCTAATCCCCTCTCAGTTCCCCTTCCTGTTGCCATTCGAGCCGCTAATGTCTGTTAATCAGGGTCATGTCGCATGCCTCATCATTATTTTTTGCTCAGCCTCGGCGGACAAGCACGGCTAGGGATGCCAGACTACTTGCTGTGGTAGATGCAGCACCTCTGGCAACTGCTTTTGATCTGGACATGCCGATCGATGATGTGAGCAAGTTGCCTTTGATAATGTGCCTAGAATGCAAGGACGTGAGGGTGTTTGCTGCAACTACCACGCAATCTCAGTATAACAATGGAAAGAGATACTTCAAGTGTCCGAGGAAGAACTCGTGAGTGCTGCGTTGGAATTGAATAGCCCAAATTTCAATTGTGTTTACCCGATTTCATTGGTTGTGGTAGTTATGGATGCAGGGAGATGTCGTAGCTATTGGTTTGAGGAAGAATATGTGGTCTTCCTTCTTGACAATGGATATCTACCATTAGCTTCGACAACGACAAAAGTTCCTGAGGTCGTGGGAAAAATTGAAGGCTTAGAGCACAACCTAAACAAGCTGAAGGAGATGGTAGGCAAGAACGGGGATGGCTTGGGAACCTGCATTTGTCTTGCGTGTGGATGTGTCAATGTAACCCTATTTCTGTTGTTGGCCATTTTCTTGGTTGTAGCCGTAGTGTTGAAGTAGGTAATGCTGAAGTATGGGCTTTTGTGTTGAAGTAGGCAATGCTAATGTAGTATGGGCTTGTGTGTCCAAGCCGTAGTGTTGAAGTACGTAATGAACTCGCATTGGTGGATGTATGTGCATTTTGAACCTAGCTTCTTTGGTGGATGTATGTGCTCTTGGTATGAAATATGGCACTTTGAACCTATATTGATTTATGGTGGAAATAAATATCCCTTTTGTCTGTGACTGTGCATTTAGGATGCTATTTTGCATCATTTATATATTATGAAAATTTTGGACTTTCCATGACACTGTCCTGTGGTCACAAAAACCCTGAAATTATATATGACATATTCGGGCATTCCATGACATTTACCATGGTCATAAACCTACGCATGTATGCCACCCAAGACCGCATAATGAAACAGAACCATTACATATAGGTCTCAAATAAATCTGGGCAACACTTTGCGTGAATGTAGCTTGCATGACAGATGAAGTATCCAATGAAACAGAACCATTATATATAAGGTCTCAAATACAATAATACAATCGAATAGTAGTTCATGGTCAACAAATAGCTCCAAAAACAAAGGTTAGTCATGATCGTTGTCTTCTTCGATGTGTTGCCTTCGTCTACACTATGGTACTCAAGGAAGGTGTCATCTGCATCTTCAAATTCGACATCTTCATCTTGAGCCGTATGTTCATCTCGACGGATGCTCTCGACAAGGTCTCTACTAACAGGCTTCCCGGTTCATTATCTATGTTTAACAAATCAATCTCGGGATAAATGTCTCCCACTGTACCTTCTCGTATAAAGTATTCTCCTCTTGGTAGGCTTCCTGACATCTCATCTGTACTTGTTAATGGATTGGTTGGTTTGTGTCGGACTCTTCAACATCAAATATATGTCGACGGCCAAATTCTTGTACCACTCGCCAGGATGGACCTAACTTTGTATCTTCCAAGAAAAATACTTGTGAAGCTTCTGTGGCTAGAATA
The DNA here is from genome assembly GCA_019925245.2 of Oryza australiensis. NCBI lineage: Eukaryota > Viridiplantae > Streptophyta > Magnoliopsida > Poales > Poaceae > Oryza > Oryza australiensis. Next base: position 1,097,704 of record JAIFGZ020000604.1, on the reverse strand, counting down.
AAAGGGTCATTCTTATAACATTGCCCTTGGATGTTAATGCTCCTGAAGTAACCATCATCTTTCATCTCGTTTGCCCTTCCCTCAAGATTGTACCATTCACACCGCAATAAGATCACAGTTCTATCTCCATTGCTGTTTTTTGCATAAGTCAACTCTATAATGTCTGTGATTGTCCCATAGAAGTCAATAGTGTCTTCATTGTGTGTACCTGCAGTTTTGATGGTAGAGTTTTGTGTCCTCCTGTCTACATCACGAGCCACAGTGTGGTACCGTACCCCATTGATTACACAGGCTGTGTATGAACGCACACGCCTAATAGGTCGGCAAGCAAGTGAGTATAGGTCTTCATCAACATGTGTTGAGCCTTCTATTTTCAATCTAGTAATCTGCAAGTTTGAAAGTAATTAGGTATTATGAAACAATGCATTGTATCAAAATTATGCACTCATGTAGTTGAAGTTGCACACACATGATTCTCGAACCATGCAGCGAAGTGTGTTGCCATCCTATAATAATACATTGTGATTATTATTTGCCAATGCAGTGCCCCCAAAGAATGTCCGCAAGAAAACCATGGGTCATGGCTTAGAGAAGATGATCAGTAGAGGAAAAAAGTTGACTATCCAGGTGGCTGAAGGCAAGAAGAGACCTGAGGTCCCACTTCAGGCAGCGAAGCTGGCTTCGGAAACTAGTGTCGCTGTAAGAGACAGTCTTCCTATCTACACCTCTTGGAAGCTTTATGAAAAAAATGCGGGGCCGGCAGAAGTAGCAAAAGTGCTTTACAAAGTCGCGGTAAGTCAGCTTTTGCACATCCAACAACTTTCTTGCATTAGTCTAGTCCCATATACATGTACAAATTGTGTCTGATAAATCATATGTGTATGGCTGCAGTCCAGGTTGGATGTGGATGTAAAGAACGAGGGACCAAGCAAATTTGCATGCACTGATATCATCAAGAAGGGAGTAAGGCAGCAGAGGTATCACCTCAAAAGGAAGTACTATGATGAGTCCCTGTCAAGAGAACAGCTCATGGCCCGAGAACCTCCTGGAAAAATGAAGAAAGAGGATTGGGTCAAGCTTGTAGACTACTGGTGTGACCCAAAGAATCAGGTCCATGCCTCAGTTACCCCCTTTCATTAATATGCAATGCGACCTGTGTATGTGAATGAAACTCTATTGCATTTGTGGTGCAGGAAAAGAGTTCTAAGAACAAAGTGAACCATGGCCAAGTGCAGCTTCACCAAAGGACTGGATCTAGGTCCTACGTTGCCCACCGATACAGCCAGGTAAGATAAATGTGTGGATTTTGTGTAATTACATTGCAAGATGGGACATTACTAGCATATATTCATTACCATGTGCCTTTGAAATGTCAAGTTAGCATGTGATCCAATCTTCTCTGAGATGTGCCTCCAATTTATATCCTGATTTCTAGATCTGCACTGTGATTTCTGAGATGTGCTCCCATGTTCTTGTGTTCAAATATTTCCAAGTACTATTTTATCAGAGATGCTGATGGAAAGTAGTACTTGTAGTTTGGGCTAGGTTCTAATTATGGATTTGTTGTCTAGGTTTCATTGATGCTTGTTGTTGTGTTGTTTTTCTTGGACTCAGCAATTACTTGAGTATACTACAGATCTGGAGCCAAATACTTGTATGATCTGTAGTGCATACATATTTTTCCATCGGTCTGTTGACAACTATAAAAAAAATCCATGTTTGTGTACTACTCTCTTTACCTTCATTGATTTGTAAAACATTCTTTTACATGCTGCAGCGGCCTAAGTACAACAACATGGATCCTCACCCTGTTGATTTCTTTGGGGAATGTATGACTAGTCCGAAAATTGGTCGAACTCCTTTGGCTGATGAGATATATGTAAGTTATATAAATATTGTGTTGATTTACGTACTCAACTACATGCCTCATTGAAATTTACAGTATGGCCTTCCTATTTATTTAGGAACAAATGGTAGCAGAGAGAAAGAAAGAGAGCCAGAAGAAGGAGAAGCCGAAAAGTCTCCCTCCAAGATTGTTGCTGATAGTCTCAGCCAGATCAGCCGTTCATCCACCTTTCTTCCGAACATTTGTGTCCCTCGAACGTCGAGGACAGGACGGTCCTCCTCGACAACAAGCACAAGCACGCATGCAAGCTGAGTTTGAGGCGACACTCCAAGCCGAAAGAAAGGAATCCGCTAGGAAGCAGGAAGAGTTGGAAGCACAGATTCAAGCTCAGCAAGCCAAACTTGAAGAAAACCAAACTTTGCTGCTCCAGACCCAAGAGGAAGTGAAGGGGATGCATAGCAAGTTTGAAGAGAATAATGCACTGCTGCGAGCTGTCCTCAAACTTCAAAAAGATTGAGGTAGGTATGAATGCAGTTTCTGAGGATGAGGCCTAGGCTTTTCCTATCTTGCTGTTAGAACTTTGTTAGTGTTGTCTTTATGTATGAACCATTGTGGTGATCTTGGTTTGAAACCTGGAAGTCTACAACTATGTGGTGGAACTGGAACAAATGGTGGACCATGTTGGAACCGTATGGTCGAAGTGGAACTCGTTATGTGTATGCATGATGGATTCAGTGATTTCGTGTTCGGATGACTTGTGATGAATGTCGTGGATGTGTCTTGACTGCTGTATGCATATATATGTATGTGCAATATGATGTTGTGATGGAAGATCGGTATGTCGTCACTGGATACTACTGGCACCTCGTCATGAATTATATAACAATATGTGACACCATACAAATCGTCTTAAAACTCCTCTAAACAGCACACAACACATGACACAAAGAACGCGTCACAAAATATTCACAACTATATATGACGACTGTATTTCGTCACAAAATAGCATCAAAACTAGTATCTCAGCGTACCATCTGTGACGATTTATGGTTTATGTGACGCGTTGACTAAATAAAGAATGACGGTTTATGCCGTCATAAAAGATAAGAATATGTGACGACGTAACATGTTCGTCATAAAAGGTACACACATGTTGTGACGGTTGTCCTCATAATCGTCACGAGGTATATTATGTGACGGTCGATATACGACGACCACCGTGACGCTAGGTTTTTGTCATAAAGTACTTTTTGTGACAAATTTTTAACTTACCGTGACAGTTGGCGTTTGTCATAGAAGCCCTAATTTTTTGTAGTGAGTGGCCATCGGGAGAGCGAATCAGGCATGAACGGCCCCCGATTTCCTCATTGGTGCAACCGAATTGGAGAGAGAGAGAGAGAGAAATACGATGTCGGTTTGGATACGGACTTGGCCGGCGTGGGGTGCAGAAACGGCGGCGCGCGATGCGGGGGAGGACGCTTGGGCTTGGCACGGGCCTGGTGCAGCGCGGGACAAATTGGCGTGGCTCCGATGCGGGCGGCGCGCATGGCGCGGTGGCGGCGGGCCGATCTGGCGCGAGGGAGACAGCCCCGACAGGGGGGCCCCACCTGTCAGTGGCCCAAGGGGCGTGGGGAGACCTGGTGGACTTGCACGCGGGAGCGGCCGGCTCGTGGGCCTTGGCCGACAGCCGAAGGGGAGGGCGCACATGTGCGGCCGAGCGGCTTGGGCCGGCGGCCCAGAGGAGGAAAATGGGCGGGAAGCCGTACGGCCCGGGGAAAAGTAAAAAAAGGGAAAAATACTTTAGGGACTTAATTCAATTGTAGATAAATTTAAGAAAAATCCTACCATGCCATTTCCACTTATTAATTGTATTTTAAAATTAATTGTTGACTCTAAAGATTGAGGATTGTGCAGTCTCGGCAGAAGAGCTACGCAGACAATCGTCGAAGAGACCTCGCTTTTGAAGCAGGAGACTATGCGTATCTTTGGGTCACGCCGCTCCGGGGAGTACACCGCTTTCAAACCAAACGCAATTTGGCATCACGTTTTATGGGACCATATAGAATTCGGGAACGTCGAGGAGAAGGTTCTTGTCAGCTCGAACTTCCATCCAACATGGTTGGTATTCATGACGTGTTCCATGTCTCTTAGTTAAACAAATGTTTGAGAGTACCAGAAGAGCAGGCAAGTCTAGACCAGATTGAAATTCAAGAGGCCTTAACCTACGTGGAGAGACCGGCTCGTATCCTTGAAACCAGTGAGAGAAGGACTCGAAACAAGGTTATCAGATTTTGCAAAGTTCAGTGGACTCATCACTCAGAAGAAGAAACTACTTGGGAATGAGAAGATGAGTTGAAGGTGTGCACCCGCATCTCTTCACCAGTACCTCCGAATCTCGGGGTTGAGATTCCATTTTAAGGGGGTAGGTTTGTGACACCCCGAGTTTTGCCCTTTAAATCATCTAAAGAATTCACCCTAAAACAATTGGATTTTCCTGAATTGTTTAGACTTTTGCTTCTGCTTCACTTATCACTTTGGTGCCAAACAATTGACGCTCACCCGTCTGATCCCATAAAAGGGGTGTACGACACTTCCCTCCATACAACGCCTCATATGGTGTCATTTGAATGCTGGCTTGGTAACTGTTGCTATAGGAGAATTCTTCATAAGGCAAACACTTGTCCCATGCTTTTCCAAACTCAAGTGCACACGTCCTCAACATATCTTCCAGAATTTGGTTCACTCTCTTGGTTTGACCATCAGTCTATGGGTGATAGGCCGTACTAAAGTTCAAACGGGTACCAAGATCTTCTTGCAACTTCTGCCAGAACTTGGAAGTAAACTGACTTCCTCGGTTAGACACGATCTTTTTAGGTACTCCATGTAAACACATGATTCTAGCGAGGTAAAGCTCTGCTAACTTCTTCCTCGAGTAGGTGGTATGCACTGCTATGAAGTGAGCCACCTTCGTGAGTCGATCCTCGATGACCCAAATCGAATCATACCCTTACGATGTGCGGGGTAAACACGTGATGAAGTCCATTCCAATCTCTTCCAATTTCCATTCCGGGATTTGGAGGGGTTGCAATAGTCATGCGGGCCGTTGATGTTCTGCCTTGACTCGCTGACAAACATCATAGAGTGTGACGAATTCAGCTATTTCTCTCCTCATACTAACCGACCATAACTTCTCCTTGAGATCTTGATACATCTTTGTACTGCTCTGATGGATTGAATATTGGGTTTGATGAGCTTCCATATGAATCAGTTTCTTCAATTCTTTGTCTTCCGGCACACATAATCTCCTTCCCATCCAGATTGTTCCATCTCGTCTTCAGTGAAGTCACGAGCTTTTCCAAATCTCATGTTCTTCTTGAGTTAAGCTATCTCGGGACCTGACGCCTGTGTAGCCCAGATTTGGTCTATGAGAGCAGGTTGAGCTTCAAGAGTGGCCACAATCTGCAGGTTTAGGCGCTCAAATTCTTGCTGCAACTGGTTACACATTCCCTCTATGTTAATGGTGTTGCAGTAACTCTTTCAGCTCAAAGCATCTGCTACCATATTAGCTTTGTCGAGATGATAGTGTATTCCCAAATCATAATCTTTGATCAGTTCCAACCATCATCATTGGCGAAGGTTCAAGTCCGGTTGCGTGAAGATATACTTTAGACTTTTATGATCCGTGTATACTTCAGAACAATTACTGATTAGGTAATGTCGCTAGATTTTCAAGGCATGGACCACTGCGGCTAACTCCAGATCGTGGGTTGGATAGTTGTTCTCATGCGGACGCAACTGACGGGAAGCATATGCGACCACTTTGCCTTCTTGCATTAACACACATCCCAGCCCTTGGCAGGACGCATCACAATACACTTGGAAATCTTTCGTTGAATCCGACAGTATCAAGACTAGCTCAGACACCAACTTCTTCTTAAGCTCTTCAAAACTCTTGTTACATTCTATCGACCACTTGAATTTCTCATCTTTCTTCAACAATTGTGTCATTGGCTTGGCAATTCTGTGGAAATTCTCAATGAACCGGCGGTAATATCCCACAAGTCCAAGGAAACTTTGAATTTGAGTAACTATCTTTGGTGGGGTCCACTTGGTAACTGACTCCAGATTCGATGGATCCATAGCCACTCCTTGGGCATTCACAATGTGGATGAGGAATTGTACTTCCTTTAACTAGAAGGCACACTTGCCAAACTTGGCGTAGAGTTGGTGATCTCTCAACTTCTCGAGCACTAACCGGAGATGATGCTCGTGTTCCTCCTCGGTCTTAGAGTAGATCAAAATGTCATCAATGAACACCACGACAAATTTGTCCAAGAATTCCATAAACATCTTTTTCATCAGGTTCATGAAGAAGGCCGGTGCATTGGTCAGTCCAAAAGACATGACCGTACACTCGTACAAACCATACCGAGTGATGAAGGTGGTCTTGGGAATGTCCTCTTCCCGGATCCTCAATTGATGGTAGCCTGATCGTAAGTCTATCTTAGAGAATACATTTGCTCCCTTGAGTTGATCAAACAAGTCATCAATCCACAGTAGAGGAAAATTATTCTTAATAGTAACCTCGTTGAGTGCGCGATAATCGACACACATTCTCTTGGTCTTGTCCTTCTTCAAATATCACCAAAGCACCCCTGGGTGATGTGCTCGGGCGGATATAGCCTTTTTGCAACTGTTCATCAACTTGCTTCTTGACTTCTGCCAACTCGTTGGCTCCCATTCTCTACGGTCTCTTATGAATTGGGGCAGTTCCGGGTACTAAATCAATCCAAAATTCAATTTCTCCTTCTGGTGGCATCTTGGTTAAATCTTCCAAAAAAACTTCAGGATATGCTCTGACTATGGGGATGTCTTCTAATTTCATAGGGATCTTTGCTGCTGCTTCAGACGATTCCCTGGTAGAAGCATGATTCAAACTTGCTACAGTCTTTGCTGGCATGGGAGAACGAAAAACAATCTCTCCTCCTTTCCCATTTCGTAAAGTGATCGTGCGACTAGCACAGTCAATCACTCCCTTATGCCTTGACAACCAATCCATCCCAAAAATGACATCTAGGCCTTTGTTTTAAGAAGGATAAAATTGGCTAGAAATTGGGATCCTTGGATTTCTATTGCCACCGAGGGACAGTAGTGAGCGATGTCTAAATGATTTCCATGGGTTTGAACCTGCATAGGTATCTTAAGTTCCACTACTGATAACCCATGTGCCCCAACAAACTGCTTGGAAATGAATGAATGTGTAGCACCATAATCAAATAGTACTAGATGAAGTGAGATTCACAGGAAACATACCCAGTATAACTTCGGGAGCTGCTTCCGCCTCTTCTGAGGACACATGATAGACACGAGCCTAGATGAATCTGGGTCCGGTGCGCTTCGGCTTTGGACACTTGTCTGCAAAGTGCCCAGGTTCACCACAGTTGAAGCAGACTCCTGGCTTTCCTCTGGAGTCCTTTCTAGGAGGTGGTGGCTTGGACTGCTGCTGGGGTGGCGCTGTTAGAGGACGCGAAGTGGGATTGCGTTGCTGTTGTCCACTGCCAGCTTGAAAATTCCCTCGGTGATAGGGCCAATGCTGACAAACAATCATGGTGGTAGGTCCACCCTGACCACCGGGCATGAAGCGTGACCTCTGCTGATTTCCCTGCTGTTGAGGAGGCTTGAACTGCACTGCCTTTCTTTTCTTGATCATCTTGTTGCGCTGGTTTTCCTGCCGAATGGCCTTGTCAACCAACTTCTCAAAGTTAACACACTCCCCTGAGATCAGCTTGTCTGTGAGTTCATCATCCAAACCAGCCGAGAACTTCTCTTGCCTTTCTGAATCAGTGTGCATGTCCTCTAGTGCGTAGCGTGCAAGACGATTAAACTCATGCAGGTACTCGGTAATCGACTGTCGACAGGTGGGACGACAGTCCTCAAAGGGGCGTCCCCGAGGAGGAGAAAGAGAGTGTGGTAGAGATGCTATCCTTCAATGGATCGGATGGTCGACTCGAATCCTAGGACGAGCCAAAGAGAAAAGACACAGCAAGCTATACTGGTTCAGTCCTCCTGAAGGATAATAGGCCTACGTCCAGTGTGTGATGTTCTTTGATGGGGTGGAGTATAAATTGGGATTACAATGGTGTTGGATCTAGAGTCCTCTGAAGGTCTCTCTCCCTTGGCCCTGTTGCCTGCCCTCCCTTTTATAGAATAAGGGGGCAGGAACAGATGAGATTGAGGGCCAAGAAAGCTATGCCTAATGAGCTAGAAGGTGGGTACAAAGAATATCTGAAAAGGTACATGATGGTATGCTAGGTCCTATACACCGTGGGTATCTTGTGACCTCTCTCTAGCCTTGGGATCCACCTTCTGCGCAGTCAGGTGGTGTCATACTTTGCCGGGTTGTCTCCTCCCTCTTCATCCTTGCATGCCAAGTCTTGTCCCGAGGAAGCTCGAGGTCGGGCGATGAGTCGGGGTTGAGATAGAAGCCAAGGTCAGACTCGGGGGATGGTCGGACTTAGGTGCACCTGCCAGGAGTAGCCCTCGAGCCTAAGGGCGAATAGAACATTCGAGCTTAGGGTCAAGCTTTCTTCGAAGGTGCTAGTCCCTAACAAGAGTGTTTGTAGTTCAAGATTTTGCAGGTGCACCGCCTAGGTGCACCTGGCCGGTGTAGCCCCCGAGCCTAGAGTCGAATGGCACATTTGAGCCTTGGGTCAAATCATCCAGAGTGTTCTTCTGTTCACCCGACGATCCGAACGGTGCTTGAGGTCAAAAGAGGATATCGAGATCAACGGTCTACCGCTCGGAGGCATTAGGTAGCTCCTACTTCGACCGAGAGGAAGGCGGCCTAGCTGCCAGTCCCCGAGTCTGGAAAACCACTGCCCAAAAACAGTGGTGGCTGGCGAGGTGTTCGGATCTACAGGCCCGAAGGTGCTAAGCTGTAACATCCTGAAAATCGAAGGAGTAGAATTCGGAACGTGAAAATCGGAACTCGCAAAAACTTCTTGGAATCATTGCTTCTTATCGTGTTTTTCAATTTTATTTGCCAATTCAGTTGCGTAAGAATTTCTTCTGGAATTGCTTTGAAGTGAAGTTGAATTAAACCCCTAAGCTTGAGACCCGCTGGGGAAATAATTTAAAATAAATATATATATATGAATTTGAAGAGGGTAAACATATTAATTTTGGAGATTTGCAAAAGATTCTTGAAAAGAATATATTTTGGTTTAAACCCTAACTGGTGGAAGAAAAATAATAAACATTTGGATTTGGGATAAAAATATTTTTGACAAGGAAATATGAATTTAAAAATTAATTAAAGATCCCAAATTATTGATTTTAAAAGAAAGAAATAAAAATAGGAAAAATATATTTTGAAAAATAAAAAGTGGGGGAAAAAGTTTGGAAATATAATTTCAAAATTATTTTCGAAATATTGAAATTTATTTTGAATTTTTAGAGTAAAAGGAAATGGGAATGGAAAATGGAAAATCAAATTCGGGAAATTGAGAAAGTACACTATTCATGCGTATGCAGGTGTTCGACGACGTCCTCGCGCCTGTGCACCGCGTCAGCACGCGCGCCCGCGCCATGCCATCGCCGTCGCCTCGCCGTACCACGGCTCGCGCCCGCGTCAATGCCGTCGCCGTGGCGCGTCGGCCACGCCGCGCCGTACCACCGTGCCCATTCCGTTCGCGCTGTAGCCATGCCCACCGTGCGTCGGCCTCACCCCTCCCATACTCGCGCGTGCGTCACCCTAGCGCTGCTGCCATGGCCGCCGAGTTCAAGCTCGCGTGGTCGGCTATATATAGCCCTCCTCGGCCGAAACTCATAACACAAAATTTGTGCCATACTGTCTCATCTAGCTCCTCTCCAATTTTCCCCAAAAACCATTCACCATAGCGCTAGAATTTCGAAAGAGATCGGAGCCCGGGTCGGAAGAACCCTAACTCGGCCGCCCGGTGCAAACCTCAAAATTCGTCGCCCTCAGTTGATTTCCTCTTGAATTAAAGGTACGTCCATGATCTACGTGCTCTAAGCTATATATCCCCTAAGTCTCCCGAGCCAAATAGCCGCCAGAAATCACCGACGACGAGCGCCGCCGAACCCTCTGTTTTGGCCACCGCCGTGCGCACGTCGCCATACCACCACCACCTCTTTCCGGCCAAGCCGACCCCCTAGCTAGCACCCCTGTGTTCCGTAGATTCTCTAGGACCCCTTGGTTCGGCCGCATTGTCACCGGAGTGCCGCCGCACCGTGCGCCTTCGCCGCCACGGCCGCTTCGTCGTCGCCAGACCGCTCCGCCGCCTCACTAGCCCAGCCGTGCCTTGAAACGGACTCCCCGCGTAATGTAGATGGTGTAGGACTAGCTAGATGCCGAGCTCCGATCCCCCTCGCCGTCGTTCGGCTATGCTGCACCGTCGGCCTCGCCGGGGGAGAAGAAGGAAGGATGAAAAGGAAAGAAGGAGTGAAGGGAGCGAGAACGGCTCGCTGGCTCAGTGGTTTGAGCCGAGCCGAGTGAGGGGAAGGGTGCTGGTTCGATCCCCGGCTTAGGCAAATTTTTGAAGATTTTTTTATTTTTCTAAGGAGATTAAAAAATAGAATAAGCTTAGTAAAAATCCTAGGAAAATATTTATACTCTTTTAAACTATTCTAAAACTCTATTTACAAAGATTTTGCATCTTTTAAAGGGGTTTATTGGTTACTTTTAAATTTCTTTGCAAATAATTATGAAGTTTATATTTACTTAGGCTTTGAACTTTTAATCTAATAAATTTCCAAAATATTTATATATCTTGGTGAGGCCCATTTATCCACTTAGTTTATATTCACAAATCAAGAATTTTTTCAAAAGATTATAAACTATCTCATATAAATTCCGATCAACCCCTTTTGCGACATATACATTCGATATTTAATTTGCTTCATAACATCCTCCTCGTCCTATTTTAATTAGACCACGACACCAAGTACACAGAAGGATTAAGAATTCAACCAGGAAATCAACATAAACCCTCTCGTTACCCTTTTGTCAAATGGACATTTTGGATCATCTGTTATAATGCCGATGAACTTACATTAACTAGGGATAAGGCCACCCCATCTAAATGAAATCGAAAGAGAACACAAGAGTTCAAATCATTGCAACTCACTCGTTTCGACTCGGACTTTAGCAAAACCCGATCATTGATCCGTTTACGACCATAGATTCGCCGTAGGTACCGCTTTGGCGATTTATTTGTTTTTGTTGGTTTTTATTTGAATTCTAATCGAATTCAATTGGATCTTTCGCACGTATGTATAGAATCCGAGGAGGCCGTTGAGTACGCTGAAGACACAAGTCAAGAAGGTCGCGAGCAAGGCAAGTCTTCACACCCTTTGAACATATTGATCCCAATTGCGAAATGATGTTATTTTAAACTCTAAACATGCATGCTTTACCATGTTACCTATACTTGTTGTGCCATACCTTGCTATTGTTTACCTTTAGAATTACTCCTTGTAACTCGCGATGTGATACAAATAACCGAAGCATAACTTCGGTAAACTGCTTAGCCATGCTATACTTAGATTTATGCATACTCATGACTTTATAAAAAAGCTTTGTGCTTGCGCAACTACCTTAAGGGAGGTAGTTGAGATTCGGCATGTGGAGACATGAGCGCCACATGACCATGATGAATTACATTTGATGAAAATTGAAAGTACTAAACAAATGTTTTAGACTGGGGCGACCGGATGATTTGGGTGGATTCTGGAAAAGGCAAGTGCCGACCCTGGTCAATTAAGGACCGAGCCATGAGATAGCCGGAAACGAGCCGCATAACCGTACTTCTCGAATGGGTATAGACCTAGCCGACTAGATAGCCGAGCGGAGGCGTATCCTTGCATAGATGGTTCTCTATGATGTGGTTATGGGATGAGGATGAGGCTGCGGCCTTTGTTATGAATGGTGGGATTGAACCGATGTTAATTAAACTTAAAGGTCCGGAAAGACTTCCCTTACCCCGGTGCGCCAACTCCTCTCACTGCTAGAAAAGGACGGCTAGAGTGCATGAGGGCTTAAGTTCATGGAGCGGGTACTGCCAAAGTGAGGTTATCGAAAGGCTTTGCCGTGGCCGTCTCATGTGTTGAGGCGTAGGCTCATTTGTTGGGCTGTCACGGAGTACGGGTAAAGTGTACATCCACCGCAGTGTGAATGAATCAATCTATTCGAATAGCCGTGCTCGCGGATATTGAGCATCGTGACAAGACTTTCGCTTGGCTAGACTTTGAACTTAAAAATGCTGGGATGGGTTTGCATGATGATTTTGTTCGCTGGTGGATCAACTTCTCGAGAATGCGAGAAGGGGTGGACTCCCAGAAAATCATGACGCACCTGGAGGCGGGAAGCCATCCTTGGAATCACGATGGATGGTAGACGAACCGTCACCGGGTTAATGAACTATGAAATTAAAACTTGTTTTGGCTAGACGATAGGCTTGTGAAAAGAATTGTGAAAACCGGCTTTATGCAAAGAAACCCTAGCCATGTTCTTTGAATAACCCCGTCATATGCATCAATTCGTGTTGACTTGTTGAGTACGGTTGGTACTCACCCTTGCTATACGCACAAACCTCCAATGATGGTAATGAAGAGCCGAAGACCCCTACGCGTACCACCGGAGGGCGAGGAAACCGACGGCGCATATTAGACCTTAGTCCCTGGTCGTTGCTCGTGGCAATGGACGAGCCGCCGCCTCTTTCCGCCGCCTTATCTAAACTCGTTTTTATATTGTATTCGGAACATAAGGTCCTGTGGGATGAACAATGCCTTCGGGCCTATTTATGTAATAATGGTATTGTAAGACTATTCGTGCATGCGCACTTGATTATCCAAGATCGCATTCGTGGGTACCAACTACTTGATCCAGGGAAATGGTACTATGAACACGAGAGATTCCCGACTCAAAATCGGGGGTCCACAGAGCTGGTATCAGAGCCATGCGACCGTAGGCTAAGACCAAATGGCGCCCTACCCCTAACCAGTTGGCTAAAGGGAAATATCCCTACATAGGATCGGTTTTAAACTATTATTTCCGAAAATGCAAATATACCTTTTCTACATCTGTATTTCCTTTTTACCAAATGATTATGATAGCTCCCTCCCGCTAACCCTAAGTTGCCTGTAAAAGCAGATGTCAAACCACGACGGAACTTGGGAAGTCACTGTTCCGCGGGACGAAGGGTTCGTGGTCCAACTCCAGTCCCTACTATGGTGCTTGAGATACCCGGAGCCACCCACTTACCACATCAAAAGGCATGGCTCCGAAGAGTATCCAGCCTGGGAGGCAGCTGTATCCATAGAAGCCCGCATGGGAAGCGAGACATCTTACTGCTTCCATACCCGCTACCACCGGGACCTAGCAGAAGCAGCTATTCAGGATGCAGCTCGCGAGGCTTTCCTTCGCCTTAATGCGGAACACCGTGCCGAACTCACAATGACAGAGTTCGTGCATCATCCTTACCGCGAAGAGGGCAACCCGGCCCAGACCGTGGAGGCTACCCCCGCTGTTACAACCCAATGGTCACGCGTCTATCGCGTTGGGCAGAGACAGCAGACGACTGTTACAAGGAGGCCCTTCTCGAGATCAACGACCAGCAGTCACGCCTCAATGATCTGGTCAACAGCCACCAAGGCTGTGGAGACCAGATAAGCATGCTGCAGACTCAGCTGCAGGCCAATGGTGCTCAATACGAGCAACTCTCGGACCGCTACATGGCCCGAGGGGAGGCTCTGGTGGAGCTGGAAGAGCAGCTCAGGAAGAGCAAACAGCAGATCAACCACTAGAGGAACAACGCACTCGTCCCCGTCTACGCCGCAGTACTTCCACCGAGCCCGTACCATCACATCCCGCCCCGTGCCCGACCACTATTACCATATGACTCCAGCAAGCTTTGATACTTTTCAAGCTATGATGGAGCAAACTTTCATGTTGAGCACAGAGCCTGCACCATACCTGGTCGACCCCACTGCTGCTACATCCATGGGACCCACCCCGAGCTCCATACCGCACCATCCGAGCCGGATCGGGAGAGGGTAACCCCATCCAGATCTCGCACCGATACGGAGTCAAAGGCGAGCCCATGGAGATCAAATGGGAGTCTAGCGACACCGACTCAATGGAGGAGGAAGTTCCCCCTCGTCGCTTGACTCACACGGGAGGCCCCTCACCCGCCGATCGCTCGCAAGAGTACGCGGCTACCGAGGTCGGAAGATTCGGCGTGACTCCGAGGCCACCACCTCCGAGCCGTGGGGACTTCGGTTTGCTTCAGCGGCAGACCACCCACTTCCGGCGCCTGGCTCTTGCGGATGGATGGAGGACTAGGCGGGAGGACCTTCCCAGCTCGGCAGCACTTCCTATTTACCCTTAATTAGTTGACCTAGTTGGACGATATAATTATTATTGCTATCCTGGCATGAAGGACTGTGTGTGTACAGTCCATGTACCCCCTTTATGTAATATGATGAACCTGGGCATCGCCTTGCGACGTATTAATTCATATGCTTATTATTATTTCACCTTGTCTGTTGATGGAAGATCATTCGAAGGAGCTTGAAGAAAAATTTCGTGTGTACTATGACTTAAACTAGTCCGATCTCTTGATTCATCTCCCTTCTTCAGATGGCACATCGCCGCAGGGCCGCAGCGACCCACGAGAACCCGCCAGAACCTAACCCCTCCACACTGGCGGAGGTCATGGCTATGCAAACCCAGCTACTCCAAGCGATTGCCAATAATAAAGGAGGTCGAGGAGGATCGAGTCTAGGGGAATTCATGAGAGCTAAGCCGCCCACTTTTTCCACGGCCGAAGAACCTATGGACGCTGAAGATTGGTTAAGAGGGATAGAGAAGAAGTTAACCCTCGTCAGAGTCCGAGAAGCTGATAGAGTTATCTTCGCTACTAACCAGCTGGAGGGTCCCGCGAGTGACTGGTGGGACACCTACAAGGAGACACGAGCTGAAGACGCCGGCGAGCCAACATGGGAGAAATTCACGGCTGCATTCCGTGAGAATTTCGTGCCAGCTGCAGTAATGAGGATGAAGAAGAACGAGTTCCGCAGGCTGCGTCAAGGGAACACCTCGGTACAAGAATATCTGAACAAGTTCACCCAGCTTGCCCGTTATGCCACCAGTGACCTGGCAGACGAGGAAGAAAAGATAGACAAATTCATTGAAGGACTAAATGACGAACTAAGGGGACCAATGATCGGGCAGGATCACACAAGTTTCCAAAGCCTCATCAACAAGGTCGTCCGGCTTGAGCATGACCAAAAGGTGGTAGACAATAACCGCAAGAGGAGGCTCGCTATGGCTCGCCCATTTCAGGGAACCCCACAACGCCCCAAGGGAGCCACCCCGTCAGGATGGAAGCCAAACGCTCCGGCAACCGGACGTTCTCCCATCTCCGACCATGTCAACAGGTCAGCTACACCTCAGTTCCGTACGCCCACGCCAACCCTAGCTGCTCCAGGAAGAAGGAATGTGAGCTGTTTTAATTGCGGAGAATTCGGGCACTACTCCAATAGCTGTCCAAAACCACGCAACGCCCCGGTACGCACTGGCGCCAATGCAACGCCCGTCGAGGAACCCCACCCTGCGCGGCAGACGAGGTCCTGCTCAGACCCCGCTACCCAACGAGGCCGCCACCGGGTTTCGACGTGGCCAAGTGAATCATGTGCGGGCGTAAGAAGCTCGGGAGGACCGAACGTATTGATGGGTATGTTCTCTATCAACTCTGCACCAGTTAAAGTTTTATTCGATTCTGGAGCCTCGCATTCATTCATATCTTCCCAAGTAAGCAAACAACACCACCTACACCAAGTAGCACTTAAGAGGCCTATGTTGGTACACTCACCGGGAGACATAACCGTACCCCATGCCTGCATTAATGTGCCCATACGGATTAGAGACGTGGTGTTTCTCTCAAACCTTATGGTGCTATCACCCCAAACCATAGATGTCATACTCGGAATGGATTGGTTGACCAAAAATAATGGAATTATAGACTCGCACGAAGGGAAGTCACTGTATCCACCCCGTGGGATCACCGATGAGCATAACTATGGATCAAAACCCAAAGCTATGTGAACAAGCTGCGGGAGTGTTCACCATGCTGCCCTTAGGCGGAATGCCCGTAGTACAAGAATACCCGGATGTATTTCCGAGGAATTACCCTAATGCCCCGGATCGCGATGTAGAGTTTATCATCGATCGAATGCCCGGCCGCCCCATATCCAAGAGACCTTATCGAATGCCGGCCAACGAGTTAGAGGAACTCAAGAAGCAGATAAGGGAACTACAAGAGAAGGGATTTGTACGCCCACTCTTCTCCCCGGGAGCCCCGTACTCTTTGTCAAAAAGAAGGATGGGAGTATGAGAATGTGTGTGGACTACCGATCGCGAATGAAGTAACCATCAAGAACAAGTACCCTCTCGCCGGATCGATGACCTATTCGATCAACTTAAGGGTGCACAGTGTTCTCAAAGATTGATCTACGGTCGATATCATCGCTTGAAGATTAGAGCCGGAGATATTCCTAAGACGGCGTTCTCTACCCGTTACGGCTTATACGAGTTCACAGTGATGTCCTTTGGATTAACCAATGCCCCTGCCTACTTTATGAACCTGATGAACAAGGTATTCATGGAATACCTGGACAAATTCGTGGTGGTGTTCATCGACGATATACTTATCTACTCCAAAAACGATGAGGAACACGCGGAGCATCTACGACTAGTACTGGAAAAGCTACGAGAGCACCAGCTGTATGCAAAGTTCAGCAAATGTGAGTTCTGGCTCAAGGAAGTCGCTTTTCTTGGTCACGTGGTTTCAGCCGGTGGAGTAGCCGTAGACCCCGCCAAGGTCGAAGCCGTTACGGGATGGAAGGCACCCAAGTCAGTGACAGAAGTCCGGAGTTTCTTGGGCTTGGCCGGTTATTACCGACGGTTTATCGAAGGGTTTTCCACTGTAGCCCGACCTATGACTCAACTTCTGAAGAAGGAAAAGAAGTTTGAATGGAATGAGAAGTGCCAAAAAGCCTTCGACCAATTAAAAGAAAAGTTAACCACTGCTCCAATCTTGACCTTACCCGACAACCGGAAGGACTTCGTGATGTACTGTGATGCATCCCGGCAAGGATTGGGAGGAGTATTGATGCAGGATGGAAAGGTCGTGGCGTATGCCTCGCGACAGTTACGACCCCACGAAGAGAATTATCCCACACACGACCTGGAATTAGCCGCAGTTGTACACGCATTGAAGATTTGGAGGCACTATCTGATCGGGAACCACTGTGATGTGTATACCGATCACAAGAGCCTAAAATATTTCTTTACTCAGCCTGATCTCAATCTACGACAGAGGCGATGGCTGGAGTTGATCAAGGATTACAGTCTAGGAATCCATTATCATCCCGGCAAGGCAAATGTAGTGGCCGATGCGCTGAGCCGCAAAGCCCAATGCAATCACATGGGATTGGGGGGTATGGCCAGCGAACTTCAAGAAGAAATGGCCAGACTCAATCTGCACCTGATTTCTCACGGAGAAGTGAACTCACTGGAAATCCAACCCCTACTGAGAACCCAAATAGAGGAAGCCCAAAAAGGGAATGAGGAAACCCAGGAAATCAAGGAACGCATGGCCGCTGGACGCGCTCAGGAGTTTTCAGTGGATGACAAGGGAATCCTGTGGTACAAGAAAAGAATCTGTGTGCCTGAACAAGGCGGTTTGAGGGGATTGATCTTAAAGGAAGCCCACGAATCGGCATATTCGTTACATCCCGGAAGCACGAAAATGTACCAAGACTTGAAAGGAGAATATTGGTGGCCCAATATGAAGAGAGATGTAGCCGAATACGTAGCCGTGTGCGATGTGTGCCAAAGGGTGAAAGCCGAGCATCAACGGCCAGCTGGCATGCTGCAGCCACTCAAGATTCCCGAATGGAAATGGGACGAGATAGGCATGGATTTCATAGTGGGACTACCCAAAACTACGACTGGCTACGATTCCATTTGGGTAATAGTAGATCGGCTCACCAAGACTGCCAGATTTATACCAGTGAAAACTAACTACAACAGCGCCAAGCTAGCGGAACTATATATGAGTAGGATTGTATGTCTTCACGGTGTACCAAAGAGGATCATATCGGATCGTGGTACCCAATTCACATCTCATTTTTGGAGCAAAGTCCACGAGGCACTCGGAAGTCATCTCGCTTTCGCACCGCCTACCATCCACGACCGATGGGCGACCGAGAGGACGAACCAAGTCTCGGAAGATATGCCGAGAGCTCGTGCATTGGATTTCACCAAGGATTGGGAGAAATGCTTACCGTACGCCGAGTTCTCTTATAATAATAGCTATCAAGCCGCTGAAGATGTCGCCAAACGAAGCTCTATTTGGTCGCCGATGTCGAACCCCATTGATGTGGTCGAAACCGGTGAACGGACCGTATTCGGGCCCGACATAATCAAGGAGGCGAGGAAAAGGTTCGCCTGATCCGGGACCGACTACAAGCTGCTCAATCACGACAAAAGAGCTACGCGGATACCCGACGAAGAGAATTGGAATTTAAAGAAGGTGATTACGTGTATTTGAAGGTCTCACCCCTACGGGGAACACAGAGATTCAAAGTAAAAGGGAAACTCGCACCACGATACGTGGGCCCCTTCCTGATAAGCGCTAAGAAGGGAGAAGTGGCTTATCAATTGGAACTGCCTGAGAATCTCTCCGATGTCCACCCAGTATTCCACGTATCGCAGCTGAAGAAATGTCTACGGGTACCAGAAGAGCAAACCTCGTTAGAAACCATCCAGGTCCACAGTGATCTTACCTATCCAGAACATCCAATCAAGATACTAGACGAAGCAGAAAAGAAGACACGAACCAAGTCATGGCGCATGTACAAAGTACAATGGAGTAATCACACCGAAGAAGAAGCTACCTGGGAGAGCGAAGAATTCCTGAGGACAGAATATCCACAACTATTCAGCAATCGGTAAGAAAATCTCGGGGACGAGATTTATTGTTAGGGGGTAGGTTTGTAACATCCTGAAAATCGAAGGAGTAGAATTCGGAACGTGAAAATCGGAACTCGCAAAAACTTTTGGAATCATTGCTTCTTATCGTGTTTTTCAATTTTATTTGCCAATTCATTGCGTAAGAATTTCTTCCGAATTGCTTTGAAGTGAAGTTGAATTGAACCCTAAGCTTGAGACCCCTGCTGGGGGAAATAATTTAAAATAAATATATATATATGAATTTGAAGAGGGGTAAACATATTAATTTTGGAGATTTGCAAAAGATTCTTGAAAAGAATATATTTTGGTTTAAACCCTAACTGGTGGAAGAAAAATAATAAACATTTGGATTTGGGATAAAAATATTTTTGACAAGGAAATATGAATTTAAAAATTAATTAAAGATCTCAAATTATTGATTTTAAAAGAAAGAAATAAAAATAGGAAAAATATATTTTGAAAAATAAAAAGTGGGGAAAAAGTTTGGAAATATAATTTCAAAATTATTTTGGAAATATTGAAATTTATTTTGAATTTTTAGAGTAAAAGGAAATGGGAATGGAAAATAGAAAATCAAATTCGGGAAATTGAGAAAGTACACTATTCATGCGTATGCAGGTGTTCGACGACGTCCTCGCGCCTGTGCACCGCGTCAGCACGCGCGCCCGCGCCATGCCATCGCCATCGCCTCGCCGTACCACGGCTCGCGCCCGCGTCAATGCCGTCGCCTGTGGCCGCGTCAGCCCACGCCGCGCCGTACCACCGTGCCCATTCCGTTCGCGCTGTAGCCATGCCCACCGTGTGTCGGCCTCACCCCTCCCATACTCGCGCGTGCGTCACCCTAGCGCTGCTGCCATGGCCGCCGAGTTCAAGCTCGCGTGGTCGGCTATATATAGCCCTCCTCGGCCGAAACTCATAACACAAAATTAGTGCCATTCTGTCTCATCTAGCTCCTCTCCAATTTCCCCAAAACCATTCACCATAGCGCTAGAATTTCGAAAGAGATCGGAGCCCTGGTCGGAAGAACCCTAACTCGGCCGCCCGGTGCAAACCTCAAAATTCGTCGCCCTCGCTTGATTTCCTCTTGAATTAAAGGTACGTCCATGATCTACGTGCTCTAAGCTATATATCCCCTAAGTCTCCCGAGCCAAATAGCCGCCAGAAATCACCGACGACGAGCGCCGCCGCCGCCGTGCGCACGTCGCCATACCACCACCGCCTCTTTCCGGCCAAGCCGACCCCCTAGCTAGCACCCCGTGTTCCGTAGATTCTCTAGGACCCCTTGGTTCGGCCGCATTGTCACCGGAGTGCCGCCGCACCGTGCGCCTTCGCCGCCACGGCCGCTTCGTCGCCGCTGCACCGCTCCGCCGCCTCACTAGCCCAGCCGTGCCTTGAAACGGACTCCCGCGTAATGTAGATGGTGTAGGACTAGCTAGATGCCGAGCTCCGATCCCCCTCGCCGTCGTTCGGCTATGCTGCACCGTCGGCCTCGCCGGGGGAGAAGAAGGAAGGATGAAAAGGAAAGAAGGAGTGAAGGGAGCGAGAACGGCTCGCTGGCTCAGTGGTTTGAGCCGAGCCAAGTGAGGGGAAGGGTGCTGGTTCGATCCCCGGCTTAGGCAAATTTTTGAAGATTTTTTTTTTTTTCTAAGGAGATTAAAAAATAGAATAAGCTTAGTAAAAATCCTAGGAAAATATTTATACTCTTTTAAACTATTCTAAAACTCTATTTACAAAGATTTTGCATCTTTTAAAGGGGTTTATTGGTTACTTTTAAATTTCTTTGCAAATAATTATGAAGTTTATATTTACTTAGGCTTTGAACTTTTAATCTAATAAATTTCCAAAATATTTATATATCTTGGTGAGGCCCATTTATCCACTTAGTTTATATTCACAAATCAAGAATCTTTTCAAAAGATTATAAACTATCTCATATAAATTCCGATCAACCCCTTTTGCGACATATACATTCGATATTTAATTTGCTTCATAACATCCTCCTCGTCCTATTTTAATTAGACCACGACACCAAGTACACGAAGGATTAAGAATTCAACCAGGAAATCAACATAAACCCTCTCGTTACCCTTTTGTCAAATGGACATTTTGGATCATCTGTTATAATGCCGATGAACTTACATTAACTAGGGATAAGGCCACCCCATCTAAATGAAATCGAAAGAGAACACAAGAGTTCAAATCATTGCAACTCACTCGTTTCGACTCGGACTTTAGCAAAACCCGATCATTGATCCGTTTACGACCATAGATTCGTCGTAGGTACCGCTTTGGCGATTTATTTGTTTTTGTTGGTTTTTATTTGAATTCTAATCGAATTCAATTGGATCTTTCGCACGTATGTATAGAATCCGAGGAGGCCGTTGAGTACGCTGAAGACAACAAGTCAAGAAGGTCGCGAGCAAGGCAAGTCTTCACACCCTTTGAACATATTGATCCCAATTGCGAAATGATGTTATTTTAAACTCTAAACATGCATGCTTTACCATGTTACCTATACTTGTTGTGCCATACCTTGCTATTGTTTACCCTTAGAATTACTCCTTGTAACTCGCGATGTGATAGAAATAACCGAAGCATAACTTCGGTAAACTGCTTAGCCATGCTATACTTAGATTTATGCATACTCATGACTTTATAAAAAGCTTTGTGCTTGGGCAACTACCTTAAGGGAGGTAGTTGAGATTCGGCATGTGGAGACATGAGCGCCACATGACCATGATGAATTACATTTGATGAAAATTGAAAGTATTAAACAAATGTTTTAGACTGGGGCGGCCGGATGATTTGGGTGGATTCCGGAAAAGGCAAGTGCCGACCCTGGTCAATTAAGGACCGAGCCATGAGATAGCCGGAAACGAGCCGCACAACCGTACTTCTCGAATGGGTATAGACCTAGCGACTAGATAGCCGAGCGGAGGCGTATCCTTGCATAGATGGTTCTCTATGATGTGGTTATGGGATGAGGATGAGGCTGCGGCCTTTGTTATGAATGGTGGGATTGAACCGATGTTAATTAAACTTAAAGGTCCTGGAAAGACTTCCCTTACCCCGGTGCGCGAACTCCTCTCACCGCTAGAAAAGGACGGCTAGAGTGCATGAGGGCTTAAGTTCATGGAGCGGGTACGCCAAAGTGAGGTTATCGAAAGGCTTTGCCGTGGCCGTCTCATGTGTTGAGGCGTAGGCTCATTTGTTGGGCTGTCACGGAGTACGGTAAAGTGTACATCCACCGCAGTGTGAATGAATCAATCTATTCGAATAGCCGTGCTCGCGGATATTGAGCATCGTGACAAGACTTTCGCTTGGCTAGACTTTGAACTTAAAATTGCTGGGATGGGTTTGCATGATGATTTTGTTCGCTGGTGGATCAACTTCTCGAGAATGCGAGAAGGGGTGGACTCCCCAGAAAATCATGACGCACCGGAGGCGGGAAGCCATCCTTGGAATCACGATGGATGGTAGACAGAACCGTCACCGGGTTAATGAACTATGAAATTAAAACTTGTTTTGGCTAGACAATAGGCTTGTGAAAAGAATTGTGAAAACTGGCTTTATGCAAAGAAACCCTAGCCATGTTCTTTGAATAACCCTGTCATATGCATCAATTCTGTGTTGACTTGTTGAGTACGGTTGGTACTCACCCTTGCTATACGCACAAACCTCCAGCTGATGGAAATGAAGAGCCAGAAGACCCCTACGCGTACCACCCGGAGGGCGAGGGAACTGACGGCGCATATTAGACCTTAGTCCTGGTCGTTGCCTGTGGCAATGGACGAGCCGCTGCCTCTTTCCGCTGCCTTATCTAAACTCTGTTTTTTATATTGTATTCGGACCATAAGGTCCTGTGGGATGAACAATGCCTTCGGGCCTATTTATGTAATAATGGTATTGTAAGACTATTCGTGCATGCGCACTTGATTATCCAGTACTGCATTCGTGGGTACCAACTACTTGATCCAGGGAAATGGTACTATGAACACGAGAGATTCCCGACTCAGAATCGGGGGTCCACATAAGCAATCCCAACCTCGCCCGTGAACTAGCTCGGAAGCCCACATTCGAGTCGTCGAAGTCACCGCCCGGCGGTGAAGATTGCGCTTGTGGTCAAGACTACCGCCCAAGGGCTTGTAGAAGTCCCGACCTCGACTAGGGACTAGGTTGGAAGTCCACTCCGAGTCGAAGAAATCTCAACCCGAGGGCATGTGGCAATTCGCTAAGTCGGAGGGAGTCCTCGACATTCTCTCGCCATGCCCTATCCATGGCGCAGAACCGGAGACGTTGCTATGGCACATCAAACCCTTGGTATCCCGCCTTTCCCCAAGCGCGGCAACGCGTTGTCGGTTAAGACGGGAAAGGTGATGTGACCGACGGCGATTTCTTTGGAGTGGGCAATGTAAGTTTTACGGCGCCGTTTGCCCCTTTGAAGAACCAATGGTCCAGATTTTACCTAAGGGTGACGTGGCATGCCAGAAGTCGGATGGGCGGAGGCGTTTCGAATGCTCCGCCGTTTAAATGGCGCCGCGCACCAAGCCCATCATCGCTCCCCTATTTAAACCCTGGTCACCTCAAGCTCCCTTCTCCTTACACCATCTTACTCCTCTAGTTTGAGAGAGATCCTCCGCACTCCCATCTTTACTCTAGGACCATCTTCTTCTTCTAAGCTCTTCGAGACTCATGGCCTCGTCACTAAATTCCAGCGAGGGTTGGAGTTGGAGCGGAAGCCCCGATAATCATCGACAACAAGTAAGTTCTGGGTTTCACCCTTTGCCTGAATTTCTCTACTGGAACCTCACTCGACAGTGTTGACACCATAGCAGGATGTCGGTGCCATTCCGCAAGTGGAGTTTGCCGAAATACGCCTTCCCATGGTAACGCCAACCCGAAGGGGAAGCGAAGTCAACCGCTTCCATGGAGGCAGGGCCGAGTGTCCCCGGGAGGCGGGTGGGTAGGCGTCGGGGCCTGCTCCGAAAATCATACGTGGGGGTGTTGTGAAGTTCACAACCTCCTTCAGGTGAGCGTATTCCTTCCGTCGTGTTTTTCTTTTATTGGTGTAGCTGGCGCTAAACCCTCGCATTTTTGGACCCTTCCTCTGTCGTCGATGTTGCAGGGGCTACTGGCGCTAAACCCTCGCATTTTTGGACCCTTCCTTGAGGCGCGGGCGGAATCTGTCTGTAAGTGTTATCTTCTTTAATTCCCTAATTTTTAAGTTTGGAGTGTGCTCTAGCCGACTTATTTCATGACCAGGCCAACTGGCGGGTGCTAGCCGAAGACTTCGCGCCGAGGACACCAAGACGCCGACGGCGATGGGAGATCTGTTCGGAGGCGGCCCGAACGCTCCTTGCCGAGATCGACCCGAAGACGTCGTCGGCCATCCCGAACGACGACGCGCTTCAGGCACGTCTACTGAACGGTCGGGAGCTTCTCCCATGCTACGCCCAAGGAGTGGTCAAGACGGTGGCGATGCACGTCCTTGGCGTCGTACAAAAGCTGTACCCCTGGGCGGATATTGAGGCGATCACGGAGGGGTGGCCTGCTGGTGTTGAGGCGGAAGATGTCGATGGCATCTATGCCACCGTGGCACCGACGGCGGAGAAGATTGTCGCCTCCATGGAACTGTAAGCCGGGGGTTGCTTTTAAGAGTCTCATGCCAGGGTGGTGTGAAAGTATGGTACTGCCTGGGCCTTGTAGACCCAATCAAAAATTCCAGCATGATCACACACCCTCGCATGTTTAACCCTTGAACGTTGAAGAGGCCGACTTGAGCCTCGTAAGCTAGGGGACCTCGGGCCGTATATATGATCGTCACCCTGCAAAAATAGTAAAAGAACTTTTGTAAGTCTTCTCTTCATGCTGTCTTCAATTCGCGATATGCCCAATATTTTTTTTGAACACCCTATGCACCACTATGTGACAGACCATCCGAGCGACCTTGTCCTTCAACAGTCCGATGCTATCTCAAGGGTGCATCATTCAGTTGAGCTAGGTCACTTAGTTGTCACATCCTGGGTTTTTCCCTAATTTATTTAAATAATTTACCCTGAAATAATCGGAAATTCGAAATTAACTCGAGCCAACCAATAATTTTAAAATGCAATTAACAAATGGAAACGACATGGTGGGATTTTTCTTGAATTCTCGCATGTCAAAATACGCTAACGGCATTTTTACTGGAATTTTTAGAGCACTCTAAGTATTTTTTAATCAATTAAATAAGAAATCAGGAATTAAATTAAGTCCCTAAATCCTCTTTTTCCTTATTCTCTTTTTTTCCCTTTTGGGCCGTCCTTTTTCCCGCTCTTTCCCGCCGGCCCAAGTCCCGGCCCAAGCCGCCCCCTCCTCCCTCGGCCGTGGGCCGAGGCCCAAGAGCCGGCCGCGCCACGCAGTCCGCGCCCCTCCTTGCCCCGTGGGCCACCGACGTGGGCCCCACTGTCGGAGCCACCTCCTCGCGCCCGGCCGCACAACCGCGCCGCGCCCCATGGCCGCGCCGCCCTACCTTCTTTTCGCGCCGTTCTCGCGCCTCGCGCCACGTGGGCCCCACGCCGGCTCCGCCCATGCCGCCGCACCCGTGCCCGCCTTTCCCGCGCGCCGCAACAACCGCCGCCGCCCCGAAACGGCGGCCGATTATCCCTCTCTCTCTCCGAGTCCGAAACAAACGGCGAGGTTTTCCCGCCATCCCGTGCCCGATTCGATCTCTTTTCGCCCTATAAAATCCCCTCGCGGCGCCGCGTGCTTCCTTTGTTTCCCGTTAGGTTTAGCCCCAAAATCATCGTCGGCGTCGCCTTCTTCCCGTCGCCGGTGAGCGCCGTTTTCTTTTTCTTTTTGCGTTCGCCCGTGTTGCGCGCCGCCGCTCGCCGGGGCTCGTCGCCGCCGCGCGCCGCCGCTCGCCGAGCCATCCCGGCCGCCGTGCCGCCAAGGTCATCGGGCAAAACCTCGCCGCCGCCGCCCGTGAAACCCTAACCCTAGCCTTCGTCCCCGCCGTCCGATCGCCGCCGATCCGGCCGCTCGGATCTCGCCACGTGGCAGCAATCCGGCCGCCACGCCCCAGCCTCCGCCGCGGCCGCTGGCCGACGCCGCCCTGGGCCGACGCGCCCGCCGACGTCATGCGACGTCAGCCCCGAGCCACATGTTGATGACGTCACCAGGGACTTAATTGCGCAATAAATAATTTAGTCTTTTCTGTTTAGTTTAAAAATCGCAATTAAACTTCTAAAATTCATATCTTTTGAATCCGAGCTCCGTTTTAGCCCATTCAAATTTCATTAAATCCAGAAAAATGTCAAGAATCCATTAAAAATACTTTTCAGTGCTATTTCAGTAGACTTTTTAGGGTGTTGGTTGAGTGCTTTGTTTGTCGTGTAGATCCCGAGTTTTCCGGCGAGCCCGTTCTCTTCGAAGTAGTCGCCGAGGTTCCTCAGTCTCCAGAGCAAGGCAAGTCATACCTTACCTTGACCATATTGCCATATTGCACCTATTTTATGTAAATACCTCTTTTTCTTTCAAATACTGCATATGTTTTAGAATGTCATTTCATGGGATGTTTACACATATTGTACTCAACCATAGGATTGTTTACCTTATACCATTGATAACTTGGGGTCCAATGTGACTAGATGATAGTTTAAGGTTGCTTAGTTATGCTTAGCGCAACTAGCTCACTTAAGGGAATCACACTAATCAAGTTTTTACTAAAGTTCACCTTCCGATGATGTTAAGATATGACCCTGTTTTTAATAATATTGAGTTATGAAAAAGGTGGGTCGTGAGCACATGGTTGGACTTTGGTTAGCGTGCTCATGACGATTAAGGACCGGTTCTCGGGAAACCCTGGAAGAAATGCCGTGCGTACCACAAGCCAGCATGGGTAATGGCTGGGTCTGTAGCGTAGCTGTCTCTAGTCGACGTATCCCAGAGAGGGTGGGCGTGATGGAGTTGGGTCGGCCCCGGTTTTAAGGGTTGATCAGCTTCCGGATTCACCGCGGCACTAGAGGGGGCTGTCCATTGCCTGATGGGATGGGGGCGAAACCTTGGTGTGGTACGATTGATTAGAGGGGGTTATGTGAAGGGTCCTGTCACAATTCCTTTCCGGGGCATCATGGTGGTGCACCGGCGCACGGTAACATGTTGTGGGATTGTGTCTTGTGGGTACAGTTGTACACCTCTGATCAGAGTAAAAACTATTCGAATAGCCGTGCCCACGGTTACGGGCGATCAACCAGATTCACCTTGATTAGTCTCACTCATTTATTTGAATGAAATGTTGAAGCATGACTAGTGCAGGTGGATGGATGGTCCTGTCGCAACGTGGTTTGAGCGTTGGACATCGTTTATTTAATACTGCTTAAATATTACTACTGTTTTACTGTTTTCAAATATTGTTATTATATACTGCAAATGCTGTTTATGCAAATTGAGCCCCTTGACCTTTCCTTGCTATTTATCTTGCATCATGTCCCCTTTTCCGGTGTGACTTGTTGAGTACGGTGGTTGTACTCAGCCTTGCTTCTTTTTCCCCTTCGGCGCAGGTTGAGGTCGAGGTCTCCGAGGAGGTGTAGGCTTGTTCTCGTCGAGGTTTAGCGTGGTGTTGGTGCTCGCTCGCTCGTGTCAAGTTTAGCTTAAGTCAGTTTTATTTTCCTTTTCGCTGCATTTGTGTAACTCTTTTATATTGTTTCTAAGACGAGGATTCTGTATTATCAATAACGTCGATTTGTGTACCTCGGCTGATGCCTGGACGAGGATGTAATGCACAAATTAGCTGCAGAAATTCTGGTGTGAATTTCTGGGCGTGACAAGTTGGTATCAGAGCCTTCCTGTGACTATAGGACAAGCCAACTGGAAACCTTAAGAGCCCTCTGATTCTTTTCATGTGCATATGTTTTGAAAAAAAAGGGGTGTTTTGAAAAGTGGAGTCAGTCTAGGGATTAGGAATTGCGAAAATGGGATGTTGGTTGTGGGTTTTTGAGCATGTTTTGATTTTCCCACTCCTTTGTTTCTATAGATGGCAGGTTCCCCAACGACGCACTGCGGAGAAGGGATGACAGGCTTCGTTGCGGGTAGCGGCGCATATGGCCCTTGCAGCTTGGATATCCCGAAGCACCGGAGTATACAACGGTTGCGCCTCTCGGTGGCGAGTTGCCCTACCGTGTTCGGTTGGAGGTTCACGGGTTTGTGGGAACGTGTCTTCCCAACATGGAGGTCACAGCTTCCGGAGGCACGTCAGATCACGCCTGTCAAGAAGCCGCCTACCTGATGTTAGCCAGGATGAGGGAGCTGCATGACGCTGACCTTCGTACCTCCTCCTACCGCTACCATCCCCGTCGAGGTAGTTCCTCAGAGGTCAGTGCATTCAAGTCTACGGCAGAGGAGAATGACTCTACCTTCGGTCACATGTGCACCGTGCTCAAAGGACTGGATCAGATGCACTCTGACCTACACAAGGCAACCAAAGAGCCGAACGACAAGAAGATGCTAAGGATCGTGCGACTGCAGGACGAAGTGGTTCGTCTGAAGAAGGAGGTAGCTGAGTTGAAGGGACTTCCGCCACCAGTTGGGGTTAGACTCCGCACTATGCCTCGGAAGACCACCACGGCCGCGGTCCGTATCCAGTGGCACCTCGGATTCCACCGCCTTCTCCAGCTCCACCCGCTCCGGTTCCGGCGCGGTTCCAGTTCCTCTGCTGCAGTTCTGCCCTCACCTTTGCTCCAGCCTTCGGCGAACCAAGGCGGAGGTGGCGTAATGGTTGGATCTCCATCTCCAGTGACTCCAGCTCAGAGAATTCGGCTGAAGACATGGACTCCGAAGAGACTCGAGATTCCTCGGAGGGAAGAGGCAGGATCGGTTGGGCTGCGGCAACCGATTCGAAGAGTCCAAGTCTCGTGGTGACGCCCGAGGACTCTAGGAGCCGTTCGGAAGAATGGGGATCTTCCGAAGGAAGCATTCGACTCCTCGTCTCGTGGATCGTTCTAGTTGCCCTCCTTAGTTTTACCGTTTAACTTAGTTTGTCTTCTTGGTAGTTGCTGTGTGATAGGCGCTGTGTGTGGGATAGCCGGCGGTCGATATCAAGTGTGATATGACCGACCAATTAAGGATGTTTGGTGCTTTTCCTTGTTTTTAGTCAAGATCGAACAATGCATTTGAATTCAAATAATAAAGATTAGTTCTAAGTCTCGTCTGTTTTTCTTCTTTTCTCTCTCTTCTTCGGTCGTCTCCTTCGATGGTGAACACCAGGACCGGGGCGAACAACAACAATGGGCGACAAAGCCCAACAACAACGAGGCTCATGACGCCAATGGCAATGCTCCTCCACCACCACCCGAGAACCCCACCATTGCTCAAGTGCTCGCTTCACGAACGATGATGGCTGCAATGATGCAAGCAAATGCAACAACAACACCATCGGATGCAACAGATGCCGCAACAAATGCAAAGCAACAGCAGCAGAACAACGTTGCTGCCCCACAACCCCATCCAAGCTGCCGAGTTCCTTCGTGTCCGACCGCCGACCTTCTCCAAGACCACTAATCCCATGGAGGCTAATGATTGGCTTCATGCCATAGAGAAGAAGTTAGATCTGCGAGCACACGGATCGAGAAAGTCTCGCTTGCCACTCATCGCCATGTGGTCCCGTCGCTTGGTGGGACAACTACTTGGTTACTCGCCGGCAGGAAGCATACTGGGAAGAGTTTCGTCGCAGCCAGGACCGCACACATTCCTCGGGAATAGTTGCACAAAAAAGCGTGAGTTCCGTTCTCTTGAGCAGGGTAACGGATCGATTCGCACGAGTATCCGCACGAGTTCAATCGTCTTGCCCGTTATGCCCCGAAGATGTGCGCACCGATGCGAGAGGCGGAAAAGTTTTTGGCTGGTTTGGACGATGAACTCACGGACAAGCTTATCTCCTGGAGAATATGCTAACTTTGAGAAGATGGTTGACAAGGCCATTCGACAGAAGATCAGCGCAACAAGATGATCAAGAAGAGAAAAGTATTCCGCCCCGACCTCCTCAACAAAGGGAAATCAGCAGAGGCCGCGTTTCATGCCCGGAAGTCGAGTGGACCTACCACCATGATTGTTCGTCAGCATCGACCTTATCACCCAGGAATTTCCAAACGGGCAGTGGCGTGGTCAACAACAGACTCCAACCCCGCGCCCTCCAACGACGCCATCCCAGCAACAGTCACAGCCACCACCTCCAAGGAAGGACTCTGGGGGCAAGCCAGGAGTCTGTTTCAACTGTGGTGATCCCGGACATTTTGCGACAAGTGTCCAAAGCCAAGACGCGCTGGGCCAAGGTTCATCCAGGCTCGAGTCAACCATGCGTCCGTCGAGGAAGCACGCACCGCTCCCGAAGTTATACTGGGTATGTTTCCTATAAACTTTACTCCCGCCACAGTATTATTTGATTCCGGCGCTACACATTCATTTATCTCAAAGCGTTTGTTGGGGCACATGGGTTGTCGGTAGTGGGACTTAAGATACCTATGCGGGTTTAAACCCCTGGAAACCACTTGGAGACCACTCAGTATTGTCCCTCAGTGACCATAGAAATCCAAAGATCTATGTTTCTAGCCAACCTTATCCTCCTTCAGTCCAAAGGCATAGATGACATTCTTGGGATGGATTGGTTGTCCAGACATAAGGGAATAATTGACTGCGCTAGACGCACCATTACTTTAATTAATACGAAAGGAGAAAGAGTTGTTTTTCGCTCTCCCATGCAAGTCAAGCCCGTAGCAAGTTTGAACCATGTTTCCACCGGGGAATCGTCCGAAATGGCGGCAAAGACCCCTGTGAAGTTTGAGGATATCCCCATCGTCAGAGAATACCCTGAAGTTTTCCCCGAAGACTTAACTCAGATGCCGCCAAAAAGGGAAATTGAATTCTGGATTGATCTAGTACCCGGGACCGCCCCAATACACAAGAGGCCGTATAGGATGGGAGCCAACGAGTTGGCCGAAGTAAAGAAGCAAGTGGATGAACAGTTGCAAAAAGGGTATATTCGCCCGAGCACGTCGCCTTGGGGTGCAACGGTGATTTTCGTGGAAAAGAAAGACAAGACCAAGAGGATGTGTGTCGATTATCGCGCCCTCAATGAGGTTACTATCAAGAACAAGTATCCCCTACCACGGATTGATGATTTATTCGATCAACTCAAAGGGGCCAAGGTATTTTCGAAGATAGACCTGTGATCGGGCTATCACCAGTTGAGAATTTGGGAAGAGGACATTCCCAAGACCGCTTTCACCACCAGGTATGGACTGTACGAGTGTACGGTCATGTCTTTGGGTTAACCAACGCACCAGCCTTCTTTATGAATCGATGAACAAGGTGTTTATGGAGTTCTTGGATAAATTTGTGGTGGTGTTCATTGACGACATTTTGGTCTACTCGAAGTCGGAGGAGGATCATGAGCAACATCTTCGGACAAGACTCGAGAAGTTGAGAGATCATCAACTCTACGCCAAGTTTAGCAAGTGTGCTTTCCGGTTAAAGGAGGTACGGTTCCTCGGCCACATTGTGAATGCCCAAGGAGTAGCCGTGGATCCAGCAAATGTGGAATCAGTTACCAAGTGGACCCCGCCTAAGACGTTTACGCAGATCCAAAGTTTCCTTGGACTTGCGGGTTACTACCGCCACTTCATTGAGAACTTCTCCAAAATCGCCAAGCCGATGACTCAACTGTTGAAGAAAGATGAGAAGTTTAAGTGGTCGGCAGAATGCAACAAGAGTTTTGAAGAGCTCAAGAGGAAGTTGGTGTCTGCACCAGTGTTGATACTGCCCAACCCAGCAGAGGACTTCCAAGTTTATTGTGATGCATCTCGCCAAGGGTTGGGATGTGTGTTGATGCAAGAAGGCAAAGTGGCCGCATATGCGTCTCGTCAATTGCGCCCACACGAAAACAACTACCCCACTCATGATCTGGAGTTATCCGTAGTGGTTCATGCACTGAAGATCTGGCGACACTACCTAATTGGTAATCGTTGTGAAGTGTATACGGATCACAAAAGTCTTAAGTACATTTTCACCCAACCGGATTTAAACCTCCGACACAGAAGATGGTTGGAACTGATCAAGGATTATGACTTAGGGATACATTACCATCCCGGCAAAGCTAATGTGGTTGCGGATGCACTAAGCCGAAAGAGTTACCGCACCACCCTCGTGTCGAGGGAATGTGTGACCTGCAGCAGAATTCGAGAATCTAAATCTACGAGTGGTGGATTTTGGTTTTGTGGCTGCTCCGGAAGCCCAACCCACTCTCATTGATCAAATTCAGCTGCTCGGCATCGATCCCGAGATGGCCGAACTCAAGAAGAACATGAGAGTCGGAAAAGCTCGTGGTTTTACTAAGACGAACACGGCACAACTGGATGGGAAAGAGATTGTGTGTGCCGAAGACAAGGATTTGAAAAGATGATCCTTACGGAAGTTCACCAAACCCAATACTCAATTCATCCGGCAAGTACAAAGATGTATCAAGATCTTAAAGAAAAGTTTTGGTGGGTCAAGATGAGGAGGGAGATAGCCGAGTTTGCTGCACTTTGCGATGTTTGTCGGCGGGTGAAGGCGAACATCAACGGCCCGGATCGTTGCAACCACTTCGATTCCGAATGGAAAATGGGAAGAAATTGGAATGGATTTCATCACGGGTTTACCCCGCACCACGTCAGGATATGACTCAATTTGGGTCGTGGTGGACCGACTCACCAAGGTGGCCCACTTCATACCAGTACATACTACCTACTCAGGGAAGAAGCTAGCAGAGCTTTATCTCGCAAGGATCATGTGTTTGCATGGCGTGCCTAAGAAGATCGTGCCCGATAGGGGAAGTCAGTTTACTTCCAAGTTTTGGAAGAAGTTGCAAGAAGAGCTCGGTACCCGTTTGAATTTTAGCACGGCCTATCGTCCGCAAACAGACGGTCAAACTGAGAGAGTGAATCAGATTTTGGAAGACATGCTGAGAGCATGCGCGCTCGATTTTGGAAAAGCGTGGGACAAAAGCTTGCCCTATGCAGAATTCTCTTACAACAACAGCTATCAGGCCAGCATTCAAATGGCACCGTATGAAGCACTGTATGGACGAAAATGCCGCACACCCCTATTCTGGGATCAGACGGGTGAGCGCCAGTTGTTTGGCACAGAAGTAATAAGTGAAGCAAAGGAAAAGGTCCGAGCGATTCGGGAAAGGTTGAAGATTGCGCAGTCCCGACAGAAGAGCTATGCAGATAATCGTCGAAGAGATCTTGCTTTTGAAGCAGGGGATTTTGTGTATCTTCGCGTTACACCACTCCGGGGAGTACACCGTTTCCAAACCAAAGGTAAGTTGGCACCACGTTTCGTGGGACCATACAGGATTCGGGAACGTCGAGGAGAAGTGGCCTATCACCGGAGCTTCCCTCCAACATGACCGGTATTCACGACGTGTTTCATGTGTCCCAGCTTAAAGAAGTGTTTAAGGGTACCGAAGAGCAAAGCGAGTCCGGACCGATCGAAATCCAAGAGGACTTAACCTATGTAGAGAGACCAGCACGTATTCTTGAGGACATTGAAAGAAGGACTCGGAACAAGGTTATCATGTTTTGCAAGGTTCAATGGACTCATCACTCCGAGGAAGAAGCTACTTGGGAACGAGAAGATGAGCTAAAGGCCGCGCACCGCAACTTTTCGCCAGCACCTCCGAATCTCGTGGTCGAGATTCCGTTTAAGGGGGTAGGTTGTCACATCCCGGGTTTTTCCCTAATTTATTTAAATAATTTACCCCGAAATAATCGAATTTCGAAATTAACCTCGGAGCCAACCAATAATTTTAAAATGCAATTAACAAATGGAAACGACATGGTGGGATTTTTCTTGAATTCTGCATGTCAAAATACGCTAACAGGATTTTTACTGGAATTTTTAGAGCACTCTAAGTATTTTTAATCAATTAAATAAGAAATCAGAATTAAATTAAGTCCCTAAATCCTCTTTTTCCTTTTTCTCTTTTTTTCCCTTTTGGGCCGTCCTTTTCCCGCTCTTTCCCGCCCGCCCAAGTCCCGCCCAAGCCGCCCCTCCTCCTGGCCGCGGCCGAGGCCCAAGAGCCGGCCGCGCCCACGCAGTCCGGCGCCCTCCCCCCTGGGGCCACCGACGTGGGCCCCACCGTCGGAGCCACCTCCCACGCGCCCGGCCGGCCCAACGCGCCGCCGCCATGGCCGCGCCGCCCTACCTTCTTTTCGCGCCGCTTCGCGCGCCGCGCCGCGTGGGCCCCACGCCGGCTCCGCCCGCGTCGCCGCACCCGTGCCCGCCTTTCCGCGCGCCGCAACAACCGCCGCCGCCCGAAACGGCCGCCGATTATCACCTCTCTCTCTCTCCGAGTCCGAAACAAACGACGAGGTTTTCCCGCCATCCGTGCCCGATTCGATCTCTTTTCGCCCTATAAAATCCCCTCGCGCCGCCGCCGTGCTTCCTTTGTTTTCCCGTTAGGTTTAGCCCCAAAATCATCGTTGGCGTCGCCTTCTTCCCCGCCGGTGAGCGCCGTTTTCTTTTCTTTTTGCATTCGCTCGTGCCGCGCGCCGCGCCGGGGCTCGCCGCCGCCGCGCCGCCGCCGAGCCGTCCCGCCGCCGTGCCGCCAAGGTCGTCGGGCAAAACCCTCGCCGCCGCCGCCGCCGCCGCCACCCGTGAAACCCTAACCCTAGCCTTCGTCCCCGCCGTCCGATCGCGCCGATCCGCCGCTCGACTCGCCACGTGGCAGCAATCCGGCCGCCGCGCCCCGGCTCCCGTGTGCGCCGCCGGTGTGACGACGTCATGCCGACATCAGCCCCGAGCCGCGTGTTGATGACGTCACCAGGGACTTAATTGCGCAATAAATAATTTAGTCTTTTCTGTTTAGTTTAAAAATCGCAATTAAACTTCTAAAATTCATATCTTTTGAATCCGAGCTCCGTTTTAGCCCATTCAAATTTCATTAAATCCAGAAAAATGTCAAGAATCCATTAAAAATACTTTTCAGTGCTGTTTCAGTAGACTTTTTAGGGTGTTTGTTGAGTGCTTTGTTTGTCGTGTAGATCCCGAGTTTTCCGGCGAGCCCGTTCTCTTCGAAGTAGTCGCCGAGGTTCCTCAGTCTCTAGAGCAAGGCAAGTCATACCTTACATTGACCATATTGCACCTATTTTATGTAAATACCTCTTTTTCTTTCAAATACTGCATATGTTTTAGAATGTCATTTCATGGGATGTTTACACCTATTGTACTCAACCATAGGGTTGTTTACCTTATACCATTGATAACTTGGGGTCCAATGTGACTAGATGATAGTTTAAGGTTGCTTAGTTATGCTTAGCGCAACTAGCTCACTTAAGGGAATCACACTAATCAAGTTTTTACTAAAGTTCACCTTCCGATGATGTTAAGATATGACCCTGTTTTTAATAATATTGAGTTATGAAAAAGGTGGGTCGTGAGCACATGGTTGGACTTTGGTTAGCGTGCTCATGACGATTAAGGACCGGTTCTCGGGAAACCCTGAAAGAAATGCCGTGCATACCACAAGCCAGCATGGGTAATGGCTGGGTCTGTAGCGTAGCTGTCTCTAGTCGACGTATCCCAGAGAGGGTGGGCGTGATGGAGTTGGGTCGGCCCCGGTTTTAAGGGTTGATCAGCTTCCGGATTCACCGTGGCACTAGAGGGGACTGCCCATTGCCCGATGGGAATGGGGGCGAAACCTTGGTGTGGTACGATTGATTAGAGGGGGTTATGTGAAGGGTCCTTTCACAATTCCTTTCCGGGGCATCATGGTGGTGCACCGGCGCACGGTAACATGTTGTGGGATTGTGTCTTGTGGGTACAGTTGTACACCTCTCGATCGAGTAAAAACTATTCGAATAGCCGTGCCCACGGTTACGGGCGATCAACCGATTCACCTTGATTAGTCTCACTCATTTATTTGAATGAAATGTTGAAGCATGACTAGTGCAGGTGGATGGATGGGCCTGTCGCAACGTGGTTTGAGCGTTGGACATCGTTTATTTAATACTGCTTAAATATTACTACTGTTTTACTGTTTTCAAATATTGTTATTATATACTGCAAATGTTGTTTATGCAAATTGAGCCCCTTGACCTTTCCTTGCTATTTATCTTGCATCATGTCCCCTTTTCCGGTGTGACTTGTTGAGTACGGTGGTTGTACTCAGCCTTGCTTCTTTTTCCCCCTTCAGTGCCAGAGGTTGAGGTCGAGGTCTCCGAGGAGGTGTAGGCTTGTTCTCGTCGAGGTTTAGCTGTGGTGTTGGTGCTCCGCTTCGCTCGTGTCAAGTTTAGCTTAAGTCAGTTTTATTTTCCTTTCCGCTGCATTTGTGTAACTCTTTTATATTGTTTCTAAGACGAGGATTCTGTATTATCAATAACGTCGATTTGTGTACCTCGGCTGATGCCTGGACGAGGATGTAATGCACAAATTAGCTGCAGAAATTCTGGTGTGAATTTCTGGGCATGACAGTTGTGTACATAATGAATGAACGTGAGGTCGTCGATGTCCGACCAATTTCTGTGTGTCTAACCCTCGAAGTAGAGTGAGTCGGGCCATCGACCGACATTGTCCGGGTGATCCGAGTCGAAGAGCCCCGAGTCGAAGACATTGTCCTGGCGTCTTAGTCATGTACACAGGATTTAGTCGTTTAAGAGCCCCGAGCTCATTCGCTGACAGTTGACCGAAACACGGGCAGTCCCGACCCCAGCCAGCCCCGAATAGGAATGAAGTCACTACCTAAGGGACTTAGGGTCAAGCCGACCACGTTCATTCGAAGCGGGTAATGAATGAGCCCCCGAGCAGCTCAAGCTCAACAGGCGGAACAACTTCTCAAAAAAACCCTTAGCTACCAAGCTAGGGCCGCACTACTCAGGTTTTTCCTTGAGTGTAATCACGCGAGAAGGGATCAACGCGGTTGGCAATACTACTTGGGAAGGCTTTCGAGCCCCTGAGTCACTCGGCGGTCAGGTAAATGATCTGCTACAAAAAGGTTAAGGGATAACCGAGTTTGCAGAATGCAAGAGTTTGAGGGCTGAGTACTTAGTTGCTCAATTGTAGAATCGACGCAAGTGCTCGATGTTCCATGAGTTTGGCACTTCCTGTCCGTCTTCACGAATCAGCCTGTAGGAGCCCAGACATGTGACGGCGGAGATGACGAAGGGACCTTCCCATGGGGGTGAGAGCTTGTTCATGCTTGCTGTGGACTGCACCCTACAAAGAACTAGGTTGCCGACCTTGAAGGACCTCCCTTGGACGTTGTGGTCGTGGTATCGATGAAGCGTCAATTGGTACTAGTCCATTTGAATTACAGCGGCCATGCGTTCTTCATCGATGCTGTCAATGTCCTCGGCCATCCCTTCATCATAAAGTCAAACCCTTAGGGATTCGTGCAGCATGTTGACCGGGAGAACTGCCTCCGAGCCGTAGACCAGGAAGAAAGTGGTTCGTCCTGTGGCCCAACTTGGCTAAGTACGCATCCCCCAGAGTACGGCTGGGAGCTCACACAACTAGCGGCCTTCATGTTTTTGAAGTGGGTCGAAAACCCGGGCCTTTAGGCCTTGTAGGATCATGCCATTAGCACATTCGCACTGCCTGTTCGCTCAGGGATGCACCACCGAGGCATACTTGACCTCGATGCATCTATCCTCACAGAACTCCCAAAAATCGTTCCCGGTGAATTGTGTACCGAGGTCGGTGATGATCTCCCTCGGGACGCCAAAGCAGAAGGTGATGCCCTCGATGAACTCGGCCACCTTCTTGGAGGTGCAAGCTTTCAACGATGTCACCTCGATCCACTTTGTGAATTTTTCGATTGCGACAAAAAGGTGGGTGTAACCTCCAAGTGCCTTCGGATTGGGTCAACTATGTCGAGCCCCCAACATGCAAATGGCCATGACGGCGGGATTGTTTGGAGAGCTTGCACCAGAAGATGGTGTTATTTGGTGAAGAACTGACATCCCTGGCAGCGTCGGACTAGTTCCTTGGCGTCCTCATTGGCAATTGGCCAATAATAACTCGTTTGGAAGGCTTTGCCGACCAGCGTCCTCACGCCCGCGTGGTTGCCATAGATGCCCGAGTGCATCTCATCGAGGACCTAGATTCCACGGTCTCGGGGGGATGCATAGCAGGAGCAATTGGGTGGATGTTGCGCGCTTGAACAGCTCGCTGCCCACCACGATGTACTGCTTGCTGTGTCGGGCAACGCGCTCGACCTTGGCCTTATCGGGAGAAAGCGCCGTAGTGGTGATGTAGTTGATAAGTTCTCAACGCCAGTTATCAAGGGTATCAGAGATGGCGAGCACTAACTCAGCTGGTTGCGCAGGGACCGGCTTGGGAAACTCCGGATCCTTGATCGATGGCTTGTGCAGCTCGTGGATGAAGATCCCTGCGGCACCAAAGCTCGAGATGACCCAAACTTGGCCAGCTGATCGGCTACCGAGTTGGCGTCCCGGAGGACGTGATGAAACTCGAGGCCAGTGAAATTGCCCTCGAGCTTCGGACCTCAGCCCAATAGGCGTCCATCTTTTCGCTCGAACAGGACCAGTCCTTGTTGACCTGGCTAATGACTAGCTTCGAATCTCCATAAACCATAAGGCGTTCGATGCCAATGGATTTGGCGATCCGTAGACCATGGAGTAAAGCCTCGTACTCAGCGGCATTATTGGATGCCTTGGACGTCAGCTGGAGGACGTACTTGAGGTTCTCTCCCTTTGGGGAGACCAAAAGTACTCTAGCCCCCGCGTCGTCAATGCTGAGAGAGTCATTGAAATACATGGTCCAGGTTGGCCGTGACTTGGAGGTCGACAGGAGCTGGATCTCTGTCCATTCGGCCACAAAGTCAGCTAGGACTTGTAACTTGATGGCATTGTGCGGCTTGTAGTCGATGGAGAACTCGCCCATTTCCAAGGCTCACTTGACTATACGCCCGGTGGCCTCGCGGTTTCGAATGATGTCCCCAAGGGGGAACCCGATCACCACCACCACCCTATGAGCTTGGAAGTAATGTCATAACTTCCTGGTGGTGATGAGGGTGGCATACAACAGCTTTTGTTCTTGCGGGTAACGCATTTTTGACGGTCCAAGGACTTTGGATACATAGTAAACGGGTCTATGGACCGGATAAGCGTGACCTTCCTTTGGGCGCTCGACGACCAATACTGTGCTGACGACAGTCGTGGTCGCGGCGACATACAAAAGCAGCTGTTCCTCGGGGTTCAGAGCAGTTAAGATCGATGGCATAGTTAGAATGTGTTTGAAGTCGATGAAAGCCTTGTCGGCATTATTAACCACTGGAAATCTTTGCCCTTCCCGACCAGCTTGAAGAATGGTGCTCCACCCTCACCGAGTCAGGAAATGAATCTCCCGAGAGACGTCATGCTACCCATAAGCTTTTGCACGTCCTTGACGCAAGACGGCTTCCGCATATTCAGGATCGCTGAGATCTTCTCAGGATTGGGCTCAATTCCTCATAAAGAGATGACGAAACCTAGGAGCTTTCCAGAAGGTACGCCAAAGACACACTTCTCGGGGTTAAGCTTCCATCGATACCTACGCAGGTTCGCAAAGGTCTCCGCTATGTCGGGCAAGAGATCGTCGGCGATCCGCGTCTTGATCACCACATCATCTATGTAGGCTTCGACGTTACGACCAATCTGGCTCTCTAAACAACGCTGGATGGCTCGCTGGTAGGTAGATTCGGCGTTCTTTAGACCAAAGGCCATCGTGGTGTAATAGAAGGCCCCGAATGGTGTAATGAAAGACGTCTTCTCCTGATCGGATGCTTTGAGGCCTATCTGATGATAGCATGAATAGCAGTCCAAAAAACACAGGAGCGAACAACCCACGGTGGAGTCGACGACTTGATCGATGCGAGGGAGAGTAAATGGGTCTTTGGGACAATGTCTGTTAAGATCAGTATAATCAACACACATGCTCCATTTCCCATTATTCTTCTTTACAAGGACCGGATTGGCTAACCAATCCGAGTGATACACATCTCGAATAAAACCCGTATCTAGCAGTCTGCTCAGCTCCTTTCGGATCTCATCCTTCCACTCCTGCACAAACCAGTGTAGCCTTTGCCTGACCGGCTTGGCATCGGGGAGGACATGAAGCTCATGCTCGACCAACTCCCTGGGTACTCCCGGCATGTCAGCCGGTTTCCAAGCGAACATGTCGATGTTCACACACAGGAAGTCGACGAGAGTGCTTTCCTATTTTTCCTCAAGGTGTTAACCGATCAGCGTCGTCTTGGAGGGATCGGTGTCGGAGAGGGAGACAATCTTGTACTCGGCTGAGCCAGCAGAAGGTCTTGACGCTGGTGGCTTCGGGCACGAGTTGTCCTCGACCATTGGTGCCTTCCCCTTAGGGTCGGCACGCAAGGGGGTGAATCCGCCAAAACGAGCTGAGGGGTTGGCTACTTCACCGAGAGCGAGGCTCTCGGACTCGCGGGCGTGGGATGTGGCGACGTCTCCTCGCACAGAGAATTCTCCATGGGGTCCAGCACCTTGAGAACCAGGTACATGTAATGGGGAACCGCCATGAATTTGGCGACGGCCAGACGGCCGAGTACTGCGTGGTAAGCCGTCTCGAAGTCAGCAACATAGAATCTGATTAACTCGGTGCGAAAGTTCTCTTACGTTCCGAGTGTCATGGGGAGGGAAATGACTCCCAGGGGCAAGCTCCCCCGACCCGGGACAATGCCGTAAAATGGCGAGTCCGTGGGTTCAAGGGCGGGGAGAGATACTCCAAGCTCGGACAGATCTCATGCTTCTTTTGGTACTTAATGTTGTATCTAATCGACCTATTAAGTCACTTTTAGAATTATGTAGATCTATTTGGTTCAATGCTTATTATTAGAGATAGTGCTGGGGTTTTAGCTGGTCTTACCTGTTCTGATCATCTTACTGTATTATTATTACTAGATATATGAGAATTGCCTTTTATATTAAGATCTTAATCTACTTAAATATGTTAAGCTCGGTATCAATCTGTTGGGTTATACTAACATACGATTGATCTTAGTTTTGCACATTTAGTTCAGATTAATAACTTTTTTAAAACATATCGGAGTACTAGATGATTTACATTAGATCTGCGACATCGCCTAGGTTATGAATGTGTATAATTATTATTCTAATGTACTTTTGGATACAAGTGGTTTATATTGTCTCGGTATACTACCGATCTATCCCAACCACTTGGCCAAAATGTACTTTGGGATAACAATTATATATTTATTGTTATCTATAGCCGATCGAGTAGGATCTAACCTTAACCAAATGCCTATTCTCTATTTTCTTGTTGGTTACAGGATCAAACCAATCGGCACGCCTATTCAATCATCAAAGGTGACCAATTTGGACTCGCACTGAAGCTAAGCGGATCTCCCGTGCCGCGCGTGTAAAAAATTCGCACCAACACGCTTTTGGCACGCCCGGGGGAGAACAACATCCGAATCCAGCACAATGGTGAACGTCATATTGGCTGATCTCTACTAGGAAAACGTCATCCTGGTGACTATGGACAAACTATCGGCTGAACAACAGGTTGACTATCAGCAGATGGTTGAGCAGTTGCAGGCACATTATTTGCAATCTTTTGCCATGACCAGGTTTAGGACAATCGTCCGTAAGTTCAAGTTTAGTATTGAAGACTTTGACGCCTCCTCCAACGAGGATAAGAAAGGGAAGAAGAGGATGGAGGACATCAAGCAGGAGTAGGATGATTCGAGGCTGCACACACTTCAAGACCGAATTGACTTGGCTGTCCACCACGCGCTTGTCAACCAATCAGGCATATTGGTGAACAATCTAAACAATATGATAAGCACCATGGTCAATTCAAAGATAGCCAAGCACCGCCTAAGGGGGCCGACTTATTTCCCGACGGCCGCTTCCGCCTTACGGACGCTGTCAACCCA
This sequence comes from Oryza australiensis, assembly GCA_019925245.2. Classification (NCBI taxonomy): domain Eukaryota; kingdom Viridiplantae; phylum Streptophyta; class Magnoliopsida; order Poales; family Poaceae; genus Oryza; species Oryza australiensis. The sequence goes on along the minus strand of JAIFGZ020000604.1, from coordinate 1,055,860 downwards.
CGGTTTGCTAGTCCCTCTCGTTAGTGATATGCCCTAGAGGCAACATGGAGATGTTGGATATCATGGTCAATGTTTATGTATAAATGAATAAAGTGTTATTCGGTTCCATGAAATAGACGTCTTGTATTGATCAATAAGTACGTGATTTATTTATGAGACTCTTTATGTATGAATCTATTTCTAAATGATCCCTGATCATATGTCATATTGTTGGAACAAATATTGATTGATGATCATGTCTCATAGATCATGGTATGGAGATACCAAATCAATATACATGTACATGTGTTAGAGAACACATTGTTGGATAGACCCACCATGAGACACTACAGGATTTTATGTGCCATTAGTTGGTCTCAGTTAGTGTTGGTACAAATCCTTAGACCTGAGATCATCATGGATTCCAACATGTGTAGTAGCCTACTTTGGGACTACCAAACGCTATTCCGTAACTGTGTAGTTATAAAAGTAGTCTTTGGGTTTGTTATGAAACATGGAGTGGGATGTGAGTGATCAAGATGGAATTTGCCCCTCCTTTCGAGAGATATCTCTGGGCCACTCGAGGTAATGGATTATGGAAGTACATGGCCATGCCGAGTTGATTGAGGAGTCAATCAACAGACAGATAGTCCAATACGGATCGAGTGAATGGTTAAGCTATTGAAGGGATGGCACACATCTTGCCTATAGCTTAATTGGTATCGTGAGGCAAAGGGATTTGTGTACACATTACAGGTTTAGAGCCGATATTATATTGTTGTGTACTATGGTGTCAATATGTGCTGCTAGGCGCCACTGTTGACAGATCGGCGGAGTTAGACTCGAGCCGACGATTGGCTGAGTTGGACTCGAGCCGATGGTCGCCTGAGTTTGACTCGGGCCAAAACCGAGTATACCTGAACCTACAGGGTCGCACGCTTAAGGGGATAGAACAAGCATTCGAGTTGGACTCGGATACGGCTCGATCGGATAGGGATCCGATCGGATAGAGTCCTATGGGCTTAAGACGTATGGGCCATCAACTCTAATAGATTCGGATAGGATCCAATTCAAAATAGAGTCCCGATCGGCCACTAGACCTAGTCGGCCAACTCTATATAAAGGGGTGAGGGGTGGAGAGTTGCGCATCGCATAAAACCGAATCAATCTGATTTGGCGCAACAGAAGTCGGCGAGATCAATCTCCATGGAAACCCTCCCCACCTCCGAGCAAACCCTAGCCTTGCATCTCGTGCTAGAACATTGGTGTTCGGCGTTCCGTCCCCGGACGTGTGGATACCGGTAGAGGCGCTGCTACGTTGCGGTGCTTTTCGTTGGCTACGAATCGGCTATGGTCGGGCGCATCAGAGCGAGGCGCGCGGGCGCGGTCAGACGACTCGGTGAATCGGCTACTCGGTGAATTGGCTGATTGGTGAATCGGTTGTTCCCAGGAATCGGCTGTCGGCTTGCGGGAATCGGCTGTCGGCAAATCGGCCATCGTCGGCCAGCACTGTTCCGGATCGGATAGCTCCTGATTGGCTAATCCGCTGCACTCTACTCCAATCGGTAACGATCTATCGACCCTTACTTGCAAATGTTCCTGGTTTGCACGGTAGAAAATTTTTGTTATTAGCTATCGTAGCTTCCGCGTAACCCTTCACCCTCCACTCGGGCAGCCGACTCCTCCGGGGGAGCCCCGATCCATCTAAATGCACATCGGCGTGCGGTCACATCCCAAGGTTCTTGTTCGGCAGCAGCCTCAACGCGAGGGCCTCGGCGTCCCAGTGACAACTCAGGAGCAGGCAGAAGACATGTTCATCACCAATCGGCGAACCATCATACAAAACGTGCCGATCGGTAACTATCTGCCGGACCCGCCTCACAACTCTGGCGGCAATTAGCCTCTCCCCGAGCAAGCACCACCATTTGCCTCTTGGCCGCCTCCCGCCATGAACCGTTGCCAGCATCGGTTTCCGGAGGCAACTACGAGCAACACTATCGGCCTCGTACACCACCAATGCAAGATCGGCAAGGACCCGTTCACCACGAGCAATACGAGTTGATACCACAAATGCAAGAAAACAAGTCTTGGGCTGATTTGATCACAGACGTTATGCGTGATCAGTTCGGCCTCAAGCCAAAAGACTCTGGCAATATGTGCCGGTACCCATACCTAGAATATTTCGAAAGGGTGCCCCTGCCGAACCGGTACAAAGTGCCAAAATTTTCAAAGTTCTCTGGGCAGGACAACATCTCGACATACGAACATGTCAGCCGATTCTTAGCCCAGTGCGGAGAGGCATCGGCTACCGACGAGCTCAGAGTACGCTTATTCCCACTGTCTCTCTCGGGGTCGGCCTTTACATGGTGTTCATCCCTGTCTTACAACTCGGTTCAGAGCTGGACCGATCTCGAGAAGCAATTCCATAGCTATTTCTACTCCGGCACATACGAAATGAAGTTGTCGGATTTGATCGGTGTCGGGCGAAGCACAAAGAGTCTCGTGCAAGACTACATCCGCGGTTCGGGACATGAGGAACCGCCGCTACAGCTGTACTTGTCGGACTCACGCCTAGCCGATCTAGCCTTTCATGGCCTTTTCGCCCCCATCCGTGAGAGGTTTTCGGCTCATGATTTTGAGAGCTTAGCCCATTTGGCCCAGAAGGTGACGGCCCACGAACAGAGGTTTCAAGAATCGAAGAAGGCCTTCAAGAAAGTCACCCACGTCGCCTATGCAACCGATTCGACTCAAGCGACGCGATGCGAAGTAGCAGAGCCGAGTGGACTAAGAACAAAAAGGCTATAACTTGTCGGTGGTGAAGAAGTCGGATAAGGAGGAAAAATATGACTTTGACATAACTAAAGCTGATAGGATCTTCGATTTGCTGCTGAGGAAAAAACAAATACAACTTTCGACCAACCACATCATTCTATCAGCCGAGAACCTCAAAAAGAAGAAATATTGTAAGTGGCACAACACCTCCTCCCACAGCACCAACGATTGCAAGGTCTTCCGCCAAAAGATTCAGTCAGTCATCGAGGCGGGGTACATCAAGTTCGAAGAATCGGCTAAGCGGTGAAAGTTGACGGCGATCCCTTCCCGTCAACATGGTCCAAGCCGGCCAAAAGCGAGCTGATCGATGGTACAGCATGGCGCACGACTCAGCCAAATCCCAACAAACAACCGTGGCTGACTCGGACCAACAAGAGCCGACTGCGATGAACGCCATGCCAATCAACATGGTTTACACCAGTGGCCGATCGGCCGATCGTCGGCCCAGACAGGTGGAGAGCCGACTGCGGTTCCAGCTCAGGGTTCAAGAAGAAGAAGAGGACCGATGCGGCAAGCCGTACCAGAGGACGCCGGATCGGCTAGGAGCGACATACTTTCACCACCATGACTGTTGTGATCCACATTGGCGCTGTGAGTTCTTTCGATTCTGTTGGGAATCGGGAATGAAGCTGCCCACCCTCGAATACTGCCTGGCCTGCAACGAATACAAGGAGGAGGAATACAGGGACCCATCGGTGGAAAGCTCTAGCCGATTCATCCCTCAAGCCGTTCAACTCAACCAGCGCAAGCTTTCCGTCCGCGATCGGCTCAGCCCAATTCACCAGGACTTCTTCCAAGAGGAGGACGAAGAGGATGACGAAGAGGAGGCTGAAGAAGAGCAATCGACCAACCCCCAATGGTGCCCTTCGGACCTGTTCACCAAAACTCAGAAAAGGAGAATTCAGAGGCTAAAAAGCGAAGGACAGGAGGAAGAAGTCCAGCAGATGATTCAGCATCAACAACATCGGCAGGGCAGGAAACAGTGGCGTGTCAAGAAACAGGCAGCCCCAACCGACGAGAGCCCAGTTGATAAGGCCAGGAGGGTAGCGAAAGGAAAAGGAGTAGCTTCTGCATCGGTCAATATGGTGTTCATATTGCTGGCCGAGTTCGAGGCGGTCGAGGCCGATGCAAACAATGTCGAGGATACCTTGGCCAAACTAGTATTGTCCCCAAAACAGGCTATCTTCAAGAAACCCGAGGGGACCGAAAATCAGCACCTAAAGCCCCTATATGTCAAAGGATTCGTCAATGGGAAGCCGATGTCAAAAATGCTAGTTGATGGAGGAGCGACTGTTAATCTTATGCCCTATGCAACCTTCAGGAAGCTGGGCAAGGGAGGCAATGACTTGATAAAGACCAATATGGTGCTCATGGACTTCGGCAGCAACCCATCGGAGGCCAAGGGAGTGTTGAATGTCGAGTTGACCGTCGGTAGCAAGACCATGCCCACAACGTTTTTCATCGTCAATGGAAAAGGATCATATAGCCTACTGCTTGGAAGGGATTGGATCCATGCCAACTGTTGCATCCCTTCCACAATACATCAAAGCTTAATCCAATGGCAAGGCGATAAGATAGAAATCATGCCAACCGATAGGTTAGTCAACATTACTAACGTCGACTTAACTTTATGGGAAGTCGACGGCATTGATTGCCTGTCCGGCAAAGTTTGGCATGCCGATTTTCTGAGGGTGTCCGATTCTGATATGCAGCCAATTGGAGACGAAGAGGCCCAATTATGACTTTGAGGGCGTCGTGGAGGGCTCGAGTGTCTACAACGAGGACACCATGGATGACATCGACGAGAAACTAGGGCAAGGTTTTATGTTGGCCGATGATTTGTAAGAAGTGGATATAGGTCCAGGAGATAGTCCTAGGCCGACATATATTAGCAAAAATTTGTCTTCTCATTTTAGGACCAAGCTTATTGATTTCTTGAAGGAATATAAAGATTGCTTTGCTTGGGAGTATTTTGAGATGTCTGGTCTTAGTCGATCTATTGTTGAACATCGGCTCCCTATTAAGCCCAGATATCGGCAGTACAAATAGCCTCCCAGGAGGTTTAAAGCCGTTATGTATGATGCTATTAAGGCCGAAATCACTCGGCTATATGATGCTGGTTTTATTCGGCCCTGCCGATATGCAGAGTGGGTTTCAAACATAGTTCCAGTAATGAAGAAAAATGGCAAACTTAGGGTGTGTATCGACTTCAGAGATCTAAATAAGGCTACCCCTGAAGACGAGTACCCAATGCCTATAGCTGACTTGCTGGTAGATACCGCCTCTGGCCACAAAATTATAAGTTTTATGGATGGCAACGCAGGTTATAATCAGATCTTTATGGCCGAGGAAGACATTCACAAGACAGCTTTCAGGTGCCCAGGAGCAATCGGCTTATACGAGTGGGTCGTCATGACTTTGGCTTGAAGAATGCTGGAGCCACGTATCGGAGGGCTATGAATTACATCTTTCATGACTTGATCAGCTTCCTAGTGGAGATCTCCATAAATGATATCGTTGTCAAATCCAAGGAAGTAGAAGACCACATAGCCGATTTAAGGAAGGTTTTGGAGAGAACAAGGAAATATGGCCTGAAGATGAACCCTACGAAGTGCACGTTTGGCTTATCGGCGCGCGTTCTTGGGATTTCTTGTTCATGAGAGGGAATCGAGGTCACCCGAGAAGCATCAATGCTATCAAGACTATTCAACCTCCGAAGGACAAGAAGGAATTGCAGTCTTTGATCGGCAAAATCAACTTCATCAGGCGCTTTATAGCCAATCTATCAGAGAAGATGGAGCCGTTCACACCTCTGCTTTGGCTAAAAGCTGATCAAGCATTCACTTGGGGGGCAGGGCAGCAGGAAGCTTTGGACAATATTAAGAATTACCTGAGCTCCCCTCTAGTATTGATTTCTCCACAAAAAGGGTTGTCGTTCAAGCTATACCTGTCAGCCAACGAAAAGTCTATTAGCTTAGTTCTGATTCAGGAAATCAAAGGGAAAGAGAAGGCAATTTTCTATCTTAGCCGAAGGCTTCTGGATGCAGAGACAAGGTACTCTCCCATGGAGAAATTATGTTTGTGCCTATATTTTTCATGCACGAAGTTAAGGTATTATTTGTTATCCAACAAGTACACCATAGTTTGCAAGGTCGATGTAGTAAAGTATATGCTATCGGCTCCAGTTCTGAAGGGACGAGTTGGGAAATGGATATTTGCTTTGACCGAATTTGATTGGAGGTATCGGGCACCCAAGGCAGTAAAAGGCCAAGCTATAGGTGATTCAATCGGCTTAGTGGATATTATGCCTTGGACTTTGACTTTTGATGGCTCGGTTTGAACCAATGGATGCGGCATCGGCTTTGTGATAATCTCTCCCAGGGGGCAAGCTTCGAGTTTGCTTTTTCCATTATGCCACACGCAACAAAAAATCAAGCCGAATATGAAGCCGTTCTCAAAGGATTACAACTGCTCAAAGAAGTTGAAGCCGACGCCATCGAAATAATGGGCGATTCATTGTTGGTCATCAGCCAATTATCAGGAGAATATGAATGTAAGAACGACACACTGATGATCTACTATAAAAAATGCTAGGATCTGATGGACAACTTTCGGCTGGTAACCTTGAAGCATATCCCTAGAGAGCAAAACTCAGAAACAAATCATTTGGCTCAAAGGGCATCAGGCTACAAGCCAATGACAAAAGATGTCAAAGTGGAGATTGCAACCATGTCAGCCGACGACTGGAGGCTTGATGTCCACTATTATCTAGAAAACCCTTCTCAGTCGGCTTCAAGAAAATTACGCTATAAGGCTTTACGATATGTTTTGCTCGACGAAGATCTATATTATCGGACGATTGATGGCGTGCACTTAAGTGCCTGAGTGACGATCAAGCAAAGGTTGCCATAGGAGAGGTGCACGAGGGGATCCGTGGCACTCATCAATCGGCCCATAAGATGAAGTGGTTACTTCGGAGAGTAGGATACTTTTGGCCGACTATGCTAGGAGATTGCTTCAAGTACTACAAGGGCTGTCAAGATTGCCAGAAATTTGGAGCCATCCAGAGAACACCAGCATCGGCTATGAATCCCATCATCAAGCCTTGGCCGTTCAGAGGCTGGGGAATCGACATGATCGGCCAGGTCAATCCACCCTCGAGCAAAGGACACAAGTTTATATTAGTGGCAACCAATTACTTTACCAAGTGGGTGGAAGCAATTGCCTTGAAAAAGGTTGACTCCGGGGATGCGATCGAGTTTGTTAAGGAGCATATTATATACAGATTTGACATCCCTCAGACTATCACCACGGATCAGGGATCTATCTTTGTCTCTGACGAGTTTATTCAGTTTGCCAACAGCATGGGGATTAAGCTATTAAATTCTTCACCATATTATGCTCAGGCTAACGGACAGTCCGAAGCTTCAAATAAAAGTTTGATCAAGTTGATAAAGAGGAAGATCGCTGAATACCCAAAGCAATGGCATAGTCGATTGGTCGAATCACTATGGGCTTATTGGATGGCTTGCCACGGATCAATCCATGTGCCTCCATACAAATTGGTCTACGGACATGAAGCGGTCTTGCCATGGGAGAACATCATCGGCTCAAGAAGGATTCAGTTGCAGGACGAGTTGATAGCCGATGATTATTATAATCTAATGGTGGATGAGTCCGAGGACCTAGTTTTGTCAAGGATAACGCGCTTTGGAAAAGGTGACCAGGAACAAGGAACGAGTGGCTCGTCATTACAACAAGAAGGTTGTGCCTAAGTCTTTTGAAGAAGTCGAGCTTGTTTGGAAGTTGATACTGCCAATCGGCTCAAGGGACAACAAATTCGGCAAGTGGTCACCTAACTAGGAAGGGCCTTTCAAGATCGACAAATGCATCTCTAAGGGAGCCTATATGCTGGAAGGATTGGACGGAGAAGTGTTTGGGAGGGCTCTTAATGGCAAGTACTTGAAGAAATATTACCCTAGTGTTTGGATCAATTCAAGATTCGGTTAAGGTCTTGCCGATCCATATTAGCCGATGTGTTGAGAGGATACACACATCGCCTTTAGAACATTTTTACACTAAGTTTTTTTCTCTCTGATTTTTCCAAATCGGCTCAACTTAGCCAATAAATATTGGATGGTTTTGTGTTAAAATTTTATCAATGCTGAAGGCATCATTGAGAAAATTAGGGGGGCATATACAAGACAAAGTTAGAAATCAGAGGCAGCGGACAAAATTTTGGGGCTTTTGAAACCTTTAAGGCATTCAAGGCCTAAAGGACAAATGGATCGGCAACAGGGATATGATTAGCACAAAGGGCACGGCGAGCCGATTTCTAGAGTTATACATACAAAACAAAATGCAAATATTCAATGGCAGTCAGCCCAAAAAGTGTTCACAAAATTTTGAAGCTACGAGATCAAGATTTACAATCGGCTTAATGAGACAAAAATTCATTTATGGACAATATAGCCTTGCGGTGGATTTGGTCTATGTCCTTCATTGCTTTAGCATCGGCTGCATCACTCCCAGGGGTGGGCTTCAATGCCTTCTCCAGGTGAGACAGATATGCTATTGAAGCTTTTATCTTTGCTCTTTGGTCTTCGATCACCTTGGGAAGGCCGGCTACGCGTTGTTCTTCTGACACAATTTCGGCATCAAGCCTAGCAAGTTCGGTCGCTACTTCTTCCCGGCGTTTGCGTAGCTGATCCAGTGTGGCATTTGGTTCGGTCTTCATATCATCAAGTTTTGCTTTTTCGGCGATGATCACCTGCCGATTGCTTTCAATGGTGGCCTCCAGCGCTTTGTTCTCCCGTCGATCGGCTTATCTTTGTTTTAGCCCTCTCGAACTTGTGTTGATGGGCCTCGAGGAAGGTAGCTGGTGCAACGGTATCGGCCAACTGATCTGGGAGCCGATCTTGGATTTCTTTGAATCTATTCCTAATGGATCCGCAATCGGCGACCAGGGCATCAAGGGAGCTTTCTAGCCGCTGGACTATGTCCGACAGTGTGGCCCTCAAATATTCATCCAATGGGACTAGGGCTTTGTTGGCTTCTTCGTCTTCATCCATGAACTCTTTAAGATCGAAAGGAAGATGATCGGCTGTAGTCTGCAGAGTGAAAAAGGATTAGGAAGTCTAAGAAGCTGATGAGCCGATTAACAGAGTTAGAAGAAACTTACTCGGACGACTGGGATTGAGGTTGCCTCGTCTTCAGCGTCACCGCCACCTGGAGCCGATTGCGTGCGCTCGCTCGATACAAGAGGGGCAGGTGTTGGGGCACGAGAAGGCTGAAAAGAGACAAGTTCAAGAATCAGCTATCCAAAAAGCTAGAATTGATAGAACTCACCGGTGAAGGAGGAGCCGCCTTTTTCCTGGAAGCCAGCTTCTTTTTCTGCAAACACGAAAGCTTGATGAAAGATGGATGGGGAGATGTTAGCAACCTAAGTGATGAAAGATGTTTATCGGCGGAGAACGGGAAAGATGTCTTGGAGGACTAGGTGTTCTTTCGATAGACTAGTCGTCGGCCGATGGAGTTTGAGCGTATTTGTTTGAAGAACTTGTTTCGGCAGGAGCTTCATCGATGGCCTGTCTGATTTCTTCGTCCCTGACTTCTTCCTCGAGAGCTGCATCCACACCTAGCTCTATAGGAGGAAGATCATCGGCTAGGTTCTTCTTTTGCTTCTTTGAAGCCTCTCTTCTCAACAGTTGGAGCAGCAGCCGATGGCTTATTCCTCTTCTGTCGCCGGAGTGTCTCACGCGTTTGGCCATGCAACAGCATTGATACTTTCGGCGAGTGGAAGCCGATGGTAGAGGGAGCCAGTCCTCCACTGCTCGGCAGCAGTCTGGGGGTGTAATGTAGTGCGACCCCTATGTTGCTTGCATGGGGGTGAAGAATCGGTTGTCTACAAAAGTGAAGAAACATTAATTAGGCATTTGAATGATAGCCGATGAAGTAAGAAGTAAGGAGAAGAAGATACTTACTATTGGGATCAAGTCTGGATCAATGACGGTGAGCTACATCGAAGCTGATTGATGAAACAAGTGTTGTTTTCATTCATTCCACCATCGGCTGAAGGTGATCGTCCTTGTTATTGCCAAGTCGATGTTGTCGATGTTGCCAAGTGGGGGTCCTTCAATGTCCAGTAACCGATGCATCATCAGATTTGACTCAATTTTTCCTCTGGCTTGGATCTTTTTCGAGAATAAGCTGATCGACAGCTAACCCATACCCAGTTGCCTGGCAGCACTCGTGGGGTGGTAGAACTCAGATGACTTTTGCACGTTTCTCCCTTGATGGATGCCAATTGGGAGGATGCAAGGGGATATAGCCGATACAAAGATCTCCCTCGGCTTTTCAAATTTTTTAGAGTTAATCTCATCCAGCCTGAAGTCATCAGGGGGCTCGAAGCGCTCAAAGTTCTCATAGGCAAACCAAATCTTTGAAGTGGCTGGAAAGCCATTATAAAAGTTGCTGAACCAATTCTTGAAGTGATCGGTTGAAAGCTTGGATCCAGAATAAGAAGAGGCCGCTTCTCTAAATGAGGAGCATCGGTGTGTTGTGACTTCTTCATCATCTTTGATTCTTGGTTCGGCTAGCGGGAAATCGGGTTCAAAAAGGTCTGGCCTTTGAGAAACCTTATAGATGTGGAGGTTTAACCACAATTACAGAAGCCACCAGGGACCTCCGGTGTTGATGGCTAGGTTGGAGGCAAGCTTAGCCGATGCACTCAGCATCTGATAAAGGTATCCGAGGAGATGATCTGTTTCTTATCTACCAAGGCTTCGGCTACGTGTTGCCAATTACTCGTCGGACCACAGCTCGACCCGCAGAAAACAAACTTTTCCAACCACATGAGGAGGAAGGTTGTGTGCTCTCTTTTAGCTATCGGGCCGGTTTTTAGTTCATAGCTATATATCCATTCCAGCCTCCGATGCTCTTCGTCTTGAAGGAGTGGCGACATTTGGTGGTGAGATTGTGGGGGTTGACTGTTGAGGTGATATCAAGCCATGTGATCATTACAACATCCAGGAGCGTCGGCGTCATCGTCCCTTGCCTAAACAGGAAAGCATTGAGGGTATCCGACTAGAAATAACTAGTTGCCGATAAGAGGGATTCATCCTTGGGCATGTTGGCTATAGTCAAAGCTAGACACTGTGCAATTCCTAGTTCATTCTAGTGAACTTATTTCTTAGCCGACATCCTAAGGTACCAAGCTGGCCATGTTTTGTCGGTTGAAGGCCATGACTTGAAAGCTCCAGACCAGTATGCCAAGTTAGGGCTAGAAAACCAAAAGGGGATCCAGTTGGTTTCGGCATTAATAAACTCGGAGGGATCCAAATTGCCGATTGGCCCTAACAAGAATTGATTGGGGTGAAGGAGGTTTGGGATTGCAACTTGGTGGGAGAGATGCTACAATTGAAAGATGAAGAGTAACAAAGTTACAAGAGGAAAACAACTAAGTTGCGGTGGAAAGGGATTGCAGCCGACGGGACTTACCTCGGGGTACGCTGCTGGGGGTGTGTCGGAAGGAGTGCTAGAAGACGCCATTGTTGAAGAACGCCGCCACGGGGAGGATCGTCGGTGGGTGCGCCCTTTGGCTTCGAAGAAATCGCTAAGGAAAACTGAGGAAGTTTTGGCTAGGGCTTGGAGCGCAGAGTGACGGCGTAGATATGTTCGGCGTGGAGCGACCATTATTTAAAGGGTTTTTTTTGTAACTGCCAAGGCAGACTCAACCTAGGGTTGCACTGAGTTTGAAATTGTGTACAATCCGCAACATTATCATATCGTGGACTTGGGGGGCATGTGTTAACGACCAAATTTGGTAACCAAATCCCCGAGTTTGAAGCAGAGATTGAAGTGGAATAGGAGGAAACGCGCGATCTGCGAGAAAGAGAGATTGCATCGGCTGAGTCCGAATCGGCTACGAAGTCAGTCGACTGAGTCTGAGTCAGACCAGGATAGCCGATAGCTGATTCCGATTGAAGATGGAGGCGGAGCCAATCCCGAAAGGAAAGCTTAAAGATAAATTATTGGATTCGGTTTCCAGAGTGCGCTAAAGATATTGGCATCTACGGATAAGGTCCTACAACGGCAATTGTATCTTTAAGTTAGGATATTTTGTATAGTTTCCTTTATAGATAATGTCGGTTTGTTTAGAGATTTAATCTATAATAGGAATCGTGTTAGTTACGGACTCATTGTATATTCGGGTATAAATATGACCCGAGACCTTGTAAAAATAATAACACACACATCAATACAACTTCGATGCATCGCCAACCTTTTTATTTTACTTTTTCTTAACAAGTTCTTGCTCTGGGAATGGTAATTTCTCGTTACAAGCGGCTTGTGGTATCGAGGCTAGTGCTTCCATTATCATGATACTCTAATTTTGATGTTGCAAACTACTTAGTTTACCATATGCGATATATAATTTGGATCAATGTCTAGATCTATCTTTCAATCAGCTGGCATATCATCCAAGATAACAGCCGACGAAGCTAGATCTAGAGGTTGATTCAAATTATATAGCATATTTACCATCTCGAGGAATTCTCATTAGCCTAGATAGATCTCATGCTTCTTTTGGTACTTAATGCTACATCTAATCGACCTATTAAGTCGCTTTTAGAATTATGTAGATCTATTCGGTTCAATGTTTATTATTAGAGATAGTGCCGGGGTTTCATCCGGTCTTACCTGTTCTAATCATCTTTATGTATTATTATTACTACATGTATTAGAATTTCCTTTTATATTAAGATCTTAATCTACTTAGTTTTGCGATTGATCTTAGCTTTGCACATTTAGTTCAGATTAATATCTTTTTATAAAACATATCAGAGTACTAGCCCATTTACATTAGATCTGCGTCATCGGCTAGGTTATGAATGTGTATAATTATTATTCTAATGTACTTTTGGATACAAGTGGTTTATACTGTCTCGGTATACTATCGATCTATCCCAACCACTTGGCCTAAATGTGCTTTGGGATAACAATTATATATTTATTGATATCTATAGCCGATCGAGTAGGAATAACCTTAACCAAACGTCTATTTTCTATTTTCTTGTTGGTTACAGGATCAAGCCAACTGGCACGCCTATTGAATCATCAAAGGCGACCAATTTGGACCTACACTGGAGCTAAGAAGATCTCCTAGGCCAGCGCATGTAAAAAATTCGCACCAACAGGGAGCTCCCCTAGTGCTCGGCTAAGCGAACACTCCTGGAGCGTTGGGCCATGCCTGTTGGAGCAGCCACGGTCTTCTTGGCCACGGCTGCAGCAGGACACGGAGAGGCCGAATGACCGGTGCTCTGCTACAGCTGTGACCTCGAGCGTCAAGCACTTCCTGAGGGGCGCCTAGACGGACCCGAGACATTAAGCTGCGCAGCGGCGGCCTGGGTCATGGCCATGGCCTTCCGGATCTCCAGAGTGTCAGGAAGACCATTAAGGGTGTGCTCAATGGCAACCAAATTGGTCGCGGGCGGCCGGATGACCTGGTGTCCTTCGAACTCCATTGTGAAGTCAGACTCCAGGCGTCGGGGCTGAACGCGGGGTCGACGGGCTTGCTCTCGTGATGCACCCCGCTCCGTGTTGTGGGTATGGCGTGTGTTGCGGTGATCATCGGACTCCTGGGAGCCTGAGACCTCATCGTCGGACACCGCCTCCGCCATCATGTTGAAGTTGGCAGGCCAGCGGTTGCCAGGAACGAACACTGGACCACAGAGCTGCCTAACCGATGCCGCGCGGGGAAGAGAATCTTGGCAAACGGTCTTGCTGGGGCTCATCACGCCAAGAGACCCAGGAGCACATCCAGCGGTACACAAAGGTGAGGAAGACGACCCCCGGCATGGAGAGGCAGAGCGCATGGTGCGAAGCCGGCCTAGATGCTCGATTCGGGTCCACGCATCGTTTGCCCTCAGGACGGCCGTGCTGGTAGTCGAGGGTTTGGGCCGCCAAACCCTGGTGGTCGTGCAGGGCCTGGGTGCAGAGGCCACATGTGGAGATTATGGCAATCAGGTATCCACATGGCAAGCTTATCCGACTAGAGACAGGGATAGGTTGCGCCTTCCAAATATGTAAACCGGCTATGACTTGGGTGTTACGTTGCTGATTAGATAAGGCAACGGTTCATAGTCACGGTTTGGTAAGATTGAGAAAACCAATTTAGAGTAAGATAGGGTTTCCGACTTGTAATCCTGCCTCCCAAGACTATATAAGGGGGGTAACGGGCGTCCCTTGAGGGATAACTTTTTTACGAGCTATCAGCTTTAGAGGCAAGAGTCATAGATCTTGAGATCAATAGACACTCAGTGGATCGAATCCCCAAAACAGGAGTAGGGTATTACCTCACGAGAGGGCCTAAACCTGTCTAAATCTTTGTTTTCCACCTAAACCATCGTGCTTGGCGATCTTGACTGCACCCCCAATTTTCTATTGCTGAAACCAAGTTTCGACAGTTGGCGCGCCAGGGTAGGGGACCGCGCATCAAGACTTCTTCGACAATCTCGTCGGCAAGCGCGATGGGATCTTCTTCAGCCATCGATGACTTCGCCGCCAACGACTTCAACAAGTTCTCCTCCTTCAACTCGGATTCGGACCAGTCGGGAGGAGAAACCCACTCGGAGCCGTTTGGGCTCCCGAACAACACCAAGATTTGCAACGAAATCTTGAATTCCAAGATGTTGTCCATCTACTCTGACGGAGGAATCCACTCGGCGCCGTTCGGGCTGCCGAACGCCGCTGAGATCTACAGCGGTCTTCTCATCTCCCCGTCGGAACCAATCTACTCGGGAGAACACCTCTCGGTGTCGTTTGGATTACCAAACGCCGCTGAGATCTACTGCAAGCTCCTCTCCCCCGAGCCAAGATCGATCCACTCGGAGGGATCCATGTCATCAAGTTCCGACTCCGACTGGAACGATCCAGATCCGAACCACCCGGGTCCAAGGGAAGTCGCGGTCATCCTCCAACCGTTTGGGTCATGCTCATCCTCGGAACTCGACGAGTACCTCAGCTCTTCAGGCTTTGACAACCTTTACGGCATCCCCTTGGACGAAGCCAACGACTCCGACTGCGACAAGGACTACGAGCCGAAGTGCTTTGACGTCCTAATGGCTGAGGAGGCCGAGACCGACTCAACCATGACCCGTAGGCTCGCGGAAAAAGAACGAGCCAGACTTGAGCAAGAGCGCAAGCTGACAGAAGAAGAGAAGAAACGCAAGGAGGAAGCCGACAGAAGAAAGCAGGATCTGAGGGCAGCCGGACGATCCGCTCAAGAGGCCATACTTCAAACGCGAGTCCGCAACACCAACGTCTTTCAGACGCCGTAGCAGAATGTTGTTGCCGCCCTCACGCTCCTGGATACTGTGATCGAGACGGCGCCCCCCGACGTAACGCCAATCTTGGACAAGATCAAGACCATCGTCGTGGCTACGGCCAATGGCCTTCCCTCCTCCTCAGCTCGAAGACCGACTGAGTCCGTGGCAGAAACGCCCGACAGAAGCCGGCTCCCACCACTGAGGTCAAAGGATTACCGGAGGCCCGAGCCAGACCGGATGGCGACTAAGTCAAGAGACCCACGCCACGAGACCATGCGCAAGCATCAGGAGCAAACGGCCGACTCCCGCGAGAAGCGACATGGACGTCCACCCGTCCACCACCGGGTCCGCCGCAACAACAGCTCCGATTACCGAAGCAGCTTGCCGAGGACCCCGCCGAGTGATCTGTGGGAAGTCCTCGACCGCCGCTACCAAGAACGGGATCAACGCTCCTAGGAAGATCGAAGGGGATCGCCCGATAGTAATGACGACGGAGTATCAGCTTTCACTCGGGAGCTTCACCGAGTGCATTGGCCGAACGGATTCAAGCCGACTGGAATCGAGAAGTACGACGGGAAGATTGACCCCGAGTCATGGCTGACCGTGTACACTCTCGCCATCCGAGCAGCAGGAGGTGACAACAAGGCCATGGCCAATTACCTGCCTGTGGCCCTTGCTAACTCAGCCAGGAACTGGCTCACGAGCTTGCCAAGAGGCTCGATCGGCTCATGGAGTGAGTTAAGGGACCACTTCATCGCCAACTTAAAGGGCACCTTCGAGGGGCCTGGAACCCACTTCGATCTCTACAACGTTGTCCAAAAGCTGGATGAGCCTTTGAAGGACTACATCCGCGCTTCTCCGAAAAGCGCAACAAGATCCCCAACATCACCGACGACATTATCATCGCCGCCTTCCAGAAGGGAGTCCGTGATGAACTGTTGATCGGAAAATTTGGGCGCAAGTCACCCAAGACAGTGAAGCAAATGTTCAAGACGGCGAAGTCTTACGCCAAGTCAAGCGACGCGATCAAAGCGGCGTGCCAAGACCGGCCCGACAGGAGGGACGACAAGCAATCAGGAGGAAGCCGACATCCTAAGAAGGATAATGGCAACAGCAACCAGGGCCAGAAGGACTGCAAGCACCGACCCGAAGACCTAGTTGCTGCGACGTCCAACTCCCAACGCCGTCCCCGAGTCGCGGCCTATGACGCCATCATGAACGCTCAGTGCATGCATCATCCCAATCACAAGCACGTGGCCAAGGACTGTTTTATTTACAAACAGTTCACCGAACAATATGCGGCACAGCTCAACAAGAAGCCGACTGACGAGGCTGGTCCATCCAGGACCAAGAAAAACAACTCGGTGGAAAACACCGAGCCCTTTCAAGACCCCGTGGGCGAGCTAAATCACATCTTCGGGGGGCCGCAAGCCTATGAATCCAAGAGGAAACAGAAGCTAACCGAACGCGAGGTCAACGTGGCACAACCCGAAGTCCCACAATACCTGCGATGGTCAGAGGTGGCCATCACGTTCGACCGCTATCCACTGGTGTTAGACCCGGTGGTCCGCAACATCAAACTCAAGCGCGTCCTCGTCGATGGGGGCAGCGCCCTCAATATCCTGTTCGCCAAGACCTTGGACGTGATGCAGATCCCAAGAGCAGAATTGAAGGCAAGCTCAGCCCCCTTCCATGGAGTGATCCCGGGGCTGTCGTCCACGCCACTCGGGCACATCGCCCTTCCAGTCACCTTCGGAGTTCGCGAGAACTTCCAAACGGAGAATATCACTTTCGAGGTGGCCGACTTTGAGACGGCCTACCACGCGATCATCGGAAGGCCTGCACTCGCCAAATTCATGGCGATACCGTACTATACCTACCTTTGCATGAAGATGCTGGGTCCAAATGGCGTCATCACCCTACGCAGCGACGTCAAACAAGCCTTCACCTGCGACAAGGAAAGCTGCGACATGGCCCAATCTCACGAGAGATCGCGTGGCCAGGAGGAAATCTGACTGGCGGCATCGACTTCTACACACGGTGAAATCCCCGCAAAGAAGATAGCCAAGTCGGGACAAGGCGACGCCAAAACGAAGAAGATCTCCCTTGATCCATCGGATCCTTCGAAAACTGCTGTAATCGGCGCTGAACTAGATCCCAAATAGGAAAGCGCGCTCATCAGCTTGCTCCAAAATAATAAAGATGTTTTTGCTTGGAAACCATCTGACATGCCTGGAATTCCTAGGGAGGTGATCGAGCACTCTTTGCACGTCAAAGATAACGCAAAACCAATCAAACAATGATTACGCAGGTTCGCTCAGTGTCAAAAAGATGCTATCAAGGAAGAACTCACAAAGCTCTTAGCCGCCGGTTTTATCAAGGAAGTTTTGCACCCCGACTGGTTGGCTAACCCAGTCCTCATCCGGAAGAAGACGGGGCAATGGTGCATGTGCGTTGACTACACCGACCTCAACAAAGCCTGCCTCAAAGATCCGTTCGGGCCGCCTCGCATCGATCAAGCGTAGACTCAACAGCCGGCTGCCAACTTTTAAGCTTTCTGGACTGCTACTCGGGCTACCATCAAATCAGCTTGAAGGAATCCGACTGCCTGAAAACATCGTTCATCACGCCGTTTGGAGCTTACTGCTACATCATGATGCCCTTTGGCCTGAAGAACGCCGGGCCACATACCAACACATGATCCAAAGATGTTTTAAGACGCAGATTCGGAAGAACGTGGAAGCATACGTCGACGACGTCGTCATGAAGACCAAGCAGAAAGAAGACCTGATCGCCGACATTCGGGCCTTCAGAATGAAGTTGAACCCGGAAAAGTGCACGTTCGGCGTACCTTCAGGCAAACTGCTCGGCTTCATGGTGTCACATCGCGGCATTGAAGCCAATCCAGAAAAAACCAATGCTATCCTAAACATGAAGCCCCCGAGTAACCAGAAGGATGTCCAGAAGCTCACTGGCTGCATGGAGGCACTAAGTCGATTCATCTCTCGACTCGGAGAATGAGGCATGCCCTTCTTCTGGTTGCTGAAGAAAACGGACGACTTCTAATGGACCACGGAAGCCCACAAGGCCTTTGAAGATTTTAAAGAATTTCTCACAACGTCGCCCGTCCTAGCATCACCTCAGCCTCAGGAGCCCCTGCTGTTGTACGTCTCAGCCACTCACCAAGTGGTCAGTACGGTTCTCGTGGTTGAGCGCGAAGAAGAAGGACGGGCCCAGAAGATTCAAAGGCCCATCTACTTTGTTAGCGAAGTGCTGGCAGGAGCCAAAATTCGCTACCCTCAGGTACAAAAATTGCTATATGGTGTTCTGATAACCGCGATGAAATTAGCGCACTATTTTCAGGGTCACTCGGTCACCGTCATCACTTCCTTTCCACTCGACGAAGTCATCCAAAACCGGGAGGCGACTGGGCGCATCGCGAAGTGGGCCCTGGAACTGATGCCGCTGGACTTAACTTTTAAGGCGAGGACTTCTGTGAAATCACAAGCCCTGGCAGATTTCTTAGACGAGTGGACCGAACAGCAGGAAGACGTACCTCGAGAAGACCTTCAATACTAGACCATGCACTTCGACGGATCCAAGAGGATCACCGGCCTGGGAGCAGGAGTCGTGCTGATCTTCCCGACTAGGGAAAGGCTGAGATATGTACTCCACCTTCACTTCTCCGCCTCACACAACGTCGCTGAGTACGAAGCCCTGCTACATGGACTGCGGCTTGCAGTTTCACTCGGGATACGTTGGCTCGTTGTAAAAGGTGATTCCCAGCTAGTTGTCAACCAAGTTATGAAGGACTGGTCCTGTCTAAACGACACCATGGAGGCCTACCGACAAGAAGTCCGCAAACTTGACGACAGGTTTGATGGACTAGAGCTATCCCATGTCCTGAGACATAACAATGAGGCAGCTAACGAGTTGGCGCATTTCGGGTCCAAATGAGAAGCCGCTCCGACAGACGTTTTTGTAGAACATCTCTATGAACCAACTGTTGCGGCCAAACCAACTCCCAACGAGCAAGCTGCAGACGAAGTCGACATGATCGACACTGACTGGAGGACACCACTCATCAAATTTTTAACTCAGCAAGAGCTGCCAGAAGACCGGGATGAGGCTGAACGGGTCCGACGTCGTGCTCAGAGCTATGTCATGATCGACTCCGAGTTATACAAGAGGAGCCCCTCTGGAGTCCTAATGAGATGTATCATGCTCGAGGAAGGACGGCAACTACTCCAAGATATCCACTGGAGAATATGCGGAAGTCACGTGGCAGAGTGCACCTTGGTGGGCAAGGCCTACAGACAAGGTTTCTTTTGGCTGATGGCGGTCTCCGACGCCGACAAGGTGGTCCGCACATGCGAAGGCTGCCAGTTCTTCGCTCGGCAAAGTCATGTCCCAGCCCAAGAACTACAAACGATTCCACTATCCTGGCCATTTGCAGTATGGGGCTTAGACATGGTTGGTCCTTTCAAAAAGGCTCTGGGTGGATTCACGCACCTATTCGTCGCAATTGACAAGTTCTCCAAGTGGATCAAAGCTAAGCCGGTTGCTACAATCGCCGCTGATAAAACACGGGACTTCATCCTCAACATCGTGCACCGTTTTGGTGTCCCAAACAGAATTATAACCGATAATGGGACTCAATTCACTGGAGGCATCTTCAAGGAATTTTGCGAAGACTTCGGAATCAAAATCTGCTACGCATGAGTTGCACATCCCAAAAGCAATGGACAAGTTGAGCATGCCAACGGCATGGTTCTTCAAGGCATCAAGGCCCGAGTGTTTGACCGGTTAAACCCTTATGCCGGCAAGTGGTTCCAAGAGCTCCCCTCGGTTTTATGGTCTCTGCGGACTACGCCCAGTCGGGCTAGTGGCCAAACTCCTTTCTTTTTGGTCTACGGCGCGGAAGCCATGTTGCCAAACGAGATGGAGTATGAATCTCTCTGAGTCCGCAGCTTCAACGATGAACGCTACGATCAAGACCGAGTGGATGACCTCACCTGACTGGAAGAAGCCCGCGAGGCAGCCCTGATCCAATCGGCAAGGTATCTTCAAGGACTCAGACGATACCACAGTCGCAACGTTCGAGCACGAGCTTTCATTGTTGGCGATTTAGTTCTACGCAAGATTCAGACCACCAAGGATCGTCACAAGGTATCTCCACTATGGGAAGGACCATACATCATTGCTGAGGTGACTCGGCCAGGAGCATACCGACTAAAACATGAAGACGGATCCATGGTGGAGAACTCCTGGAACATCAAACATTTTCGACGATTCTATGCTTAAATTGACTTAAGTTTCATGTTTTTCTTGACTGCCAACCTCAAGCAAGATGACTTCTTGAGTTAGCAGTCGGGGGCTGTCCATATGTCAATAAAGCATAGTTTTCTTCAGCAACTTATGCGTATTCAGTTTATCATTGTTCAATGTTCCTTGATTCGAGTTCAGTGAATAAGGACTGAGAATTTTTCGATGACCTAATCAAGCTTAGGCTTGGTGACAGTCGGACAAAAATTACTTAAGAAATTGTACATAAAAACTCGGATCAAGGCATTAACATAAATAAGCTGAATATTTACATGTCTACATCAGAAAGTTGCATACAATGTTCATAAGACAATCAAAGCCGAAAGTTGTTTACTACATCAATGGCAATCTTCTTGGCCGTCTCCTGCGCATCACTGATCAAGTCCAGGGCCTGCTCATCTGAAGTGCCATTAGCGAAGCCTTCCCCGATTGAATTGACATCTACCTGGGGGTAGAGTGACTTGGTTTGTGCAAGGGCCATGCCCGCTCCCATGGTAGCTGCTTCAGACATGTTAGCCAAGTACTGATCGGGAGCCCTCCGGAGCATGTCGAAGACCTCAACTGGGTCTAGTGAGCTGGTCCCGACTCCGTGATGGAACAATGACAATAGGATTGGCGTCGCCGCGTTAGCCACATCCTCCTTGACTTTTCCAGCTTGTTTGACCCTCTCAATCAAAACATCGTATTGGGCTCGGGTCTTGACCTTCTAAGCTGCCAAAGACGTACGATCACACAAAGCGTTCAAAAACGAAGCTACACAAAGAACATTGTTTTGAAAAGGCTCACCTTCAAATTCGGTCTCCAGCTCGGCTTTACTAATGTTGACTGCTTCCAGCTGGACCTGGAGCGAGTGGACCTCTGATGAATTTTCTACAACAAGAAGGTCATCAACAATCAATATCAGCATAGAATACAATTGAAGGCATAAAGAGACTAAGAGGGATAAGCTTACTCCCGACTGAACCCCGGAGGTCGAGGTTCTCCTCCCGGAGTTTGGCTATTTCCTTCCTTAGGGCCGCCTCTCTCGATGCAGCTTCCTCTCGAGTGGTCTTCAGTTCTTGCTAGATGTTCTTCAGAGAGTTCAGATGTGGGACCAACTTCTCGAGTGCATCGGACTTGGCCATTGATCGGCAGTACTCCCTCTGTGCACAAGATCTGAAGTTGGTCGACTAAAAGGAAATGATGATGCTACAACAGAAAAGAATCAGGACTTACGTTTAGTAGCCGAGTCGCTTCATTCAGGCTGCTTACAAGTGCATCTCTTTCTTCGCTTTCCATTTGTTTATCCAAGATGATGCCTTGTCTCTGACCCTCTGAATCCCGCCACTCAATCTTGATCGGAGGAACCCAGGTTTCAGAAGACTGCAACCTGGGAATCTCCTCTACTTTGGCTGAATGGATCAGGGGGAGCAGATGAGGATATAGAAGAATTTAACTAAAGTTTAAGAATGAAATATGGAGTCGAGACTTACCAGCTTTGGTGGCCGAGTCCTCAACCGGCGCTGCCCGGCTGCTCTTCTTTTCTCGGCTCTTGCCCGACTGGTCTTCAGTCGGGGCCCTTTGAGCAGCGGCCGGGGGCTCCTCTGCGGCCGACTGGTTTCCAGTCGTGGTATCCTGGCTGGCGGTCGGGGGCTCCTTCCTTGGTGTATCTTCGCTGGGAGGTGAGGGCCTTCTATCCGGAGCGCTCTCGCTCGGGAGAGGGCTCCGGGGCTTTGGCTCCACAGGATTTGAGGCCTCGGTTGTTGCAGCTGGTGTTGGTCGCTCACTCTGCCCAGCAGGTTCTATATCTTGGGGCCTCCTGCAAAGGAAAAGACAGGAGCAATCGGGTGAAGGCAAAGAAATTTTTAACAAAGAGCTCGACCTCAATCGTAAGGCGTACCTGGACGATCGGTGGATCTTAGGCGCCGCTTTCGGTGACAGCCTTAGAGGGGTTGCTTCAGCTGGAGGGACTGGGACATCGTCGTCCGAGTCATCAATGACTAGCCTCCTCTTGCTCGCCCACTTACTAATATCTTCACTCGGGGCCGCCCTCTTCTCGGCTGGGTCACTCTGGATTTTCACGCCACCGGCTGGCTTTTTGGCAGGCCGAGTCGACACGTCTTCATGAGGAATTTTATATGGCTTCAAAATGATGGAGGCATTTTCCGGCAAGAAAGATTCTTACAACACTGAGAAGTGTGACATTAAGATTGAAAGGCAATGAAGGAGTTAAGTCAACTTACCGGAGGAGGAGGTCGATACAGACTGAATGGGAGGACTGGCAGCATGAGGCTGCGTTCGACTGCAATCCCAGTCGAGAAGACCTTGTACATGCGAATCTTCAAGATCTCGAAGCTGAGGGAGTCGCGGTCTTGCCGATTGGGGTCTCTCTCACCCTCGTACTCGAAGGCTGGCTTGGATCGTTCCTTGATCGGTGCCAGTCAGCTCCTGATGAAGTGTCGAGTGATTTGCTCACCCCGAAGACCTTTTTGTTTCATCTCCAAGATCTTTGCTAGCAATTTGTTGGCTTCATCCCAGTCTTGGGCTACTGGCACAGTGCTCCAGGTAGGCCTGGGCACGGGTGGAAGGCCAACGAAGTTTGGCAGGCTAGGTTCAAGATTGGAGATATAGAACCAACTTGCATGCCAACCCTTGTTAGAAGATTTCAAAGAGAGAGAAAAATACTCCTTGCGGGGGGATCCGCGGAGTTGGAAGCCCGCACCACCGACGATGCAGGGCTGGTCCTTATTTGGATGCGGCTTAAGGTAAAACATGCGCCGAAAGAGTTGAAAGTGGGGAAGGATGCCAAGGAAAGCTTCACATACATGGATGAAGAGAGCAATGTCGAGCATAGATTTGGGGTTCAAATGATAAAGCCGAAGGCCATAGTAGTCAAGAAGCCCCCTAAAGAACTCGGAGGTGGGGAGACTAAAGCCGCAATAAAAGAAAGCAGTGAAAACGACGAGCTCACCGGTGTTTGGAGTGGGGAACTCCTCACCGGCTGCCGGGCGCCAGCCCACAATCTCCTTAGAAGGAAGCACTCCGTGCTTCACCATCTCCTTGAGGGTGGACTCCCTGACATCCGAGGTAGCCCACTGCTCGAAAGGGATTTTCTTCTCACCCACCATGAGTGTGGTTTGTGGGGGATTAGATCTGGCTTGGAAGATGGGGATTTGAGATGGGGGTCTGAGAAGGTGGATGCGGAGGCTAGCTGGCGACGAAGCGCGAGCTTCTGGATCGATGGATTGAGTGCGCACAAGAGCTTAGGGTTCTCCACTACAAGCTAATGAATAGTGTTGCGAATGGGGAATTTTTCTGGGAAGACGAAGTGGCGGGGATGACCTCGAGGCTTTGTAAGAGATTTGAGGGTTGCGCTAGGTTTTCTCGCGATTGGGCCGAGCCCATGAGAGACTTGCGACCCATCTGACGTGTGGCTTGACGCGTGTCCTTAGGGACTTAAGTGGATGGACTTAAGCAGATTTGCTTTGGAAATATGTGCGTGTTTGAGTGCCCCATACCTTTAAAATCCTTTCATACCGTGGTTTGCACAACTTCATGAGAAGTTGGCACGATGCAATTTGAAAGGTGACAAACAGTTAAGCTTTTTATGGCTGCCTTGATGACAGGGACTGTTTGGTTTTTAAGCATTTGATTAAGTGATTATATCAATGTTGTTTTTTCACCTTGGTGAAGATCTTTTTAAATCAAAGACCAATATTATGCCAAGAGCTATTTAATATTTTGGTCGTATTTTTCATATGACTGAAAAACTTGTTTACCCATGAGGGATGATTAAAATATTTGTTCCAAGATGACTCGGACATATCCACTCGGATAAACGTGAGTGTACCGATTGTCTTTTACCTACGAAGGTTGATTAAACTATTTGTTCCGAGATAACTCGGGCAAATCTACTCGGATAAGCACGAGCTTGCCGAGTGATGAGGATTTTTATGATTGCTTTAGCTTGAGCTAGGCATTTATATGAGAATGATTTTTTATAGTTCTTGACTATATGCTTAGTCTGTTTTTGACTAATCACATAGTCGGGGGCTACACCTAATTAGGTGCATCAGGAGATGCACCTAGATATTTATTTTTGAGGATTTTTTTGGATATTTTTCCAGCCCTTCACAGTCTTTGGAGCCACTCGGGAGATTCAGGCAGAAGTGATGGAATCACTCGGTGCCAGAAGCATTCGGCCAAAGAGTTGTTTGGGTGTGTACTATCTTGGTTCGAGGCTGAGTTATCTCGTCGACTGCAAAGGACTCGGGGGCTACTGTAGAGATTATGGCAATCGGGTATCCACATGGCAAGCTTATCCGACTGGAGACAGGGATAGGTTGCGCCTTCCAAATATGTAAACCGGCTATGACTTGGGTGTTACGTTGCCGATTAGATAAGGCAACGGTTCATAGTCACGGTTTGGTAAGATTGAGGAAACCGATTTAGAGTAAGATAGGGTTTTCGACTTGTAATCATGCCTCCCAAGACTATATAAGGGGGGTAAGGGGCGTCCCTTGAGGGATAAGTTTTTTACGAGCTATCAGCTTTAGAGGCAAGAGTCATAGATCTTGAGATCAATATACACTCGGTGGATCAAATCCCCGAAACAGGAGTAGGGTATTACTTCACGAGAGGGCCTGAACCAGTCTAAATCCTTGTTTTCCACCTAACCCATCGTGCTTGGCGATCTTGACTGCACCCCCAATTTTTTATTGCCGAAACCAAGTTTCGACACCACAGGGCGAGAAACCGCGCGCCTTAGCCTCTCCATGCGCTGTGGCGCGACCACATGCTCCAGCTCGCCGGAGGCCGCCTGAGAGAGACTGAGACAGTGGAAATCGTCGGCGCAGAACTCCAGAGTGCCAAGGATAAAGGTCGTCCCGGTGGGAACCGCGAAGTCGGTGAAGAAGGTAATGGCCATCAAATCACCCAAGATGACGAACAGCGCTCCTACCTGGCGCGCCAATTATCGACGAGTGGGTCGGCAGTCCTCAAAGGGGGGTCCCCGAGGAGCAGAAAGAGAGTGTGGTAGAGATGCTGTCCTTCAATGGATCGGATGGTCGACTCGAGTCCTAGGACGAGCCAAAGAGAAAAGACACAGTGAGCTATACTGATTCAGCCCTCCCGAAGAATAATAGGCCAACGTCGAGTGTGTGATGTTTTTTGATGGGGTGGAGTATAAACTGGGATTACATTGATGTTGGATCTAGAGTCCTCTGAAGGTCTCTCTCCCTTGACCCCGTTGCCCTACCCTCCCTTTTATAGACCAAGGGGGCAGGAACAGATGAGCTTGGGGGCCATGAAAGCTATGTCTAATGAGCTAAAAGGTGGGTATAAATAATATCTAAAATAGTAAATGATGGTCTGCTAGGTCCTTACCCTGTGGGCATCTTGTGATCTCTCTAGCCTTGGATCCTCCTTGTGCGTTGTCAGGTGGTGTCAGACTCTGCCGGGTTGTCTCCTCCCTCTTCCTCCTTGCATGCCAAGTCTTGTCCCGAGGAAGCTTGAGGTCGGGTGACGAGTCAGGGTCAAGAGAGCACTCGAGCTCGGACTCGGCGAAAGGTCGGAACGGCCGACCCCACTAAGGGGGCCGGGTCCGACCACATCCCGAGGACTCTTGACTTGACTTTGGTTGGAATTTGATTCTGGTCTTTGGGGTACCCCGGGGTGACACCCCCTGTTAACACCAGAATTTGGTAAGCCCCGGAGTCCCAATCTGCCCAAGGATCATGTCGGCTCAAAACTAGTATCGGCTTAGGGTTCTACATTGGCTAATGAGGGTTTTCTTTTATCAACATCTCTAGCAGTCAGATTCTTGTTAGATTCGGTTTGGGAAGGTCTTGTCCAGAAGAAACCGAGTTCAGGACGAATGCGGCTTGTATCTATTAATTAGGAAGAGTTTGTTAACATTTTATTTTATATTTAGGAAATTGTGTTAGTGTCCAATAAGGACTCAATTTGTTTCCTTTTATCTTTAGGAAAGTTTGGATTGTAATCTGTAAGGATCTTTGTTAGCCTAGGGGTATAAATATGTAAGCCCAAGTTCATGTAATTATTATCTCACGATCAATACAATTTGGCGCATCGCCACCTTTTACTTTTTACTTTCGACGAGTTCTTGCTTTCGAGTTGGGCTGCATTGGGTTCGATCTCCAACAAGAGGTAGAGCTTGTTATGGCGGCTTGTGCTCTCGGGATTAGTGCTTACATCTTTATGACACTCTAATCTCGTTTACGTAAATTGTTGAGTTATCATATATGCTATATAATCTAGATAAATATTGCTATCTAACCCCAATCGGCTAGCATATGTTACTAGACAACAGCCGATAGGGTTAGCTAACGATGTTCACCTAGGTTATATAGTATATCCACCGTCTCAAAAGGCTTTCATCGTCTTGTCTTGACATTGTGCTTCTCTTTATGCTTAGTGTTGCATCGGTTGAGTCAGACCTACTCAGTATTTTCTAGAATCATAAGATCTATCTTGTTCTACGATTGCTCTTAGAGATAGTATCGGGGTTTCAGCCGATCTTACCTGGTTTAGCTTTTTGTTTCTTGCATGTTTACTTGATATGCTAAATCTGCCCTATATATTAAGATCTCACTGTGATAAAATATATTAAGCTTGTTATGGATCTGTTAGTTTATCTTAACACTTGATCAATTTATGTTTATTGTATTTAATCTATATTGATATCATAGTATAAAGTGGTATCGGAGTATTAGCCGATACATGTTAGATTTATGACATTAGCTATGCTATAAATACGTATAATCTTTGTCTCAAAGTACTTTTAGACATAAGTGATTTATACTGTCTCAGCACGCTGCCGATCTATCCCAATCACTTAGTTTAAACGAATTTCAAGACATAGATTATATACTATGGATATCTACAGCCGATCAATTAGATCTAATTTTCCCTTTGCCGATCACATGCATATTGCATCGGCTCACTATTGAACGATACGTCATCGGCCACTACCCGATCGGCTAACGTTAAGGGTTGCATTGGAGTTTCAGCCAATGAGATATCTGGACGTTGCATCGGCTTGTAAGGATTGCATATGTTCACTCAACATACGGTCGATGGATTAAAACCCTAATTGCATCAGTCGACGTTGACATTAACTGGAATCACGGCATCGGCATCGGCTGGAATTGTGCCATCGGCTTATCAGCCGATCGACTGTGTTGGCTATCAGCCTATCGGCCAATATGCTTTATGTTTTGCTACTTTGTATATCTTGTCAGTGGCAGGATCAAACTGACTGGTACGCCCACACTTCATCAATTTTAGGACCTGCACTGGAGCTAAGCAGATCTCCCAGGCCTCTTGTGTGCTTTTTGCATCAACACCCCCACACCGACCTATTGCCTTGCACAAGAGAACGGAACTCCCGTTTCTTCTGTGTGACTATCCCTGCAGGAATGTGCGCGATCGTGAGGCTACGACAAAACTCTCCACATGTGATTGCTGCTCCAGCTGGGTGAGTGACCAAGTAATTGTCCCACCAAGCAGAAGTAGGACCTTGCAACTGATGTGTAGCAAAATAGACTTTCTCCTGGTCCATTCATTGCAGTAGATCCAGCTTCTTCTGAATAGCATGAAGCCAGTCATTGGCCTCCATAGGGTTAGTAGTGTTGGAGAAAGTCGACGGCCGGACACGAAGAAACTCTGGCAACTTGGATTGAGTTGGTGGAGGAGCAAACTGCTTGTTCTGCTACTGCTGTTGCATTTGCATTTGTTGCAACATCTGCTGTTGCATCTACTAGTGTTGTTGTTGCATCTGCTGCATCATCATAGCCATCATCTATGTTTGCGAGGCAAGCACCTGAGCGATAGTGGGATTCTCAAGTGGTGGTGGAGGAGCGTTGCCATTGACATCATGGTTGTAATTGTTGTTGCCTGACTACCCATTGTTGATGTGCGCTCCGCTGGTCCTGGTGTTCACCATCTGAAGATGACGACCGAACAAAAAGAGAGAAGAAGAAAAATAGACTGACTTTAGAAACTAAGTTTTATTATTTGAATTCAAATGCATTGTTCTGATCTAAATTAAAACAAGGGAAAATCACGCAACATCCTTAATTGGTCAGCCATACCACACTCGATATAGACTGCCAGCTACCCCACACACAACAACCTAACACACAACAACTACCAAGCAGACAAACTAAACAATACGGTAAAAACTTAGAGTGACGACTAGAACGATCTGAGAGCCTCCTGTGAGTTGTGGAGTTGGCACTGCTCCCTTGAGTTCCCATGCCCCGGGATGACTTCTGAAGTTTTCTGTCTTCATGTCTTCACTTGGTTCTTTAGAGCTCGAGCTGCTACCAGAATCGGAGGCAGTGACTCATTCAAAACTGCCACCTCTGCCTTTCTACTCAGAGCCTTCCAGATCCATGTCTTCAGTTGGACACTCAGAGCTTGAATCACTGGAGATGCTGACCCAACCATTGTTGCCACCTTCGCCCTAGTATGCTGAAGCCAGGGTGAAAGCGAGAACGGGTCCTACAGCAGGAGCCAGAGCTGGAACTGGTGGAGCGGGAGGAGCTGGTGGAGTGGGAGGAGTTGGTGGAGCGGGAGGAGCTGGTGGAGACGCAGGAGGGGTTGGGGGAGGAATCCGAGGCGCTAGCTGGATCTACACAGGTGCAGTGGTGGTCTTCCGGGGCATAGTGCGGATCCTGACGCCACCTGGTGTTGGGAGTCCTTTCAACTCGGGAACCTCCTTCTTGAGACGGACCACTTCATCTTGCAAACTCACGATCCTCAGCATCTTCCTGTCGTTCAGAGCCTTGGCTACCTTGTGGAAGTCAAAGTGCATCTTGTCCAGTCCCCTAATCACCATGCACATGCGGCCGAAAGTAGAGTCATTCTCATCTGCCGTAGACTTGAAAGTGCTGACGTCGGAGGAACTGCCATGATAGGGATGGTAGCGATAAGTGGAGGTGCGAAGTTCAAAGTTGTGCATCTCCCTCATCCTGGCCAACATCAGATACACGGCTTCTTGACACGCGTGCTCAGCTCTGCCTCCTGAAGCTTTGACCTCCATGATGGGAATACAAGTTCCCACAAAGCTGTGAACCTCCAAACGGATATGGTGAGGCAACTCGCAACTGAGAGGTGCGAGGGTAGTGTATTCCGGAACTCCAGGGTACCCAACTGCCAGGGCCATGCAAGCAAGCTCTGCCAAAAAACCCACCATACCTTTATCGCAGTGCGTAGCTGGGGAACCTGTCATTTATAGAAGACAAAGGAATGGGAATGAATGCATGCTCAAAACCAAAAGACCTCAGACCCATTTTCACAGATTATACAACCCTAGACTGACTTTACTCTTTTTAAAATCTCCCTTTTAAGAGAAGCCAAGATTTTCTTTCAAACTTATGCAGATGAAAAGATTTTAGAGGGCACTTAGGGTTTTCCAGTTGGCTTGTCCTACGGTCAAAGGCTGGCTCTGATACCAACTTGTCACGCCCAGAAATTCATGCCAGAATTTCCGAAGCTAATTTGTGTGTTCATTCCTCGTCTAGGCATCAGCCGAGGTACACAAATTGATGATTATTGATATTACAGAATCCATGTCTTAGAAATAGTATAAAAGATTACATAAATACAGCGAAAAAGAAAAGACTGACTAAACTGAAACTCTAATACTTGCGACGGAACTCCAACACACCACAAGGAACCTTGACGTCGGACGCAAGCCTAATCGTCATCAAAACTTTCTTCTTCTACAACCTCTAGCTCTGGTGGGGAAAATTAAGCAAGACTGAGTACTACCCACTGTACTCAACAGTCATATCGGAAGAGAAGGTATGATGCAGGGTAATTCACAAGAAAGGATATGGTCTTATTGCATAAACAATAGTTTAGAAATACTAATAGTTGAAAGTAGTAAAACAATAATAATAATTAAGAAATATTAAATAAACACTGTCCAACGTTAAACCCACGTCACAACAGGCCCAACCAACAATCTATACTAGTCCAGTTCCATTGGTTAAACCATTACATAAATGGGGCTAATCACGGTGGATCTGGTTGATCGCCCATAACCGTGGGCGTGGCTATTCGAATAGGTTTACTTGTATCAGAGGTGTACAACTGTACCCATAATACATAGTCCCATGACATGTTACCGAGTGCCGATGTACCACCATGATACCCCAGAAAGGAACTGTGACAAGACCCTTCACATAACCCCCTCTAACCAATCGTACCACACCAAGGTCTCGCCCCCACTCCCATCAGGGTAATGGGCAGCCCCCTCTCGTGTCGCGGTGAATCCGGAAGCCGATCAACCCTTAAAACCAGGGCCGACCCAACTCCATCACGCCCACCCTCACTAGGGTAGGTCAGCTAGAGACAGCTACACTACAGATCCATCCATTACCCATGTTGGCTTGTGGTATGCACGATAATTCTTCCAGAGTTTCCAAGAACCAGTCCTTAATTGTCATGAGCACTCTAGCAGAACATCCAACCAAGTGCTCACAACCCACCATTATTAGAACAGTACCACATACTTGACATCATCTGAGTATTAGTCTCCACTGAAATATTTGATTAGTGTGATTCCCTCATGTGAACTAATTGATCCAAACTAGGCTAAGCATGTCCTAAACCAATATTTAGTCATATTGAACCCAATTCATCAATGGTAGAGGTAAATAATTCCTACAGCTGAGTACGATAGGTATAATAGTTCCATAAAATGACATTCTAAAACATATGCAATATTTGAGAGAAATGGGATATTTAAATAAAATAGGTACAATATGATCAATGTAGAGTATGACTTGCCTTTCTCTGAAGATTGGGGAACATCGGCGACTACTTTAAAGTAAACGGGATCGCCGGAATTATCGAAATCTAAACGATAAACAAAGCACTCAACAAAACATGCTAAAAGTCTACTGAAACAGTACAGGAAACTATTTTTAATGGATTCTTGACATTTTTCTGGATTTAATGAAATTTGAATGGACAAAAACGGAGCTCAGATTAAAAAGATATGAATTTTAGAAGTTTAATTACCATTTTTAAACTAAACAGAAAAACCTAATTAATTTATTGCGTAATTAAATCCCTTACTGACGCAAGCACTGGCGCAGGGTCAGGTAGGGCTGACGTCAGCATGACGTCATGTCGACGCAAGTGGGCAGAGTCGAGGGTTGACGTCAGCACTAACGTCAGCGCCGAGGGCTGACGTCAGCTTTGCTTACGCAAGCGGCGCCGGCTCGATCCACCGTGGACCGAGTCCACAGACGCGGGCGGTGGTGGCTTCAAGTGGCGCAATCCGAGCGGCCGGGGTGGCGCGCGATCGGACGACTGGCGCGGGTTAGGGTTAGGGTTTGCGGGCGGTGGCGACGGCGACATGTGGTGGCCATCCACAGCACGACGACGGCGATCGGACGGCGGAGCACGCGAGCGGGATCGAGCGGTTCTGGTCTACCCGTGGGGTAGATCGGACGGCGGGCGGCGACGCTAATGTTAGGGCTTTTGTGGCAGCGGCGGCCGACGGCGGTGAGCGACGGCGCTAGGCAAATTACGGCAAAAACGGCGGTGACGAAAAGATGAAAAAATGGCGAACGGTGAAGGGGATTTATAGCGGCTGTCGGGAGATCGAATCAGGCACGAACGGCCCACGATTTGCTCATCGGCGCAACCAAATCAGAGAGAGAGAAATCCGACGTCAGTTTGGATACGAACTCGGCCGACGCGGGGTGTGGAAACGGCGCTTGGTGCAGCGCTGGGGAAGCAGTGTGGCTCGACGTGGGCTTGGTGCAGCGCTGGGGAAGCAGTGTGGCTCTGGTGTGGGAGGCGCGCAAGGCGTGGTGGCGGCGGCCCGGTCGGGCACGAGGGAGACGGCCCCAATAGGTGGGCCCCACCTGTCGGTGGCCCAAGGGGCGCGGGGAGGCCTGGCAGACTTGTGCGCGGGCGTGGCCGGCTCGTGGGCCTCGGCCCACGGCCGAAGGGGATGGTGCGTGCACGGCCGTGCGTCTTGGTTCGGCGACCCGGAGGGGAAATGGGCGGGAAGTCAGACGGCCCGGGATAAGAAAAAGAGAAAATACTTTAGGGACTTAATTTAATTGCACATTATTCCTTTAATTGGTTAAAAATATTTCTAGTGCTCTGAAAATTCCAATAAAAATCTAGTTAATGTATTTTGACTTGTAGAATTTAAGAAAAATCCTACCATGCCATTTTTGCTTATTAATTATATTTTAAAATTAATTGTTGACTCCAAATTAATTCCAGAAAATCTAATTGTTTTAAGGTAAATTCTTTAGATGATTTAAAGGGCAAAACTCGGGATGTGACAGCCACCCCTTGGTCTCAATCTATGACACAATTACAAGACCCAAGACCTAAATCAGACTCAGACTGGATAAGGTGCATAGCTTGTTTTACAAATTCCCAATAGATCACAAGGAATTTTGATGTGGGACCAAAATGATTTGAATGTAGACTCCATACAATTTCCAAGAAGTACCCATGGGCCACAAAATTCCTTCTGGATTAGCATTTAGGTCCATTTGAATTTGATGTTGTCAGGAGGTCTGAATCCGAATCCAAAACATGTAGAACATCATCTCTTTCCTTCTATGGACCAAAAGTGATGTGATGACATTGGAGTAGACGTGGGGAAGGTGTTGGTTATGTCCCCAATCAACATCTTTGATCATCCATGAATTCCTTGCACTCGATCTCTTTCCCTTTACCCAAGTATGGGCGATGCTCTCCCAGGGTAGCCCACGCTAAGAAAACGTGGTTGGATAAGTCAAGTCTGGAGTCCACGGGTTGGGGTCGGGAGCTAGACCACGGGCGAGGACGGCCAACCCGACCTCTGCCTCTTAGCCCAACCTCTGCCCCTTAGCCTAACCTTTACGCACGGTTTCGACCCGAAAGGGCAGGCTTCCCCCTCAGGAAGGTGGCTTTCTTGACAAGCCTCGTAGATAAGACAAGGGGAAAAGCCGACAGAGGATGATGTGACCCAGCAAGACTGCGCACAAGATGCCTGCAGTGAGTGGATCCTGAGGCAAGACTGTGCGCAAGACGCCCATCGCGAGCCGATCCCAAGATGATTCCGTTTTGCTTTTCGGTTTTAGCTTGTATTTGCTTTATTCTTTACGACCAAGCTTTCTTGCGCCCCAAGCCCCTTGTATCTGCCCCTCTTAGATTATAAAAGGGAGGGAAGATCGCTTGGGCTAGGGGATCACATCCAAGAACTATCTTCTACACCTGTACTCAAACCCTAATCTTTCATCGTGCTGACACAGAACCCAGGAGTAGGCTTGTTATCCTCTGAGAGGGTCGAACCTGTCTAAAAAAACATGGCTCGTCCTGTCTCGAGTGGACCATCAAGCCCATTGGTAGACGTCCCGACCATTCTTTTACCTTCTCGGGCAATCCCCTTGGAGGATTGCTCGGCACCCCGTCGACACCAAGCAAGTACCTCGGTAATATTATTTCTTCAAATATATAACACGTAAATCTCACATAGAAAGCATGCACCATTGGTTAATGAATACATAAGATAGCCATCATCGTATCCGAGCTAGTGATGTCCTAATCATCATCGATGTCCTCGTCAAGAGGTATCCCTTGTATCTTTTAGCTTATGGGTTTTTATTTTATATACCTATATCCAGAAAATTGCCACAGAAAAATATTGTGTCCATTACCCAGCCAATTTGAGCTGTTGCATTGTTCTATTAGATTTTTCTTTGTTGAATTTAAGATTGAATCGTCGTGTCAAGTGTTGGTTCAATTTTAAATTTAATTTTTGGTTTTGAGTTTTGCGTCTGTTGTCATTTTGTTCTAGGGTTTGTGTTTGCCACCGAGTCCATACTTTGGTGGTAGTATTTCATGTCAGCGAGTTTGGGTTCAGTTTTGCAAGTCATCCATTTTTGTCGAGAACTTGGAAATTTCGAACACTATCGTTGTCGGGTTTTTTGTCTTTATAGTTTGTAAGAGTTTCTGTCGGTCCATTGTGAAGTTGCATCAAGCGTTCGGGTTTCATGTACCATGGCCCATGCTTATATGTGACATGAGTTAGATGGAGAAGAACAAGGATAACAGATAAATCTCCACTGGCTTCAGTACATAGATAGAAATAATATTCAGTTTCCTTTTTTATTTGCAAGCCGATCTAGTCCTAAAAGGCTGAGCATGTCCCATCTCATATAGAGGTATCATGGCTGAGACCATTGTCTCCTAAGTTTGGGTTCCTGTTTTAGATAGATGGTTTGTTCCTGTTAAAAAGAATAAGAAAATAAGGAAATAAAAAAGGCAGAAAGGTGCAAAATAAAAAGAAAAAAAGCTGCACCAAAATAGAAAGAAAGGAAAGAGCTAAAAGAGAAAAAAGAAAAAGAAAAAGAAAAGAAATGAGAAAAAAATCAGTATTCTTTTGAGTTTATATTCAGAGTGCAGAGTTCTGCATTGATTTATATCAAGTATTCAGTGTTGTTGGGTGCTTGTTTGAGCTAGAGTTGAGTTTAGGCTTGGCCAGCACATTGACTGGTAACTTAAACTACTATTTAACTATGCATTTTTCTGATTAGTGCAATTGCTTTCCTTTGCTACTATATATTGTGCCTTTGAAGCTCTACATACCTCTGGTCACCATAATTTTGACCCTTGCAATCGTCGGATCACACCCTCAAGGTTTCACGAACCAGCCACTGGTTGTACCGTCCTGAGCATTCCTAGTAAGGCACTTGTAAGATGCTTCCATTTGCTAGCCTCCACTACAATCCTTGTCTAGTAGTTGATAGCAATAATCGTTGAGTTTTTGTTTTCTCTTATGAGCTTTCGCTAACAATGACAAGAGGAGATAGCAAACCAAAGGATTTCAATGAGTGTGTCAGTCACACTCAGATGCATGCTACAGTAGACCAAGCGATGAAAAGGGTAAATGATGCTATTGCCAAGTTAGACATAACCAATTCCCTTGAGCGTGTGGAAAGACTGTTAACTACTCTAAATGACAGATTTGATGAATTTGAGGACCATCTACTCCTTCGAGATGGTATCGACGAACATGGAGAGGTTGACCAAAGAGCAACAGAAGATGAATGACTACTTCAATGCCTTTGCCGCAATTGTCAAGGTGTGGGAGGTATTAATTTCGCTAAAGTCAAATTTAGTGTTCCTTCATTTTCTGGTGATTATGAGGCCGTGGCATACTTTGATTGGGAAATGATAGTATAACAGAAGTTCAACTCACGCCTAGTTCCTGAGATACGTAGGGTTAGACAAGGTACTAGTGAGTTTATGAACTTTGTGATAGTCTGGTGGAATGATCTAGGTAATATCCACTTCCAACATGTTACATGAGATAGATTAAAACAAGCCATGCGTAATAGATTTGTCCCTCTTTCCTACCAGCTTGATCTACATGAGAAATTACAACATTTAGAACAAGGTAATATCATTGTTAAGGAATACTACATAGTTCCAAAAGGGAATGAAACATTATGGGTTAGTAGAGGAAGTAGAGGATACAGTTTGTCATTTTTATGGTGGGTTGACAAGTGAAATTCAGGTATTATTTATTATAAAGAATATACTATTGTCAACTGTTTTGTTCTAGCTTGCTATGATTGTAGAGAAAGAGTTGCAGGGATGCTAACAAAAAAAATCGGAGTAGCATTGGTAACTCCCTCACACCAAGAATGACAGACACCACTGGACAAGCTAAACCATCAATGAGCTTTTTGTACTATGCCTCAACCAGCAATTACACGACCTTCATCCGCTGCTGCAGCAACACTGTTACTGCTACCTGCTACACGAGATATGGATTCTGGTACAAACATTTTGCATGTATATGAGAACAACCATGGTAATGAGGAAGAGAAGAAAGGCGTGCAAAAAGAAGACCTTCCCATTGCCCAGTTTAATTGAGCAAGCGCCTACAATTTCATATGATGATGAAAACAAAGGTAATGATAATGACGCTACATTTACTCAATGTATGCATAGCTATGATGTGCTAAATATGTCCACTAGTTATGTTACATTAGAGCAACATGTTGTGGAGTACAATAGTTGAAATTACTTTGTCACAAAACATTTGTTTGTTGTTTCGGTTGATAAAGAAGAGTTTTGTGATGCTTCACTTATATTCATACCACAACTAGTGAATCAACATGTTAGTTCTATAGTTGAACCATTATATGTTGAATTTGAATATGTTATTCACATTGCTAGTGTAACATCCTGAAAATTTTGGAATAGAAATCCTAAAACTAAAAATTGGTAACGATAAATTTGTTTCTAAAACTGCATCATGGTAAATCTTCTCGGGATATATCTCCTTTTTCTTTTCACCAGTTCCAATCAAGATTTATTAAATATACAAGTCAAGTGGAAGTGGTTAAAACCTTCAAGGAAAATCCCTAGAAAAACAAAATCTCCTCTTTAAAATCTAAAACCTGTATCTAGGCCGAATCCTCTCCTCCCTCTGTCTTTCTTTCTTTCCCTCGCCCAGCTCTCTCGAATTTTTAGCATATTTAATTATTTTAAAGATTTACAAAACTAATTTTCCATTTTGGAAAATTTCAAATCTAATCTCCTCCCGCCCTCTAGGAGGGTGAGATTTAAAAAACGCCCTCCTAGAGGGCGTTTTTGCCGACGTGGCAGACGACCGTTGGGCGTCATCTGCCGCGCGGCGGCAAATTTGCGAAGAGGCCCTTCCCGCCCTTACCAAGGGCGTTTTTTCCCTGTTGAAACAGGGGGCCGCCTGCAAAATGGGCGGCCGCCCTGGCTTTTTTGCAGGCGGCCCCCTTCCCGCCATTTCAGAGGGCGTTTTTTGCCCTTCCCGCCCTCTGGAAGGGCGTTTTTATCCTACATGCTGAGACCCTAACCCTAATTGGCCTCAATGGATCAATTTGTCCCACAATTCATCCATACGTATTGCTGCAAATCTAAATGTTATCATGTTGTGTAATGAACCCTAATATTCGAGGTATCGTACGTATGTTGTTTGCATTACCTTTAATCATAACATACTGTTTTAACCGAGTTAACTTAGTAGCAATGGTTAAGCAGCTGTGTGCCACATTGTTGCATAACCCATTAGGTATGGATGATACAATACATGGCATATGTCTTATGCATACATGATACAACTTACTCATCCTCGACGAGTCAAGGCTCGGCTATCCTACGGAACCATTCTAGGGCATTAAGCTTGTCATCAATTTTCTCTTTCCTTCTCGGCGTTGTACTCCTTTTGTGTTTCACATTCAGTTACTTTTAGGCCGTTATATTGGGGAATGACATTGTCGATCCACCTAGTGAATCCACACCTCCTTTGAATGCTCTGGTAAAGAAACACATGTAATCAGTTACAGAGCCACTAGAGTGAAGACGTTTGTGGGATTGATAAAACAAATGACGTACAACAAAGTCGTTGTCTAAGTTGGGGCAAATGAAATATCTTCGGCCATATGTTCGTGGTTCAAAGGAGGTAGCCATCTTGCAACGATCCCTACAACCGCACATGGGACGCTCTGACCATTTAGGGAAACCCAGTGGGTTGTTCCTCCAAGCTAAGCTTGCGATTTCGACGCGACGTTCGTACTCCATCCATGCCTGAATGAATTGCTCAGTCGACTCAGGTTCTGTTACCGTCCGACCGATCGAAGCAGGTTTAACCGTATCGATCCACTCTTCGTATGAACACTGACGTACATCCTCCTGGTTGCACATTTGTGATGTTCGGGGTTAGAAAATGGAACAAGCAAATAGGTTAAACAAGAAAAAATAATACTCATGACAAAATTGTCATCCACAATCTCGGGACACATGAAGCACCTTTGTCCTCTAGTTGCTTGTCTTATGGATCTTACCACCTGGCAACGGAGACCACAGTGGCATTCTGGACGTTCCTGCCATGTGGGTAGTGCTAGCTGATCCATAGGCCAATCCAAAGCTTCAGCATGAACTCGACGTTGGTACTCAGCCTTCCGCCGAAGGTAATCTGACCTTGTTTTGCTTAGTGGGTAGTAGCGTGTTCCACCGGTTCGTGGGTTCTCCATATCTATCCACACAACGAAGTTGCAGACCCGACGATTTGCCTGCATGAGGTGTTAACACGATGTACGATCAAGTTAGCATTTTCTATGTGAAGATTTTGTAGCAGAAAGCAATGCAGATAAGCCATACCCGATCAATGTTGGCGCATTAGAAAAATCGTCTCCCCCGGGTTTCTGTGAGGAGGGACGACGTAAGTATGCAGCCATGTCCTGTGGCTGGTCCTGGCTCTGTGGTAAAGGTGCTCCACCAAGCTGAGAGGCGGCGATCACGTCCTGATCTGGGTCCTCCAGGTCATCGAAGTCATCGCCCGTACCTGACCCCCCCTCGTCGCCTGGCCCGGACCCGCCCGCCTGCGACAAAGATGCCCCGAGCGGAAAATCCCTGACGAGTAGAATCCTCCTGTATATAAGCAATGTGAAGCATCAGTCATTTAATCTAAGAAGTCTCTAGTACTCATCGGACGACGCTTGCTCACCTCCCAGCTGAGTGAGGGGATGAGGAATGGAGGATCCACTCGCTCCAGCAAAGCTCGCAGTGGTCGGCCAAGTCGTGAAAGGCCGAGGGATCGACGATCCACTCGCGCCAGCCGTATCCCCAGTCGGAAGCATCGGACCTACGCGACATTCAGTTTGTTATATCACGTTGTAGGGTTGCCACAATGAAAATGAACGGAACTAACCTTTGGAGGCACCAGCGCCGTGGGGTAACCATCCTGGTATCGGACCGCGTGGACGTGGAACTGCAGCAGCTGGCGGAGGTACCGTGTCGATGGCTGAATGACACGAGAAGATGCGCAAGATCGAACGTGCCATAGTCTGCATCCGCTGGAACATCATCTTCTATTCCACGTCGTTCAGGTGAATGCGTGCGTCCAAGCTCAGCATCACCGAGTCGATTTTTGCATTCAACGCCTGTGCGGCTCCGCCTACAAAAATCAAAACAAATTAGGTTCGTCACTCAAATATACAGGAAAATCATCTTACGTTATGAAGGTATTAAGGCCGAGAAATCATGACGTACCCCCATGAAGTAGTCCCGGTCTCGGTGGCTGGGGTATGTGTGCGTGACCGCTGCCTGGTGCTGCTGCTGCGCAGCCGGTGTGAAGGTCACACGCAGATGCATCCACGGTAGGTACTACCGAAGGTAGGCAGTGTAGTTCTCCTCTGAGTGGCCGTAGATCTCGCCAATCACATCCTCTGTGGCTATCAGCCAGTCCGCCACGTATTGCTGCATACGTGGTTCCCAGAGGGCACCAGTTTGTTGTCCCCTTTGAGTCAACCTGCGTACACAGTAAAGGTTAACTATCGTTCCATTTCATTCGACACAACAGTAGTAAAGTTGAAAGAGAAGTACTCACTGGTGGTCCTGCTGGCGAATGGCAACCGGTACGTCTACCAGGAATCCCTACCGCAATCCGAACTGCCTCATCACTCGCCTGGGCAGTGAGACTCGACGCATATGTTGTACACCATCGGGATCAAAGTCATCCAGTAAGCCGAGTCACACGTGCACAACGACGAGAGGCCTAGAGGCGCTCGAGCTGTGACAGCTTGCTGCGTGTACGGCTCCCAGACAACGTCCGAAGGCTGGAGACGATCCAACTCGAACACGAAGTCCGGGTAGCTCCATCTCACCTGAGCGGGGAAATAATCAAGTGGTTACAATTTTCGTTGAACACAATCTAAAAATTTCAAACAAACAACAATTTGTACTTACGTAGCGGCGAAACCAGTACGTACCCATCGTAGGCCCGTCGGCTGGGTTGTCGAATGCGGGAGCTGTGTTGTAAGTAGCGGGGTCGACGATCGGTCGGCCGATCGCGAACCGCTCTGCAGCCCAAAGCTGTAAAAGCAAAGGGCAGCCCGTGAAGATCGCTCCAGGATCCGTCTTCGTGCACGCGTCGCACAGCGCACGATGAGTGGCTGCGAGTACTACTGAACCCCAGCTCCACTGAGGCACGAAGCCTATCTCCGCATCCGCTATCGACCGGGCATAGTGGATAAGCCCCCCTCTCTACTGTGTTGCCAGACGTGTTGGTGAACATCACCCACCCGAAAATCCAGAGCAGGTAGGCCTCCAACGGGTGTCGCAAGGAGTACTCGTCAGCGTCGTGGTGGAGCTTGTCGGCCTACAAAAGGATAAAACCATGTTAACAATCATAATTGTAATGAAAAATAACAAAGTCTTCAAGTGAACTTACTGTGAACTGCATGATCCAAGTCTTCGTAGGCCCGGTGGTGGTGTAAGGGTAGATCGCATGAACAGCGGGGAGCCCCGGTAGCCTCATCACGTGAGCGAATCACGCAGTGAAGTCCTCCCTCCATCCACCAGTAGCATCCACAGGCCCAACAGCCTCTTCGGCCAATGGTAGCCCTAGCAGGCACGAGACGTCCTGCAGCGTCGGTACCATCACCCCACAAGGAAGATGAAAGGTGTGTGTCTCAGGACGCCACCGATCCACCAAAGCAGCTATCAGGGACCGGTCCGCATACCACCGTCTCGCCTGGTCGTGCTCGTCGGCACACGCCTCAACAAGCCTGCAAATCGTGATCAGGCCAGACTCATGCAACCTGCATACCATCAAGTATAATATTAGTGTCAAGTATAATATTAGTGTCATAAATCAAAAGAGTATAATCGTACCACTGGACGTGTCACGGATCGACACGCAACAACTCGCGCGACGGGCGTGGACGAAAGGTGGTAAGCTGAGCACCCTGCACCGCCGATAAGTATGACATGTGCTCCCTGTCGACCGACCTGCTGAAAAGACCTGGTGTACCGTCCACCATACCTGCATGAATACATGAATACATTAATAAGCAATTTATAAGAAAAAAAACAAAACAACATGAACACATGACATAAATGGTCCATTATATCTCAACATTACAGAAAATGCACGTCTTAATTCAAACTACCAAACACAACATACAAATATCACAACAACATTAACATAGTTCATGTCTCACAATGATAAATATTACACGCACGACAAATGGCAACAACATAACAAATATTAAAAATATCGGATCACCGCTAGATTGAAAGGAGCAAAGAAAATAATCAAGCCATTGCATCGCCAGCGGACGACGTAGTCGCCGCACGAGAACATCTAGGACATGGTCGCCTCGTTGTTGTTCCTTCTCCCGATGGACGGCTGTCATCGGTGGCCTGTCCGGATAGACCCACACCTACGACGGTTGAAGTTTCTGAATTCTTCGGGCATTTTTGTATGTATGTCCGCGCTCATCGCATTTGATGCAATGTAGGGTCCTTCCCCTGGCCTCCCACTCGTCCATGTCATTTCTGATGCGTCTCGACTGACGCCGTCCCTTTTCCAGCATTAACTTTGATGGATCTGGAATGTAGAACACTCGTGGCCTCAGTGTTGTGTACGATCCAGATATCCCAAAACCATATATCTCCTCCTTCCTCGTATGAAAAATTGATTCTTTCCTGTAGTACGGTGACATAGATATCGGGAACTATGCCGCAATCCCCAGCTGCGACAAGGACATGTGAGCAAGGCAGGTGTCTAAGCTTCAGCTTCATACAGCTGCAACTACAACCACCCTCCGCATGAAGCACACATTCCTGCACAGCTTGAACACGGTTGATGCCGCGCCTTCTCCTGTCGACACACATGATCTCATACCTATGAACTTGGGTTCCTTGGGGGATTACTTTGTGCTTCATAGCCTTTAGAATTTTGTCTTGCATATATTTCGTCACCACATTACCAAATGCAATGTTGTTATCGGCCATCAAAGGGGAAATTTTCTTAAATCTGTCCCTAAAGTATGCCTGAGTGCCATGAAAGATAAATTCCACAATACCCACCAATGGAAGCCCCCGAACTCCTCGCATCACCCAGTTGTAAACCTCGGCCAGGTTGGTTGTCGTTATACCATATCGAGCTCCGTCAGTGTCTACAACAGAGACCATTTTTCTTTCGGTTCATATCCAGTGGGAGAAATTACGTATTGATGGTGCGGACCTCCTTCTCATTGTTGGCGGGTCATTATGCAACGGACCAAGAGGTACTACAGGCTCGCCATCCTGTGGCCAACAAGATTGCT
The DNA here is from genome assembly GCA_019925245.2 of Oryza australiensis. Lineage (NCBI taxonomy): Eukaryota > Viridiplantae > Streptophyta > Magnoliopsida > Poales > Poaceae > Oryza > Oryza australiensis. The sequence continues at coordinate 1,013,268 of JAIFGZ020000604.1, read as the reverse complement.
CATCGGTTTGCTTCGTTGTCAGCTCATCCAACCTTCTCCACATCTCATTGATATTTTTCTCTTGATTCTGACCACATAGCCTCTTGAATAGATCCATCAGGTGCTTGTTCTTGAATTGTTTGTAGAAATTGGCTCCCATATGCCGCATGCACCACCTTCTCCGAACATCATGCCACCTAGCTAGAAGTCCCCTCTCCGGCCAACCATTCTGAAGATAGTCGATTGCCCTCAGCATGCCTGCATGACCATCATGAATGAGACAAACATTGGGCCTCATACGAATGACTTGGCATCGAACTCTCTCCAAGAATCAATACTAGCTTTTGGTATTCTCACTCTCGACAAATGCAAACGCCATAGATAACACCTGGTGGTTCCCATCTGCTTCAATCGCTGTCAGTATCTGACCTCTGTATTTGCCTGTCAGAAAGGTTCCATCTATGCATAGCACAGGGCGACAGTGCAGAAATGCATTGATGCAAGCACCAAGCGAGAAAAAGTCTCTTTGCAGCACGCTCTTGCTCGATTCAGGAGATGATGGAAAAGTCTGAATGTCGTAGTAGGTATTGGGGTTTCTGTGAGCAATTGTGGCTAAAAGACGAGGTAAATTATCATACGATGCTTCAAATTTGCCATACCTCATCTCCAATATCTTTTGTTTCGCCCTCCAAGCCATGGAATAGCTGATAGTATACTTGAATTTGTTTCCAATATGCCTAATAATGTAGCCTGGTTCAAAGTCCGTGTTTTTAACCACATTGTTGTACATCTCACCGGCAACAAACGCCGAGGTGATGTTGCGGTGGTACTTATCTACCCCCAACAACAGACATGTGTGCTCACCATCAATGCTCACTTTCCAATAGTCATTCCATTTCCCCTTGTATGCATGAACGCGCCACGAACAATCATCCTTCATGCACTTCATATCATACACATAGTTCATAGACTTCACCACTCTAAACTCTCTATGCAAAGGGACCGCCCAATGCTTCACCGCCTCTTTCATGTCTTCCTTATGAGCATATCTAGCACCCTGGATTACCTCGTTATCCTTGTATTCAAATGAGAGAAATCAGCTTGTTCCCAATCCACGGGCATGACATCTTCTTCCTCGTCCGATGATTCATCGCCCTCCGCCTGCTCATTTTTAGAATCCTCCCTCTCCAATTTCTTCAACAATTGCTTCGATTCTCTCCCCCTCGTCCGCCACGCCAATCGCCTCCTCCAAGCTTGCTTCATTGCTCGAACCTTCACCATACTCTGTTTGAATTGTATTACTGCTATCGATTTTGTGCAATGCCACAAAGTTAACAATGGGCCATGAGCTTTCAAGTGCAATGTCCACATAACGTCTCCACGACTTAGTGTTATCTATAGGCTTAAGTTCCCAATAATATCCTTCTGTTGCACGACTTACTACAACGGATAGAGACATTATGTTCACTCTTGTATCTGCTTTAAATCCACGTAGCAACCAACTATCGACTGACTCAAATGTTTTATCGTCTGGCCTATCGATGCCCTTCGATTTCATCCTAAATTCTGACAGATCTACACCTTCTGGACCGTATCTAACGTTGCCTTCACCGTGAACTATCTGAAATATGACCTTACTTGCCATAGTGCCTCACAAACAAATTAAAACTGAGTTTATTCCATATACAAATATGTTGCCTAGATGATTATGTGCCTAAGTTAATTTCTTTAACAATATGTTCTCTGGTTTACATCTTAAAATATCCCGAATCGGTTTGTTCATTTGATCTACCACCAATCGTACCTCTTTCTACATATGTTCATCTAAATCTGACAAATTTTCTAAACTAAATTAAATTAAATCGTACTTTATATCTAAACATATTTAGATTATCAACAAAATTATACGCACGATTATCCAAATCGGTTTGTCCTAGATCACATTGGCTAAAATAAACCATGTCCTCATTTTAACATCTACATGATAGTGCTTAACATCTATTCACATAATATACACATAGATCCGAATATATTCTACCTAAGTTGATCTAAATATTCTACCTAAGTTGATCTCAATTAAATCATCAAAGTTGATCTAAATTAAATCATCTATTTTACAAATCTAAAACTAAATATTCAATAACTATTCAAATATTAAAAAATTTCATTTTAGCTAATATTACATTTACAAACTAACTAACAAAAAAAGTACGACGGGATAGCATTTACCTCGGATGGAGTACGCAATCCGCCAGGGCTTCGCTGCTCTCCTTCCTTTTCCTCAACCCTCTCTCTCTTCTTTTTTCTGGATTTCGGAGGCTGCAAATGAGGTGAAATTCATTGACTCGGCTTATATACTGCCCAGCCTAAAAAAGCCCTTCCAGAGAGCGAGAAGGGCAAAAAACGCCCTCTAGAAGGGCGGGAAGGGGGCCGCCTGCAAAAAAGCCAGGGCGGCCGCTCTTTTTGCAGGTGGCCCCCTGTTTCAACAGGGAAAAACGCCCTTGGTATGGGTGGGAAGGGCCTCTTCGCAAATTTGCCGCTGCGACGGCGCCAACGGCCATCGCCACGTCGGCAAAACGCCCTCAGGAGGGCGTTTTTTAAATCTCGCCCTCCCAGAGGGCAGGAGGAGATTAGATTTGAAATTTTTCAAAATGGAAAATTAGTTTTGTAAATCTTTAAAAGAAATTAAATATGCCAAGAATTCCAGCTCTCTCTCCCTCTTCCTCTTTTAATTTCCACATGCGGCCCAGCCAGCAGCAGCCCAACTCCGGACCGAAGTCCATTTTCCCTCCCTCCCATCTTTTCCCACCTTCGCGCTCCCATTTGGACTGCCGGACCGAGGGCCGCCGCCTCCTTCGAACCGCGCCCATACGAGAGCAACAGCGACAGACCACCGGGTCATCCACCTCTGTGCCCGATGCGTCATCGTCGTCGTCCTTGCCGAATTTCGCTGCCTGCATGATCCCCGTCCTCGCTACCCTTTTCCCAACAGTCACCGGGCGCCCACGCCATCCACGCCGTCCTTGCGCAGCAAGGAGAGAGCGGAGGCTGCACCGTCCACCCCAATAAATACGACGGACCGGGACGCCTCAGCCGGCCATCCCTGCCCTTCGACTGGCCACCATAGCCACGGCTCCCTCTCCCTCTCGACCTCGTCCGCCGTAATCCCCCACCCCTCTTTTCCTCTTTCTCCAATCCCCGTCGGTAGACGACGATCACAGCAACGTGGAGCCGGAGCGAGGAGGGGAAGCCGCCGGAGCCACCATTTAATGTCGTCGCCATCTCCGGCCGTCGCACGGTGAGCACCTCACTCTTTCCCCCTTTTTCCTCTCACTCTCTCCCAACCGCCATGGTCCTCGTGCACGTGCCGCCCTAAGCTCACCGCGCCACTTTCCAACACCGTCCCCCTCCCATGCTGCTGCAACACCGTCTCGCGCTCGACCTAACCCAGCCAAACGGAGTGATGCAGAGTAAAGGAGGAGGGGTAAAACCCCTACCCTCTCTGACTGCCATGTGGGCCCCCTCTCTAATGAGTGATTAAACACTAATGAAAATAATTAGCTTAATTATATCCTCTAAATGTTACACTAACATGTAGGATCCAATCATTAAGAAAACATAATTAAAATTCGTTTATACTTATGTGTCGCCGACATCTGGGCCTCGGGCCATTAACCCGGTCGATTATACCAAGTCATCTTTGACCCGGCCCCACCTACGAGTGACTAAGGGTTTTTAGAAAAATAATCGGAAAATCAATTTGAAACCCGTGGGACCCACCTATCAGGTAGAAAAAACCTCAGCCACTAAAAGACAAAATAGTGCATAGTACCTTTATTCGATTTAATTCAAATTTGAATCTTTAAACCTTCATAACTTCTTCATCTTATGTCCAAATCCAATGAAACTTTCACCTGAATTCATTTAAAATGAAGACCTACCCATTGGCACTGGTTTGGCATTTTTCTCATTTTATTTGGTGTTCATTCTCTTTTCGGTTAGTCATAGGACCATATTTTGAATTTGTCGATTCATCGTTAGTTATGTTTGCGAAGACGAACCTGTTAACACAGAGGAGGAGGTCGCTGTAGCTGAGCAAGGCTAGTCACCACGTCCCATCCTTTGAACATGTTGATCCTATTGCGAAATGTTTTTTTGTATCTAAAATTTGCATGCTATGTTAAAATGTGTTCCTATATTATTGTGTGTGCCTATCCTTTGATATTGTTGTCCTGTACCTTGATGTCATACACTACTTTATGTCCCTATTCAATTATTGACAAACGCTTAGTCATGCTTAATAGAGTATCCATACCTTATATTATGAACGGGAGTAATCACTTCTTGTAGGGAGTGGTTACATTTATGCAAGTGAAGACATGAAATGCCACCTGCGAGCCATTTGTGAAATATTTGAGAAAAACCAAGGTTAATGAACAAAACTATTTTCGGCTAGGATGGCAAGAATTGAATTGGGTGGTTCCTAGCAAAGGCTATAGTCAACTCTGGCCAAGTAAGGACCGAGTCAAGAAAACAGGCAGGAAACGATCAGAGCTACACCCACATTTCTTGACTATATATAGACCTAGTGGATTATGTGATTTTAGTACGGCGGCACCCTAGCCATGGCCGGTTCTGAACACTATGCGTTGAATTGAGAATGAAGAAAGAGGACGGTGGACGTAATACTGACATGTCAAGTAAAATAAACCCTTGTTTGCTTCCCTTTCCTTTGAAATCTTGGGTCCAAGACTCCCACAACTAGCGCCAGGGGATGCATGGGGGCTCATAGTCTTTGAAGTGGGTGCCGCAATGCTAGAAGATCTAAAAAACTGGGTCGTGATTTGTCTCATTTGTTGGGACGAGGTTCATGTGTTGGGCATGTCCCAAATTGTGGGTATAGCGTACATCCACTGCAGTGTGAGTAGACCAATCTATTCGAATAGTTGTGCTTGCGGTTAGTGAGCGTCGAGACTTGTACTATTCTTGACCAGACACATAAACTATAAACTGGCTAGGATGGGTGAAAACTTGGATGAACCTTCCCGGAAGGGGGGAAGGGGTGTGTGTGTGTGTGTGTTTAGATAATTTGGACCATGAAGGCAAACCAACCCAAGTGGAGCTTGGCAAGGTGGACACCGCCTTCGTGGAATGATTACACCACTCGAACAAGGATGAACTTTTTTGAAAATTGCCTAAGTCATAGGCTTGCGAAATGATTTGATAAAACTGGCTTTACGCAAATAACCCTAAAACCACATTTGAACCCTGTGTGCATTAATCATGTTGTAGTGGTGTCTTGCGAGTACATTATGTACTCACTATATCTATTTTCCCCCTTTTTAGAGTTAGATTCTGTAAATGAACCGTGCGAGCAGCTCCCAGGGGAAGAAGAACCAGTGGAGGCGCCATAGGTCCTAAGTCCCCTATCGATGCCTATGGACAGACGTAGGGTCGCCACGGCTTAGCTTCCACTATCTAATCTATCTATTTTGCTATTCTAAGTAATCCAATTAGGCCCCTAATGGGCAACCTTTTGTACCCCAGGATTGTAAGACTTTAAGACGTTAAAGGCAATGTTAATAGCACTGTTATGTGTGTATCAATCTACTGATCTAGGGAATTGGTACAGACTACACATGAGGTTTTCGGTCTCAAAAACCGGGGCCTGACAGCTAGCGAGAATGAAGATCTTAGATTGTTTACTTCATTAAGTACTTGGGGCTATATTCAGTTTGATGATCTTTGTACACTCAACTGTTGAGTGAAAAAATATTTGCTAGATTTGAATTTGAATTCACATAGTTTTCATGTTAATGGAAATTATGATAATAAAGGGGGGTATAATGTGCATAGGGCATATATTTTTTCGAATTTGAATATACATCCTTTTCATGATGGGATGTACCTAGAGGACTGCATACGTATAAATAAATCTTTATCCAGTTTCTCTAGTTGTTTACATGAGTTACGGCTTGGTTGGCAAGAAGGGAAGTGTTCTGGTCCGAGTATAGAAGATTTTAGAATCCAACCCATATGGCCATCAAGAAGCCCACCTCACCCTATATTGTGAAAATAAAAATATGTTCATCGGACTTAATGATAAGGTGAAATCCGCGACAGTTTCCAACGAAGAAGGTGACGATGATAAGGACATCACAACCTTAGATATGACCATAGCTATCTTATGTATTCATCAAAAAAAGGTGTATATTTTTCATGTAAGAATTACATATTTGAATAAACATTACTGCACCATGAGTTTTGTGTGTTCTAATTTGTAGAGGCACTTGCTTGGGTAAAGGGAAAGAGATCGAGCACAAGAAATACATGGATGATCAAAGAAGTTCATTGGGGACCAAACCAAGACCTTCCACAAGTCTACTCCATCATTACCATGTCACTTTTGGTCCATAGAAGACAATATATGAAGTTTTGAATATTTTGGATTCGGATTCGGGCCTTTTTACAACATCAACTCAAACAGACCTTGCCACTGATCCACAAGGACTCTTGGGGCCCTATTAACGACCAAATTTGGTAAGCAAATCCCCGAGTTTGAAGCAAGGATTGAAGCGGAATCGAGGGAGCGCATGATTCTCAGAAACAGTCTGCGTTGGCTGAGTCCGAATCGGCTAAGGAGCCAGTCGACTGAGTCCGAGTTGGACAAGATAGCCGATAGCCGATTCCGATTTGGAAAGGCAGATGAGACTAATTCTAGGAGGTAATGTTTAAGATCATTGTTGGATTTGGTTTTCAGTGCTTTAGAGATATTGCCATCTACGGATAAAGTCTTGAAAAGACAATTGTATCTATTAATTAGGATATTTGTATAGATTTGTTGCGGATAATGTGTATAGGTGTCATATACCCAAATTCTACGGTCAACCAAATTTCTGTCGAATAAAATAAAAGTAAGGTTTCTCAATTTTGGGAGCCAAAAATTTTCTTTTATAAACCTAGTGGGAATAACCTAGACTTTTGTATTATAAACAATATTTTGGAACGAATTAAAAACTTTTTCACTTAAAACCTAGGACAAAAATGCAAGCTCATGAAGAAGCATGCATGCTAACATAAAGCAGCTTTGACTTATGTTATTTACGTATATTCGGATTTTCAAAAATGCATCACTTTATAGGCCATATAGGCATAGCTTGAACGACTGAAATTTTCGAACCAAATCTATGACAAATTTGAGATGCTAGCATGTGAACCTAGAATTTAGATCAAAGGTCAATATCTCAGCCCAAGGTAAAATTTAAATAAACCCCAATGACCATTTTAGGTGAAACCGCAGAGCAAGGGCAACTATACATAGGAGGGATACCCTAATCTTCTAGGTCAAACCAAATAAGATAAATTCATGGAAAAATTCATGTAGGTGCTAGATGTTGTACACAATTTAACATAATTTTTGTGCAATCTAAATCACTAAGTTTGATGCCCAAACAAATTAGGCAAAACAGTTGGATATTAGGGTAAATAAAATCCTTATCGGCTAAAACGACAACTTTTTTAAAAGTCTATTAAAATGCACATAAATGTACCTGGGAAATAATTTATTCAAATACTAGTTTGATTAACATGAATAAATATATTTTTTCCAGAATGTTTGTCTTTTGTTTAAACCTTCTAAAAATTCAAACTAATCTCAGAATACCCTATCTTTAATTAATTTTTGGGAACAAACCACTAATTATTTTTTGAGTGCAACCAAAGAAAATGAAACCTAGGGATGACCGTCTACCTTCATTAAAAATTTCATGAATTTACCATGCCTACAGAATAAGTTATTGAGCTCCAAAATTTAGGAAGAAGAATAATTACGAAAATATAGTTAAAATCACTTTCACTAGAGTTCCTACCCATATCTTTCTCATTTGCGTAACCCTCCACGCAGTGACCCCACCTGCCAGCCACTGGGGCTTGCTCCACTCAAGTACAAAGTGACCCACTGCTTGGGAGCTGCCAGAACAGAGGAGAGAAGCCGAGGACACGCGCTAGCCCCACAACTGACCGCCCAAGCCGCACCGCGCCAGCTCAACCTCTCCCATTTGAAAAACCCTCTCACCACCACATTCTATATCCTTCGCTCATCACAAGAAACGAGAAAAAATACCTCGGAATCGCCAGGAACGAGCTCTAAATGTTCATCACCCGAAGGTGTTCAATAGCTTTCATGATCAATCCGGTGAGCTTGGCTGCAACCCATTCCCGGGAACACAATCCTCTTACTATGCCTAATACAGCCATGCATTTTGTTTCCTAGGTTGCGATGATCGAGATCGCCGGAGTGTGGCCCTCGTTGTCCCGAGCGCCTCAGCCACGACATCATTGCCGTTCCGGTCGATTGGGTGAAGCTCAGTCCGAGCCACCGCGCCACCATCATCACCACGACCTGCTCTCCGAAACCCCTCAAGAATCTTGGCCGAAGATGCCGCAAGTGGGGAGATCGAGCTCGTCTTCTCCAACCCTGCCATTGCGCTTCCACCCTCGATTTCTATCAAACCAGTGAGTTTTCCATCGATTCCTGGCAGTAGTAGCATCTTGGGATGATGTTCCACCTGCCGGATGTGAAGGTTTAAGCATGCATGCTGCAGATCAAGACGTCGCCGTCACCCCGAAGTTCTTTCTCCGCCGACGCACCGTTCCGCAAGGCAGCCACCTTGCCAGAGCTCGCCAACCCCTGCAAACAGCTCGGTGAGTCTCCTGTAACCATTAGGACACACCTGCATGCATATCTCTAGCAAAATCGAGGCCCCAAAGCAACGTGCAGTGGAGGCCTTGCACAGCCGCCACTCGGACTAGCCTCCAGCGATGATCCGGCCACCTCGATGGATGAAACAACCACCTACGGATGCGCAAGAGGCCCACGCATAATTTTTCTTTTGGTCGCCCGATGATATTAGCCACCGTTTGCCGCCGGCGAGCTCACTCGTGCTGCAGCCATGTCTCCCTGCCTGTAGACACAAGCCAAGGACTAGCGTTTCAAAATTTGAACAACTCCAGGGATCAATTCACATATAGCAGCCCCTGGACTGCGGGTTGATTCCAGGAAAGAGTAGGTTCCTTTTTGAAAAACAATCACCAGATTGAAATGTGATTCAGATGTTTTTCTATTAAACTAAGGATGCTAACTTATAAATTTATAAATTCCATAGTAAATTCATTATAACTCATTTTAGGGTGAGACAAATTTCTATGAACACATAAAAATATGAACCTTACTTTAGAGATATAAAATTTGCTACTCACTGTACAAATTTTATCTCTAAAATTTTTCTAAGTTAAGTAACCCATAGAGCTGTCACAAACTTCTAAAATATATAGAAAATTCAATTTAACTTATTTTTGGGCAAACGCAAATTCCACAGATCCATCAACTTACACAATTTATTTAGGAAAAATAAAAACACAGAGTTACTTAGTACTAAATACCCCTAAAACTATTAATATTAAAATAAGGTATTATAAGCAGGCTGAACTTCAGAGATTTATTTAAAATTCATCTTAACTCCTTTTGGAGTGAACTCAAGTTCTGTAGATTCACCAAAACACATATTATCAAATTATAAAATAAAAACATCTTCTTACTGTGTAGAAACATCACTCAAATATTTAAATAAGAAATAAACCCTTTTATCTACCCTCCAACTTTCAAAATTTGTAGAAAGTTCACCTTTAATTCATTTTGAGTAAACCAAGTTTCTATTTTCTATAGGACCAGAAACTAAAGAACTTTCATTAGGAAAAATAGAATATGGTCACTCATATGCCAAATATGTCATAAGCCTTCCAAAGAGAAACCTAGGTACTAAGTAGCGTAGTTAAGTACTATATGTATATATGTAAGTATAAATAAATGTATATGCCCATTTGCCCCAAATAAAATCTAATTAATACTTGGTAAACCAGAGGAGCCTTAGTTTCATCCTCAATCACTAGAAACTTGATGCACTTAATTTATGGAATAAGCTCTAGGGACAATATAAGGTATTGCTAGTCTACACTAGAGCACCTTTAGTTGTAAAATAGGACCATTAGCTCATGAACTAAAACTGGTTTAGCTAGCCAAAATTTATTCTTTGTTCACCTAAATATAGGAGTAGCAATGTTCTGGACCTATCACCCTTAGGTTATGCATATATTGGACACTATAGGCTTAAAACACGTTATAAATTTGTAAAATACATAAGAAATTCACAACAACTATAAAAAATGTGAAACCAAAAATGTTAGCCTTAGAAAACCTATCTACACCCCTCTCTGTGAAATCAAATTTACCAAAAATCAAATTATAGAGCCCTGTCCAAACAGCTCCTAACCCGATGCCGACACAACCCGATCAAACTTCTAAAATGAGTAGCTCCTAAACGGGATAGGATAATTAGAAATTCTTTCACCTGAAATCATTAAAGATCGGTACCTATTCAATCTGCAAAAATCATGCATTTTAGAGCATTTTGGATTTTTCGCATATTTCGGTATTTAATCGCATAACGTATATTTTGTATAGATGATTGCTTGAACGGTGAAGAAGAGAATAGGATGCTGACATTTTCCAGGCAAGTCCCACCTTCCTCTCTTTGATCACCTTAATCCCATGTTTTGGAGGTTATTGAAAATGATTGCAAACCTTGCATGTCGATTTGTATGATAATAAATTTAAAATCTTGATAAACTTATTAGATAAACTCCTAATACTTGCATATTACCTTAGCCCTACATATGTCCATAGCCTTCATTCGTAACCTTAGAAAAAATATGATCATAACGCCTTATGTCAATAGTTTTGATGTCTAGAGTACTATGATGCTTAGCCATGCTTTAAAATATTTTTTTCAACATTATGGGCTCATCACAAACATGAAAACCATTTTTCTTAATAATCTGGACAGAACTCAAACACTTGTGGTTTTGACAAATAAAATGGTGAAAAACCTAGATTTTAGGTTTGGGCCACAAGTGGTACACATATGGTGATTAGTTGTGCACCGATAGGTGGAGAGTGTGCCCAGACCGACTTAAGGACTTCACTCAACGTATGTTCATTTCGTATACAGTACAACCACATGTGCCAGTATAGGATAGTCTAAACCAAATAAGCTATTTAGCGACTAGCCTTGCACTCCGGTAGGCCGGTGTGTATGGGTTCGGAATTGAAGGGTAACGCGGAAGCTACGCTAGCCAAAAACAAAAATTTCTACTGTGCAAACCAGGAACACTTGCAAGTAAGGGCCGATAGATCGTTACCGATTGGAGTAGAGTGCAGCGGAATAGCCAATCAGGGCAATCCGATCCGGAACAGTGTAGCCGATGACAGCCGATTCCTGGGGACAGCCGATTCACCAATCAGCCGATTCGCAGAAGCCGTAGCCGATCCGCAGATGCCGTAGCCGATTCACCCACAGCCGATGAACAGCGTGCAACGTAGCAGCGCCTCTACCGGTATCCACACGTCCGGGGACAGAACGCCGAACACACGTGTGCTAGCACGCGATGCAAGGCTAGGGTTTGGCTCGAAAGTTGGGAGGGTTTCCGTGGAGATTGATCTCGGCGACTTCTGTTGCACGCGATGCAATTGACGTGTCGCAGCTCTCCACCCCTCCCTCCTTTATATAGAGTTGGCCGACTGGGACTAGTGGCCGATCAGGACTCTACTTTGAATCGGATCCTATCCGAATCTCACAGAGTTGGCTGCCCATACGTCGTAAGCCCATAGGACTCTATCCGATCGGATCCCTATCCGATCAAGCCGTATCCGAGTCCAACTCGAATGCCTGTTCTTATCCCCTTAAGCGTGCGACCCTGTAGGTTCAGGTATACTCGGTTTCGGCTATAGTCTAACTTAGCCGACCGTCGGCTCGAGTCCAACTCAGCCGACCGTCGGCCGAGTCCAACTCACCGACACTCAACATGGCGCCTAGCAAGACATATTGACACCATAGTATACAAGAATATAATATCGGCTCAACCCGTAATGTGTACACAAATCCCTTTGCCTCACGATACCGTTAAGCTATAGGCAAGATGTGTGCCATCCCTTCAATAGCTTAACCATTCACTCGAACCGTATTGGATTATCGTCCGTTGATTGACTCCTCAATCAACTTAGCATGGCCATGCATTTCCATAATCCATTACCTCGAGGGGCCTGAGATATCTCTCCAAAGGAGGGGCAAATTCCATCTTGATCACTCACATCCCACTCCATGTTTCATAGCAAACCCGAAAACTACCTTTATAACTACCCGCATTACGGAATAGCGTTTGGTAGTCCCAAAGTAGGCTACTATACATGTTGGAATCGATGGTGATCTCAGTCTAAGGACTTTGTACCAACACTACTCGAGACCAACTAATGGCACATTAGTTCCCGTAGTGTCTCATGGTGGGTCTATCCAACAATGTGTTCTCCAACACATATGTCCATGTTTATTGATTTGGTATCTTCATACCCATGATCTATGAGACATGATCATCAATCAATAAACATGCCGATCTTAGAATCATATTTGTTCCAACAATATGACATATGATCGGGATCGTTTAGAAATAGATTCATACATAAAGAGTCTCATAAATAAGTCACGTACTTATTGATCAATATAAGATGTCTATTTCATGGAACCGAATAACACTTTATTCATAAATACATAAACATTGACGTGATATCCAACATCTCCATGTTGCCTCTAGGGCATATCACTAACAATCTCCCACTTGCACTAGAGTCAATCATGTAAGTATCTAATACCCATTGCTTTGTGTGCGCCTCATGCTTCGGTGAGGAGAGGTTTTGTCGCGGATCGGCTATGTTGAGATCCGTGTGCACTTTGCATATCTTGACATCACCTCTGTCCACAATCTCGCGGATGAGATGATATCGCCGAAGTATGTGTTTGGACTTCGATGTGACCTCGGCTCTTGGCTTGCGCAATGGCTCCACTATTGTCACAATAGAGAGACATTGGACCAGCGTACTAGTCATCACACCAAGCTCGAAACGAATTTCTTGATCCAAACAGCCTCCTTTGCGCTTCCGAGCAAGAATGTACTCGGCCTCCGTTGTAGAATCAGCAACGTATCCCGCTTGGAACTCTTCCACGATGCGCCTCCGTTCGGCGTAACACGAACCCGCATTGCGATCTATAATCATCCTTGTCCGTTTGGAAGCTAGCATCGGTGTAACCACTTACAACGAGCTCTTCTTCACCTCCATAGACTAGGAACATATCCTTAGTTCTTCTCAAGTACTTAAGGATATTCTTTACTGGCAATCCAGTGACCTTCACCGGATCTCGACGGTATATGCTTGTAGCACTCAAAGCGTACGAGACATCCGGGCGTGTACAAAGCATGGCATACATGATGGATCCAATTGCCGAAGCATATGGAACCATACCCATCTTATTCCGCTCATCATGTGTCCGAGGACACCGATTCTTGCTAAGATTAATGCCATGTGACATGGACAAGAAACCTTTCTTGAAATCATGCATATTGAACCTTTTCAACACCTTGTCAATGTATGTACTTTGGCTTAATCCAATTAGCCTCTTGGATCTATCTCTATAGATCCGAATGCTAATATATATCTTGCATCCCCTAAGTCTTTCATGGAAAAACTATTTTTCAATGAAGACTTGACGGATTCAAGCATAGGGATATCATTTCCAATCAAATATGTCATCCACATATAAGATTAGAAATACAATTGCACTCCCACCGACCTTTTTGTAAACACAGGCCTCTTCTTCGTTTTTGATGAAACCAAACCCTTTGATTACTTCATCAAAACGAATATTCCAACTCCGAGATGCTTGCTTCAATCCATAAATGGATTTCGTAGCTTGCATATCTTTCCAGCGATTCTGGATCGACAAAACCCCGAGGTTGTATCATGTATACATCCTCGCTTAGGTTTCCATTTAGGAAAGCTGTTTTGACATCCATCTCGCCATATCTCATAGTCGAAATATGCAGCAATCGCTAGGATAATCCGAATAGATTTAAGCATTGCGACGGCGAGAAGGTTTCATCATAATCAACTCCTTGAATCTGTTTAAAACCTTTCGCCACCAATCGCGTCTTATAGATGTGAACATTTCCATCCATATCGGCCTTTTCTTAAAAACCCATTTGCACTCAATGGTTTTGACACCATTAGGTGGATCAACCAAGTTTCAAACTTGATTGTCGTACATGGATTCTATTTCGGATTTCATGGCTCCAAGCCACTTGTTGGAATCGGGTCCCACCATCGCTTCCTCATAGGTCTTAGGTTCATCGTTGTCCAACAACAATATATCACGTTGTTCCACACTGTGTACACATCGGCGCACGACGTGATCTTTCGGACCTCCGTGGGGCTGGTGTATCTACAACCGGTGGCGCAACTCTTTGCTCCTCCTGTTGTGGTTCCGTGGTCGCCGAAATATTTTCTCGGTGTTTCTTGAACTTCTTCAAGATGCACCGCTCCCACTAACCCTTCTTGAAAGAAACTCTTTCTCCAAGAAGACACCGTGTCTGGCGACAAACACTTTGCCTTGTTCCCGATTATAAAAGTAATATCCCTTGCTTTCCTTAGGATATCCCACAAAGAAGCACTTGTCGATTTGGGTGTGAGCTTGTCGACCGTAAACGTTTTACATAAGCCTCACATCCCCAAATTTTGAGAAAAGACAAACTAGGGGGTTGCCCTGTCCATATCTCATATGGTGTCTTTTCAACCGACTTAGATGGAACTCTATTTAGTGTGAGCGCAATGCTTTCAAGAGCATATCCCCGTAAGGATAACGGAAGATCACTTTGGCTCATCATCGACCGCACCATGTCCAACAAGGTGCGATTTCTCCGTTCGGACACTCCGTTCCATTGTCGAGTTCGGCGGAGTCAACCGTGGAACAATTCCACAATCTTTCGATGATTACCAAACTCTTGGCTCAAGTATTCCCCTCCACGATCCGATCGTAGAAACTTGATTGTTTTCCCTAAATGATTCTCGTACTTCATTCTGGAATTCTTTGAACTTTTCAAAGGATTCGGACTTATGCCTCATTAAGTAGATATAACCATATCTACTAAAGTCATCGGTAAATGTAATGAAGTACGATAACCACCTCTCGGCCGTTGAGCTCATTGGTCCACATACATCGGTATGTACGAGTGCCAACAAGTCACTTGCTCTTTCACTGTGTCCCGTGAAAGGTGCCTTTGTCATCTTACCAAGTAAACAAGACTCACATGTCTCAAATGATTCAAAATCAAAAGAGTGAAGCAATCCATCCTTATGGAGCTTCTCCATGCGTTTCTTATTTATATGGCCTAAGCGACAATGCCGGATAAACGTGGGGTTTATATCATCGAGAGTTGCCTTTCGTATTAATGTTATAGATGGGAGACGCTTCAAGATTCAAAACGTATAATCCATTCACCAATGGAGCATGAAAATAGAACATATCTTCGAGATATATTGAACAACCATTGTCCATTGATCTAAAATCATATCCTTCCGCTTGCAAACATGAAGCGGAAATAACGTTTTGACATAGTGTTGGAACACAATAACAATTATTCAATTCCAAAACTAATCCTCGAAGGTAGATGAAGTGGTACTCGTGCCGACAAGCGTAGCAACGCTTGCTCCATTGCCGACGCGCAGTTCACCTCGCCCCTTCTCAATCCTCTACTTCTTCTCATTCCCGCAACGATTTGCAAATATGAGCTACCGATCCGGTATCAAATACCCAAGAGTCGTAGGTGAAGTAGCAAGATTAATGTCTATAACATTAATACCTGAAGCAGAAGTCGTACTTTGCTTCTTTTTGAGATCCTCCATGTACTTCTTGCAGTTCCTCTTCCAATGGCCTGTCTCCTTGCAATAGAAGCAAACGGCATCTGATGCCGCCGACCCCTTCTTGCCCTTCTTTGCATTGGAGGCACTCGCGATCTCATCGGGAGTTAACTTCCTCTTGGTGCAAAGTTTCTTGACAGGTGGTTTGCGCTTTGCCTTCTGCATCATCATCACATGATGACCGTTTTTCTGGATACTCTCCTCAGCTGTCTTTAGCATCCCATGCAATTCAGCCAAGGTTCTATCCATATTGTTCATGTGATAATTCAATATGAATGGCTCGAAGCTCGGAGGGAGCGACCGGAGAATCACATCGCAGCCAACTCTTGGCTAAGGGAAAACCTAGTTTTTCCGGACTCGATATAGCCAATCATCTTTATCACATGCGGATCGGCGGGATTCCCTCAACAAGCTCGCACGCAAACAAGGACTTTGAGGTGTTGAACCTCTCGGCCCGAGCTTGGTTCTCAAACATGCCACGCAAGGCCCGAATAATAGTGTGAGCATCGCTGCTCTCATATTGCTTCAAGCTCGGGGACATTGTAGCAAGCATGAGATAGCTTATATCTAGGGCATCATTAGTGTGCTTCTCGTAAGCTCTCCGTGCGTTGCAAGTGGCATTATTTGGCAAATCCTCGGGATAGGGTACTTCAAGAACGTACTCCTTACGCTCTTGCTTGAGAACAATTCTCAAGTTGCGATACCAATCCATAATGTTTGTTCCATTTAATTTTTCCTTTTCAAGAATAGATCGCAAATTAAAGGTACTGGGTGTAGTATTAGCCGCCATTTATTCTACAACGTAAAAAGCAAAGTTTAGCACAATGTTTATGCTATGTCTATTGTTAAACAATTTAACATTAGACTCCCATTACGTATTTTCCACCTTCCCTCTAGGTTACGTATTGGGTCAAGATCCACATGTTAATTAATTTTCTAGTGAGCTTTGGCATCACTGCTAGAAAATTAGTAACATCGATAAGCAACACCTTGCTAATCACATCTCTATATGACTCTTGTTGTTGGTGTGGCATCTCCATGCCCCGGCGCCAACCTATGCCCCAAGGCCCAAAACTGTTTTGATAGCCTTGTTAAGTAAACCAAATGCTCCCGCATGTATATGTCCGACATATACCCCTCGTGGTATGATAGAGAATGGCACTCTGCTTTGGCGGACCCACCATTGACGAGCATAACGGTGATGGGTGCAACATTTGGAAGGGCATCATTACTACTTAATTTTGCGAGGGATGCTATCCTATCAAACAAACATATCACATATGTTAGCAAGAAGAATAGCATATAGTGAAATAGTATGGCCCCCTTCACATGGTGATCTCCATCTCCATGCCGGTGTACAGATCTCCATCTTCATCACCATTCTTTCGAGTGCCGAATGCTTGATTTCTTCAAACTAAGCTACTACTATAGAAGCTCTAATTGAAGATTACATCGACTCGCAGGTCGTGAAAGAATATTACAAGCATTGCACGTATGAAAGAATATTACGGATTGCACATATGAAAGAATATTACATGCATCTCATGCATCTCATACATCTCATACATACAATAGGGCCATACCATCTCAAAGCATTCTCTCGCAAAAACAAGTTAGGCGTAGAAACGTTTTCTACTTATCGCAGAGCTACGGCATCGAGACGACCTATAAGGGGGTACGCACACGGCGGTCCCGGAACACCACACGAAATTCATAGATCCAATCTATGAATTCGCTTACGGAAACCATGTCGGCATAATCATATTATGCCGTCCCGATACACTATCAAGGGAGATGGTTTGCGTAGGCACGAGGCACAAACAAGATCGGACTACGAGATAGCTTCGGCATAATCACATTATACCGTTCCGATGCACTATCAAGGAACGCTATCTCGAACCCAACTCAAACCGAGTTATATGGAAATTGCTTCGACGTAATCACATTACGCCGTTCCGATACACTATCAAGGAACGCAATTACCATTAACTCTCCTCAACAGATCCCGTAAAACCGATTGATCTAATCAACCCGTGCGCAAAACTTGTTCCAGATCCAATCTAAAACCCGAACTAAGCAAGATTAGCTCGATACCACCGAAGGGTAACGCGGAAGCTACGCTAGCCGAAAACAAAAATTTCTACCGTGCAAACCAGAACACTTGCAAGTAAGGGCCGATAGATCGTTACCGATTAGAGTAGAGTGCAGCGGAATAGCCAATCGGGCAATCCGATCCGAAAGTGTAGCCGATGACACCGATTCTCGGGGAAAGCCGATTCACCAATCGCCCGATTCGCGTCCCGTAGCCGATCCGCGATGCCGTAGCCGATTCACCCACACCGATGAACAAGCATGCAACGAGCAGCGCCTCTACCGGTATCCACACGTCCCGGGACGAACGCCGAGCACACGTGTGCTAGCACGCGATGCAAGGCTAGGGTTTGGCTCGAAAGTGGGGAGGGTTTCCGTGGAGATTGATCTCGGCGACTTCGTTGCACGCGATGCAATTGACGTGTCGCAGCTCTCCACCCCTCCCTCCTTTATATAGAGTTGGCCGACCGGGACTAGTGGCCGATCAGGACTCTACTTTGAATCGGATCCTATCCGAATCTCACGAGTTGGTTGCCCATACGTCGTAAGCCCATAGGACTCTATCCGATCGGATCCCTATCCGATCAAGCCGTATCCGAGTCCAACTCGAATGCCTCGTTCTTATCCCCTTAAGCGTGCGACCCGTAGGTTCAGGTATACTCGGTTTCGGCTATAGTCTAACTTAGCCGACCGTCGGCTCGAGTCCAACTCACACCGCTGGCTCGAGTCCAACTCACCGACATCAACGGCGGCGCCTAGCAAGACATATTGACACCATAGTATACAAGAATATAATATCGGCTCGAACCCGTAATGTGTACACAAATCCCTTTGCCTCACGATACCGCTTAAGCTATAGGCAAGATGTGTGCCATCCCTTCAATAGCTTAACCATTCACTCGAACCGTATTGGATTATCCGTCCTTGATTGACTCCTCAATCAACTTAGCATGGCCATGCATTTCCATAATCCATTACCTCGAGGGGCCAGAGATATCTCTCCAAAGGAGGGGCAAATTCCATCTTGATCACTCACATCCCACTCCATGTTTCATAGCAAACCCGAAAACTACCTTTATAACTACCCGCTTACGGAATAGCGTTTGGTAGTCCCAAAGTAGGCTACTATACATGTTGGAATCGATGGTGATCTCGGTCTAAGGACTTTGTACCAACACTACCCGAGACCAACTAATGGCACATTAGTTCCCGTAGTGTCTCATGGTGGGTCTATCCAACAATGTGTTCTCCAACACATATGTCCATGTTTATTGATTTGGTATCTTCATACCCATGATCTATGAGACATGATCATCAATCAATAAACATGCCGATCTTAGAATCATATTTGTTCCAACAATATGACATATGATCGTGGATCGTTTAGAAATAGATTCATACATAAAGAGTCTCATAAATAAGTCACGTACTTATTGATCAATATAAGATGTCTATTTCATGAAACTGAATAACACTTTATTCATAAATACATAAACATTGACGTGATATCCAACATCTCCATGTTGCCTCTAGGGCATATCACTAACAGGAATAACCCAGAGGAATTTCCTTTTTACCCCGTCGTGGTAAAGGCGACTAAGTCTGTCCATGTCACGCCCAGAAATTCAAACCCGAATTTCCGATGCTATATGTGTATTAAAATCCCTGTCCAGGACCAGCCAGGGTACACATACGACAATTGTTGATATTACAGTTTCACGTCTTAGAAACAATAAAAAAGATTACAAAAGAGCAGCGGAAAAAAAGAAAAAGGGCCTAAGCCTAAGCTTGACGCTGGCCACGTGGCATCGACCACTCCACAGGCAGCTTCCAGAGTGTAGGACAAAGCCTACTCCACTTCATCTTCGTCTTCAACCTCTGGCTCAGGTTCTGGTGAAGAAGCAAGGATGAGTACTTCCACGTACTCAACAAGTCACGCCGGAAGAGGAGAAGAATGAATGCAGGGGAGAGAAAGGTCTGGCTAAGGTTTGCTTTTGGGCAAACGGCAGGAGTTTTTCCAAACAATACGAATTTTGAACACAGTCAAAACAACCATAAATTGGGTAATTAAAACATTTTGACTCCAACACTGTCCAACGTTATCCCCACGTTGCGACAGGCCCAAACCATCCACCTATACTAGTCATGTTCCAAAACTTAGGGTGTAAAAGTGTGAGACTAATCACGAGAGCTCGGTCGATTGCCCCATTACGCGGGCACGGCTATTCGAATATATTTACTCGATCGAGGTGTACAACTCGTACCCACAAGACACAGCCCCACAACACGGTTTCCCATGCGCCGGAATACCACCGCGGTACCCCGGAAAGGGAACTGTGATAGGACCTTTCGTATAACCCCCCTCTAACCAAGCAAACCCCACCAAGGTTTCGCCCCACTCCCGGACCCGGAGTGGGCAGCCCCGAGTGCCTCGGTGAATCCGGCAGCCAGCAGCCCTTATACCGGGCCGATCGAAACTCCATCCCGCTCACCCTTGCCGATGGGTTCGTCGCTAGGAGAGGCTACACTACGGGACCTACCTTACCCATTTCGGCTTGTGGTTTGCACGGTCATTCTCCCGAGGGTCCCGTGAACCGGTCCTTAATTGCCATGGGCGCCGCTAACCAAAACCATAGCGCCCACAGCCCACCATTTGTCATATTTTAGTTATTAGTCCGGTTCACTGAATCTATAACCATTAATCCTCCGAACATAAGGCCGGGAGAGATACATTAAGTGAAAAAAATGACCCATTTAGTGAGCTAGTGAAACTAAGCCAGGCTAAGCATAATCTAGTCCTGAAATCTAATCACATTATTTTCCCAAGTTTGATCAAAGGGTTTGGGGTGTCAAACCTAAGGCATAAACTAAGCATAAGGTGTATTATTTCCCATGAATTGACAATGTAAAGCACATGCAATTTCATAGAGTAAAACAGGTGTTTTAGAAAAATGGAAGCAATATGATCAATAATATAGCATGACTTGCCTTCCTCTTCGGCTTGGGGGACTTCCGCAACGACTTCAAAGTAAACCGGGATGGAGGGACTACCGGGATCTACACGGCAAACAAGCACTTCAACAAAATAGGCTAGAAAGCTACTAAAACAAGGAACAAAACCATTTTTAATGGATTCTTGGCATTTTTATGAATTTAATGAAATTTGAATGGGCTAAAACAGAGGTCGGATTGAAAAGATATGATTTTTAGAAGATTATCTCGTGTTTTTACTAAAACAGAAAATCCTTAATAATTTATTGCACAATAAATCCCGGAATTGCGTGAGCGCTAGGGCTGACGTCAGCGATGGCGTCATCGGCCACGGGAGCACCGGTCCACGGTGGACCGGGTCCACGGGCCGAGAGGGAGAGCGGAGCACCACGTGGCGCACACGTGGCGCCGACTAGGCGGCCACACGGTGTGCCACGTGGGCCAGCGGGGACGGACGGCCCCGATCTGCCGAGACAGATCGGACGGCCGGGAAGGGGTTCGGGCGGCTCGATCGGCCGGCGATGGCGCACGGCGGCCGGAGACCGACCGGCGCCACTCGGGCGGCGGCGGGGACGGCGGAAAGCCGCAGCTCGCGCGTAGGCGGAGCCGTGTGCACTCGGGAGCGGTGGCTCACGTTCGGCCGAGAGGGGAAAGGGGAGGGGCGCTCACAGCGGGTCGCCGGAGGTGAAGGGGATGACGGCTCGGACGGTGAGGGAGACGGCGGAACCACTCGGGAAGGGGTGGCCGAAGCGGCGCTGGCATCGGCGACGAGGAGGAAGGAGTCGACGGAGCTCGGGACGCCTCGGAGCAGCAGGAAAACACAGCCGAACCTCGGCGACAAAGTCCGAAGCAGGGGCGCACGGTGCAGGAACAACGGAGAGAGAGGGAGGCTTGAGTGGAGGTGTGGGGAGCTCGGGGAGGACGAGGGGGTGCTTAAATAGGGGATGGAGAGGTCGGTGGCGACCGGATAAGGGCGGAATTTCTCGTTAGTGCGATTTGGGAAATAATGGCCGCCGATTAAATCCGGGCATTAAGGGGTGCGGGAGCGGCGGCGGGCGATTGAAGGCGGCGGGAGAGTCGGGAAGTTAAGGCGGTGCCTTTGGGGCACGCGGGAGGGACGGCGGCCGAGATCCGCGCGGCGAGGCGGCGTCAATGGCGGCGGGCAGCCGGAGGTAGGTGACGGGGCCGACAGTGGGCCCCACCTGCCGTGTCCCGGCAAGAAGAGGGAGACGAACTGGACTTATCCGCAAGCGCGAGGGTTTGGCAGGCCATAGCCTTCGCCGGCCCACGAGAGAGAGGAGGGCGCGCGTCGGCGGGGGCGGCCCTGGCCGGCCGGGCCGACGGCTGGGCGCACGCGGGAGGATGGGCCGTCGGCTCGGGCCGGCGGCCCATGGCCAAAAAGGGCGGGAAACGTACAGGAGGAAAGAGAAAATAAAAACCCAGGATTTATTAATTCTGATCTTGATTTTAATTGGTTAAAAATTATTTCTTGTGTTCTGAAAATTCCACTAAAAATCCTGTTAGCGTATTTTGACATGTAGAATTTAGGAAAAATCGTACCATGCCATTTCCATTTAACAATTGGATTTTAAAATTATTAATTCTCTCCAGTTAATTCCAACGATTTTCTTTTACGATTTTTCTTTTGGATTTTTAAAAGGGGAAAACACCTCATGGTGTTACAGTCCAATACAACGGTAACGTGCCATGTAGGTGGGTTCCCTGTCGTGTCCGCCACCCCGGCGTTAAGTTAAGGCGTGGGCCCACCACTTAACGGTTCTGGGTCATATTTCCAGTGTGCCCAGGATGAGAGAAACACGTATCATGCTGATGCAAGGCTAGGAACTAAGTAGTGTAAAGGCTTCGTTGTGAACTCTAGACTGTACTCAACATGCAGAGTATGGTGGTACCGACGGGTACCGAACAAAACTAGAGCGTTTCACTCTATGTGAGTGATTCACATCATGTGGGTAAAGTGTACAAACTCTCCAGAGTCTAAACTAATCGATTAGTCGTGCTCACAATCACGAGCGGCGTGTGAATGTGTATTGAGTATAGACTTGTATTTTTCCTCCTGAGTGCTGAAATTTCCTTCAAATCATGTTGAATTTTGTGAATTAACTCCTTGCTGCCATGGAGGGCAATGATGTGTATATTTAATCATGATTAACGTCTACTTTGATGCCCATATGCTAAGATTATGCTTGCTGAAATTTCATTTGAAAGCAAATCTGATTTGGAAGTGTTTTATGCAAATAAAACTTGCTTTACGCTAAAATGAACCATATTATGCCTTCCTTGATTATATGCCATACATGTAGAGTGTTATGCTTGCCTTGGTGCTTGCCAGTACATTAACTTGTTTAATGTACTGACTCTTGCCACTGGAATATCCACTTTGCTTGCAGGTGTAGACTTAGTCTTTTGAGTGATGCAGGAAATCGACTGTTTCTTTTAGGATGAGAACTTAACGGGGTAAACCCCTAGTCAATGTGTTTGTGGAATGTGTAGTAAGCCACTATTGTTCGCTGCTCTTTAATATGTTTATTTGGCCGGTCAGCCTATCTAACTATTTAATTGTTATTTAATGTTGTAATCTTTTAAGTGTTGCTCAATTAAATGTCTTCGCTATGTATAATCATGCTTGTGATGAAAGGGTGAATCTAGCACACATCTTGGGGGCTAGATTCACACGAGTATGATTTAGGAATAATGGAGGCGTCGTAGATCTTTAGCCATTTTGTCGTCTCCTGAGTGTGTAACACATCTGGTCGTCGCCTTCGTGTGGTTTGACGGACACACTTCAGGCTGAAGTTGACTGGCAGGCTAAAGGCCCAGCGATGTCTCACTTATCCCTCTCTCGGGACTTCAGATGTGTCGGTATACTTGTCATATGAGCTGAACCATTTCAACTCATATTGCAAATAGAACAGAATATCCGGGCGTGTCCGACAAAAGATGATGTGAACCCGCTAGGGTTTTGACCCAATCTTTCGATGAGAGGTGGAGGATAACTCGATTGGAAAATGGAGGCGACGTTCATGGCCCGACTACAACCGTCCAAGGACGATGCGCCTTAGCAACCGATACACCATCTCTGGTGGTCGACGCGAACTTGCGGTGCGCGACAACCCAGCCACTAGGGCACTCATCCTGCAAGCAATCGAAGAACAAGCAAGAACAAGTAAAACAAGCACTGAAAGTGCTAGATATAAAGATGAAAGATTCACTCTGAATTGAACAATATGGTGGGGTTCCGAAGACATACAGACGGGCGGTCTAGCCGACACGCACGCTATGTGCAAGTAGCAAGACGCTAACTCTAATCAACAAAACCCACCATTCTTGGTGGTGGCTGAAGGTTTAAGAAGAGGAGGAGACGACCACAGGGGTGCTAGGGTCGTGCTAAACCATAGGACCGCACCCCTAACGGGCCCAACTTGATACATGGCCCATTGGGCCAAAAGAGGTGACGCAGCACCAAGGATAGAAAACACTCAGTAGAAAAAAAACAATTGCGGCCGCTTTAGGACAGATATTGACATGGGGCTGGATCCATTTGAAAGTAGACTTGATAACCTTTCCATCAACTACTTGCACGTCCAAATCGGAGTTTGCATGAAGTCGTGGTGGCCATTAGAACTTGGCACTGTGCTGCAGTCTAAATCCACCCCGCGCGAATCCTCTTCCCGTTGGATCCTCTCCATCGTTCCTGAGTAAAACAAAAGTGCACGCGCCTCCAGGGTATAAAGAAGAGGAACATAAACTTAAGAATGAACTCACTTGATGGTTGAGTTGACGTGCACGAGCGCGGGTTATTGGACCATGAAGTTGTACGTGTGGAGGCGTGGATGTATAGGTAGTATTGATGTCCTCATCAATAGAAGTCCGTTAGAGATATTGTCGTATTTTACATAGTAGCTAGAGATAAGATAGAAGTCGTGTCCTACAAGGACTATGTTGTAATCGGATATAAATATGGCCCGAGGGTTTGTAATCAGAATCAATCAAATCAACCAATACAGTCTCCGCGCATCGCTACCTTTTACCTTTTACTTGCAAGCTCGACAAGTTCTTGCCTCGCATTGGGCTGCATCGGGTTCTGATCTCCGAGCAAGGTAATTCCTTGTTACAAGCAGATTGTGTTATCGGGGTTAGTGATTCCATCGTCATGATACTCTGATCTCTTTATTATGAATTGCTTAATTTATTATGTACGCCATATAATCTGGTTCAATGCCTAGATCTAATCCATGATCGGCTGGCATCTCCTCAAAGATAACAGCCGATAGGATTAGATCTTGGGGTTGATTTGGATTATATGGCGTATCCACCATCGTGAAATGTTTTCATTAGCCTATATAGATCTCATGCTTCTCTTTGTACTTAATGCTGCATTAGTTTGATCTATTAAGTCGCTCTTGGAATCATATAGATCTATTCGGCTCAGTGAATGCTACTAGAGATAGTATCGGGGTTTCAGCCGATGGTACCTGTTTTAGCCATCTTATATGTTTTATTATTGTTAGACATATTAAAGCCGCCTTTTATATTAAGATCTTATTCTAGTTAAATCTGCTAAGCCTGGCATCAATCTGTTAAGTTGTCTTAACAGCCGATTGATCATTGTTTAGTATATTTAGCTTGAAATAATATCTTAGTATAAAACTATATTGGAGTACTAGCCGATTCACATTAGATCTACGACATCAGCTAAGTTATAAATATATATAATCATTATTCTAATGTGCTTTTAGATATAAGTGATTTATACTGTCTCGGTATACTACCGATCTATCCCAATCACTTAGTCTAAATGTGCTTTGGAATAGTAATTATATATTATGGATATCTATAGCCGATCGAGTAGGATCTAATCATAATTTAATTATCTATTCTTTGTTTCTTGTTGGTTACAGGATCAAACCAACTGGCACGCCCTAAACACCGAAGGCGATCCAATTTAGACCTGCACTAGAGCTAAGCAAATCTCTCAGGCCAGTGCGTGGGAAAATTTCTCATCAACACGCTTTTGGCATGCCCAATGGGACCCTTGCAACATTCAAGTCAGGGACGATGGTTGACAACAAGACTTTGGATATTGATCAGGATAACATTATCCTGGTCACGCTGGATAAGCTGACTCCGGAACAGAACGCATAAATTGAGGACATGATGAATAAGTTGGATAATCAATATCTGCACTCCTTTGTCCAGACTCGGTCGGGTACCGTTGTCCAAAGGTACAAGATAACGTTTTCAGGTGAAGCCGAGCCCGAGCCGAGCCCCAGCAAGGACAAAGGGAAACAAAAAATTGAGGAGATCAAACAGGAAGAAGAAGGCTTAGAGCTCCACACATTGCAGGACAAAATCGACTCGGGCGTCCACCATGCTCTTATCAACCAGTCCGGGATACAGGTCAACACTTTGAATAACATGATCAGCACGGTGGTGGACTCCAGAATAGCCGAGCAACTACCAAGGGGCCCAGTTTTCCTCCCTGATTGTCGTTTCCCTGGCTACAGGACCTTGTCAACACAAGTACTACCGATTCCTCCTCCAGGACAGCCGATTGCTCCAGGATTGGCCCCCACCCAGCTGAATGTCCAATCATCGGCTACAAGGCTACCACCCAAGGTTTTGATCAGGCAACAACCTCAGTATTCAGGCCACGATGTCCCGACGGTGTCCCAAGAGCAAGCGGAGGCCATGTTCAATGCTAATCGGCAGCCCCTCACCAACAAAGCGCCGATTGGCAACCATACACCGGGTTTCCCTCAAAACCTGGTTGGTGCACAACTTTCCCCTGAACAACAACCTCCAGTGATGCCTCAGCCGCCTCTTGCCATGCCTCAGTTCCCACATCAATATCCAGGGGCAACTTCGGCTAATATTATCAGCCTCATTCACCACAGATGCAATATCAGCAAGCTCCACTTTAGTATGATCAGTATGAGCCGATATAGCACCAACAAGCTCAAGAAGCAGAATAGCAAAACAAGCCTTGGGCCGATCTGATAGCTAACATAATGCGAGATCAGTTCGGCCTCAAACCAAAGGACTCTAGCAACATGTACCGGTACCCCTATCTGAAGTACTTTGAGAAGGTTCCTCTGCTGAACCGATACAAGGTGCCAAATTTTTCTAAATTCTATGGGCAAGACAACGTTTCAACATATAAACACGTCAGCCGATTTTTGGCCCAATGTGGAGAGGCATTGGCTACGGACGCGCTCAGAGTGAGGTTATTTCCACTCTCGCTATCAGGATTGGCTTTCGCATGGTTCTCTTCTTTTCCCTACGGCTCACAAAGTCGGGCCGATCTTGAGAAGCAATTTCATCGCTACTTCTACTCCGGCACCCACGAGATGAAGCCGTCGGATCTCACAGCATTAGGCGTAAACACGACGAATCGGTTCAAGACTACATCCAAAGATTTTGAGATATGAGGAACCGATGCTACAGCCTGGTGTTGTCTGATTCACAATTGGCCGATTTAGCCTTCCGGGGTCTTCTGGCGCCCATCAAGGGGAGATTTTTGGTCTAGGATTTTCAGAGCTTAGCCCACATGGCTAAGAAGATTACGATGCACGAACAACGATTTCAGGAGGCCAAGAAGGCTTTCAAGACAATCAGCCACGTCGCCTACGTCTCAAAGTCTGATTCAAGTGATAATGACGTCGAAGTGGCAACAGCCGAGTGGGCCAAGGGCAAAAAGACCATCACATGTCAATGGGTCAAAAATTTGGCTGAGGAGAAGAAATACAACTTTGACATTACAAAAGTCGACAAAATTTTTGACCTGCTACTTCGGGAGAAGCAAATCCAACTCTCAACCAATCACGTCATCCCATTAGCCAAAGAGCTAAAGAAGAAGAAATACTGCAAATGGCACAACACCGGCTTTTTGCCAGCAGATACAATCGGCTATAGAGGCTGGGAAAATCAAGTTCGAGGATCCTAAGAACACGATGAAGGTTAATGGGAACCCTTTTCCCAATAACATGGTTTGTGCCAGTTGCCGATTGGCTGATCATCGGCCCCGAAAAAGGATGGCCTAGTCAGATTCATGAAGAGACATGAAGAGAAAGAGACAGGCAGGTTCTACAAAGTACATCCAAGGAGATACGATCGGCAAGAAGGGGCTCATCGTCAGCAGCGTGATCGCTTCAATCTGCATTGGAGCTGCGGCTTCTTCAGGTTTTGCTGGGATCAGGGGATGAGGCTACCATCACTCCAAGATTGCTCGGCATGCAGTGGTTACGAGGACGAACCAGCTGAGAGCTCCAACCGATTTATACACAGGGCGGTTCGGTTCAATCAAAGGAAACTACCTGTTCATCAAAGGTTGGGCTCCATCCATCAAGATTTCTTCAAGGAGGACTTAGAGGACAATGAAGAACAAGCTGCCAACCCTCAATGGTGTCCTTTCGACATTTTTACGAAAACACAAAAGCGGAAGCTACAACGGCTAAAGAGTGAGGGTCGACTGAAAGAGGTCCAGGCCGAAATTGACTATCGGCTAAAAAAGAAAAAGGAACAAAACCGCCCAAGGAGGCAATGGCGCGTAAAGGACAACACTGTCGCAGTCGATGAGGACCTAGCTGACAAAGCAAAAAGAAAGGCCAAGGGAAAGGCCGTGGCTGCTGCATCAGTCAATATGGCTACCAGCCGAATTTGAAGTGGCCCAAGCCGATGCAGACGTCATAGAAGAGTCATTGGCTACACTTATGTTGTCCCTGGAGCAAGCAATATTCGAAAAACTTGAGGGGACTGAGCATCGGCACCTTAAGCCACTGTACATTAAAGGATTCATCAATGGAAGGCCGATGTCTAAAATGCTGGTCGATGGAAGAGCCGCCGTCAATTTAACGCCCTATGCTACCTTCAGGAAGCTGGGCAAAGGAGTCGATGACCTGATAAAGATAAATATGGTGCTCAAGGATTTTGGCGGGAACCCATCGGAAGCCAAGAGCGTCCTTAACATCAAGCTAACTGTCGGCAGCAGAACCGTGCCCACTACATTATTTGTCATCGACGGGAAGGGATCGTACAGCCTGCTGCTAGGAAGGGACTGGATTCACGCCAACTGATGCATCCCTTCAACAATGCATCAGAGTTTAATCCAGTGGCAAGGCAACAAGATTGAAATTGTGCCAGCCGACAGGTCAGTAAATGTCGCCAATACTGATTTGACCTTATGGGAAATCGATGGCATCGATTGCCTGTCTGGCAAATTTTAGAAGGCCGATTTTCTAAAGGTGTCTAATTCTGACATACAACCAATCGGAGACGAAGAGGCTCAATTATTACTTTGAGAACGTCGTGGAGGGCTCGAGCGTCTACACCAAGGACACCGTGGACGATCTGGATGGCAAACTCGGGCAAAGTTTTATGTCGGCCGACGAGCTTGAAGAGGTTGATTATAGGTCCAGGAGATAGGCCTAGGCCGACATATATTAGTAAAAATCTGTCTTCTCATTTTAGAAAAAGCTTATTTATTTATTAAAGGAATATAAAGATTATTTTGCTTGGGAGTATCTTGGGATGCCTGGTCTTAGCCGATCGATTGTTGAACATCGGCTCCCCATTAAGCCAGGGTATCGGCAATACAAACAGCCTCCTAGGAGGTTTAAAACCGATATGTACGATGCAATTAAGGCCGAAATCACTCGGCTGTATGATGCTGGTTTTATTCGGCCCTGCCGGTATGCAGAGTGGGTTTCCAACATAGTTGTAGTGATCAAGAAAAATAACAAACTTAGGATGTGCATCGACTTTAGAGATTTAAACAAGGCTACCCCTAAGGACGAATATCCTATGCCAATAGCTGATTTGCTCGTGGATGCAGACTGGGGACACAAAATCATAAGTTTTATGGATGGCAATGCTGGATAAAATCAGATTTTTATGGCCGAAGAAGATATTCATAAGACTGCTTTTAGGTCTCTAGGTGTAATAGGCTTGTATGAATGGGTCATTATGACTTTCGGGTTGAAGAATGCTGGGGCTACATATCAGAGGGCCAAGAATTATATTTTTCATGACTTAATCGGCTACTTGGTTGAAATCTACATTGATACTATTGTTGTCAAATCCAAGGAAGTCGAAGACCACATAACCGATTTGAGAAAAGTATTGGAGAGAACCAAAAAATATAGCCTAAAAATGAACCCCATGAGTATGCTTTTGGCGTATCGGCTGGTCAATTCTTGGGTTTTCTTGTTCATGAGAGGGGGATTGAGGTAACACAAAGGAGCATCCACGCTATCAAGAGCATTCAGCCTCTGCAGGACAAGAAGTAATTGCAATCTTTGATCGGCAAGGTCAATTTCATCAGACGTTTCATAGCCAATATGGCAGAGAAGATGGAGCTGTTTACACCTTTGTTAAGGTTGAAAGCCGATCAAGCATTTACTTAGGGGACAGAGCAGCAAAAGGCTTTGGACAACATCAAGAATTATCTGAGCTCACCTCCAGTATTGATCCCTCCACAAAAAGGAGTGCCTTTCAAGCTATACCTATCAGCCAACGAGAAATCTATTGGCTCATTATTCATCCAGGAGATCGAGGGAAAGAAGAAAGCAATTTTCTATCTCAGTAGAATACTTTTGGATGTAGAAACAAGGTACTCTCCTGTGGAAAAGTTGTGCTTGTGCCTATATTTTTCATGTACAAAGTTGAGGTATTATTTGTTATCCAATGAGTGCACAATAGTTTGCAAAGCCAACGTGATCAAATATATGCTATCAGCTCCAGTTCTAAAGGGACGAGTTGGTAAGTGGATCTTTGCCTTGACGAAATTTGAGTTGAGGTATCAAGCACCTAAAGCAGTCAAAGGGCAGGCTATAGCCGATTTCATTGTCGAGCATAGAGATGACTCAATCGGCTCAGTCGACATCATGCCCTGGACTCTAACTTTCGACGGATCAGTCTGCACACATGGATGTGGCATCGGCTTGGTAATCATCTCACCCAAGGGGGCAAATTTTGAATTTGCTTTTACAATCGCACCTCATGCTACAAATAACCAAGCTGAGTATGAGGTTGTCCTCAAGGGTTTACAGTTGTTGAAGGAAGTTGAAGCCGATGCCATGGAAATTATGGGCAATTCACTATTGGTCATCAACCAGTTATCAGGGAGTATGAGTGTAAAAACGACACGCTGATGGTCTATTATAAAAAATGCCGAGAGTTGATGAATAGTTTTCGGCTAGTTACATTAAAACATATCCCTAGAGAGCAGAATTCATAGGCGAATGATTCGGCTCAAGGGGCATCAGGCTACAAGCCAATGACAAAAAGGTGTCGAAATGGAAACTGCAATGGTTACAGCTGACGACTGGAGATACGGGGTTCACAGTTATTTACAAAATCCTTCCCAGTTGGCTTCATGAAAATTGCACTGTAAGGCTTTAAGATATGTCTTGCTCGATGATGACTTATACTATCGGACGATTGATGGTGTGCTACTCAAATGTCTAAGTGCTGATGAAGCCAAGGTTGTCATGGGAGAAGTGCATGAAGGTATCTGTGGCACTCATCAATCGGCTCATAAAATGAAGTGGTTGCTTCGGAGAGCTGGGTATTTTTGCCGACTATGCTAGAGGATTGCTTTAAGTATTATAAGGGTTGTCAAGACTGTCAAAAGTTTGGGGCTATCCAGAGGGCACCAGCATTGGCTATGAATCCAATTATCAAGCCTTGGTCGTTCAGAGGATGGGGAATCAACATGATCGGCCAGATCAATCCACCCTCAAGCAAAGAACACAAGTTTATATTGGTGGCAACCGATTATTTCACCAAGTGGGAGGAAGAAATTCCTTTGAAGAAAGTTGATTCTGGGGACGCAATCGAGTTTGTCAAAGAGCATATTGTCTGTGTTCGGCGTCCCTCAAACCTTCACAACTGATCAGGGGTCTATCTTCGTCTCAGACGAGTTTGTTCAGTTTGCCAACAACATGGGAATAAAGTTATTAAATTTGTCACCATATTATGCTCTGGCTAATGGACAAGCAGAAGCCTCTAACAAGAGTTTAATCAAGTTGATAAAAAGGAAGATCTCTGAGTACCCAAAGCAATGGCATAGTCGATTGGAAGAATCATTGTTGGCTTATCGGATGGCCTGTCATGGATCAATCCAAGTGCCTCCTTACAAGTTAGTCTATTGACTGTCATTGGCTCATGAAGGATTCAACTGCAAGATGAGTTAACAGCCGATGATTATCACAATGTAATGATGGATGAATCAGAGGATTTGGTTTTATCAAGGATGCGTGCTTTGAAGAAGGTGACAAGGGATAAAGAAAGAGTGGCTCATCATTATAACAAGAAAGTTGTACCTAAATCTTTTGAAGAAGGCGAGTTCGTCTGGAAATTGATACTGCCGATTGGTACACGGGATAATAAATTCTGCAAGTGGTCACCTAACTGGGAGGGGCCTTTCAAGATCCACAAATGCGTCTCTAAAGGAGCCTACATGTTAGAAGGATTGAATGGAGAAGTATTTGGAAGGGCCTTAAATGGGAAATATTTGAAGAAGTATTATCCCAGTGTATGGATCAACTCATGATTCGACTGTATTAAACCGATACATGGTAGCCAATGTGTTTACATCGCCTTTAAATGGACGATATGAGTCATATCGCCCTTAGTCATTCTATCATTGTTATAATCAATTGTGCTCTGCCGATGTGTAGCGGCCAATATAAGTTATATCGCTCTTAGTCATTATATTCTTATCATGATCGGTTATGATTCAACGTATACATGTTGGCCGATTTCGTGTGTTGTCCTCGAGGTGTAATTTTGTCAATGATCGGTTCACCTTAAAAAATTAAGGGGGCATATACAAAACAAAGTGAACTCAAGTGGACTTCAAAATTTTGGTTATGAGAATCTGCACAGAAATAGTGTGACAAATGTTACTGCAGGAGGTCACAAAAACTGGTGTGACCAAGTTATATTACAATCGGCATGAAGATTCATAGGGGTTCAAAATTATAAGTTCTGTTACATAAATCGGTTTAGCCTATCAAGATGTTGTTGATTGCCGATATTGCCCGCTGCCGGATTTGGTCAATTTCTTTGATCGCTTTGAGATCGGTTGCGTCATTCCCGGGGATCACTTTTACGGCTCTAGTGAGGTCTGACAGGTTTTTCATATAAACCTTTAACTTGGATTTATGTTCTGATATAATCCTCGGGAGATCGGCAAGCCTTTGTTCTTCAGATACAATGTCGGCCTCGCACTTTGCGAGTTCGACTAGCAGCTCTTCTTTCTGCTTTCGCAGCCGATCGAGTTTGGAAGTTGGCGCAGTTGTCATCTCGTCAAGTTTGGCCTTATCTTCTAGTATGGATCACCGATTAGCCTCTATTGTGGCTTTGAGAGCGTTCCTTTCACGCCGATCGGCTATCCTTTGCTTTGGCTCTTTCAAACTTTGTGCCGATGTTGTTCAAGATACGTGGCTTGAGAGATGGCGTCGGCTATATGGTCTAGAAGCTGATTTTGAATATCTTCGAATCTAGCTCTGATTGATCCATAGTCAGTAACTAGGAAGTCCAAAGGACATTCTAGCCGACGAGCTAAATCTTGCAGTGTGTTTTTTAGGTCATCGGCCGCAGAGGCCATGGTCTTGTTGATGGTGTCCTCCTCGTCATCCATGAACTCTTCTATATCAAAAGGAAACATATCAGCCACAGCCTACGAGTAGAATATTGGAGTTAATGAGTATTGAAACTGTTAATCATTAAGGCTTTGGGAGCGACCGATATGAAGAGAATAGGCTTACAGGGATGGCGGGAGCCAATGTTGTTTCTGCCTCGACGTCATGGTTGCCCCTAGCCGATGGAGTCCTCTCACTTGATGCTTGGGGGCGGTGTTGGAGAGCGGGGAGGCTATTTATAAAGAAAATAAGCTTGACTGAACATCGGTTTACTTTTAAAGGAAAAAAGAATGGGATAAAGGGAATTCGGAATTAAGGTTACCGATGGAGCTAGAGCCGATGTCTTCCTTGAAGCCAACCTTTTCTTCTGCAAGACAAAAAACTAAGTAGGAGGCTGCGTATGAATTTAAAGGAAGAGACTTTTGGGCAAATACATATTGGTTGAGGCCGAGGTTGAGGCTGACGTCTTGGAGGAGTGGGCGTTCTTTGGACTTGATCATCAGTTGGCGGTGTTTGTGCTGTTGCTTCTGGATTGGCTATTTCGGCTGTGGCTTCATCAATGGTTTCTTCCATTTGTTCTTGATCCAGGAAGGCCTCCAGGTTTGGATCTATGTCTGTAGATCATTGGTTGTGGTTTTCTTTTGTTTCTTCGAGGGTTTTTTTTGTATATCCGATGGATCGGCAGCTGATGGTTTTGCCTTCTTCTTCCTTTGAAGTGCTTCACGGGTTTGGCCATGCAGCAGGGAGGTCACCTTCGGCGCGTTATAGCCGATTGCCAAAGGGGCAAGGCCACTACTTGGGATAAGTACTGGAGCATATTGAATGGCTATCCCGGTGTTGCTAATATGAGGGAGAGATAAATCGGTAGTCTGCAAACAAAAATAGGGTTGGTCAGATGATGATAAAAAACAGCCGATGATAAATGACAAGTAACAAGGAAGAACTGTTTACCTTTAGGATTAGCTCCAGATATATGGGGGTAAGGTACATGGAAGTCGATTAGTGAAATAGATGTTTTTTCCATTCACCCCACCATCGGCTGAAGGTTACGGTCCTTGTGATCACCAACTCAATGTTGTCGTATTTTAAATAGTAGCTAGAGATAAGACACAAGTCGTGTCCTACAAGGACTATGTTGTAATCGGGTATAAATATGGCCCGAGGGTTTGTAATCAGAATCAATCAAATCAATCAATACAATCTCCATGCATCGCCACCTTTTACCTTTTACTTGCAACCTCGACAAGTTCTTGCCTCGCATTGGGCTGCATCGGGTTCTGATCTCCGAGCAAGGTAATTTCTTTTTACAAGCGGTTTGTGTTATCGGGGTTAGTGATTCCATCGTCATGATACTCTGATCTCTTTATTACGAATTGCTTAATTTATCATATACATCATATAATCTGGTTCAATGCCTAGATCTAATCCACGATCGCCTGGCATCTCCTCAAAGATAATAGCCGACAGGATTAGATCTTGGGGTTGATTTGGATTATATGGCATATTCATCATCTTGAAAGGTTTTCATTAGCCTATATAGATCTCATGCTTCTTTTTGTACTTAATGCTGCATCAGTTGGATCTATTAAGTTGCTCTTGGAATCATATAGATCTATTCAGCTCAGTGAATGCTATTAGAGATAGTATCGGGGTTTCAGCCGATGGTACCTGTTTTAGCCATCTTATATGTTTTATTACTGTTAAACGTGTTAAAGCCGCCTTTTATATTAAGATCTTATTGTAGTAAAATCTACTAAGCCTGGCATCAATCCGTTAAGTTGTCTTAATAACCGATTGATCATTGTTTAGTATATTTAGCTTGAAATAATATCTTAGTATAAAACTTTATCGGAGTACTAGCCAATTCACATTAGATCTATGACATCGGCTAAGTTATAAATATATATATATATATATAATTATTATTCTAATGTACTTTTAGATATAAGTGATTTATACTGTGTCGGTATACAACCGATCTATCCCAGTCACTTAGTCTAAATGTGCTTTGGAATAGTAATTATTTATTATGGATATCTATAGCCGATTAAGTAGGATCTAATCATAATTTAATTATCTATTCTTTGTTTCTTGTTGGTTACAGAATCAAACCAACTAGCACGTCCTAAACACCGAAGGTGATCCAATTTGGACCTGCGCTTGGGCTAAGCAAATCTCTCAGGCCAGTGCGTGGGAAAATTTCTCATCAATATGATCATGAGTACTTGTTGGAAATCTGAAAACTACTTTCACATGGTTCTCGTCACAGGTCAAAATTCTTTCCGAGCAGCAATGTACATCATCCAATCCAAGTCTGATTTGGGTCTTGGGCTATGTAATTGTGTCATGGGCTAAGCCCAAGTGAGTGGCACCCTAGGGCTAACCTTAGGACATCCCTAATCATATTTATTCATTAGCCATCACTGTTTTGAGTTGGGTTTTGCTTAGATTATTTCTGCCAGGGCGGTTTCGCTGCTAGTTTAGATTGTGGAACTGAAGGGTTGCACGGAGGCTACGCTAGCCGAAAACAAAAATTTTAACCGCGCAAACCAGGAACACTTGCAAGTAAGGGCCAATAGATCGTTACCGATTGGAGTAGAGTGCAGCGGAATAGCCAATCAGGGCAATCCGATCCGGAACAGTGTAGCCGATTCCCGAGACAGCCGATACGTCAATCAGCCGATTCGAGTCGTCCGGCTGCGTTCTCACGCCTCGCTCCGACGCGCCCGACCGCAGCCGATCCCACCACAGCCGATCGCTCCGATTGCAGCCGATCAACAGCGCGCAACGTAGCAGCGCCTCTACCGGTATCCACACGTCCGGGGACAGAACGCCGTACACCCGTGTGCTAGCACGCGATGCAAGGCTAGGGTTTGGCTCGAAGGTGGGGAGGGTTTCCGTGGAGATTGATCTCGGCGACTTCTGTTGCACGCGATGCAATTGACGTATCGCAGCTCTCCACCCCTCCCTCCTTTATATAGAGTTGGCCGACTGGGACTAGTGGCCAATTAGGACTCTATTTTGAATCGGATCTCATCCGTATCTCATAGAGTTGGCCGCCCACACGTCGTAAGCCCATAGGACTCTATCCGATCGGATCCCTATCCGATCGAGCCGTATCCGAGTCCAACTCGAATATCTATTCTATCCCCTTAAGCGTGCGACCCTGTAGGTTCAGGTATACTCGGTTTTGGCTATAGTCTAACTTAGCCGATCGTCGGCTCGAGTCCAACTCAGCCGACCTGTCAACAGCGGCGCCTAGCAGCACATATTGACACCATAGTATACAAGAATAATATCGGCTCCGAACCTGTAATGTGTACACAAATCCCTTTGCCTCACGATACCAGTTAAGCTATAGGCAAGATGTGTGCCATCCCTTCAATAGCTTAACCATTCACTCGAACCGTATTGGATTATCGTCCGTTGATTGACTCCTCAATCAACTTAGCATGGCCATGCATTTCCATAATCCATCACCTCGAGGGCCCAGAGATATCTCTCCAAAGGAGGGGCAAATTCCATCTTGATCACTCACATCCCACTCCATGTTTCATAGCAAACCCGAAAACTACCTTTATAACTACCCGATTACGGAATAGTGTTTGGTAGTCCCAAAGTAGGCTACTACACATGTTGGAATCCATGGTGATCTCAGGTCTAAGGACTTTGTACCAACACTACCTAAGACCAACTAATGGCACATTAATTCTGTAGTGTCTCATGATGGGTCTATCCAACAATGTGTTCTCCAACACATGTGTCCATGTTTATTGATTTGGTATCTTCATACCCATGATCTATGAGACATGATCATCAATCAATAAACATGCCGATCATAGAATCATATTTGTTCCAACAATATGACATATGATCGGATCGTTTAGAAATAGATTCATACATAAAGAGTCTCATAAATAAGTCACGTACTTATTGATCAATACAAGATGTCTATTTCATGGAACTGAATAACACTTTATTCATTTATTCATAAACATTGACGTGATATCCGACATCTCCATGTTGCCTCTAGGGCATATCACTAACAATCTCCCACTTGCACTAGAGTCAATCATGTAAGTATCTAATACCCTTGCTCTTGTGTGCGCCTCATGCTTCGGCCGAGGAGAGGTTTTGTCGGCGGATCGGCTATGTTGAGATCCGTGTGCACTTTGCATATCTTGACATCACCTCTGTCCACTATCTCGCGGATGAGATGATATCGCCGAAGTATGTGTTTGGACTTCGATGTGACCTCGACTCCTTGGCTTGCGCAATGGCTCCACTATTGTCACAATAGAGAGACATTGGACCAGTTGCACTAGTCATCACACCAAGCTCGAAACGAATTTCTTGATCCAAACAGCCTCCTTTGCAGCTTCCAGAACGCAATGTACTCGGCCTCCGTTGTAGAATCGCAACGGTATCCGCTTGGAACTCTTCCACTGATGCGCCTCCGTTCGGGCGAACACGAACCCGATTGCGATCTATAATCATCCTTGTCTGTTTGGAAGCTAGCATTGGTGTAACCACTTACAACGAGCTCTTCTTCACCTCCATAGACTAGGAACATATCCTTAGTTCTTCTCAAGTACTTAAGGATATTCTTTACGGCAGTCCAGTGACCTTCACCTGGATCTGACTGGTATCTGCTCGTAGCACTCAAAGCGTACGAGAC
Organism: Oryza australiensis; assembly: GCA_019925245.2. Classification (NCBI taxonomy): domain Eukaryota; kingdom Viridiplantae; phylum Streptophyta; class Magnoliopsida; order Poales; family Poaceae; genus Oryza; species Oryza australiensis. The sequence goes on along the minus strand of JAIFGZ020000604.1, from coordinate 975,005 downwards.
ATCTAGGCGTGTACAAAGCATGGCATACATGATGGATCCAATTGCCGAAGCATATGGAACCATACCCATCTTATTCCGCTCATCATGTGTCCGAGGACACCGATTCTTGCTAAGATTAATGCCATGTGACATGGGCAAGAAACCTTTCTTGGAATCATGCATGTTGAACCTTTTCAACACCTTGTCAATGTATGTACTTTGGCTTAATCCAATTAGCCTCTTGGATCTATCTCTATAGATCCGAATGCCAAATATGTATGCTGCCTCCCCTAAGTCTTTCATGGAAAAACTATTTTTCAATGAAGACTTGACGGATTCTAGCATAGGGATATCATTTCCAATCAATAATATGTCATCCACATATAAGATTAGAAATACAATTGCACTCCCACGACCTTTTTGTAAACACAGGCCTCTTCTTCGTTTTTGATGAAACCAAACCCTCGACTACTTCATCAAAACGAATATTCCAACTCCGAGATGCTTGCTTCAATCCATAAATGGATTTCGTAGCTTGCATATCTTTCCGAGCGATTCTGGATCGACAAAACCTTGAGGTTGTATCATGTATACATCCTCGCTTAAGTTTCCACTTAGGAAAGCCGTTTTGACATCCATCTCGCCATATCTCATAGTCGAAATATGCAGCAATCGCTAGGATAATCCGAATAGATTTAAGCATTGCGACGGGCGAGAAGGTTTCATCATAATCAACTCCTTGAATCTATTTAAAACCTTTCGCCACCAATCGCGCCTTATAGATGTGAACATTTCCATCCATATCGGCCTTTTCTTAAAAACCCATTTGCACTCAATGGTTTTGACACCATCGGTGGATCAACCAAGTTCCAAACTTGATTGTCGTACATGGATTCTATTTCGGATTTCATGGCTCCAAGCTACTTGTTGGAATCGGGTCCCACCATCGCTTCCTCATAGGTCTTAGGTTCATCGTTGTCCAACAACAATATATCACGTTGTTCCACACTGTGTACATCGGGCGCACGACGTGATCTTTCGGACCTCCGTGGGGCTGGTGTATCTACAACCGGTGGCGCAACTCTTTGCTCCTCCCGTTGTGGTTACGTGGTCGCTGAAACATTTTCGGTGTTTCTTGAACTTCTTCAAGATGCACCCTGCTCCCACTAACCCTTCTTGAAAGAAACTCTTTCTCCAAGAAGACACCGTGTCGGGCGACAAACACTTTGCCTTGTTCCCGATTATAAAAGTAATATCCCTTAGTTTCCTTAGGATATCCCACAAAGAAGCACATGGCAGATTTGGGTGTGAGCTTGTCGATCAAACGTTTTACATAAGCTTCGCATCCCCAAATTTTGAGAAAAGACAAACTAGGGGTTGCCCGTCCATATCTCATATGGTGTCTTTTCAACCGACTTAGATGGAACTCTATTTAGTGTGAGCACAATGCTTTCAAGAGCATATCCCCGAAAGATAATGGAAGATCACTTTGGCTCATCATTGACCGCACCATGTCCAACAAGGTGCGATTTCTCCGTTCGGACACTCCGTTCCATTGTGGAGTTCTGGTGGAGTCAATCGTGGAACAATTCCATAATCTTTCGATGATTACCAAACTCTTGGCTCAAGTATTCCCTCCACGATCGATCGTAGAAACTTGATTGTTTTCCTAAATGATTCTCGTACTTCATTCTGGAATTCTTTGAACTTTTCAAAGGATTCGGACTTATGCCTCATTAAGTAGATATAACCATATCTACTAAAGTCATCGTAAAGGTAATAAAGTACGATAACCACCTCGGCCGTTGAGCTCATTGGTCCACATACATCGGTATGTACGAGTGCGAATAAGTCACTTGCTCTCTCACTATGTCCCGTGAAAGGTGCCTTTGTCATCTTACCAAGTAAACAAGACTCACATGTCTCAAATGATTCAAAATCAAAAGAGTGAAGCACTCCATCCTTATGGAGCTTCTCCATGCGTTTCTTATTTATATGGCCTAAGCGACAATGCCGGATAAACGTGGGGTTTATATCATTAGAGAGTTGCCTTTCGTATTAATGTTATAGATGGGAGACGCTTCAAGATTCAAAACGTATAATCCATTCACCAATGGAGCATGAAAATAGAACATATCTCTCGAGATATATTGAACAACCATTATTCATTGATCTAAAATCATATCCTTCCGCTTGCAAACACGAAGCGGAAATAACGTTTTGACATAGTGTTGGAACACAATAACAATTATTTAATTCCAAAACTAATCCCGAAGGTAGATGAAGTGGTACTGTGCCGACAAGAATCGTAGCAACGCTTGCTCCATTGACGACGCGCAGTTTCACCTCGCCCCTTCTCAATCCTCTACTTCTTCTCATTCCCGCAATGATTTGCAAATATGAGCTACGATCCGGTATCAAATACCCAAGAGTCGGAGGTGAAGTAGCAAGATTAATGTCTATAACATTAATACCGAGCGTGTCGTACTTTGCTTCTTTTTGAGATCCTCCATGTACTTCTTGCGGTTCCTCTTCCAAAGGGCTCTGTCTCCTTGCAATAGAAGCAAACGGCATCGATGCCGCCGACCCCTTCTTGCCCTTCTTTGCATGGGAGGCACTCGCGATCTCATCGGGAGTTAACTTCCTCTTGGTGCAAAGTTTCTTGACAGTGGTTTGCGCTTAGCCTTCGCATCATCATCACATGATGACCATTCTTCGGATACTCTCCTCACTGTCTTTAGCATCCCATGCAATTCAGCCAAGGTTCTATCCATATTGTTCATGTGATAATTCAATATGAATGGCTCGGCCCGGAGGGAGCGACCGGAGAATCACATCGTAGCCAACTCTTGGCTAAGGGGAAACCTAGTTTTTCCGGACTCTCGATATAGCCAATCATCTTTATCACATGCGGATCGACGGGATTCCCTCAACAAGCTCGCACGCAAACAAGGACTTTGAGGTGTTGAACCTCTCGGCCCGAGCTTGGTTCTCAAACATGCCACGCAGCCCCGAATAATAGTGTGAGCATCGCGCTCTCATATTGCTTCGAAGCTCGGGGGACATTGTAGCTAGCATGAGACACTTATATCTAGGGCATCATTAGTGTGCTTCTCGTAAGCCTTCCGTGCGATTGCAAAGTGGCATTATTAGGCAAATCCTCGGGATAGGGTACTTCAAGAACGTACTCCTTACGCTCTTGCTTGAGAACAATTCTCAAGTTGCGATACCAATCCATAAAGTTTGTTCCATTTAATTTTTCTTTTCGAGAATAGATCGCAAATTAAAGGTACTGGGTGTAGTATTAGCCGCCATTTATTCTACAACGAAAAAGCAAAGTTTATCACAATGTTTATGCTATGTCTTGTTAAACAATTTAACATTAGACTCCCATTACGTATTTTCCACCTTCCCTCTAGGTTACGTATTGGGTCAAGATCCACATGTTAATTAATTTTCTAGTGAGCTTTGGCATCACTGCTAGAAAATTAGTAACATCGGTAAGCAACACCTTGCTAATCACATCTCTATGTGACTCTTGTTGTTGGTGTGGCATCTCCATGCCCCGGCGCCAACCTATGCCCCAAGGCCCAAAACTGTTTTGATAGCCTTATTAAGTAAACCAAATGCTCCTGCATGTATATGTCGACATATACCCCTCGTGTTATGATAGAGAATGGCACTCTGCTTTGGCGGACCCACCATTGACGAGCATAACGGTGACGGGTGCAACATTTGGAAGGGCATCATTACTACTTAATTTTGCGAGGGATGCTATCCTATCAAACAAACATATCACATATGAAAGCAAGAAGAATAGCATATAGTGAAATAGTATGGCCCCCTTCACATGGTGATCTCCATCTCCATGCCGGTGTACAGGATCTCCATCTTCATCACCGTTCTTTCGAGTGCCGAATGCTTGATTTCTTCAAACTAAGCTACTACTATAGAAGCTCTAATTGAAGATTACATCGACTCGCAGTCGTGAAAGAATATTACAAGCATTGCACATATGAAAGAATATTACGGGATTGCACATATGAAAGAATATTACATGCATCACATGCATCTCATACATCTCATACATACAATAGGGCCATACCATCTCAAAGCATTCTCTGCAAAAACAAGTTAGGCGTAGAAACGTTTTCTACTTATCGCGAGCTACGGCATCGAGACGACCTATAAGGGGGTACGCACACGGCGGTCGGGCGTGCTCGAACACCACACAAAATTCATAGATCCAATCTATGAATTCGCTTAAGGAAACCATGTCGGCATAATCATATTATGCCGTCCCGATACACTATCAAGGGAGATGGTTTGCGTAGGCGTGAGGCAGCTAACAAGATCGGACTACGAGATAGCTTCGGCATAATCACATTATACCGTTCCGATACACTATCATGGAACGCTATCTCGAACCCAACTCAAACCGAGTTATATGGAAATTGCTTCGACGTAATCACATTACGCCGTTCCGATACACTATCAAGGAACGCAATTATCATTAACTCTCCTCAACGATCCCGTAAAACCGATTGATCTAATCAACCCGTGCGCAAAACTTGTTCCGGATCCAATCTAAAACCCGAACTAAGCAAGATTAGCTCGATACCACTTGAAGGGTTGCGCGGAGGCTACGCTAGCCGAAAACAAAAATTTTAACCGCGCAAACCAGAACACTTGCAAGTAAGGGCCGATAGATCGTTTCCGATTGGAGTAGAGTGCGGCGGAATAGCCAATCGGGCAATCCGATCCGAACGTGTAGCCGATTCCGGAGACACCGATACGTCAATCAGCCGATTCGAGCCGTCCGGCCGCGCTTCTCACGCCTCGCTCCGATGCGCCCGACCGCAGCCGATCCCACCACGCCGATCGCGCCGATTGCAGCCGATCCGGCCGATCAACGCGCGCAACGTAGCAGCGCCTCTACCGGTATCCACACGTCCGGGGATAGAACGCCGTACACCCGTGTGCTAGCACGCGATGCAAGGCTAGGGTTTGGCTCGAAAGTGGGGAGGGTTTCCGTGGAGATTGATCTCGGCGACTTCTGTTGCACGCGATGCAATTGACGTACCACAGCTCTCCACCCCTCCCTCCTTTATATAGAGTTGGCCGACTGGGACTAGTGGCCGATTAGGACTCTATTTTGATTCGGATCTCATCCGTATCTCATAGAGTTGACCGCCCACACGTCGTAAGCCCATAGGACTCTATCCGATCGGATCCCTATCCGATCGAGCCGTATCCGAGTCCAACTCGAATATCTATTCTATCCCCTTAAGCGTGCGACCCGTAGGTTCAGGTATACTCGGTTTCGGCTATAGTCTAACTTAGCCGATCGTCGGCTCGAGTCCAACTCAGCCGACCCGTCAACAGCGGCGCCTAGCAGCACATATTGACACCATAGTATACAAGAATAATATCGGCTCTGAACCTGTAATGTGTACACAAATCCCTTTGCCTCACGATACCAGTTAAGCTATAGGCAAGATGTGTGCCATCCCTTCAATAGCTTAACCATTCACTCGAACCATATTGGATTATCTCGTCTATTGATTGACTCCTCAATCAACTTAGCATGGCCATGCATTTCCATAATCCATCACCTCGAGGGGCCCAGAGATATCTCTCCAAAGGAGGGGCAAATTCCATCTTGATCACTCACATCCCACTCCATGTTTCATAGCAAACCCGAAAACTACCTTATAACTACCCAGTTACGGAATAGTGTTTGGTAGTCCCAAAGTAGGCTACTACACATGTTGGAATCCATGGTGATCTCTGGTCTAAGGACTTTGTACCAACACTACCCGAGACCAACTAATGGCACATTAATTTCTGTAGTGTCTCATGATGGGTCTATCCAACAATGTGTTCTCCAACACATGTGTCCATGTTTATTGATTTGGTATCTCCATACCCATGATCTATGAGACATGATCATCAATCAATAAACATGCCGATCTTAGAATCATATTTGTTCCAACAATATGACATATGATCGGGATCGTTTAGAAATAGATTCATACATAAAGAGTCTCATAAATAAGTCACGTACTTATTGATCAATACAAGATGTCTATTTCATGGAACTGAATAACACTTTATTCATTTATTCATAAACATTGACGTGATATCCAACATCTCCATGTTGCCTCTAGGGCATATCACTAACAGGAACCCTAACTTTGAGATCTCGATTAATCATTCATCTGCAATTGAGTTGATGTCTTTCTTGTTCTTGCTTGTGTTCTTCGATTTGCATACGAGGTCAATCTGGTTTCAACACGGTTGATAACCAGAGGAGACGTCATGCTGCAATTGCAGGGATCGGATCATGGTCTTGCTATTTATTTTGTTTGGATGAGGCATTCCATCAATTGCAGATTGATCTGCTTTGGGTATTTATTTTTTATACTATCAATAAGATTTATTACGTGTGACTGCTTTGTTGAGAGAGAACTTTTTATTTAAAGGTACAAGTACCGTGAAAGATTGGGACAATATACAGGCACCATAGCCGTGTCCTCATCACAATACAAGAATAACCTGCACAACAGCAACAAGCTGGCTATGGCAGCAAAATATAGGATGGTAATGGCCGCATACAACTTTAAGCAAGATGCTCTTTGTCTATGTCTTGCCTTCTCATACTAATTACTGCAAACTTAATTAATTAATTCATGTGTAACACTACGGGAAAGCCAAGGTTTGCCGAGTGTAAAAATGTTTGCCAAGAGCTTTTCATCGGGCACTCGGCGAATAACATATTTGCCAAGCGGGCTATCGGCAAAAAGGAACACTATGCAAAATCAACACTTCGCCGAGAGTAAACACTCGGCGAATAAAAACACTCGGCAAACAGGTTATTTTTGTCGAGTGCCTTCACATGGCTCTCGGCGAAAGTACATTTATGCCGAGTGCCGAAGGGACACTCGGCAAAATTGCAACGGCCGTCGCCGAGTCATCACAATGGCACCGTTTGTCAACATCTTTGCCGAGTGCCAGTCAAGACACTCAGCAAAAATATCTCCTTTGCCGAGAGCCAAGGAAAGGCACTCGGCAAAATGAGACCTTTGCCGAGTGTCTCACAAAGGCACTCGGCAGATGTTAAATTTTGCCGAGTGTTCTTAGCGGCACTCGACAAACTTGTGATGAGTTTTCCTCATCTACCCTCCAAACTTTCTCTATTATGTAAACACAACATGTAATCCCTAATTATAAAATTTAGTAATTTTTCGATTGGTTTTGCTATATTTCTTTGATTTATTGTATTTTCGTGAATTTTTTGGCTATTCTCAAATTAGAATTGTAAGTGGTTAAAAAAAGAAATAAAATTAGTGAAAAAATTATATAGATGTTATTTAGACCCTTTTGAGTCATTATGCGGTTAATGAACAGAAATTTCAAAATTTTTCTTCACAAAACATGGTTAGGAACCTATTGAGCGAATGATTTTAAAATTGTAAAAATAGCAAACAAAGTTGGAAAATCATAAAAATTGTCAGGATGTCATGATATCATACATTGAGACCATGGCAAAAAATCGAGAAGGCTTCAAATATTTTATCGTACGACGCTCACAAAACCGAAGATTCTCCAAAGTAGATTATAAGTGTTGAGAAGGATTGGTTAGATTTGGAAAGAAAGTGACAGCTGAATTGTCGTTTGATTTCAAATCTTTTTCCCTAGGCAATAAATAGCATATATGGGCTTATGCCAAAATTTGGTAAATTTTTGAATCCGTTTGATAATTTTAAATTATTAGAAGCAAAAAAACTAAAATTTTTTGCCGAGTGTAGCTCTCGGCAAAAATGTGACACACGGCAAAATTGTGCAAAAAGAGCCCCGCACAAGCTTTGCCGAGTGCATTCCCGAGCACTCGGCGAAATTTGTTTTTGCCGAGTGCCCTCGATCCGGCACTCGGCAAAGCTTGTTTTTGCCGAGTGCCCAGATCGGGCACTCGGCAAAGTTTCAAGACTCGGCAAATTTTTCCCATATGCCCGCCTCCTCCCGACGCCATTCATTTTGGGACTTAGCCGAATTAAATCGCCGCCACTTGCCTCCTTGCGCCCCATCGCCGCCGCCCCGTCGCGCCCGGCCCTCCAGCCGGCGCCCCGACGATGCCACCCCGCCGACGTCGTCCCCGCCCCCGCCGACGCCACCCCGCCCCCGGCGACGCCGCCCACGGGCCAACGCCACCCGGCCGACGCGGCCCCACCCCCGCCGCCAACCACCCCTCCGCCGGCGGCCCCCTCATGCCGACGCCTCGACCGATGGCTCCCCACTCCGGCCTAGGTAATCTCCTTGTCATATTTTTCATACATTAGAAATTTTTTTGTGAAATTTAGGTAATATATTTGAAACATGAGTTTGTTGTTCATATTAGAAACATTAATCGATATAATATCATATGCAACATTAGAAACAAATTGATGGCAAAAAGAAACAAATTTAGGTATTTATTATAATCAAATCAATGGTAAAAAGATGGGTATTTATTGTATGCACGTATATATTTTGAAGTTTATTGTACGCCCGTATGAATGGAGTTGCATTGTGCAGCCATGCCGTCGCTTGTGTGCCGGCCATCGAGCCTTGCTTCCCTATTTTGCAACAGCCATCTCAGTCAGTACACCACGATGGCAAGGGAGCTCCATGGGGAGGATTTCGATCCTACTACCCAGGATATTGATGGAGAAGTCGTCATGAGGGTGGGAGGAGGCAAGAAGCATGGGCGGTACTGGATTGGCGACAACCTCCTCGACACAGCCAGTACACCCACTCTGTCCCAGCTTCGAGCAAGGAGCACGAGCGAAAGCCCGGCCATACGCACACGGCCGACCGCTTCACAGACCGAAGTGCAGCAACTCCGGGTGAGAAATTTTTGGTTTTGTGCTCAACTCATTGATATTTACTGATTGTTTGCTTCGTTTTGTAACATTGGAATGGAATATTGTAGGACGAATTGGAAGAGGAGAGAAGGAAACGGCGGGTTAGGAAATTCTTTTTTTCTCAATTCATTTATATTTACTGATTGTTTGCTTCACTTTGTAACATTGGAATGGAATATTGTAGGACGAGTTGGAAGAGGAGAGAAGGAAACGGCGGGAGATTGAGATGAGGATGACTGAGATGTACAGCTACGTGCAAACAATCAGTCAGAACATGGGTATTCTTGTCGTACCGCCACCACAACCTGCGGTATTCACTCCTCCACATCTTGTTGTAGGCACTCCGGTGAGTCACTTAACCTCGCATTTAATTTTCTTATTTGTGAATGTTACTATCTTGACAACCTATACTATTCTCTTTTTCTTTTGTGCAGTCTCAGTCGACAGCATCAAATAACCCCAGTAATGACCAAGAGGTTGGGCGCCGTGGCCACCTCGGTAATTTTCTTTGAACAATTGTAATTGTGGACTTTCTACTGTGAACTACTATGTTTTCTTTGAATTTCGATTGTGAATTGTGGACTACCTACTGTGAACTACTATGTTTATGTTTTGTGGATTGTGACTGTGACTACGATTATGGATTATATTTATGTCTTGTGGATTGTGAATTATGGCTAAGGTTGTTGTGATTGTGGTTGTCGATGTGGTTGTGCTGATTGGGGTTGTGATTGGGGATGTGGAATGATGCTTATGGGGTTGTGGAATGATTGGGGTTGTGAATGTGATGTATATTTTGAAAATTTGTGAAATATTCCACTGAACAAATGAAAAAGGGTTAAAATTGTCACTTTGCCGAGTGTAACACTCGACAAAGAGGGCCTTTGCAGAGTGCAATGGCCAAAACACTCGACAAAGAGGGCAAACTAGGGTTTCTGGGAACCCTCTTTGCCGAGTGCCCAAACTTCGCCGAGAGCTTTGACAAAAGCACTCGGCGAAGTTCCCCTCTTCGCCGAGAGTATTTGCAAAAACTCTTGGCGAAGTTTATAATTTTGTCGAGTCTTTTTTGTCGGCACTCGGCAAAAGTTAAATGTTCGCCGAGTGTTTTTAGGCTCTCGGCAAATTTTTCCGTCACCGTCCACCCAACCTAATGTGTACTTTTTTGCCGAGTGTCGAAGGGACACTCGGCGAAGATTTCGTCGAGTGCCCGATGGAAAACTCTCGGCAAAGAGCTCTTTGCCGACCCAAAGTTCACCGTGTGAGCTATGCCGAGTGTAACACTCGGCGAAGTGTTCGCAAAGTGTTTTACAGCCTTCGCCGAGTGTCCCAGGCACTCGGCAAACAGGGGATCTCCCGTAGTGTAACTAACTTAACTGTTATTATTATGTAGCGATCATTACATTTGCTTCTTGCTCTACCGAAGTATGGGACTGCTATAGTCCTAGACCCGCTCGATACAATCACAAGACATAAAGAGAATTCCTAACAATTTTACAATAGTAAGAGAATTCCAAATGATTTTACAATCACATGGTTGAGGGCTATTGCCAGAAGTGAGAATGTTGACGGTTGTTAAGTACCAACTTTAACCATGAGAATGTTGACGATTGTTAAGTACCAATTTTAACCATCAATTTCTTGCATAAAAGAATACAAAATATAATATCAAAATTAGCGGTAGGGGTTTATTACTAACCGTTTCCACGAGTATTGGTAAATGTTTGCATGCAAGTAAATTTAGATAAAAATACACCCGCCATGCGATGAAATGTACATCCGACCAATCATACGTGAGCACAATGATTGGAGGGCCTGCTTGATAGTCAAAACCAACTTAATTTTAGCTAATCCAAGACTAACCGCCATATGGGCCCACCTTCGTACATGGAAGAAAGTTGATGGCCTGAGGTGGTATGCCTGGTTCGATCGAACCAAGGGTTCGGTGGAACTAGGGATGGCGTACCCGGCTACCCCATTGCACGTGGCAGCTTCCCATCGGATAGTAATGACGGTTGTGGGTGAACCAACCTCCACAACCATCATTCCAACCGTCTTATAGAAGGTGAAGCTCAAATCACTCTCAGACAGACAACGAAGTGGAGTACAACTCAAGTTCATATATTAAGCATTACTTTAGTAGTATGGAGAAAATAGGTAGAGAGTGAAGGGATGTTCTGGACGAGTGCCGGAGCTATCGACACTCTCTCCTCTCTTGTACCTTGGTGAATTCTTCTCTAGTAAAGTAAATATTCGAGATTTCCTTTTGGTATTTAATTAGCTTGTTTAAGTGAGATATATTCCCATCACTGCGGGTTTGTTGTTTAATATTTATATAAAGTGCTCTAGTACTAGGATTCTGAATGAAGAAGGAAGTTTCTTGCGTGAGGCTAGAGTAGTAATCAATAAATCAGGCATGGTGTCTAGGTTAGCGGTTACCTTCGTTTCTTATTTGCTCCACGGAAAGTGAGGTAGACGGCATATAGTAACAAGCATGTCCGTCCTTTGTATCCCTCCATGTTTGGGGACATCATAGAGCTATAGGCCAGAGTCTAGGAACACAATTCAACCAAGGACAATAACTAATGGTATAGAGACTCCACCCGATAGTTCTATGATGTACTCGAACATGAAGGGATACGAAGGACAGACAGTTGTCACCAGCTGCCACCTACCTTACTTTTTGTGGAGCACACTATAAAGGAAGGTAACCGCTAACCTAGACGCCACGCCTATGTTATTGATTACTACTATAGCCTCGCGTAGGAACTTCCTTCTTATAGAGTCCTAGTTCTAAAGTATTCAATATAAATACTAAGCGACGAACCGGCAACGATAAGAATATATCTCACTTAAGCTAGAAAATTAAATACCAAAAAGGAAATATTGAACGCTTACTTTATTAAAAGAAGGATTCGCCAAGGTACAAGCGAGGATAGAGCACCAACAATTCGGCACTCCTCCGAAACTTCCCTCACTCTCTACCTATTTTTTCTAGTACTAAAGTGATGCCTAAAATATAAAATTGAGTGTTACTCCACTTTGTTGTGCGTTTGATAATGAAGTGAGTTCCTCCTTTTATTACTTGCTTATGACGGTTGTATGACGATTTGGGAGGTCGATGCTCTAGTAACCGTCATTAGGGAGCCATCAGTGACATCCACATTGAAAGCCAGGATGAGAGGTGATGAAGGCGGTTTGGCCGATCTATGGATCCCACGTCCCAGCTACTCCTTTGGCTAGGAGGCTGACTTATGGGCCCTATGCCGATGCATTGTGGATAGGCTCATTTTTAATTAGTTTTGACCATCATGTGGGCCTTCCAATCCATGTGCTTGGATATGATTGGTCGGAGGTATAATTCGTCATATGGCGGGTGTAAATTCATCTAAAATTAGTTGCATACAAATATTTACCAATACTGGTGAAATGGTTAGTAATAAAACCCTACCACTAAGTTTGATACTAAATTTTTTATTTTTTTTATACTGGAGTTGATGGTTAAAGTTGGTACCACCACCGTCAACAACTCCCCAAGAAGGATTGCTCCCAAACCATGTCTATAAAGCTAGGGCGGAGTTCATAGCCAGATGAAAGAATTGATTTTGAAGAAAGAGGTGGCTCGCAGAACTCTCCTTTTGAAGCAGAAAGGTTTTGAATAGATGGATGCTCCATGGTAGAAGAGAAGAGAAAGGAATAAAAGAATAAAAAAGATATCAGGATGAACCAATTTTGAAGATGATACAACAACCATTCCCCGACAACGGCGCTAGAAATGCTTGTTGATATTTTTTACGGTCACAGATAAATCCACAAGGATATAAATACCGCTGTAGCACTTCACCTTAGAGTATTCCAGGGGTATCGAATCACAAGAAATGTGTGTGTATATGTTGGAACGTAATTCAACCAAGGACAACAACTAATGATAGGCTTAGGATTTCTGTGAGTTAACTAACTATATTTAAGTTAAAGATAAAACCCTATTGATTGCTTCGGGCACTGGTTCACCCTTGGTCTGTCAAGAGACTCCGGCCTCTGGCTCTATGATGTACATGAACATGGAGGGTATCACCACCCTTGGTCTGCCAAGGACGGACAAGGTCGTCAGCACTAGCTGCCTAACTCACTTTTTGGTGAAGCACACAATAAACAAAGGTAACCGCTAACCTAGACACCACGTCTAAGTTATTGATTACTACTCTAGCTTCGCGCATGAACTTTCTTCTTCTAGAGTCCTAGTACTAGAGCACTTAAGATAAATACTAAGCGATGAACCCACAACAATGGGAATATATCTCACTTAATCTAGTAAATTAAATATCAAACGGAAATCTCGAACACTTACTTTATTAAAACAAGCATTTGCTGAGGTACAAGCGAGGAGAGAGCACCGATAATTTTGGCACTCCTCCAAAACTTCCCCTCACTCTATACTTATTTTCTGCACTACTAAAGTGATGCCTAAAATATAAAAGTGAGTGGTACTCCACGTTAATGTGCATTTGAGAATGAAGTGAGTTACTCCTTTTATAGTTTGCCTATGACGGTTGTATGACGGTTTGGGAGGTCGATACATTAGTAACCATCACTGGGGAGCAATCAGAGACGTCCACGTGGAAGGCCAGGATAAGAGATCTATATGCCGGTGCAGTGTGGATAGGTTTATTCATGTGGGCTCTTCAATCCATGTGGCCGCATATGATTGGCCGAATGTACAGTTTGTCGGATGGCGGATGTATTTTCGTTCAGAATTAGCTACATACAATATTCATTAATACTCGTGCAACTGGTTAGTAATAAACACTACCACTAAGCACTACTACAAAAATATACATAGGTATCGGCGTAATAGGTGTCGGTTCAACAAAAACCGACACCTATTAAAACAATAGATACCGGCTCTAGACAAAAACATGCACCTATAGTATTGGTACCGGTTTTTTAAAAACCAACACTTACAATATATTATAGGTGTCGGTTCGAAAGAAAACCGACACCTATACTATTGGTACGATTTTATTTAAAAACCAACACCTATAATATATTATAGGTGTCGGTTTTAAATAAAACCAGACCTACAAACTGTGCCGGACCGGGTGAGTTGAGCCGGCTGTATTTTATAAAGCTTATCTCTTTCGCTCAGCACACCCGCATCACAAACCTTCTCTCTTTCTCCTCTCTCTCGCCGTATCTCCACGGCCGCTCCTCTCTCTCTCGCCGCATCTATCTCCACCTCTCTTTCTCCTCTCTCTCAGCCGCATCTCCACCCCTCTTTTCACCCCTCTTTCTCCTCTCTCTCACGCGGCGGGAGGGAAGGCGGCGGGAGCGTGATGGGCGGCCGCGGAGTGGCGGAAGGCGGGAGGCGGGAGGCGGGATGGGAGGCGGCGGAGCGGAGGAGGCGGGAGCGTCGGCGGGCGGAGGAGAGGCGGCGGGAGCGGCGACGAGCGGAGAGAGGCGGCGGGAGGCGGGAGGGGAGGCGGCGGGAGCGGCGGCAGGCGGAGGAGAGGTGGCGGGAGACGGGAGGGGAGGCGGCGGGAGCGGCGGCAGGCGGAGGCGGTGGTGGGGTTTTTTTTGTGGAGGCAGATCCGACCGAGCTCGAAGTTTTTGTGTGTGTGATCTGATCAGTGAATCTTTAATTCTTTTTCTGATTTGTGAAGGAACCTGTGATGAATCGTGGATGATTGATATATGGATTTATTTTGTGATTGATGTGTGGATGTTGTTGTGGATGGATATGTGGGTTGTTGTGGATTAGATCGATCTGTGCATGGATGTGGGGGAGCTCGGACGAATTGGATTTTTTTTTGATTTTTTAAATCTTAATGGTGCCGGTTCTTAGACCGACACCTATTTATTTTTCTATAAGTGCCGACCAATTGGTGCCGGTTGGGAAAACCGCCCCCTAAGAGGGTTTCCCAACCGACACTTATAAAGTGTTTTGTACTAGTGAAGTTTTGTATTTTATTTTTTATTTTTTTATATAGGAGTAGACGTTTAAAGTTAGTACTTAATGACCAGTTAATAACTATGTGAATAGTGTATATTAATTAAACGATTTGTATGAGTTTTTATGTTAATCGAAAATATTTAGCCGATAATTGGATATGTTGTACCGTCACGTCCATTGATCACTAAACCTATCCTTGTTTGTATGTTCCACATTAAAGCCTATCTACCCTACCCCACTTCTAAAACCCATCTACCGTGCCTCCACCACGCCGCTTTTTCATGTGATCCTCCAGTCCATAAGGCGAACGTACATTGAGAACACTTCACATGTGATTGAAAATTCTCCAGTCAGACTATGGGACTGTTGGATTCTCTATTTGGTACTTCTTTACGTTGATAACACTTAATGATCTTTAAAAAAACAGCTATTTATATATATATATATATCAACAATTATATAATTTATTTTTAAACTAACCTACTCCATCTTTATGATAAATATTTTAAAAAATATTCATAGTCAATGATTTTAATGCTAGACATTAACTTTGTTCAAAACGAGAGGTTATCAATAGTACCATTCTTCATATATTTTGATACTGCTGTCGGGACGCCCTTTGAACCCCTTATTATATTTGAAGGATAAATGAAATGCACCAATTCTTCGAACAAACATAATAAGACATTCGATGCTCCGAGAGAAAAATAACTGAGACCTTGCTGGGCCTTTAGCCTGCCAGTCAACTTCAGCCTGAGATGTGCCCGTCAAACCACATGAAGGCGGTGACCAGATATGTTATCCATTCAGAAGACTTGACACATAATGGCTAAAGATCTACATTGTCTCGATTATCTTTAACTCATACTCATGATTAGGATATTCCTAACAAAAGGAACACACTAAGCACTTTCATCCAAGTATTCGATATCTCTAACTTAATAAGTGCTAAGTTCTAAGTATTAGATAGTGCATACATCAAGTACTTAGATACATATGGTCGACCAACCAAATATTTGAGTTCGCGGAAGCATATTCTACCCAAGGGATCTTTCAAGCAACCGACTAGGGTAGACCCTAGTCAGAACCATCGTGGAAGAACGAAAAATCCCCAGCGAAATCCTCCTCCGTAGAAAGAATCTCACCTGTAGACAAGTCTATGCATACAACAAACAATATGTATGAAGCAAGTGTTAGTACAAAATGTACTGGCAAGCACCTATCAATCCTAACCCACTACATGCAAGGTATAATCAAAGCAAGGCTCTCATAGGGGTCCTTTAGCATAAAGCTGATTTTATTTGACAAACTTCACTTTCAAAATTCAGATTTGTTCATAAAGTACATTTCAGCAAGTATAATCTTAGTAAATGGGCATCAAAATAGATGAAAGACATACATATTATAGCATCTTGTTGCCTTCCATGGCAGCAAGGACTGATTTCACACTTTCATCACATTTGCATATATAAAATCAGCACTTAGAAGATTTAAAAACATGATCGTGAGCATGGCTAATCGATTAGTTTTTACTCTGCGGAGTTAATACACTTTACCTACATGATGTGAAATAATAACCATGCAAAGCATGGCGCGCGATACATAAGTAATCCAATTTATTATACACAACAAAGTTCCAATTTATTATACACAACAAAGCCCTTCCAAGATTGATTTATGATTTAGCCTTACACCAGCACGATACGTGTTTCCTCCATCCTAGTCACACTGAAATATGACATAAAACCATTAAGTGGTGTGGCCCTGCCTTAAACTTAACGCCGTGGTGGCGGACACGACAGGAACCCACCCACGTGGCACAATACCGTTGTATTGGACATACTTAGTCACCTAAACTACCACGTCGGGGCAAATAGGAAGTTCCTCTGAGTTATTCGTACTCATACACCCCGGCCTACCACGTCGGGGCAAATAGGAAGTTCCTCTGAGTTATTCGTACTCATACACCCCGGCCTACCAAAATATAAGGCTAAACCATAAATAATTTACTAAGCTTGGACTATCTCATACTAGCACATGTGGTTGTACTGTATTCAAGATGAACAGACAATGAGTGAAGTCCTTAAGTCAGTTTGGGCACACACTCCCCCTCTCGGTACGCAACTAATCATCATATGCGTACCACATGAGGCCTAGACCTAAATCCACATTTTCCAACATTTTATTTGGCAAATATCACATTTGTTCATCATAAATTCAGATCACAAATCAAATCAGTTTACATATACTTGCCCATATGATAAGGAAAATATACTACAAAGCAAGACTAAGCATTTTCATATACTTACGACCTCAAGCATTCATACTTATTATGGAAAACTGAATTGTTTCTAGGGCTAGGAATGATGGCTAAGGTATTTTGTGGTGTTTAAGGGAGAGTGCAAGATAAGGAGTTGATCTAATATGTTTTACAAAATTTTAGTGTTGTAATGTACAATTGACATGCATATTTTGCAATTCTTTTCAAAATAACCTCCAAAACATAGGTTCAATGTGATCAAAGAGGGAGATGAAAACTTGCCTTGCTCTTCTTCTTCTTCTTCTTCAGCAACGTAATAATTTTACTCGGGATTCGTCTGCGACTCGTCTAAACATACACATATGAAGGATTTCAATTTGCATACACATATGGAAAACCAACATGCTCTAAAATGAATGCTTTACTTGGGTTGAGTGTGTTTGGTGTTAAATTGATCTTTTCATGAAAGAACTGGTATTTCCAATGGTTTTTATTTTAGAGTTACAAATCTTTTTTGAAATGTTTACAGGTTAAGTGTGGAATTATATGCATCTCAGATTTTTGAGATTCAAATTCTCATGTTTTTGTTAAATTTGTTATTTTTATACAGTAGAGCATAAAAATATGATTCTAACAAAATTTAGTTTGCAATTTTTGGAGTTAGGGTGAGTCTTCTACAATTTTTAGAAACTAGTGTCTACATGAGATGTTTATTTTCCCTTATTCAATTTATTAGTGATATATATGTTACAGAAAAGTATAAAACTTTATACCCCCAAAATAAAGTTCACACTTTGCTGGTTCTACAGAAATTTGGTTTACTTCGTTTGGAGTAAAAATGAATTTTAAGATAGCTGGTTTTATATAAATTTTTTGAAACAATTTCCTACTGTAAGTAGGTGTTTTCATTCCACAAAATTAAAATTCATAATTTTGTGAATCTGCCAAAATTGGTTTCATTTCAAAATGAGCTATATTCAATTTTATATGGATTTTACAAATCTGAGACAAATTTTCTTTGGAAAAATATTGCTCCGGCTGATTCCTTTTATCTTTTTCTTTGGAATTTAAACGCATGGGTCCACCTGTCAGTGTCTACTTATTTTAAAGATGAACTCCTGGTGCCTAATGACGTGGCGCTCACCTGTCACCTTCTCTCTGGCGTCGGCGGCGAACGGCTGCCGATCTCAGGTTGCGGCCAAAAGGGAAAAGCTAGAGGAGTTCAAGGCGAAGCTATCGGTGGCTTTCTTGCTCGTTGTGGTCACCGGAATCACCATTGGTGACGTTGTGGGCTGTGCTATGTTTCGAATTGCCGGTGCATGTCAATTTGGTAGCCATATCTGTGCGTGCATGTGTATGGAAAAGGCTCTAGGGACTATTAGGAAGCTTACCAGGCGGCGGGTTGGCGTTGGCGAGGTCTGGTCGTCTGTGGTGTCGTGCGGGGCTTAGAAGTGGTGGCGTTTTCTTCACGGGTGAACGCCGAGGGAGCTCCTCGGTCTTCTACTGTTCAAGGAGGGCGCGTGCCTCGGTTTAGAAAAGCATGAGGTAGCTTTCAATGGAAAGAATCACGCCGAAACTCACCAGAGAGTGAGGAAGAGAGGAATGGCATGAGCGGCTGGAGTTGGGGAAGGAGAAGGGGGTTTCCTCTATAATGCACCTCGCGTTGATTCCTTCGGGATTAACAACTGTTAGGTACTGGTGAACATGTTGGCGAAAAGGCTTAGTCAATGACGCACCGTGGAAGCCGAGCGACGAACAGGGGGTGATGCGGCGGCGATCCAGAGCGTGGCGGAGTTCATGGATTGGCGAGGTCGTGTTCCCGGAGTTCGGCTGCATCAAAGGAGATGTTTCCGATGGCATTAGAGAGGGCATTGAGAGTAGATTAGGGGATGTTCATCAGGAAGGGACGGGGCTCACCAGTTAGCACTTGCGGCAGGGATCTCTCTTGCCGGCGGCAAGCTTTGCGCCTCCGTCCTCGGCGATTTCGAGACAGGATGCCTCGGTTCTTCCGCGCAACAAGACAGAGCGAGAGAAAGTGAAAATATGTTGGCCGGTCAGGTTATAAGGCGTCGCCGGCGAGGAAGGAGAGGAAGAGGAGCTCGCCGCTGCGGCCGACGCGTGCACACGCGCGTGGCGCGTCCGTCCTGGAGTGTGGGCCCGGAGGGATAACGTTGTGAAGCTGACACCTAGGCTCCACCATGCATCCTGGCCCACATGGCAGTCTAAAGTGATAGAGAGATGGAGGAGAGCCCTTTAGATCTTGGTAAATTTTAACGTCAAGTAAAAGCCCTGCTGTTTTTTCGACCTAACTGCCTTACACATCGTTTTTCTTTTGGTCTTAGAACATGCATGTCCACTAACCTATCATCGCCATTATTTTTCTTTACCAGAAGAGGGGTGCCTATGTCTCGTGTTTTTTAGATTAACAGAGCTCAACAACAAGGTGATCAAAGAAGGTATTTTTTAAAAAAAACAATGATCATGAACGATACATAGTCAAGGGATGAAGGGATAAAGCAGTACTACAGACAGCCAAAATCGCTCTACACAGTCAACGATAATAAGTTGTCCGTCTATAAGGATGTTCGCCGGCCACCCAGCCACCAATGGCCCACCACTACGCAAGCCGGCCGGCACAGCCGAGAATACGGCATGCCTGCGTAGTATATGGGGCCTCGCAGCCAAAAATTCACTGATTAACATAAGCCCATTACTGTTTCGAAGTACACATATAGATCTATTCCCACTCGTTGAGCACAGCCCCCTGAGTTTCATGATGTAAAATAAAAAAATTGGTCCATATGACTATTATAACACACATCATTGTATATTATAACACACATCATTGTATGTTCACTACTGGAAAAATTATCTTTGGTTGAAGCGCCAAAACCATAATAGTCTCAGTTAGAGTTATATCCAGAACTAAAAAATATTTTTAGTCCCGGTTTAAAAAGACAACGATTTAACTTTAGTCCAGGTTCAAATCCTGTCAGGATGCCTCGGGTCTTTAGTCGCACTTGGTAGCATCAACCGGGACTAAATATGTTATTTTTTTTGTTCTGGTTGGTGTTACCAACTGGGAGTAAAGATTATTTTGATCTTTAGTGTCGGCTGGTAACACAAACCGAGACTAAAGATATAGTTGCTTTTTATACTCCTTCCTCCTCCACCCCGAGCCAACTTCACTTGTCTTCAAACTTTTGCTCTTGGTAGAGGGGAGGTGCTGCCAAATTTTTTTGTGATTTTGTTTCGGTGATAATACATAAATCTTTGTTATCTACAAAGTTAGCAACTTTTTTCTCTTATGATCTAAGCCACTTCGTTTTTTACGGTTGTTTTCTATATATTTTCATCTCTAGATTTTTATGCAAACATGAAGAGAGAGAAAATTTATTTGGGACTAATTATTTTACTAAGCACATTACATTGTGTTGAGAAAAATGTTCGGCAAAATAAATAGCAAGAAAAGTATGCTTAGCACGTTATATTTGTAGGAATTTATTACGTACAAATTCATCTCAAAAAATTATTTTTTTCTTATAAGAGTCAAAATATAAAGTTGTTAATATCACAATATACTTTGTGTTACGAGCGAAAACAGAAGGACGGACTGACATGTAAATTTTATGAGGGCCCACTGAAAGCACTCCAGCATTAAAGAATAGAATGACCTTGGAGGTGGCCTTACATGCTTTTGTCTACATGGGCAATGAAGCCATTAGTGGAAGCATTGTAAATATATTTATAAGTATTGGCTGCCAATGATGGATTTTTTAAAAAGAATTCTAATTTTTTTTAAGAACAACACATTACGTATGTTGGATTAGTATATAATTATTGTCTGATTACATATAATATATATAATTATTGTAATAATATTTAAATGGTTTGAATTTCATGGATTTTTCTTATGATTTTTATGTGTTCCATGTAGATGGATCGATAAGGGATGTACAACGCGGATCGACGGTCGACAGAGTTTATTCAAGGCATATATTATTTTTGGAGTGTGGCCGACGCCAACAAGCAGAACGGTTTTATATGTCTATGCAAAAAGTGCAAAAACAAGAAGGAGTATTCTACATCAAGAATTATTCATACCCACTTGTTTCAGTCGGATTCATGCCTCACTACAATTGCTGGACATTGCAGAGAGAGGTGGGGGTTGCAATAGAAGAAGATGAAGAAGACGACGACAACATTTCAGACTGTTGAAGATGAAGAAGGCGGGCGGGGATTGAAGAAAACTATGGTTTCGATGACCTTGGTCAGATGTTGCGCGACGTACAAGGGGATGCAAAGGTGAAAAGGAGGTGCAGAAATTGGAGCGTATGTTGGCGGACCACAAAATGTCCTTGTACCCAGGCTGTGAACAGGGGAACAAAAAGTTGGTGCCACGCTGGAATTCTTACAATGTAAGGCCAAAAATGGTGTCAGTGACAAGACATTTGGTGAGTTACTAAAACTCGTGAAGAACATTCTTCCAGAGGGAAACGAATTGTCGGAATCAACGTACGAGGCTAAGAAGTTAGTCTGCCCTCTAGGACTGGAGGTACAGAAAATACATGCATGTGCTAACGATTGTATCCTCTACCACGATGAGGAGTACGAGAACCTAGAAGTATGTCCGGTTTGTAAAGCTCTTCAATATAAGTTAAGACGAGATGATCCAGGCGAAGTTGAGGGACGACCTTCGAAAAAAAGGATTCCTCCTAAGGTGATGTGCTATTTTCCTATAATACCACGGTTGAAGCGTCCGTTCAGGAACAAGGAGCATGCAAGGATGATGCGTTGGCTCGCAGAAGAACGCCTACAAGATGCATGCTGAGACATTTAAAGACTTCGGCGAGGATGCAAGAAACCTAAGCTTCGGCTTAAGTACAAACGACCGTAATCCTTTTGAAGAGATGAGCAGCGGCATAGCACTTGGCCTGTAGCGATATGTATCTACAACCTCTCGCCTTGGCTATGATGAAGCGGAAGTACATTTGGATGTCGGTTATTATTCAAGGCTCAAAGCAACCTGGTATCAACATCGATGTGTACCTGAGACTACTGATCGAAGATCTAAAATTGTTGTGAAAGAAAGAAGGATAAACAGGAGCATTTTAACCTACGAGGGTTGCTGTTTGTTACCATCAACGATTGGCCTACACTTGGCAACCTATCCGGATAGTCAAACAAGGGGTACAACACTTGCACCCATTGTTTGGATGAGACCGAATGTACGTACTTGAAACACTGTAAGAAGGTAGTGTACATGGGCTATCGTCGTTTTCTTGTTGCAAGCCACCCTGTCCGGAGAAGAGGCAAACATTTTGATCAAAAGGCAGACCATCGTACTAAGCCAAAGCATCGTAACGAAAAGGCCGTGTTTGCCATGGTGAAAGACCTCAGAGTAGTATTTGGAAAGGGACCTGGCAACCAACCTATAGAATGTGAAGGTCGTCACGTGGCGATGTGGAAGAAAAAATCAATTTTTTGGGAGTTGCTCTATTGGGAAGTCTTGGAGGTCCGCCACGCAATCAACGTGATGCACCTCACTAAGAACCTTTGTGTAAACATGCTGGGCTTCCTAGGTGTATATGGAAAATCAAAAGATACACTTGAGGCGCGTAACAATCTGAAACATATGGCACAACGCGATGTTCTTCACCAGCAACCAAAGGAGAAAGGAGACCAATACATAAGTCCAGCCAGCTACACTCTGAGCAAGGCAGAGAAGGAAATAATGTTTGAATGCCTGGAGAGCATCAAGGTACCATCTGGATACTCCTCGAATATAAAGGGAATAATAAGCATGAAGGATAAGAAATTCACAAATCTAAAGTCCCATGACTGCCACGTGCTGATGACACAGCTGCTTCCCGTTATAATTCGGGGTATCCTTCCCGATAATGTCCGAGCGACAATAACAAAGCTATGTGTTTTTCTGAACGCAATTTCACAGAAGATCATCGATCCAGACAGACTAGAAGACTTTCAAAATGATGTAGTCCAATGTCTTGTCAGCTTTGAGATGATTTTTTCGCCTTCCTTCTTCAATATCATGACACATCTCCTATGCCACCTTGTTAAAGAGATCCGTATCATTGGTCTGAGTATTCCTACACAACATGTTCCCTTTTGAGAGGTATATGGGCATTCTAAAGAAGTACGTCCGTAACCGTTCTCGTCCGAAGGCCAGCATCGCCAAGGGATATGGAACAGAGGAGGTGATTGAGTTTTGCGTCAACTTTATTGAAGACCTTCGTCCCATCGAGGTGCCTGAATCAAGCCATGAAGGTAGACTACGGAGGAAGGGAACTCTTGGAAGGAAGACAATAATGAACATAGACAATGACTTGTATAGAAAAGCACATTAGATCGTGTTGCAACAATCTTCCTTGGTGGCTCCTTACATCGAGGAGCACTTGGCGATTGTTCGCTCGAAAAACATCGGTAAGACGGATGCCTGGATTACACGCCATCACATCGATGCATTCCCTGCTTGGCTGCGACAACGTCTCATGGGCAGCGCGAGCATTGATCAACAACTAGCCTTCTTGACGAGGGGACCATCTTGCTTGATCACCACATTCCAAGCATATGAAATCAATGGGTACACATTTTACACATGGGCTCAAGACCTAAAGAGCACGAATCAGAACAGCGCTGTCCGCATCGATGCCGTGGGATACGATGGTACAGCTAGCACATATTACGACAGCATCGATGACATATGGGAGCTAGACTATGGACCTCTGAAGGTTCCTCTGTTTCGGTGCCAGTGGGTTAGGCTCAGTGGTGGAGGCATAACCATTGATGCAAGTGGAATGACAACGGTCGACCTGAGCAAGGTTGGATACTCAGACGAACCTTTCGTCCTTGCCAATGATGTACGGCAAGTTTTCTATGTCAAGGACATGGCTAGCAAAGCAAAGAAGGGGAAGGGTCCGACAAGCCAAAGCGCCATGTGGTTCTCCCAGGCAAAAGAAAAATCGTGGGAGTCGAGGATAAAACTGATGAAGATTACGATCAGTTTGACGGGCAACCTCCGTTCACGGCGGTGGTTGACCCGAGCATCCTCCTATCAAATGAGGACACCCCTACGCAACAATCATAACGAAGAAACAATTGTGCGGAGAAAGTACGTGAGGACAACCATCACTTAGCTAATTTTTTGTATGGATGATGTAAATTAAATTGAATTATTCAATATTATTGTAACCATTTGAATTTATTGTAAATTATTGTAAACTATTGAATATTATTATAAATTATTGCTGATTGTTAGAATTTAAAATAATTTTGAATAGGTCAAATGTTAATTACATATGATTGTTAGAATTTAAAATAGGCCATATGTTAATTATATATTATTATTTAAATTTAAAATAGTTTTGAATATGACAATTGTTAATTATATGTTATTATTTAAATTTAAAATATTTCTAAGTAGGCCATATGTTAATTATATATTATTATTTAAATTTAAAATAGTTTTAAATACGACAAATGTTAATTATATGTTATTATTTATATTTAAAATATTTTTAAACAAGCCATATGTTAATTATATTTAAAATATTTAATTATATATGATTGTTAGAATTTAATTATATATATGTTTATTATTAAATTTAAAATACTACGTGATTATTATAATGTAATATACATTATAATAGAGCACTGTTTAAATATTTAATCCTGGTTTTTAACACAAACCGGGACAAAAAATGAATTTGGAAAGGCGGGAAAACATCTTTAGTCCTGGTTGGAGCCACCAACCAGACGAAGATGCTCACCTACCGAGGCCACGTGGTCGCTCCGCCATCTTTAGTCCCGGTTGGTGGCTCCAACCAGATCGAAGAGATATGTTTTGTCCGGTTGAAGGCACCAACGGGACTAATGTATCTTTAGTCCTGGTTTGTGGCTCCAACCGGGACTAAAGATCCCGATATCTATATATAGCAGGGGACACAGGGGGATCCAACACTTAGCCATTTTTGCAACTTCTTCGTCTTCATCGCCGTCGCCGAGAACCCTAACGTTGCCACGCCGTCGATTCTTCTCCAGCCGCCGCCGTTGTCGTCGCCGAAGAGGAGGAGCCATCGCCGGAGCCAGGTTCCGCCGCAGGTTAGTCGATCTGATCGAAGCCCCCTTTTTTTCCTCCTATCTGTGTGCGCGCGTTTAGGGTTTATAGGCCGGCCGGTCTGAGCGCGCGCCATTGTCGCCATCGTCGCCCTTTCCTGTCCCCCCCACACGCCGCCGCCGCCGCTGCCTCCCCTATACGCCGCCGCCGCCCCCTGCCTCCCCTCGACGCTGCAAATGCAAATTATTTTTGAATGGATGGATGATGCATGGATGGATGGATGATGCTAATTTTGAAATTAAAATGTTAGATGTGAAATTTTGAATGCATGGATGGATAGATGATGTTAATTTTAAATGCATGGATGATGTTAATTAAATGTGGACTTTATGTTAGAATGGATGGATGATGCATGGATGGATGGATGATGTTAATTTTAAAATTAAAATGTTAGATATGAAATTTTGAATGCATGGATGGATGGATGATGTTAATTAAATGTGGACTTTATGTTAGAATGTATTAATTAATGCAAATTGAATGCATGGATGATGTTAATTTTGAAATTAAAATGTTTGAATGGACTTTATGTGTATGGATGATTTGAACGGACGTGAACGAAGGATGTATTAAATGTGTACTAAATGGACTTATGGACTTTTTATTTAGATTTGAATGCATGAATAGATTTAAATTTGAATTTGAATGTGAACTTGTGAATGTGAATTTTGTTTTTTCGAACGAACGAGAATGATAAAACGAATGAACGGACGTGAACGAACGAACGAACGAGTTTCGTTCGTTCGTTCGGTTGGTCGGTTGGTCGTTCGTTCGTTCGTTCGGTCGTTACAACCTACCTCGGCATGCATCGTCCTCTCTTTCTCTCCTCTCATCTCCACTTCCTCTCCTCTCCATCTTATCTCCCTCACGTCATCCTCCTCTCTTTCTCTCCTCTCCTCTTATCTTACTCTCCTCCAGACGATCGTCCGAACGGACGTGAATGTACGATAGAACGAACGATAGAACGAATGATAAAACAAACGATAGAATGAACGGACGTGAACGTACGATAGAATGAACAGACGTGAACGAACGAATGTGAACAAACGAATGATAGTTTCATTTGTTCATTCAGTTTAGCATTTAGGGTTTAGGTTTTAGGGTTTAGGGTTTAGGGGTTAGGGTTAGGGTCTAACAAAGAGAAACAAAGATATGAAGAAGGAAAATATAGACCATAGTCCGGAACATGCTAGAGCCAAGTGTGCATATCTATAGCTATGATATTCTTTAGAAGTCTCTTCTAGGATTGAGAGAATCTATGATTCTGAATCATCTTCGTCATCAAAAGGAACTCATTATGGGCGATGGTGAACGCAGTGACAATGGGCTCCATCGCCACTGTGTTCTACATTGCCATGATGATTTCCTTTTGATGAGGAAGATGATTTAGAATTACAACTGATTCTCTCAATCCTGAAAGTGACTTCTGAAGAATATCACCATTATGGATGTGCACAATTGGATCTAGTGTCTGCCGGATTTCATCTATTTTTTCCATCTTCTTTTTGTCTATGTTTTTTTAGGTAGACATACATGATTTTCCTGAACAATTGATACATGTATTAACCGAATAGCACCTAGTATTACACTGAGGAGGGGACCAAGGATCAAAATCAATACCTCAACGAGGAGGGGAACGAGGGGGCGAACGACGAGGGGAACAAGCAGGGAAACGAGGAGGGGAATGAGGGCTCCTTATCCATTGGACAGAAGAGGGCACACGGTCAACGTGGTGTCAACAAGCTCATTGAGGATCGACATGTCATAATGGAAGTAGCACCGGATGATCGACCAAGTGCCCCAGTGAACGCCGCAAGGAAGTTTGTGGCACACAGCGGATGGGTGGTGAGGGATCACATGCCCATCAGCGTTGTGAACTGGAGGCGATCAAGGACAAGAGGAGGTGAGCAGAGCAATCTCCCGGACACAGATAAAGAGATGCTCTGGATGACAATGCTGTAGACGTTCATCATCATAGTCTCCGAACAAGCAAAGGTCAAGGATTGGACGTTAAAGAAGATGGTTGAGCTCTTCAGGAACTATAAGAAGGAGTTACACAAGAAATACGTCCTGAAGGGCCAGAACCCAGACTTTGACAAGTTTCTAAAGCTCAGAGATCACTGGGAGGCCTTTGTGGAGCATAAGACTGGGGAAGAAGCGCAAGCCCTCATTGAAAAGAACAAGGCCAACGTAGCCAAGAAGAAATACCATCACAAGCTTGGGTCGGGCGGCTATCAAAAGGCAATACAGAAATGGGAGAAGATGGAAGCCGACCTGGAAGCGCGAGGTATCGTTCCGGGCACAGCCAACTGGCCGGAATGATCAAAACATTGGTTCTATGCTCACGGCGGATCGCTTAATCTCAGAGATGGATCAGTTATCTTCGGCACTGAAATCCAAGAAGCCGAACGAATATTAGAGGAAGCGCTGGAGGCCTCTGCCTCGGGCTTGTTCAAGCCTGACAGAGAGAAGGACGAGCTCACGCTCGCACTCCAAAACCCAGAGCATCCAGGACAAACGCGAGGAAAAGGAGTCGTTCCCTGGAAATACGGGTTTCAAGCTGACGTCGACACATATAGGAGCCGCATGAGGTCAAAGCGAGAGACGGATGCGAGGTTCGCAAAAATGGAGATGCGGATCTCGCAGATTGATCAGATAGTGGACCAAAGGTTGACCAAAAGGTTGTCCGAGGAGCGGAGCCACTGGGTTAGCCAACAGCCAGATCCAGCAACAACAGCTCAACTGCGCTTCAATAGGAAATGACGGCGAGTTGGCCCCACAAGCTCAAGCATGTTCGTCATGCCCTGTGGATGATATCACGCAACGGACACCGTGTGAGCTACACATTCCATTCAAGAACATAACAATAAAGTATGTTCGTAGTTTTATGTTGTATATTTCCTTGAATAACTTGAAAATCAAGATTCACTACTAACTAATAATCTATCTTCTCGAACAGGTCACGTGGGGCATGGCGATTCCTGTAGAACGAGACGGCACCTACCACTGTAGGCCCGTTCCACCTGCATACTCAAAAGTGAAAGTTGAAGAGGTGGAATGCGGATGTGAAGATCTCGAGCTGGATATCCCCGGAGGAGACGGGGAGATGACGCTAGGAGAAACAACTCACGGGATATTTCTTTGGAGGAAGCCCTTCATCATATTCCCAGGACAAACAGTTTCTCCTTTCGTTCCACCGCCGTCACCTCCACATGGACCGTCTCCTCAGCCTCCTTCGCCTCCTCCGCCTCCTTCGCCTCCTGCATCACCTCCACGAGCATCGACTCCTAAACGGTTGTCTCCAACTCCACCGCCTTCTCAGCTTCCTCCGTCGCCACAACGAGCACCGACTCCTAAACAGTCAGCATCTCATCCTCCTCCGCCTCCATCGGATCCTAAGGGCACAGCTCGAGATGCGCAGTCAATATCAACCGGTCTACCAAGAAGAAAACTTCAAAGAATTGACCCACTTCCACCACCCGTAAAGAAGTTGTCATATGACAAGACTGGAGAGGAGTTGGAGGAGGCCGTCCAAGCTGAAGTCAAGACCCACTTCAAAAATAAGTCTCCTGAGAAGCCTTCTGAAATCCCCCAGGAGACTAAGGACTTTTTTAAGAAGACGTACCCAACGCCGCAGCCTAAACCGCAAACTCAACCGCAGTCTGACTATGACAGGACTATCCGAAAGGTTGCTGGCAAGGTGCAAAGAAAGGGCATAGATGTACCGCAGCTCGACATGCAGCCTCAAAAACCCCTGGAGTTCAGCACGGTTCCAAATGTTTGAACAGAGTTAAGAGAATTTTTGAAATCTGCTGGAATAACAATGGATCAATTATCCGGGCGTGCTCCCCTCGCAAAGGCTCCGCTGAAGTACAAGTTCAAACTTGGAAAGCCTCTTGTAAAGCAGGATCAAGTTAAACAACTACGTACACAGATGTACCACTTCCATAAGTGGTACATGCAAGAATCCAGCAGAGGTACAGAGATGGTCACGGGCAGATACTCACTCGACTATTTCTTTGATGGAGGTGACAACTTTTTTATCCGATTCGAAGACATATTCGACCTGTACCAGCTTGATGCCCTCAACGTCTCTCTTCTAGCCATGCGGGTTTTATAAGTATTGTTAAGTTATATTTATTTTGTTCCTTAGCTCCTTGTATTTAGTTGACTAAAATTCTTTTTAACCATTTTAGAATGGTGATCCAATATTGCAACAAGCACGAATGTACCAAACATAGATTCATGGACCCACGAAAAATCAACGGCGCGATGGTTGATCAATATCCGAAGCAAACAGAGGATAACATATACAATGCGCTGGTGCAGCACTACTTCAGGCTGTTTATCCTTCTGCCCTACAACACAGTGTAAGTTTTTTCTACCTACCGTACCAAGTTCAATCTCATGCATACATAAAGTTTCATATGTGTCATCTCAACCAATTTGCAGATTCCATTGGGCTCTGCTCGTAATTGACATGGATCACTCGGAGATCCATGTCTTTGACTCAATGGATAAACCAGAGACCACGTATGAAAAGATATTTGAACTGTTAAACAGGTAATGCCATCTTACTTGCTATTGCATATATACAGTTCTCGGACAATTACTAACTAACTTTCAACTGCACGTAGGGCATGGGCACGGCTCCGGGTGAATGTTTGCGAGAATTGGAAAGATAAGATCTCTATGAGAATGAACTTTCTAGTGAGTATCATGCTCCAAAGTTGTATTGAATCATTAATTTATTCTAAAATATGAAATGTATATTCAATCTATTGTCGTTTCTCCTTTAGTGTGCAAAATAGGTGCAGGGCACCAACTTATGCCGCTACTACGTCTACGACTACATTTACCGCTTTGTGCCTGATGTCACAAGTCTCGACGATATAGATTACGTCTCGATTTCTTATTCATTTCAACTATTTATTTCTCGTTTATTCGAATTAATGACAGCTTATGAAAGTAAGAGACAACCTCCTCCACGCGACTTCCATACATGCTGCTCAAGAAGAATTGATGGGATTTATAAACGAGCAGATCATTAATCCCACGGGAGAGTTCTACTTTAGTTTGAGTAACTTTACCACTGGATCCACAAAAGTAGATTAGACAATTTTTTGTAAGATACGAAATATATGTGGATATTGTATGTGTGTACATATTTTGATAATATATATATATATATATTTCCTTTCTTAAGTTCATTTATATGTGTGTAAAATATATATTTATACATATATATGCATATTGCATATATACGTATAAATATATATATATGTGTGTAAAATATGTATGCATAATATATAATTGAAAGGCAGCAAGCTAATAGCTAGAAGGAAAAATTTTAAAAAATAAAAAAACCTTTAGTCCCGGTTGATAACACCAATCGGGACTAAAGATGCAGGAGCCAGCCACGTGGCGCCGCCATCTTTAGTCCCGGTTATTTCACCCAGACTAAAGATGCCGATGTTTAGTCCCGCTTTCTTAGTCCCGGTTCGAGAACCGGAACTAAAGGGGGTTACGGACCGGGACAATAGTGGGTTTCTCCAGCAGTGGTTCAATTATTATGCTACACAGTACAACTATGACGCTAGAGGTAAATGTTCCGCCTATCATGTATTCAATCTAGTTCAGATTCTAGGAATAAATTCTGCTAAATACATGAAATATTATTGCAAAATTTTCATCAATAATAACTAGTTTGGTATCACTACTACATAAATGTACAAAAGGATGGCACTATGGATACCAAAAAATGCTATAACCAACACATATAGCGCTTATCCCACCCAAAACACGCTTCTGCGGGGCGCTATCGGCTAGAAATGACACTTTGTGGAGAGATATGTATCGGTTCAAGATAAAAACCGCCACCTATATTATTAGTGTATTTTTTCAACAGAACCGACACCTATAATATATTATAGGTCTGATATAGGTACTTTATTTAAAAAACTCACAACTATTAAAAAACCAAGCCAATCCATTGGCTTCATCTTTCTCTTTCCCTTATCCTCTCATCTTCTCTCCTCTCCTCTCCTCTCTCGGTCTCTCAGCCTCCTCTCCTCTCTCTCCCCCATGCAACGTCGGCCGGCGAGCAACGACGCTCTATGGGCGACGTCCCCCTCAAAGGCGCGTGGCGCACTACTATAGAATAAGAGATCGATGCCAGTTGGAAACTTACCTTATGTGTTGGATTTTTCAACCGGCACCCAACAGATGGCACATTTGAGGAGGACTCAATAGTGTCAGTTTAGGAACCAGCACCTTTGAGATTCAAGGAATGGAAAAAAGAGCAAAAAGGTGTCTTGATGCGTCGAGCAGCCCTTCATCATCACTGAGTTCACCCATCATCCCCATCAACCAAACACAATCACAATCATCACTACGATCACCATCATCCCATTAACAAAACACAATCACAAAATAACATTGAAAAAAAAGTCAACATCCCCCGAGTACAGAGTACAGAGAGAAAGGATCAGAATCAAGAAAATCACAACACAAACACACCGCCCCCTGTCACCGTCGTCGAGCTAGCCTCCCCCGTGGTTGCGGCGGCAGATATGGCTTCTCCCTTCATCATGGTAGTAGATCCGACCATCCCCGTCATCACTGGCGGTGGATTTGACCATCCCCGTTGTTGCAGCGATGGATCTTGCCATCCCCGAGCGTGCGACGACGGATCTAGCCCCGTGGTCATGGCGGTGGGGAACGGAAGGAGAAGAGGAGGAGGAAGAAAAAGGAGGGGTGGCGGCAGAGGCTAAGAAGGAGGAGGGGTGGCGGATCCGGAAGGAAGGAGGGGTAGCCATGGGGGCCGAGGAGGAGGAGGAGGAGGGAAGGAGGGGTGGTAGCGTGGAGGAGGAGGAGGAGTAGGAGGAGGAAGAAGAAGGGGCGGATGGAGCTCAGTGAGTAGATAACACAGGCCGGTTCGGTGGGCCAACTTTTTTTATTTTTTAATTATTGGTGTTTGTCTTTTAAAGAACAAACACCTGTAATATTTTTATAGGTATCGGTTTTATCTAGAACCAACACTTACAGTTTTTTAAAGGTGTCGGTTTTTAATTTTTTTTCTCCCTATGGAGGTAGGAAATCATCAATTGATGCCTGTTTTAAATGAACCGACACATATGAGCCATCTCCTATTAAGGTTTCTGTAGTAGTGGCAGGTGGTGGCAGCTCTCCCTCCCTCTAACCCTCGTCTCCTCTTCCTCTATCCCAGCCTCCCACCAGCGGCGCTTGGCTTCCAACTCTTCACCGTGGCCATGCGCGGCCTCCTCCTCTGTGTCACGGCTGCAGGCATCTCTCCTCCTCTCCATTGTCGCATCTAGTGCCTGCACCTCTAGGCAAGCGGATCCACCACCACGAGCTTGGGAGTGGCCCTATCCAACCTCCACGAGCTTGGGAATGGCTAGATCCGCACCTAGTCACTCCCTCGACCTCCACCTCGCCATGGGCCGTTGACCGCCGCAAGCTTGGGGCTTGATCTGATCACCCCGAGCTCGGGGCGAGCAAATCTACGCGGCTACCGGGGACAACCACGATGATGACGGAGGCACCGACAGCTAGATCCACGCGCCTCCGACCACTAGTGTCACAGCTCCTTCCCCATGCCCTAGCAAGTTGATTGCATTGTTGATTTGTTGGTTTTCTCCCATCTTTATTGATGTTTGTTATTCCTTTAATGCTATAATGGATAGCTAGTGTTTAGGTAGTAGATGATCATTTGTGATAAAATTTGTGATTCACTATGTGATTTTGATGTTTAAAAACAATTTGTGAGGCAGGGTTTCTATGATGCTAGATGCATTGGCTCGATTCGATTTCTATTAATTTATGTGATTCTACCAGTTTCATGATCTGCCCATATTGGTTTCTAATCGAGGAAACTAAAAGATAAATTAGTTTTGTGTAATCGGCACAAACTAACTTTAAATTGATAATTGTATTAGTCCCCAGCCCCACTACTACATAAATAAAAAGGAAAGATAAGAGGCAGAGGAGACGCCGAGGCTTAGAAAATTTCTGAAACCCTAAATCACCCGATGGATATCTATCACACTCGAAGAAGTTGCTAGTGTTATCTCTACCTCCCATGTTCACGAGATACTACTACTACATAAATGATTTTTCTCTATGAGGATCCTTATAGGTTGCGGGCGGACCATAACGGTGATGCCTGCAAAAATCGACCTCTATTTTCGCATACGACTCCTTAAGAGGCCCAGATGCAAAAATCTATTTTTGCAACGGACCTCTTAGAGAGCCGTATACGGAAATAAGCCTATTTTTCCAGGTGGGACTGTTAACTGGCCCCATGAAAAAATATATTTTCACTGATGATCCTCTTAAAGGTCCGTCTAGAAGTACGACTTACCTTTTCTTTTCTCTCTCATTACTTCAAATTTTTTCAAGTCATCCTTATCTCCTCTCCTCTCTCTTACCTCCTCTCCTCCTCGAACTACTCACCCCTCTCTCTCTCTCATTTCTCACCTTCTCTCCTTTATCTCCCTCGACTCTCCTCCTAGGAGCGGTCGATGGTGGGTGCACGGGCGACGACCGACGCACGGGGAGGTAGCGGCCGGTGGCTGGTGGCGGACGCAAGGGGTCGAGAGCGATGGCGACTCATGGATCCATCGTCCCCGCCCTCGGGAGAGGTGTTGGCGGGAGCTAGTAGCCGGCTGGTGGATGCGCAACCCCCGTCCTCGGGAGCGGCAGCGGCGTGCGGATTCACTGCCCCCACCCTCGGGAGTGACGGCGATGGGTGACGCCAGAGGGCAGATCCACCACCCCCACCCTCGAAAGCGACGGCGATACGCGGATTCGCTGCCCCGTCGTTGGGAGCGACAGCGGTGGGCGGCGGCGGCTGGAGCGAGCGGCCGGCGGTCGGATCCCTCGCCCCCATCCTCGGGAGCGGTGGCGCGACGACGATGACCGGCGGTGATGGCTGTGATGGTGATGGCAGCGATGAGTGCAGCTCCAATGGCTAGGGTTTAAGGCTATTTTGCATTTTGGATTTTAACTTTTTTCGCCAAAACTATTTTTGCGTGCGGTCGGCTTAGGTGACCACATGCGAAAATTCTATTTTTGCATACGGTTGCGCTACCTACATGGGAAAATGGCGATCCTCGCAGACACCTGAGTGCAGACGGGTCGAAAACCCGCTTGCAAAAATCCATTTTGGCCACCTAAAAAATTCTTTTTTGTAGTACAGTACTTCAACAAACAAGCTGAGGACCCATGGTGGGTGGCGCTGCTATTTTTTCACTGACATCAACATCAAGAAGCAAAAGAAGAATTAAAATAAGAATCAAAAAAAGAACAGAAGAAGAACAAGATGAGGAATAGAAATAACAGAGTATCCGGCTTGAATGGCTTCACAAAGGAGGTCAGAAATTAGTTAAATTCCAAATTAAGCAAGAAGTTGATTTTGTTAGGCTAAGACATACGTAAATTAAACCGCAACAACCACCGAGCTTCTCCACGACAACCGTGACCAACGGAGATGACGAAAGGAGGCGGCGACGTAGTCTCGCAGTGTGCGATGACGATGAAGATATGGAAGAGAGAAGGTGTCAGATCATGCCCACCCGAGGTCGCTTGTGGTGGAATCTGGCTTTGCCATGGCCACTGGCGCAAAGAATGGGGAGAAGGGAGGCCTTCCCGCGGTACTGCACGAAACTTGCCATGCTGTTGGTATTTGTTATCATCATAGATAAATCCACAAGCGCACGGATACCATTGTAGCACTTTACCTCAGAGTATTCCAAGAGCATCGTATCATAGGTAACGTGTGTGTAGCATCAAGGAAACAGGTTCATCCAAGGACAACAACGAAATGGTACATGAAGGATAGAGATGATTTCAATGGTTTAAGATTCTTGAATTAAGTTAAGGTAAAACTCTATCACTTGCTTAGGGCATCAGCTTTCCCTATTCTGCCAAAGGAATCTGGCCTAGAGCTTTAGGAGATATCCAAATGTGAAGGATTACGAAGGACGGACATGACTGTTACCACCTGCTGCCTACCGGTACAACTTGTGGAGCATGCAACAAACAAAGATAACATATAACATAGACACCACGTCTACTCTATCACTTACTACTCTAGCCATAGCCAAGAACTTCCCTTTTTATCCAATCTTTGTACTAGAGCGCTTAATATAAATATTAAGCGATGTACTCGCAAGGATAAAAATATATCTTACTTAAACAAGCAAAAGAAGCATCCACCGGGATACAGAAGTGGAGAGAGTGCAGATAATCCTGACACTTCTCTAGAGCTTTCCCTTGCTATCTCCTCATTTTCTAAACACTACTAGAGTGTTTCCTAGGAATGAAAATGAAAGCTCCCCAAGTGAGTTGTGTGTTGAGAAGTGAGACTTCTCTCTCCCTTTATAATGTTCAATGATGGTTGTTAAGGTGGTTATCACTCATAACCGTCATAGGGGGCCAACGAGGGATCTCCACGGGGTGGACAGGGGCTATAAGCCATGTTGGTGGTTCGACCAAACCACTTCTATTGTCTTTCTCCCTCCTGTTCACTTAAGTCACTGTCCTATGGACCTTGGTGTGTATGGTCGATGAATTACATTAGTTTTCCTCTTATAGGTAGACCCAAGGATTCGTTTGCTCGCATCTGTTTGGTCAGAGGTATGTTTCTTCCCATGGCAGGTGTGTTTTCCTACATAATTACCTGCATATAAATATTTCATCAACATTTGTGAAAATTATTAGTAATAAAACCTACGACTATGTATGGGTTTATTTCATTTGCTTTTGTGTAGGAATTGATGGTCAGATTTAAGACTGAAGTACTGTCAACACACGCCGCCTTGAATCCTGCCATGCCTCTGAACGAAGAAGGTAGAGAGGGAAGACCTCCCCACCGCCATCTCTCCATGTCCCCTTATGGGGGCTTGTCTGGCCTCCCTGTCGATGGATCTGGTGCCTCGATGGCCGCTCCACTCATAGCGCCATTTGATGGCTATGGGAGAAGGCACGAATAGGAAGGAGGCAGCGGCGCTGTTGACGAGAAAAATCAACACGTCGGCCTAGGAGATCTGCTTAGCTCCAGTGCAGGTCCACGTTGGTTGCCTTTGGTGAAGCATTGGCGTGCCAGTCAGTTTGATCCTGCCACTGACAAGATATGCAAAATAGCAGAGCATAAATCATATCGGCCGATAGGTCGATAATCGAAATAGCTGATCTGTTGTCAGCCGATCATGTGATTACAGCTGATGCTGATGTCCAGATAACTCGTCGGCTGAAACTCCGACGAAACCCTTATCGGTAGCCATCAGGCAGGCTAGAGACTACGGTTCTAATCACGACTTAGCATGTCAAACTGAATTGATGCAGCACTAAGTATGAAAAGAAACATAATATCTAGACAATCAAGCCTTTGACTAATTTTTAGGGTGGTAGATGACTAAGCTAATCTAATCTAATATAACAATTTAGCAGATATCGGTAGAAACCCTAAAGCGAGAGACAGCCGATAGAGCCAAATCGAGATACTAGGACTAGATTAACAGAGACATATAATAAGACTGGCTAACCCTCCGGCGAAACATTAGCATGAACCTATCGGCTTAACAAGACTTAGATTACCGATGACAATCTAGTAGATCAGACCTAACCGATGCAGCATGAGATTGTATATGATAATCTAATACTCAATGAGCCAATAAATCTGTCTAATGTGATGGATATAACAAATCTACCTAAAGCGACATTACAATTACAGAAAACATCGACTTAATCAGAATATCGAACCTAACCGAGAAAGTCCTAACTAAGCCGATGTATCTATGAACGGTAACGAAACTAAGGATAGATACGATATACCTAGGCCGGTGGGACCTTGGACTTACCCCTTCGTCGGAGATCAAAGCCGATGCAGCCCCGCGTCGGGTGCCAAGTCTAGCCGGATGATAAATAAGGTGGAAAAGGTAAAAGGTGGCGATGCGCCAAATTGTATTGATCGTGAGATGAGTTACATGAACCCCAGGCTTACATATTTATACCCATGGGCTAATAGAGATCCTAACAGACTACAAATCTAAATTTTCCAAAAGATAAAAGGAAACAAACCGAATCCTTACCAGATAATAACACACTTTCCTAAAGATAAAATAGGAAACTAACAAACTCTTCTTAATTAATAGATACAATTGCCTTTTTAGGACTCTATTCCTTATATGGCAATCCTCATGAAGCATATCATCTTGATCCGACGGTGTCTCCAATGTTGTCATATCGGAATCGGCTACATCGACTTGCCTTGTCCGATTTGGTACCAGCCGATGGACACCTTAGCTGATTCGAGCTCTAGGGCTTACCAAATTCTGGCGTTAACAGGCACCCTCGGCAGATGAGACGGTGGAGAGAGGTGGTGGCCAGCTTGGTGGAGAGGGAGAGGAGGCCACCAGAGAGGAGGTGAGAAACTGGTGAGGAAAGGAGAGGAAAAGGTAGGGAGAAAAGAAAGAGGTGGAAAAATTGGCCGGTGCGGTGCGGGTTGGGTGCGGCACCATGGGCGTTTGCTGTTCACAATACTAGTAACACACCGCTTGTGACGGTCCTTTTGAGAGGCCCGTTTGCAAAAATATTGTATTTTTATAAGTTGGATTGAAGATCTCAGTGAATTTTTACAAACGGGTATTTTTTAATCTGCTCGTAAAAATAACATGGGTGTCAGTAAAAATTGTTTTGTGCAGTGGTAGTAACACCCTCAATAAACAGAAGTTTCCAGATATGTTAAATCACCTCCGCATTGTGTATTGTTTTGGTCTGCCAGATGCTCTGCAGATTAATTAGGTTACGTTGCATCTGAACATCGATGCAACAAGCTTAATTATCATCTAGCACATCTGCAAAGCATGCACCTCATCTCAATCGGGCAGCAACCCTCGTCTGTATCTGATACTACGCCCGTCATGATGTAAAGGTCAGTGATGTGAGAAGTCATCACTATCGGGCAAAAGCCCATCACCGATGCACTTATCTTTGTCGGGTCTAAACTAAAGCCTACCACCAACAGGTTTGACCAAGAAGATCAGTCAAATAAGGGCCCGTCACCGATAATATAATCTCAAACAGGCCCCAATTAATGTCTGTCATGGATGACTATCAACTCAATCGGGCTTTAAATTATGCCCATCACGGATGGTGTCATCTTCATCGGGCTTAAGTTAAAGCCTGTCACTGATGTGTGTTCCCCAACAAAAAATAAATTCTGTTTTTTGGCTAGCCTCAGGCCTTTGCAAGTCATGCCCACTGAAAATATTTGAGAATGAATCTTCAAATTTATTTTTGAAAGGGAGCAGAATAAATCTTTGAATTTATTTTTGAAAGGCAGGAGGATGAATGTTTGAATTCGAGACGGTGGATACCGCATATAACCTAGGCCAACCCCTAGATCTAGTTTTATCGGCTACTGGTTCTTGACAGAAACATGCCGATGTCAAGATAGATCTAGACATTGTTCTAGATTATATGAGATATATGATAACTAGCGCAGCGTAAATCATTGAATCTAGAGTATCATAGTGATGGAAGCACTAAATTCGACGAGATACACCACTAATGACAAACATTTACCTTAATCGGGGATCGAAACGATGCAGCTCGAAGCCGGATCAAGTGTTCGTCTGAAGAAAATAGAAGGCGATGCGCTGAAAGTTGATTGATTGTGTGTGATATATCTCTTGTTACAAGGGTCTCGGGTCCTATTTATACCCAAGTACAACACAGTCCGCGCCGAACACGGTTGCTAACTAATCTACTGTACACTGTACGACAATATCCCGGGATGTGGTCCCATGTTGCATTACAATAGGAGATCTAAACAAATTCCTAGTTTACAGATACACTTTCCGTTACAGGACTCTATCCATAGATGGCAATATCTTTAACACTCAATTTGGGAACGGAATCTTCTATTTATCTTTAAGCACCTTAACCAGAAACGGTTCCATTTTCTTCTCTGTTTCGGAATCGGCTATCGGCTGCCCTTGTCCGACTCAACCTCAGCCGACTGGCCTCGTAGCCGATCGTATCGCGGCCGACTCGACCTCTGTTTCTCTGCCAATCTTCCGATCCGATTCCACTTCAATCTCGGCTGAGACTTAGGGATTTGGTTACCAAATTTAGCCGTTAACACATGCCCCCAAGTCCATGATAAGATAATACCGCGGATTTGTTGCTTTTTCAAATTCCCGCTCTTTTCGACCTAAACCGTTTCAGCTGCCAAAAATACTCCTTAAATACCCCTCATCCAGCACTGAAACAGGCCACACTGTCACTTTCGCGCACTCAATCCCAGCAACAAACCCTTTCTTCCCCTCCGGCGACCTCCCCGATGATCTCAGTGACCTGAAGCCCGTATCCTCTCCGGCGAACCCCAAGAGGCGGCGACCCCCAGCAATGGCTTCCTCAAGCACTCCCGCCAACGCGTCGCTGTAGCTATTGTACCCTGAGGTAAGTTCATCGACTTCATCCCCTTTTCCTTTCTGCGATTTATTTTCAACCTCTTCATGATTCCCTGTTCCTTTCCTCATTCTTTAGCACTTAGCCCACCAAATCGCAATCCCCAACTTAGTTCATCAGAACCAATATTTCCTAGGGCCGATCGGCAATTTGGATCCAAGCGAAATGATAAACGCAGAAACCGATCGGATCCCCTTTAGGTTTTCAACCCCTAATCTGTCATATTGGACTGGCGCCTTCAAGTCAAGGCCATCAACTGACAAATCTTGGCCAGCCTGGTATCTAAGGATGTCGGCTAGGAAAAGGACGCACCGGATCGAGCTTGGAATAGATCAGTGCTTAGGACTGACGATAGCCGACATGCCTAAGAACGAGTCCCTTCTATCGGCTGCTCACTACTTCTGGTCTGATACACTTAACGCTTTCCTATTTAGACAAGGGCCGATGACCCCCGCTCTGATGGATGTGGTGATGATGACCAGCCTGAAGCGATCTTCAGCACGAGTGCCAACACGTCTTCAAGACCAAAAGCATTGACGGCTGGAGCGGCTTCATCTCAATGAACAAGAAGGATGGGCCGATTTCGGACAGGGAGCACACCACCTTCCTCCTCATGTGGTTAGAGAAGTTTGTGTTTTGTGGATCTAGCTGCGGTCCAACCAGCAATTAGCAGCACGTAGCCGAAGCCCTAGTGGAGAAAAAGAAAATCCCTTAGGCAAGTACCTATTGGGTTATCTATACCAAGTCCTAGGTTCGGCTTCGGCTCGGCTGGCTTCCAAGCAGTCCGTCGGCATCGGAGGTCCATGGTGGCTATTGCAGCTCTGGCTTAACCTGCACTTGTACAAGATAGCCGAACAGCCTATTCCCCTTCAAGCCGATTTCCCGTTGATACAGCCGAGGATTGTGGATGATGATGAAAAAACCACTTGGCGACCGATGTCGTACGGTGAGGCTGCTTCGACCTATCCGGGCTCAAGACTGACAGCCGAAGATTTCATGGAGTGGTTTGATCGGCTGTACAACGGCTTTCCAAACGCCTCCAAGATCTGGTTTGCATACGAAGATTTCATCGAATTTGAGCAGCCAGACAGTCTTCGGCTAAATGAGCTCGATTCAGAAGAATACACAGCGCCGAGGGAAATCTTTGTCACCACTATCACCCCTCGCATCCTTCCCGTTAGCATCCATCAATGCCGCAACGTCATCAAGACTTACGAGTTCTATCATCCAATTGTGGCGGCGAGGCAGTTTGGAATGAGCTAGCTGCCGATCGGCTTGTGGTTTGCCGATAGGATCCAACGGAGGGAAAAATGGAAGGCAATATAATGATGCTTCGGCTACTTCAACTCCCAACTCCTCCTCTCGGCAGCATGGAAAGAATCAACTTGGCAATAACCAAATCACGGATCTTCAACTGGTGGTGGGGCAAGTGGAAACAACACTTGTTTCACCAATCGGCTACAATGTATCTGACCATCGTCGACCCGGACAGAGTTCCGTCGGTAAGCACGTCTTACAGCTCTTCTTTATCAATCGTCTATTACTTGTGTCGCTGGCTAACCACAATTATTTTCTGTTGTGGACGACCAACGATTCCCCTCCTCCAGTGAGCCGAAGCAGAATGGCGATCAATTACGTGCCCGGCGTCCTGCCGAACAGATGCGGGCTGGCGCCATCTCCAGTCGGCTTCAGCGCGCCGAAGGTGGGCACGCTGCTTCATGGCCAAACCCGCGAGTCGCTCCATCAGACGAAGAGGGCCCAGTCGTCGGCTGCTGCTACTCCGGCTGCCGAAGCGAGGAAGAGGGCGGCCAAGAAGGCAAAGCGAGCCCCAGCCGACGATGATTGGTCTCTAATTGACCCGGCTGTGGAGACCTTCTTGACTCAAGAAGTGGACGATGAAGATGCTGCAGATGCTACCAATGAAGCCGCGGCCGATTCCGGCTTGGAGAAGTACGCCGCAACTCCATCAGCCGATGAGAGCAGCGTCCAGAAAACTCCATGTCCTTCGAGGTGCCCTGCTCGGCCAGTAACGGCAAGTGACTTCACATTTCTCCTCTTTTTAAACCACTCATCTGCATTTACTCACGCCTTCACTGTATCTTTGAATCGGCGGAGAACAAAGCACATGACCAGGAAGAAATCGGCTCCTCTGCGATCAGTAAGTTCCTATCATCATGCTCCTTTTATTGCTTAGCCGATTCTCAACTAACTCTCTCTGCAGCCACCACACGCGCCAACGCCTTCCCCCCAGGTGTCAAGTGAGCTTACCCAATCGGCTGTGGACACCGGCCATGTTGACGAGGAAGTCACCTCGGCTGCAGGCGGTGACCAAGCCGACGCAGAACCCACTCTGGCTCCGATGCCCACAGTAAGTTTCATTCATCTATAGTTAATTTTCTAACTATTGCTTTCTTTTTGCAAAACATAGCCAATCTCTTGGACTTTGACTTGTCGGAGTTTGAAGACCCCGATGAAGGAGGCGAGAGGGCGCTGGTGCCGCTCGACGCAGACCTCAGAGCGGCTCTAGCCGATATCGGCAATCGGCTAGAGAGTTCTCTAGACACGCTGGTAGCCGACTGCGGCCCAATCCATTCTTGGTTTAAGGAAATCCAGAGCCAGCTGCTAGATGCTGTGGTCGACGCGATCGTCCTGGCCACTTTCCTGGAGGCGCACCAGGTGAAGTACGAGCAAGCCATGAGCACCTTGCCAATCGCCGAGAGAACCAATCACTAATGGCCGCGATTAAATCAAGCCAGGAGGAGATCAAGGCCAAGAAAGCCGATTTCGACGTCCTGAAGACAGAACTGGCCGCCAGACTTGCGTAACTTCATACGCGAAGGGATCAAATGGTAGCCGACCTCGTCCAAATCACCACGAGAGATCCGATGCAAGAAGAATTTATGGCTGGCTTGCCTAAAGAGATTGAAGATAAGCGATCAAGCATCAAGGCAGCCATGTCTCATCTGAAGGATCTGACCAAGGCGGTGAGGCCGGTGACGGGGTCCGACGCCGACGACACTAGGGCCATTGAAGAAGTGGATCAAATCAGGCACAAGGCGTTGTCGGCCATAGCTGACTTCCTAAAACAGTGAGCCGATTGTAATAGCTTAGGCCAGACTAAACTTTTGTAATCGGCTTTGGCCTTTTGTAATTAACTATCCTGTAATCGGCTTATACTTGCGTTCAATATCATGATTGCTGATTTTGAAACT
Organism: Oryza australiensis; assembly: GCA_019925245.2. NCBI lineage: Eukaryota > Viridiplantae > Streptophyta > Magnoliopsida > Poales > Poaceae > Oryza > Oryza australiensis. Next base: position 932,071 of record JAIFGZ020000604.1, on the reverse strand, counting down.
TGAAAATCTTGTCCAATGTTATGATCGCCAACTCCGAGGCGTGGAAAAAAATTTTAATGTCCACCTTTCTGTAATCGGCTTAGGTCTTGTGTATGTATATGCCCCCCTAATTTTGTTGATGTCTTTGATGTCGACAAAATTATGAACTTAACACAATCGCGCTTCGTTGTCGTCACGGTCGGTCAACACTAGCCGATTGTAGAAAACTAGGGGAAAAACTTTGCGTAAAAATGACCTAAAGGCGATGCTCGCTCAATACAAGACATCGGCTAACACGAATCGGCTGAACCAACAGAGCCAAATCATGAGTTGATCCAAACGCTTGGGTAGTATTTTTTCAAATATTTGCAATTCAGAGCCCTTTCAAATACCTCTCCGTCCAAACCTTTTAACATGTAAGCTCCTTTAGAGGCACATTTGTGGATCTTGAAAGGCCCTTCCTAATTTGGTGACCACTTGCCGAATTTGTTGTCTCTTGTTCCAATCGGGAGTATTAATTTCCAAGCAAGTTCACCCTCCTCAAAAGATTTAGGCACAACCTTCTTGTTATCATGGTGAGCTACTCATTCCTTATCCCTTGTGACTTTCTCCAAGGCCCTCATCCTTGAAAGAACTAGGTCTTCCGATTCATCCACCATCAGGTGATAGTAATCATCGGCTGTGAGCTGATCTTGTAGTTTAATATGTCTTGAGCCGATGATGTTCTCCCACGGCATTTGCTTCGTGGCCATAGACCAACTTGTATGGAGGGACTTGGATAGATCCATGGCATGCCATCCGATATGCCCAAAGTGATTCGGCTAATCAGCGTGCCATTGCTTTGGGTACTCGAAATCTTCCTCTTAATCAGCTTAATCAAACTTTTATTTGAAGCTTCGCTGCCCGTTGGCTGTGCGTAGTATGGCGAAAGAATTAAGTAACTTGATCCCCATGCCGTCGGCAAACCGAACAAACTCATCGATATGAAGATAGATCCTTGGTCTCGTTGTAATTGTTTGTGGGATGCCAAATCGGTAGATGATATGCTCTTTAACAAACTCGATTGCGTCCCTATAATCAACTTTCTTCAAAGGAATAAAATAATCTGTCACCACCAGAATGAATTTATGTCCTTTACTCGAGGGTGGATTGATCTTGCCGATCATGTCGATACCCCATCCTCTGAACGGCCAAGGCTTTATGATTGGGTTCATAGCCGATGCTGGTGCTCTTTGTATGGCACCAAATTTCTGACAATCTTGGCAACCCTTATAATATTTGAAATAGTCCTCCAGCATTGTCGGCCAGAAATACCCTGCTCTCTGAAGTAACCACTTCATCTTATGGGCCGATTGATGTGTGCCGCAAATCCCTTCATGAACTTCTCTGAGAGCCACTTTTGGCTTGATCGGCTCCCAAACACTTGAGCAACACCCCATCAATCGTCCGATAATAAAGATCTTCGTCAAGCAACACATATCTTAAAGCCTTCTATCGCAATTTCCTTGAAGCCGATTGAGAAGGATTCTGTAAATAGCTGCAGACTTCAAACCTCCAATCATCGGCTGTGATGGCAGCAACTTCTATTTCAATTTCTTTTATCATCGGCCTGTAGTCTGATGCTCGTTGAGCTAAATCATTGGCTTCTGTATTCTGCTCCCTAGGGATATGTTTTAGAGTAATTAGCCGAAAACCATCCATCAATTCCCGGCATTGTTGATAGTAGGCCATCAGCGCGTCGTTTTTCCATTCATATTCTCCTAACAACTGGCTGACGACCAACAGTGAATCTCTTATTATTTCGATGGCGTCGGCTTCAACTTCTTTGAGCAGATGTAACCCTTTGAGCACAGCCTCGTACTCGGCTTGGTTGTTTATAGCATGGGGGTTGATAGAAAAAGAAAATTCAAAGCTTGCCCCCCTAGGCAAAATAATGACCAATCCAATACTGCAGTCGTTGGTGCACACCGAGCCATCAAATGTCAATGTCCAAGGCATAATTTCAACTGAGCCGATTGAGTCATATCTGTGTTCCACAATAAAATTGGCTATAGCTTGTCCTTTAACTGCCCTGGGTGCCTGATACCTTAGATCAAACTCTGTCAAAGCATAAATCCACTTTCTAATTCGCCCTTTTAACACTGGAGCTGATAGCATGTATTTGACTACATCGGCTTGACATATTATTGTGCACTCATTGGATAGCAGATAATGCCTTAACTTCGTACATGAAAAATATAGGTACAGACATAGCTTCTCCACTGGTGAATACCTTGTTTCTGCGTCCACAGCCGTCGACTGAGATAGAAGATAGCTTTTTCCTTGCCCTCAACCTCTTGGATTAGAACTAAGCCGATTGACTTGTCGTCGACTGACAGGTACAACTTGAACATTATCCCTTTTTATGGAGACATTAAAACTGGAGGCGAGCTTAAATAATCCTCAATGTTGTCCAAAGCCTTCTGCTGCACTGCCCTCCATATGAATGCTTGATCAGCTTTTAGCCGAAGCAATGGTGTGAACGGCTCCATCTTCTCTGAAAGATTGGCTATAAACCGCCTGATAAAGTCGATTTTGTCGATCAACGATTGGAGTTGCTTCTTGTCCTTCGGAGGTTGTATCGTCTTGATAGCGTTGATGCTCCTTGGTGTAACCTCAATTCCTCTTTCATGAACAAGAAACCCCAGAAACTGCCCGGCCGACACGCTGAACGCGCACTTCAACGGATTCATCTTTAGGCCATATTTTCTTGTTTGCACCAAAACCTGCTTCAGATCGGCTATATGGTTCTCTATCTCCCTGGATTTGACAACAACATCATCGATGTAGATCTCCACCAGAGAGCCAATCGTGTCGTGAAAGATATAATTCATGGCCTGTTGATATGTTGCCCCAGCATTTTTCAGCCCAAATGTCATAACAACCCATTCATATAAGCTGATTGCTCCAGGACATCGAAAAGCAGTCTTGTGAATGTCTTCTTCGGCCATAAAGATTTGATTGTAACCTGCATTGCCATCCATAAAACTGATGATCTTGTGGCTGGCATCTACGAGCAAATCTGCTATTGGCATCGGGTATTCGTCTTTGGGGTAGCCTTATTTAGATCTCTGAAATCGATGCACACCCTAAGTTTACCATTCTTTTTCAATACTGGGACAATATTTGAGACCCACTCGGTGTATCGGCAAGGCCGAATGAATCCAGCGTTGTATAGCCGAGTGATTTCGGCTTTGATCCCATCATACATATCGGCCTTGAACCTCCTGCGAGGCTGTTTGAATGGCCGATAGCCTGCCTTGATCGGCAGTTGATGAACAACGATAGATTGGCTAAGACCAGGCATCTCAAAATACTCCCAAGCAAAACAATCCTTATATTCCTTTAACAAAGCAATGAGCTGGGATCTATAATGAGAAGATAAATTTTTGCTAATATACGTCGGCCTAGGCCTGTCTCCAGAGCTTATGTCTATTTCATCTAATTCGTTGGCCGACATAAAACCTTGCCCAAGGTTGCCATCGTCTTCGTCCGCGGTGTCCATGCCATAGGCGCTTGAGCCCTCCATGACGTCTTATTCAAAGCAGCAGCTACGGCTCGTCGTCTCCAATCGGCTGTATGGCAGAATCGAACACTTTTAGAAAATTGGCTTGCCAGATATTTTCGGACAAACAATCAATGCCATCGATTTCCCAGAGTGGCAAATCAACATTGGCGACGCTTACTGACTTGTCGGTTGGTACAATCTCTATCTTGTCGCTGTCCCATTGAAGCAGACACTGGCGCATGGTGGAAGGGACACAACAGTTAGCATGAATCCAGTCCCTCCCAAGCAGCAGGCTGTAAGACCCCTTCCCGTCGATGATAAAAAGGTCGTGGGCACAGTCTTGTTGCCGATGGTCAGCTCGATGTTTAACACCCCCTTGAGTACCATGTTAGTCTTGATTAGGTTTTCGGCTCCCTTGCCCAATTTTCTGAACGTTGCATAGGGCATCAGGTTGACTGTGGCTCCCCCATCTACCAGCATCTTCGACATCGGCTTGCCGTTGACGAAGCCTTTTACGTACAGCGGCTTAAGGTGTCGATTTTCGGTCCCCTCTGGCTTGTCGAAAATGGCTTGATCAGGGGACAGTGCTAGCTTGGCCAAGGCGTCTTCGACATTGTCTGCATCGGCCTTGGGAGCGCCAAATTCAGCTGGCAATATGAACACCATATTGACCGATGCAGAAGCTTTTCCTTTCCCTTTGGCTGCCCTCCTGGCTTGATCAGCTGCGCTCTCTCCGGCTTGCTCCTCGTCGGTTGTGGCAGTTTTCTTTTTGGGCCTCCATTGTCTTTTGCTTTTACCCAGCCGACGGCATTGTTCTTGGATCATCTGCCAAACTTCTTCCCTTCCTTCATGCTTCAGCCTCTGAATTCTTCGTTTCTGTGTCTTCGTGAAGAGGTCAGAAGGGCAACATTGGGGGTTGGCCGATTCTTCATCGTCGGCCTCTTCTTCATCATAGTAGTCATCATTTTCGTCTTCATCATCGAAGAAGTCTTCATGGATCGGCCCTAGCCGATCGTGGACAGGCTGACGGCGCTGGTTGAGCTGTACGGCCCTCAGGGTGAACCGAGTTAGGCTGGTGACTGGCGGGCTTTTGTATTTGTCCTTGCGGTAATCGCTGTAGGCCGGACAATTGTCAAGCGTCGACAGCCTCATCCCTGTCGTACTGGCGTTTCCCAACAGTGCCTGAAAATTTCACAATGCCAATGAGGATCGGCACCGCTGTGATCCCCGTCGTATTGGCGGCCTTGCATCTCTGGCTCCTGTCGACGAAATCCTTCAAACCAAGCCTCTTCTTCCTGCCAAGATTACTGTTGGAAGCGGCGTCGGCCGTCTGTGTTGATCGGTCGTCGATCAGCCGATTGGACAACGGGGCGCACCATGTTGATTGGCGCGGCTTGATCTTCAGTCGGCTCGCTCTCTGCCTTGACCCCCCTTCAACGTTTTGGCTAAGTTGTACGTCATTCTACGCTACCGATCAGCTCACCTGGGGCCGGCTTGAACCATGTTGACCGGGAAGGGGTTGCCGTCTACTTTCATCGGCCGAGTGGGATCGGCAAACCTGAGCTTCCCAGCCTCTATTGTTGACTGGATCTGCTGCCTGAAGACTTTACAATCATTAGTGGCATGGGATATAGAGTTGTGCCACTTACAGTACTTCTTCTTCTTCAACTCCTCGGCCAACGGGATGGTGTGGTTGGTGGGAAGCCGAATTTGCTTCTCCTTCAGCAGCAAGTCGAAGATCTTGTCGGCCTTTATGATGTCGAAGTCGTACCTCTCCTCTTTGGCAGTCTTCAGCAGCCATTAGCAGAAGATGGATTTCTTGTTCTTTGTCCATTCGGCTGCAGCCACCTCTGCATCATCATCGCTGGAATCGGAGGCCGATTTGACGATGACTTGAGCTACGTTCTTGACGGCCTTCGTGGTGTCTTGAAACCTCTGCTCATGGGCCGTCACCCTCTGTCCAAGATGTGCCAAGCTGTCGAAGTCTCGAGCGAAGAAGCGCTCGCGGATCGGCGCGATCAGGCTGTGGAAGGCCAAATCGGCTAGCTGGGCATCCGATAGCACCAGACTGTAGCATCGGTTCCTCATCTCTCTGAAGCATTGAATGTAGTCCTGAACCGATTCGCTGTGCTTCTGCCTGATGCTGGTGAGGTCCGACAACTTCATTTCATGGTTGCCGGTGTAGAAGTAACTGTGGAATTGCTTTTTGAGATCGGCCCAGCTCTGAATTGAGTTGTAGGGCAGCAAAGAGAACCAGATGAAGGTCGATCCCGAAAGAGACAAGGGGAACAATCGAACTCTCAAGGCATCTGTAGCCGATGCTTCACCACACTGTGTTAGGAATCGACGGACGTGCTCGTAAGTCGATACGTTGTCTTGCCCTGAGAACTTTGAGAAATCCGGGACTTTGTATCGGTTGGGCAGTAGAACCCGCTCGAAGTACTCTGGGTAGGGGTACCGGTACATATTTCCCGAATCTTTTGGCTTAAGGCCGAATTGATCGCGCATGACGTCTGCGATCAAATCGGCCCACGTCCGGTTGTCTTGTTGTATCGGCTCATACTGATCATACGGCACGGACAATGGCTGATACAAAGGTGGTGATGTCTGGGGCCAGTAGTGCTGATCCTGATGGCCTCCCTGGTACTGGTACTAGAGCGGATGGCCAGCGAGAGGCGACTGATTCCCTGGTGGTGGCGTCGACGGATCAGGGAAAAGTTGGTGGCCACAGGCGTTGTATTGTCCTCCCAGGCAGATCTGGGCAACTGGCTCTAGTCCTGGGGGAGTGGTTGTTGTCGGTTCAGCATGGTGACCACCGGTCTCGAAGCCGATCCAGACGGATTCGGCTGATTGAGGATCCCTCTTGGTGGCCCTGGCTGTGCGTGTGGTGGGATCGGCCGATTCTGGGTGGCCAATGTCCTGTAACCAGGAAACTGGCCGTCTGTGAAGTACGTCGAACGCCGCTACAGTTGGTCGGCTATCTTGGCATCAACCACAGTGGCAATCATATTGTTGAGGGTGTTGACAGGAATGCCACTTTGGTTGACCAGTGCATGGTGCACGGCCAAATCAATTCGGTCTTGCAAAGTATGCAAACCCGAATCACCTTGCTCCTGAGTCGGCTCCTCCGCCTTCTGTTTGTCCTTTGATCCGCTGGAGGAGGACGCCTTGAATTCGTTCATGCTGAATTTATATTTCTGGTGCACAGCCCCAGACCTCGTCTGGGTGAACGACTGTAGGTAGTTGACTTGGAGCTCTTCTACCATCCTCTTGTAGTCGGCTTGTTGTTCAGCCGACAGTTGTTTCATCTTCACAGGCACGACGTTTTCCTTAGAAACGTTGGGGCTCTTGATGTCGACGATCTTGTCAGCTGCGTCAATGCGTCCTAACCGAGTTGACAGAGATAGTCCCACCGGGCGTGCCAAAAAGCGTGTTGATGAGAAATTTCACTCACGCGCTGGCCTAGGAGATCTGCCTAACTCCAGTGCAGGTCCTTCTCAGCTGTTTGTGAAATACAAGGCGTGCCAGTTGGTTTGATCTGTTAACCAACAAAAAAAACAAAGATATATACGTTAAGGGTTAGGTTAGATCCCACTGGATCGGCTGAGGGAATCAATTCACACATATATGCTATCCCAAAGCACATTTAAACTAAGTGATTGGGATAGATCAGTTATGCCGAGACAGTATTAACTACTTAATCCAAATATACAAAAGGATAATAAATATATGCTTTAATAGCTTAGCCGACACCATAGGACTAACTGTGGATCGGCTAGTACTCCGATATATCATATGAAAAGATATTGATCTAAGCTAAACGCGCTAAGCCTAGATCAGTATGCTGTTGGCTATGGCTGACAGGCTAATTCTGGCTTAGGGCATTTAACCAGTGTAAGATCTTAACATAAGAGGTGGCTTTAATAAATCTAATAGTAAACATACCAAAAGAATATTAAAACAGATAAGGCTGGCTGAAACCCCTGCACTGTCTATACGCATATACATCTAGCCGAATAGATCATAAGAGCTCTAAGAACGACTTAATAGGTCAAATTGATGCAGCATTAAGTATAAAAATAACAATCAGATCTATTACAGCTGATGTAAACCCCTCGAGACGGTGGATACCGCATATAACCTTGGCCAACCCCTATATCTAGTTCTATCGGCTGCTAGTTCTTGACAGAAACAGGCCGATGTCAAGATAGATCTAGACATTGTTCTAGATTATATGCAATATATGATAACTAGCGCAGCGTAAATCATTGAATCTAGAGTATCATAGTGATGGAAGCACTAAATTCGACGAGATACACCACTAATGACAAACATTTACTTTAATCGGTGATCGAAACGATGCAGCCCGAAGCCGGATCAAGTGTTCGTCTGAAGAAAATAGGAGACGATGCGCCGAAAATTGATTGATCGTGTGTGATATATCTCTTGTTTCAAGGGTCTCGGGTCCTATTTATACCCAAGTACAACATAGTCCGCGCCCAACACGGTTGCTAACTAATCTATTGTACACGGTACAACAATATCCTGGGATGTGGTTCCATGTCGCATTACAATAGTAGATCTAAACAAATTCCTAGTTTACAGATACACTTGCTGTTACAGGACTCTATCCATAGATGGCAATATCTTTAACACGCAATTTGGGAACTGAATCTTCTATTTATCTTTAAGCACCTTTACCGGAAATGGTTCCATTTTCTTCTCTGACTCGGACTCGGCTATCGGCTGTCCTTGTCCGACTCAACCTCAACCGATTGGCCTCGTAGCCGATCATATTGTAGCCGACTCGACCTTTGTTTCTCCGCCAATCTTCCAATCCGATTCCGCTTCAGTCTCGGCTGAGACTTAGGGATTTGGTTACCAAATTTAGCCGTTAACAAGTATATACTAGTACACAATATATAGGACATAATACAAGTTTTACTAGTACAACCATATAGTTTCACACAAGGCATATAACACACAAGCTTTTTATACTATAAATATAGTACAACCATATACTATAAGTACAAGCTTTTTTATACACAAATCAAGGAAGTTTAATTTACTAGTACAGTTCATATACTGTGAGGCGCATGAAATTATTTCTAAAGTTCCATTATACACAAATCAACAGTGAGGTGGAGGAAATTATACACAAATTCTAAAATATAAGACAGAACCCCTACACATGATGCATAGCACAAAACCATACACATAATCAACAGTTTCATTAACATTCCCATTAACAATTCCATTAACAATTTCGTACATAGTTCCATACACATAATCAACAGTCCCGACATGCATGGAATGAACCTCTCCCTGCATGTGCATGTGCATCCCAAACAGTTCAAAACACCAATATAACACAACTTCATCTCAGATCTATACAACAATTATAACATCTCAGTTCGTCTCAGCGAACAACATGTTAGTTCATCCAAATCTTCACAACACAATATACCAGTTCTATCAGTTCATCTCAGATCTATACAACCAGTACAGCGTCGGGAGCACAAGGAGATGGACTAACCTAGAGAGGGACAACGGCGTTCGGTGGCCGGGCTCAGGGACGGCGGTGCCCAGTGGAGGCAAGGGAGAACGACGACACCAGGCTCAGGAGGGAGCAAGTGACGACGGTGACGAGCTCCGAGAGACGATGGCGGCGCTAAGGCTCTGAGAGACGGTGGCGGCGTTAGGATTTGCAATGTGAGGACTTAGAAAATTTTTGCGCTCATGTGTAGATCTGAATCAACGCTTGGGCTAGGTTAAATAATTTTGAACCATATCCGTGATGGGCTTAAGTTTAAGCCCGATAGAGATGACATCATCTCAATTGGGCTTAATCTAAACCCGTCACGGATGAGATCATCGGTGACGAGCTTAAAAGTTTAAGCCCGATAGTGATGAAATCATCTCAATCAGGCCTCAGGTTGGAGCCCATCACCGATGATAAACATCGGTGACGGGCTTCTGTTGGGGCCCGACAAAGATATCGTAGGTTATCTTTGTTAGACCGTGATTTAAGCCCATCATCAATAGGTATCATCCGAGACGGGCTAGAGTTTTATACACATCTAACATGTCTGTGCAAGTATTTCTTTGTCGGCATCTTTTTAGGCTCGTCTGAGATTACTTTATGACGGCCCTTAAAACCTAGACATGTGAAAGACCGTCATAGATGAGAGGATATGTATTTATAAAAATATTAATTTCTGAAGATAAATCTGAACAAACATCTATCCCGTTTGGTTCTGAAAGTTATAGAAAACCAACTTTTGAAGACGAAATTGAACAATCTGTCCAGTTTCGTTTTCAAAAATTGTTTTTCTAGATGGAGGGTGTAGCTGCGTAAGGGTAGTTATCTCTCTTTTGGATCTGATCGCTGTCTTGGCACGTAGTACTAGCACTACTGGAGAAACCATTTTCGGTTGAAGTGCCAAAATACACAATAGTCCCGGTTTGAATAGTACCCGGGAATAAAAAATATTTCTAGTCCTGGTTTAAAAAGTCTATGGATTTCTAGGAACATTAGTCCAGGTTCGTGACACGAACCGGGACTAAAGATCATCTTTAGTCCCGGTTCAAATATTGTCAGAACCTATCAGAGCGCTGGAAATCTTTAGTCCCGGTTAGTGTTGCCATTTTTTGTCCCGGTTTGTGTTACCAACGGGACTAAAGATGCCGAGGGCTCGACAGGTTCGATAGCCTCCGACACCATCTTTAGTCCCGGTTGGTAACACCAACCAGGACTAAAGACGCTTTCTTTTGTCCCGGTTGGTGTTACCAACCAGGACTAAAGATAATTTTGATCTTTAGTGCCGGTTGGTAACACCAACTAGGACTAAAGTTGGCTTGCTTTTTATACTCCTTCCTCCTTCTCCAGCCCGAGCCAGCTACACTTATCTTCAAAATTTTTCTCTACCTAGAGGGGAGATGCCGCCAAAATTTTTTGTGATTTTGTTTTGGTGATAATACAAAAATGTTTTCTATCTAAAAGGTTAGCAACTTCTTCCTCTTATGATCTACGCTTAGCACTTCGCATTTTACGGTTGTTTTCTATACATTTTCATCTCTAAGTTTTTTTAAACATGAGGAGAGAGAAAATTTGTTTGGACTAATTATTTTGCTAAGCACATTACAATGTGTTGAAAAAGAAATTAGGGAAAATAAAGAGGAAGAAAAGTATGCTTAGCACGTTACATTTGTAGAAATTTAGTCCGTACAATTTTAACTCAAAAAATGTTTATAGAAAATGATGAGAGAGAATCTTTTGGACAAAAAAGTTATAAAATAGATGACAAAGGACCTTTTAAAATACATGCAAAATAATTAATTAATTTTATGTTTACCACTTTAAAAGACCTTTCAAAAATAATTCTAATTTTTCTAGAACAACACATTACGTATGTTGGATTAGTATATAATTATTGTCTGATTACATATATATATAATTATTGTAATAATATTTAAATGATTTGAATTTCGTGGAATTTTCTTATGATTTTTGTGCATTCCATGTAGATGGATCGGCAATGGATGTACAACGCGGATAGACGGTCAAGAGAGTTTATTCAAGACGTGCATTATTTTTTTAGTGTGGCCGACGCCAACAAGCAGAAGGGTTTCATACGTTGTCCATGCAAAAAGTGCAAAAACGAGAAGGAGTATTCTACATCAAGATTATTCATGCCCACTTGTTTCAATCGGATTCAAGCCTCACTACAATTGCTGGACATCGCACGAGAGGTGGGGGTTGCAATGGAAGAAGATGAAGAAGACAACGACCACATTTCGGACTGTGGTCAATACGGTGGGTTTGAAGAGAATATAGCAGGCGTGGCGGGTGGGGATGCTGAAGAAAACAACGGTGCCGATGACCTTGGTCAGATGTTGCGCGACGTACAGGGGACTGCGAAGGCATAAAGAAGGTGCAGAAATTGGAGCGTATGTTGGCGGACCACAAAAGGTCCTTGTACCCAGGCTGTGAACAGGAGCACAAAAAGTTGGGTACCACAGTGGAATTCTTGCAATGGAAGGCCAAATGGTGTCAGTGACAAGGCATTTGGCGAGTTACTAAACTTGTGAAGAACATTCTTCCAGAGGGAAACGAATTGCTGGAATCAACATACGAGGCTAAGAAGTTAGTCTGCCCTCTAGGACTGGAGGTACAGAAGATACACGCATGTCCTAACGATTGTATCCTCTACCACGGTGTGGAGTACGAGAACCTAGAAGCATGTCCAGTTTGTAAAGCAATTCGATACAAGATCAGACGAGATGATCCAGGCAAAGTTGACGGACGGCCTTCGAAGAAAAAGGTTCCTGCTAAGGTTATGTGGTATTTTCCTATAATACCATGGTTGAAGCGTCTGTTCAGGAACAAGGAGCATGTAAGGATGATGCGCTGGCACGCGGAAGAACGCCTACAAGACGGCATGCTGAGACATCCCGCGGATGGGTCACGGTGGCGAAACATCGACAGAACATTTAAAGACTTCGGCGAGGATGCAAGAAACCTAAGGTTCGGCTTAAGCACGAATGGCATGAATCCTTTTGGAGAGATGAGCAACGGGCATATCACTTGGCCTGTAACGATGTGTATCTACAACCTCCCACCTTGGCTATGCATGAAGCGAAAGTACATTCAGATACCGGTTATTATTCAAGGCCCGAAGCAACCTGGTAACGAAATCGATGTGTACCTGAGACCGCCGATCGAAGATATAAAACTACTGTGGAAGAAAGAAGGTGTTTCCGTGTGTGATGAGGATAAACAGGAAAAGTTTAACCTACGAGAGTTGCTGTTTATTACCATCAATGATTGGCCTGCACTTGGCAACCTATCCGGACAGTTAAACAAGGGGTACAACACTTGCACCCACTGTATGGATGAGACTGAGTGTACATACCTGAAACACTATAAGAAGATAATGTACATGGGTCATCGTCGCTTTCTTGCTGCAAGCCACCCTGTCCGAAGAAGAGGCAAACATTTTGATCAAAAGGCAGACCATCATACTAAGCCAAAGCATCGCAACAGAAAAGGCCGTGTTTGCCATGGTGAAAGACCTCAAAGTAGTATTTGGAAAGGGACCCAGCAACCAACCTATAGCAAGTGAAGGTGGTCACGCGGCGATGTGGAAGAAGAAGTCAATTTTTTGGGAGTTGCCCTACTGAGAAGTCTTGGACGTCCACCACACAATCGACGTGATGCACCTCACCAAGAACCTTTGCGTAAACCTGCTTGGCTTCCTAGGTGTGTACAAAAAATCAAAAGATACACTTGAGGCACGTAACGATCTGAAACATATGGCACAACGCGACGGCCTTCACCCGCAACCAAAGGAGAAAGGAGCACAATACCTAAGTCCAGCCAGCTACACTCTGAGCAGGGCAGGGAAGGAAATAATGTTTGAATGCCTGGAGAGCATCAAGGTACCGTCTGGATACTCCTTGAACATAAAGGGAATAATAAGCACGAAGGATAAGAAGTTCACAAATCTAAAGTCCCATTACTGCCACGTGCTGATGACACAGCTGCTTCCGTTATAATTCGAGGTATCCTTCCCGATAATGTCCGGGCAACAATAACAAAGCTATGTGCTTTCCTGAACACAATTTCACAGAAGATCACCAATCCAGACAGACTAGAGGACTTTCAAAATGATGTGGTCCAATGTCTTGTCAGCTTTGAGATGATCTTTTCGCCTTCCTTCTTCAATATCATGACGCATCTCCTATGCCACCTTGTCAAAGAGATCCGTATTCTCGGTCTGGTATTCCTACAGAACATGTTCCCTTTCGAGAGGTATATGGGCGTTCTAAAGAAGTACATCCGTAACTGTTCGTGTCCGGAGGCCAGCATCGCCAAGGGATATGGAACAGAGGAGGTGATTGAGTTTTGTGTCGACTTTATTGAAGACCTTCGTCCCATCGGGGTGCCTGAATCAAGCCATGAAGGTAGACTACGGGGGAAGGGAACTCTTTGAAGGAAGGCAATAATGAACATAGACAATGACTTATAGAGGAAAGCACATTGGACCGTGTTGCAACAATCTTCCTTAGTGGCTCCTTACATCGAGGAGCGCTTGACGATTGTTCGCTCTGAAAACATTGGTAAGACGGATGTCTGGATTACATGCCATCACATCGATGCATTCCCTGCTTGGCTGTGACAACATCTCATGGGCAACATGAGCTTTGACCAACAATTAGCCTTCTTGGCGACGGGACCATCTTGCTCGATCACCACATTCCAGGCATATGAAATCAATGGGTACACATTTTACACACGGGCCCAAGACTTAAAGAGCACGAATCAGAACAGCGTTGTCTGCATCGATGCCGTGGGATACGATGGTACGGCTAGCACATATTACGGCATCATCGATGATATATGGGAGCTGGACTATGGACCTCTAAAGGTCCCTCTGTGTCGGTGCCAGTGGGTTAGGCTCAGTGGTGGAGCGCGTAACCATTGATGCAAGTGGGATGACAACGGTCAACCTGACCAAGGTTGGATACTCAGACGAACCCTTCGTCCTTGCCAATGATGTACGGCAAGTTTTCTATGTCAAGGACATAGCTAGCATATCAAAGAAGGGAAAGGGTCCGACGAGCCAAAGCGCCACGTGGTTTTCCTGCAAAAGAAAAATCATGGGAGTCAAGGATAGAACCGACGAAGATTATGATCGGTTGACGGGCAACCTCCGTTCGCGGTGGCGGTTGACTCGAGTATCCTCCTATCAAATGAGGACACCCCTTACTCACGCAACGATCATAACGAAGGAACAATTGTGCGGAGAAAGTACGTGAGGACAAATGTCGCTTAGCTAAATTTATGTATGGATGATGTAAATTAAATTAAATCATTGAATATTATTGCTATCATTTGAATTTATTGCAAATTATTGAATCTATTGTAAATTATTGCCTTCAGGACCAGCGGTCTCAACATTTTCTTCTCCGATGGTGTTTTTTCGATCCTAAGGTCGAGCTCAGTTTCTTTTGTAAATTCGACGTTGTGATCTATCAGTATTTGATAAAATAAATCAAATGAAGAACTTTAAGGAAACATCAAATAAATAAAAAAATTCAAAAGAAAGTTGAAAGGAAATTTTTGAAGTTTTTAATGGGAAAGTTATTTCCAGGCATTGAAATTAGCATGCCTTATATTCCACAACTCGTACAACGATTGACTTGTAGTGATCATGATGATGTCTTGCACCACGCCGTCGGCGATCATGGCGCAGTGGCCGAAATTGGAGGCTGCACGACGCGGATCTCGTTATCAGGTCAACATAATTAATTTCTTCTTCGTTATGGAACTTTGGATTGATCGCATTCATCGTTTGGAATTTTAACGTACGGTTGATCATCTTGTCACCGGAAGAGGAGATGGACATGCCGGGCTACTGCTGATCACCGCGTCGGCCGCTGCCGACATCGACCACTATATGTACCAACTTACGATTGCATTAGCAACGAGAACTTGAACATTGCTGCTCAAAACAGAGAAAGCACACCTCTAAATCACGGGAGCCATCACGGAATGAGGTGGTTCAGATTATCTAAGAAAGAGCAAGACAGAAAGATTATGAAGCAAAGGAAGAAGAGCAAGAAAAAAGAAGCGCTACCCAAAAAAGATAGAACAAATGTTAATTCTATATGCTTATTAGAATTTAAAATAGTTTTGAATATGGCAAATGTTAATAACATATTATTATTTAGTTTCAAAATATTTTCAAATAGGCTATATGTTAATTATATATTATTATTTAAATTTAAAATTGTTTTAAACATGACAAATAAGTTAATTACATTTTATTATTTCAATTTAAAATATTTTTGAAATAGGCCATATGTTAATTATATATTATTATTTAAATTTTAAATAGTTTGGAATATGACAAATGTTAATTATATGTTATTATTTGAATTTATAATATTTTTTGTTAATTATATAAACATATGTTAATTATATATGAACATATGTTAATTATATATGAATATAAAATATATCAACATATGAACATTATAATTATATATGAATATATGAACATTATAAGATGATATGATTAATCCCGGTTTTTAATATCAACCGGTACTAGAGATGAATTTGGATGGGCGGGAAACCATATTTAGTCCCGGTTGGTGGCTTTAACCAGTACTAAAGATGCCCACCTACCTGTGCCACGTGGCTGCCCGGTCATCTTTAGTCCCGGTTGGTGGCTTCAACTGGCACTAAAGATCCTATCTTTTCTCCCAGTTTAAGCCACCAACCGGGACTAAAATATCTTTTGCCCCGGTTGTTGGTTTCAATCGGGACAAAAGATGTCGTGACTATATAAGGCAGTGGTCGCGGGAAGATCTGAACACTTAGTTGTTTTCGTAACCAACTCATCGTCCTCGTCTTCATCGCCGTCGCCGAGCCCTAGGACGCCGCTGCAGCATGCCGTCTCCGCCGTCTTCGTCGCCATTGTCATCGCCAGAGGCCCGCAGCGCCGCCGTCTTCGTCGCCTGCCGCATGTTAGCCCGCGCCCCCGTTTCTTCCCCACATTGATGCGCGTGCTAGGGTTTTTAGGCCATCGTTGACGCCATCGCCATCGCCGCCATCGTCGTGGTCGCCGCGCCGCCACCCTCCCCACGCCGCCCGCTCCCCTCGCCGCCCCTCCCCATGGCCCCCTCCCCACGCCACCCCCTAAACCCTAAACCCTTGCCTCCCTCCATGCCACCGCCTCCTCCTAGCCGCCGCGCTGCCGCCACTGCTACCGCTGCAAATTTGCAACATTTTGAATGTGATCAAATTAAATTTTGAATGTGAATTATGTGAATCTATAATTTTTGATGTGTGAACTTTGATAGAATGTTTGTGTATTTAAATAAATTATGTTAGAATGTAAATTTTGATGTGTATGTGTAAATGGATTTTATGGACTTTATATGTAAATGGACTGTTTATTTAAATTTTAATGCTTGAAGATTGTGAATTTCGAATTTTGAATTTGTATTTAAATTTGAATGCATGAATAAATTTGAATGTGCATTTTCTAACGAACGAGAACGATAAAATCAACGAACGGACATGAATGAATGAACGGACGGACAGACGGATGTACGAACGAGTGTTCGTTCATTCATTCGTTCGTGGACGAACGGACGTGGACGAATGGACGGACGGACGAACGGACATGGACGAACGGACGGACAAACGAACGAATTTTGAATTTTGAATGTGTATTTATATTTGAATGCATGAATAGATTTAAATTTGAATGTGTATGTGACTTATGAATTTTGTATTTTCGAACGAACGAGAAAGATAAAATCAATGAACGGACGGACGGACGTACGAACGAGTGTTTGTTCATTCGTTCGTGGACGAACGGACGGGTACGAACTGACGGACGAACGAACAAACGAGTGTTCGTTCGTTTGGTCGGTCGGTCGGTCGTTCGTTCGTTCGTTCGGTCGTTCGTCCGGTCGTTACAACGTACATAGGCATGCAACATCCTCTCTCTCCTCTCCTCTCCACTTCCTCTCCTCTCCACCTTATCTCCGTCACATCATTCTCCTCTCTTTCTCTCCTGTCCTCCACACGATCATACCCTCGGACGTGAACGAACGATAGAACGAACGGACGATAGTTTAGGATTTGGGTTAGGGTTAGGGTTAAGGGTCCGAACGAACGGATGTCAACAAACGATAGTTTAGGGTTTGGGTTTGGGTTAAGGGTCCGAACAGACGGACGTGAACGATAGAATGAACGATCGGTCGGTCGGTCGGTCGTTCGGTCGGTCGTGTAGTAGCGATAAGAGAAGCAAAAGAGAAGAAGAAGGAAAATATAGAACGTAGTATGTTGGATTTCATCTATTTTTTTATCTTCTTCTTTTTGTGTATGTTTTTTACGTAGACATACATGATTTCCCTGAATAATTGATACATGTATTAACCGAATAAATTTTTCTTTGTCAGAATTCTTTGATTAAGTCCTCAACCCACAACAATCGAATGATGGATCGTGATGAGGAACAGTTTCTCCTTAACGACGAGGGGACTGAGGATCCAGATCAATACCTCAACGAGGAGGGGAACGAGGGGGGGACGAGGAGGGGAATGAGGGCTCTGCCTCCGCCTCCGCTGGACAGAAGAGGGCACATGGGCAACGCGGTATTAGCAAGCGCATAGAGGGTCGACATGTCATAACAGAGGTAGCATCTGACGGTCGACCAAGTGCCCCAGAGGACACCACAAGGAAGTTTGTGGCGCACAGCGGATGGGTGGTGAGGGATCACGTTCCCATAAGCGTTGCCAACTGAAGGCGATCAACCAAAGGAGGAGATGAGCAGAGCTGTCTCCCGGACACAGAGAAAGAAATGCTATGGACCACAATGCTGCAAACGTTCACCATCCTAGACTCACAACAAGCAAGGGTCATGGAATGGACGTTAAAAAAATGGCAGAGCTATTCAGGAACTATAAGAAAGAGTTACACAAGAAATACATCCTGAAGGGCCAGAACCCAGACTTTGACAAGTTCCCAAAGCTCAGAGATCATTGGGATGCTTTTGTTGAACACAAGACTAGGGAAGAAGCGCGAGTGGTCATAGAAAAGAACAAGGCCAACGCAGCGAAGAAAAATATATCATCACGGGCTTGGGTCGGCGGCTATAAGAAAGCAATGAAGAAATGGGAGAAAATAGTAGCCGACCTTGAGGCGTGAGATATCGTTCTAAGCACAGCCAACTGGCCGGAACGATCAAAGCATTGGTTTTATGCTCATGGCGGCTCACTTAATCCTGTAGATGGCACAGTTATCTTTGGCGAAGAAATCCAAGAGGCCGGCCGAAGATTAGAGGAGGCGATGGAGGCCACTTCGTCGAGCGTGTTCAGGCCCGACAGAGAGAAGGACGAGCTAACACTCGCCCTCCAAAACCCAGAGCATCCGGGAGTACGCGAGGAAAAGGCGTCGTCCCCTGGAAATATAGGTTTCAAGATGACATCGAGACGTACAAGAGCCGCATGAGGTCCAGGCGAGAGCACGATGCGAGGTTCGCTGAGATGGAAATGAAGCTCTCGCAAATAAATCGAATTGTGGACGAAAGGCTGAACCGCAGGTTGGCAGAGGAGCGGAGCCATTGGGTTAGCTAACAGCCGGATCCAGCAACAGCCGCTCAACTACAGCGCGGCGCAGCTGCGCTTCAACTGGAAATGAAGGCGACTTGGCCCCACAAACTGAACTGGGTCCGCCATGTCCCGTTGATGACATCACACAGCGGACCCCATGTGAGCTACACATTCCGCTAAAGAACATAACAATAAAGGTATGTTTGTACTTTTATGTTGTATGTATATTTCCTTGAATAATTTGTCAATCAACGTTCATTACTAACTAATAAGCAATCTTCTCGAGCAGGTCGCGTCGGGCATGGCCATTCCAGTAGACCGAGACGGCACCTACCACCCCCGACTCGTTCCACTTGCGTACTCGAAAGTGGAAATTGAATAGGTGGAACGCGGCTATGAAGATCTCGAGCTGGATATCCCCGGAGGAGACGGGGAGCTGACGCTAGGAGAAATAGCTCATGAAATATTTCTCTGGAGGAAGATCTTCATAATATTCCCGGACGAACGGCGTCTCCTATCGTTCCACCGCCTCGCCTCCACGTAGGCCGTCTCCTCCGCCTCCTTCGCCGCCTCTGCCTCCTCCGCCTCCTATGTCGCCTCCACGAGCACCGCCTCCTAAACGGTCGTCTCCAACTCCACCGCCTTCTCA
The DNA here is from genome assembly GCA_019925245.2 of Oryza australiensis. Classification (NCBI taxonomy): domain Eukaryota; kingdom Viridiplantae; phylum Streptophyta; class Magnoliopsida; order Poales; family Poaceae; genus Oryza; species Oryza australiensis. Next base: position 912,764 of record JAIFGZ020000604.1, on the reverse strand, counting down.
CCCCTTCTCCGTCGCCACAACGAGCACCGACTCCTAAATGGTCATCATCAAAAAGCGCGTCGTCAATATCAAGCGGTCTCTCAAGAAGAAAGATTCAAAGAATTGAGAAGACTCCGCCACCCGCACAGAAGCTTCCATACGAGAAGACTCCAGAGGAGCTTGAAGAAACCGTCCAAGCTGAAGTCAGGGCTCACTTCAGAAATAAGTCTCTTGAGAAGCCTCCTGAAATCCCCCAGGAGACCAAGGACTTCTTCAAGAAGACGTACCTAACGCCACAGCCTGAATTGCAACCTCAACCGCAGTCCGACTATGACAGGACTATTCGAAAGGCTGCTGGCAAGGCAAAGAGAACGGGCAAAGATGTACCCCAGCTCGGCATGCAACCTCAGAAACCTCTGGAGTTCAGCACAGTTCCAAATGTTAGATCAGAGTTAAGACAATTTATGGAATCTATTGGAATTTCAATGTATCAATTACACGGCCGTGCTCCCCTGGCGAAGGCTACGCTGAAATACAAGTTCAAACTTGGAAAGCCTCTTGTAAAGCCGGATCAAGTGAAAAAGCTACCTACACAGATGTACCACTTCTACAAGTGGTACATGCAAGAATCCAGCAAGGGTGGAGAGATTGTAATGGGCAGATATTCACTGCACTATTTCTTCGATGGAGGTGACGACTTTTATATCCGATTTGAAGACATATTCAACCGGTACCAGCTTGATGCCCTCGACGTCTCACTTCTAGCCACGCAGGTTCTGTAAGTATCGTTCTGTTATTTCGTTTCTTACCTCCTTGTATTTAGCTGACTAAAATTCTTTTTAACCGTTGTAGAATGGCGATCCAATACTGCAACAAGCACGACTATACCAAACATGGATTCATGGATCCATGCAAAATCAACGGTGTATTGGTTGATCAATTTCCTGATCCAACAGTGGACAACATATACAATGCGCTGGTGCAGAACCACTTCCGGTCGTTTATCCTTCTGCCCTACAACACTGTGTAAGTTTTTTCTTCCTTACGTACCGATTTCAATCCCGTGTGCATACAAAATTTTCATATGTGTCATCTAAACCAATTTGTAGATTTCACTGGGTTCTGTAAGTAATTGACATGGATCACTCGCGGATCCATGTCTTTTACTCAACGGATAAACCAGAGTCCACGTACGCAAAGATATTTGAACTGCTAAACAGGTAATGCCATCCTACTTGTTATTGCATATATGCGGTTCTCAGATAATTACTAGCTAACTTTCAACTGCACGTAAGGCATGGGAACGGCTTCGGGCGAATGTTCGTGGAAATTGAAAAGATAAGCTCTCCGTGAGGATGAACTTTCCAGTGAGTAACATGCTCCAAAATTGTTTTGAATCATTACTTTGTTCTAAAATATGAAATGTATATTAAATTTGTTGCCGTTTCTTATTTAGTGTGCAAAACAGTCGCAGGGCACCAACTTATGCGGATACTACGTCTGTGACTACATTCACCGCTTTGTGACCAATGTCACAACTATCGACGATATAGATGTACGTATAACAACCATTCATACATTACGTCTCGATTTCTTATTCACTTTATATATTTATTTCTCGTTTATTCAAATTAATGATAGCTTACGCGAGTAAGAGACAACCTCCCCCACGAGACTTTCATACAAGTTGCTCAGGAAGAATTGATGAGATTTATAAACGAGCATATCATTAATCCCGCGGGGGAGTTCTACTTTCACTTAAGTAACTTAACCACCGGATCCACAAAATAGACAATTTTTTTAACATACGAAATATATGTGGATATTGTACATATGTGTACATATTTTGGTAATATATTATATGTATATATTTCCTTTCTTAAGTTCATTTATATGTCTGTAACTTATATATTTATACATACATATATATAATATATATGTATAAATATATGTGTGTAAAATATGTATATGTGTAATATAATATAGGTGTGTAGTATATAGGCAGCAACACTGCTGGAGAAAGGAGCAAATTAAAAAAATAAAAAAATTTAGTCCCGGTCTAAGCCACCAACAGGACTAAAGATGGCGGAGCCGGCCACGTGGCTCCGTCATCTTTTAGTCCCGGTTGGTGGCTCCAACCGAGACTAAAGATGAATCTCTAGTCCCGGTTATTTCAACCGGGACTAGAGATTACGATCTCTAGTCCCGGATTTGTAGTCTCGGTTTGACAACCGGGACTACGAGGGTTATCAACCAGGACAATTGAGTCTTTCTCCAGCCGTATATGTAGCTAGCAACAGCAATTGTCTACTACACAAATCTGCCACATTTACAGCCATCACCATCAACCATTATAGTGCCGAATATATTACTGCCGGTTGCGGTACCTATTAGAGCCTACTACTTTTTGAACGAACCCATGTGTTTCGCGGGCTACTTTTAGTGTTAATATCAGCTGCATATATCACTGCTACTAGAAAAAGAATTTTTCATGATGGCATCCTATTTTGTTCACTGACGGTCAAACGCTAGCTCTGCTTATGAACTTGTAACAAGACGTGAGAGATTTAGCACCGTCAATGAAAATCGATCCTCGCTGATGGCTCTTAAGACACCGTCACATGTCATATTTTTGTTGGATGTGTCTTAAACAGGCCGCCAGAGAAACTACCTTCTCCTAGCCATCATGACCAGCCATACCATTTGAACATGATTTTTTCTTAAGAACTCAAACTTGAATGGTTTGATAGATCTATGTTACCAAAGATTACTACTACCTTGTACTACTATATTTCTCAAATTTTCTTTTATCCTTATACGTTTTACGTGGACAATTTAATTAGCGCACTTTTGTATGGTCCATGGCCCAAAACCATGGCATGTATGTTTTATTTGTACATGATCGATCTATGATAGATTTCAAAATGTTTCAATAGGTTTATTTGTAGTTGATCTATATACCATTGTTCTTTTTATGCACTATAGATCTATATCTCGTTAGGAGAGAGAATTAATAAGAGGGTATTTTGGTAATTTTGGCTATGTACTTTCATGTATTGGAAATTAATAAGTGGTATTTTTTAATAAAATGACGTTGTAATGTAACTAGCCTTAATTACCATGTCTTCTTTATACTAATTTTGACATAACAGTTTGGTATTTTTTGATATATTAATAAAGTTCAAATGTCACATATTTTTTAAAAATATTTAACTACGTAGTTATTTTTTCGTGATGTATAGATGGCCGACGGAGCTGGATGTATACAGACAGAGATATCATGCGTCATACATTAAAGAAGTCAACAGATTTATAAAAGCTACCAAGAAGAATGTTATCGCTAAGAAGTCAAGGAAATAAAATGTCCATGCATGGACTGCAAAGATCTGAAAGTTTGGAATAAGCCATCTGTAATCGTGACACACTTGGTGACGCATGGATTTGTTAAGGGCTACACAACTTGGTCACACCATGTAAAGGTAAATATATATGAACCAAGCTGCCACGGGAGAAGTCCCAACCAAGGGACACTGGACGGTTATGATGAAGTGCTCAGCGGCAAGAATTTCGTGGTAATAAAAGAATCTGTTGATCATGAGTTGGATGATGATGTTGGCGATGGTAATGTCATGGTTGATGATGCCGATGGTAGTGATGGCACTGGTTTTGATTTGGAGGAGATGTTGCGTCATGCTGAAACCTGAAATTGTCACTCCATAGCAAACAACGTTTATCAAGAGTTTGCACGTTGTCACTAGGTGTGCAAAAGATACACGCATGTGTTACCCATTGTATCAGGTTGCGTAAAAGAGTATGAGATTTTGGATAGATGCCCAACATGCAACACTGGTCGATACAAAATAGGTAAGCAATGTAAGGATTAAGATGTTGCACTTGACGAGGTAGAAGAGTCTGCTCCATGTAAAGACAACAAGAAGAAGATTCCACAATGATGCAGTACCTTTCGATTAACGATCGATTGAAGCGTTTGTTCTTGAACCCGAGGGATGCCAAACTGATGTGTTGGCATCATGAAAAGCGTAAAAAGATGAGATGTTTTGACACCCAGTAGATACGTGGGAGTGGAAAGAATTTGATATAAAATACCCAAAGTTTGCACAGGACCAAAGAAACATCAGGTTTGCATTGAGCACCGATTGATTGAATCCATTCGATGACTTGAACAAACCACACAACACTTGGCCAATACTGTTAACCATGTACAACCTCCGTAAATGGCTCTGTCAAAAAAGGATGTATATTTTTTGTCCATCCTTTGTCCATCCTTATACAATGATCATGACAACCTGGCATCGACATGGATGTGTTTCTTGAGCCTTTGATGGAGGATATGAAAAAATATAAAAACATGGGACCGAGTATGGGACGAGTTCTTATGGGGGAACTTCATGCTTTCGGGCTACAATTCTCATGACTGCCATGTAATGCTCACATTATTCCTTGCTATTGCAATAAGAGCAACCGAACCAGTACATGTAAAGAAGGTCATCACGAAGCTATGTTATTTCTTTAATGAAATCTCACATAAAGTAATTGATCCTGAAGAGTTAGGTCCTCTCCGCGTTTTCGCTATAGAGACCGTGCGCGAGCTTAAGAGGTGTTTTTCTTCATCATTTTTCAATATGATGCAGCATCTCATGGTTTATATCATGCCTCATATACTTGCACTTGGGCCCATGTACCTGCATCAGATGTGGCCATTCGAATGGTACATGTCCATTCTAAAAGGCTACAGGGAGAACCGCGCTCACCTAGAGGGATCGATCATAGAGGGATACACTAGTAAGGAAGTCGTTGAATGTTGCATTGATTACCTACAAGATGGGGAAGCAATTGGTTTACCGGTACCTCGACATGAAGGTAGATTATCTGGAAGAGATACAAAAGGGAAAAAATAATCCTCGACAATGACTACAAAGCAGTGAAAGATGCTCACTTCACTGTCCTGCAACAGCTCGTGATAGTGGAGCCATACATAGAGCAGCACCTCAAGAAATTGCAGGCAACAAATGTTGGGCGCTATGATGAATGGATCATGAAATGATACAAATATCACTTTACCAAATGTTTCAAGGACCTCGGCCTAGCAAATGACGATACCATGAAGGAAAAAACAATTAAAAGGTTGGCTGATGTGCCATCAAGCATGTACACCTCATGGCAAACGTATGATCTAAATGGGTACACGTTTCATACCAAACTGAAAGACAAAAGGAGTGTGTCTCAAAACAGTGCCATTCGAGTAGAGGCAATCGACGCAACAGAGCAATAGAGCATATGCTATGAATTCATAGAAGAAATCTAGGAACCGGACTACGGATTGAATATGGATATTCCGTTGTTTTGGTGCCAATGGGTGAAACACCCAACCGGCGTGATTGTAGATAACTCTGGGCTTACAATTGTCAACCTCGACAACATAGGCTACAAGAAATAACCCATGGATACTTGTCGATCGGGCTGCTCATGTTTTATATGTGACAGACCCATCTCAATTTGAAGAAAGACATAGTTATTTCACGAAAACAAAGGATTTTGGGAGTTGACAATGTCGAAGATGTTGATCATACAATCAGTACGCGAACATGACACTATTCACGGATTTTCGAAACAAATTAAGATCGTACAAGAAACAATTGGTGAATGGCCGAAGCCCTACATGAGGAATAAAAGAGTAGGGAAGAATGTGAAAGGCTAATATTTCTAGTCACTGTTGAATATAAATATGGATCGATAAATATTTATGTATTAATTTGTGACATGATGGATGATGAATATTATTTGTGTGGATGACAAATTTTATATTATTTGTTCGTATGAATTTTGGTATTAAAAAGGAAAGAACTAAAATTAATAAAATAAGAATAAAATAATATATAATATGTATGGATGGTGAATTTTATATTATTGGTTCTTATGAATTTTGATGTTTAAAAAGAGAAAAGGCCTAAAGTTAATAAAATAGGAAAATAATAATATATTATTTGTATGAATGATGAATTTTGTATTATTTGTTCATATGAATTTTGGTATTGAAAAAGAGAAAATAACTAAAATTAATAAAATAAGAAAAGAACAATATATTATTTGTATGAATGGTGAAATTTATATTATTTGTTCTTATGAATTTTTGTGTTTAAAAAGGAGAAAAGAACTAAAATTAATAAAATAAGAAAATAGTAATATATTATTTATATGGATGATGAATTTAATATTATTTGTTGTATGAATTTTAGTATTAAAAAGAGAAAGAACTCAAATTAATAAAATAAGAAAAGAATAATATATTATTTGTATGAATGGTGAAATATTTTTGCTAACTGGCCACCAGCAAAAATGATTTTCGCTAGCGGTCCACGTAACCCTTCCAACAGCGAAAATGCCCGCGGCGAGGTTAGGTGGCCTGCCAGCGAAAACCTTGAGCCTATAAGTAGGGCGCGCTGGGATAAAATTTTCCTAAGTGTCGAAGGCATGAAAATCATAGCCGTGCCTCCAGGCTGCCAAGTTTTTGAGCAGCCGCCACCAGCCGAACACCCTATTTGCCGCCCGCTGCCTCCTCATCCGCCTGCTCTCCCGCCATGCTCCTTGACCTCTTCCGCCGTCGCCTCCTCCTCGTCTTCACGCCACCATGTATGGACTCGTCGCTGTCATCGCCATCGCCATCGCTGCGTGACGAAGCTCTCCACCACCTCCTCGTCTCCCGGGCCGCTGCCTCGTCATCGTTGTCGTCGTCGTCGTCCAGGCCACCGGGCGTCGGGACTCTCCGCCTCGTCGTCATCTTTCTGGCCGCCGCCCGTCCCTGCTGCTTCCTTCAGCCACATTCTCGCAGGTGAGCATCCATCCTCGCTGTCTGTAGTATAAATTATCTGGAATGGATATTTTCAATTCTCTGAAATTCACTCAAATTTAGGGATTGACATGTATGTAGGCAAATCTTCTGAAAATTCAATATGTATGTGCTGGAATCTGTGTTTAATAAAAAAGTGGGGCATGCTGCTGTAGTTGTAGTATATTGCTCCTTGGTTTTCCTCTGCAGAGTCTGAAATCATTTACAATGTATGCGACGCTCGCAGGCAATATACATGTCTTTGGACATACATTACTAAGGGAGCATTCTGTTTGATTGTACCGTGGATTATGTACATCTGAATGCATAATTTTAAACGTGGTAATAACAGTTTTTGCTATTTTCAACAAGACCTTTATGTCTTTAATTTTAAACCTGATGATAACCAGTGGCGGAGGACGAAATTTTTTTAGTTGTGGTGGACTTTTGGTTACTGTTCCTCTGGAGTTTAGCATATGAGTTTGGCTAAATTAGAAGGACAGAAACAAGGCGAAAAAAATAGGATTTTACTGAACATGCATGCATCATGGCTGCATCATCATTTCTTCAGCAACGCAGGAATGCAGATATCAAGTATGCAATTCATTAGTTAATTAGTAACTAGTAGTTACACTAAATGAGTGAGTTGCTGATAAACAAGCAGGAAATGATGGTGGTAATTAATTGGGATGGATTTGCAGGAGGAGGAGAGGAGACTGGCCTGTTGCCGAGGAGAGTGTGGAGCCTGAGGATGAGCTCCTCCTCATCGCCAGAGATATTCCCCCTCTTAATCCTCGGCCGCAGGTAGTTGAGCTACCGTAGCCGACAGCTCTTCCCGCACTGCTTCAGCCCTGCATGCAGCACGCATCTGGGTCATCGGTTACTACTTCTCCCTCCCTACAATGCAATGCAATGCATGCATCGAGCTTGAATTGAAGCAAGGAGGAAGACGATCGACTCACTGGCTCTCTTCGGGAGGGCTCCCCATTTGCGCTCCCCGTGCTTACCAGCGCCGAGGGAGGGGGAGCCACAGGCCTGTGCACCATCGATCACTGCCACGCGTGATGGACCTGGATCTGCTGGCCTGCCGCTGCCGCGCGCGTCGGAGCTCCGCCGCCGCGCGCACTCGAGCTGTTGTCGCCAACTCGCCGCGCACGCTCTATCTTCACTGCCGCCGCTGCCGCGCCACGCTGGAGCTACTGCTCGGACTCGGATGGAGGTGCGCTGGTGTGGCCCGTGCGGGAAGGACCGAGGCGAGGGAGGGAGTCGAGGAGTCGGGAGTTGGGGCGACGCAGCGTCTCGTCGACCAGAGAATGAAAAGACAACCTATGCGCGCTCACGACTAAATTTTCTGGGCCAAGAGCTGGCCTCCGCGCGACGACGGGGGTCTCGGCCAGGCCCAAGGTATGACGCAGGTTACTGTTAGTGATATGCCCTAGAGGCAACATGGAGATGTTGGATATCACATCAATGTTTATGTATTTATGAATAAAGTGTTATTCAGTTCCATAAAATAGACATCTTGTATTGATCAATAAGTACGTGACTTATTTATGAGACCCTTTATGTATGAATCTATTTCTAAACGATCCTCGATCATATGTCATATTGTTGGAACAAATATGATTCTAAGATCGGCATGTTTATTGATTGATGATCATGTCTCATAGATCATGGGTATGGAGATACCAAATCAATAAACATGGACATATGTGTTGGAGAACACATTGTTGGATAGACCCACCATGAGACACTACGAAATTAATGTGCCATTAGTTGGTCTCGGGTAGTGTTGGTACAAAGTCCTTAGACCTGAGATCACCATGGATTCCAACATGTGTAGTAGCCTACTTTGGGACTACCAAACGCTATTCCGTAACGGGTAGTTATAAAGGTAGTTTTCGGGTTTGCTATGAAACATGGAGTGGGATGTGAGTGATCAAGATGGAATTTGCCCCTCCTTTGGAGAGATATCTCGGGCCCTCGAGGTAATGGATTATGGAAATGCATGGCCATGCTAAGTTGATTGAGGAGTCAATCAACGGACGGATAATACAATACGGTTCGAGTGAATGGTTAAGCTATTGAAGGGATGGCACACATCTTGCCTATAGCTTAACCGGTATCGTGAGGCAAAGGGATTTGTGTACACATTACAGGTTCGAGCCGATATTATATTCTTGTATACTATGGTGTCAATATGTGCTGCTAGGCGCCGTTGTTGACAGGTCGGCTGAGTTGGACTCGAGCCGACGGTCGGCTAAGTTAGACTATAGCCGAAACCGAGTATACCTGAACCTACGGGTCGCACGCTTAAGGGGATAAGAACGGGCATTCGAGTTGGACTCGGATACGGCTCGATCGGATAGGGATCCGATCGGATAGAGTCCTATGGGCTTACGACGTATGGGCAGCCAACTCGTGAGATTCGTATAGGATCCGATTCAAAATAGAGTCCTGATCGGCCACTAGTCCCAGTCGGCCAACTCTATATAAAGGAGGGAGGGTGGAGAGCTGCGGCACGTCAATTGCATCGCGTGCAACGAAGTCGTCGAGATCAATCTCCACGGAAACCCTCCCCACTTTCGAGCCAAACCCTAGCCTTGCATCGCGTGCTAGCACACGGGTGTATGGCGTTCTGTCCCCGGACGTGTGGATACCGGTAGAGCGCTGCTACGTTGCGCGCTCTTGATCGGCCGGATAGGCTGCAATCGGAGCGATCGACGTGTGGTGGAATCGGCTGCGGTCGGGCGCATCGGAGCGAGGCGTGAGAACGCGGCCGGACGACTCGAATCGGCTGATTGGCGAATCGGCGTCTCCGGGAATCGGCAACACTGTTCGGATCGGATTGCCCGATTGGCTATTCCGCGCACTCTACTCCAATCGGTAACGATCTATCGGCCCTTACTTGCAAGTGTTCATGGTTTGCGCGGTTAAAAGTTTTTGTTTTCGGCTAGCGTAGCCTCCACGTAACCCTTCAGTGGTATCAGAGCTAATCTTGCTTAGTTCGGGTTTTAGATTGGATCGGAACAAGTTTTGCGCACGGGTTGATTAGATCAATCGGTTTTACGGGATCGTTGAGGAGAGTTAATGGTAATTGCGTTCCTTGATAGTGTATCGGAACGGCGTAATGTGATTACGTCGAAGCAATTTCCATATAACTCGGTTTGAGTTGGGTTCGAGATAGCATTCCTTGATAGTGTATCGGAACGGTATAATGTGATTATGCCGAAGCTATCTCGTAGTCCGATCTTGTTAGCTGCCTCGCGCCTACAAACCATCTCCCTTGATAGTGTATCGGGACGGCATAATATGATTATGCCGACATGGTTTCGTAAGCGAATTCATAGATTGGATCTATGAATTTCGTGTGGTGTTCCGGGACCGCCGTGTGCGTACCCCCTTATAGGTCGTCTCGATGCCGTAGCTCTGCGATAAGTAGAAAACATTTGTATGCCTAACTTGTTTTTGCAGAGAATGCTTTGAGATGGTATGGCCCTATTGTATGTATGAGATGTATGAGATGCATGAGATGCATGTAATATTCTTTCATATGTGCAATCCTGTAATATTTTTTCATACGTGCAATGCTTGTAATATTCTTTCACGACCTGCGAGTCGATGTAATCTTCAATTAGAGCTTCTATAGTAGTAGCTTAGTTTGAAGAAATCAAGCATTCGGCACTCGAAAGAACGGTGATGAAGATGGAGATCCAGACATCGGCATGGAGATGGAGAATCACCATGTGAAGGGGGCCATACTATTTCACTATATGCTATTCTTCTTGCTTTCATATGTGATATGTTTGTTTGATAGGATAGCATCCCTCGCAAAATTAAGTACTAATGATGCCCTTCCAAATGTTGCACCCGTCACCGTTATGCTCGTCAATGGTGGGTCCCAAAGCGAGTGCCATTCTCTATGATAACACGAGGGGTATATGTCGACATATACATGCAGGGAGCATTTGGTTTACTTAACGCTTTGAGCCTTGGGGTATAGGTTGGCGCCGAGGCATGAAGATGCCACACCAACAACAAGAGTCACATAGAGATGTGATTAGCAAGGTGTTGCTTACCGATGTTACTAATTTTCTAGCGGTGATGCCAAAGCTCACTAGAAAATTAATTAACATGTGGATCTTGACCCAATACGTAACCTAGAGGGAAGGTGGAAAATACGTAATGGGAGTCTAATGTTAAATTGTTTAACAATAGACATAGCATAAACATTGTGCTAAACTTTTCTTTTTCGTTGTAGAATAAATGGCGGCTAATACTACACCCAGTACCTTTAATTTGCGATCTATTCTCGAAAAGGAAAAATTAAATGGAACAAACTTTATGGATTGGTATCGCAACTTGAGAATTGTTCTCAAGCAAGAGCGTAAGGAGTACGTTCTTGAAGTACCCTATCCCGAGGATTTGCAAAATAATGCCACGAACGCACGGAGAGCTTATGAGAAGCACACTAATGATGCCCTAGATATAAGCGTCTCATGCTTGCTACAATGTCGCCCGAGCTTCGAAGCAATATGAGAGCGCGATGCTCACACTATTATTCGGGACTGCGTGGCATGTTTGAGAACCAAGCTCGGGCCGAGAGGTTCAACACCTCAAAGTCCTTGTTTACGTGCGGCTTGTTGAGGGAATCCCGTCATCCGGATGTGATAAAGATGATTGGCTATATCGAGAATCTGGAAAACTAGGTTTTCCCCTTAGCCAAGAGTTGGCTACGATGTGATTCTCCGCCGCTCCCTCCGAGCTTCGAGCCATTCATATTAAACTATCACATGAACAATATGGATAGAACCTTGGCTGAATTGCATGGGATGCTAAAGACATGAGGAGAGTATCCAGAAAACAATCATCATGTGATGATGATGCGAAGGCAAAGCGCAAACCACTGTCAAGAAACTTTGCACCAAGAGGAAGTTAACTCCCGATGAGATCGCGAGTGCCTCCAATGCAAAGAAGGGCAAGAAGGGCGGCGGCATCGATGCCGTTTGCTTCTATTGCAAGGAGACAGCCATTGGAAGAGGAACTGCAAGAAATACATGGAGGATCTCAAAAAGAAGCAAAGTGACGACTTCGCCAGTATTAATGTTATAGACATTAATCTTTCTACTTCACCTACCGACTCTTGGGTATTTGATACCGGATCGTAGCTCATATTTGCAAATCGTTGCGGGAATGAGAAGAAGTAGAGGATTGAGAAGGGGCGAGGTGAACTGCGCGTCGGCAATGGAGCAAGCGTTGCTACGCTTCTTCGGCACGATCACTTCATCTACCTTCGGGATTAGTTTTGGAATTGAATAATTGTTATTGTGTTCCAACACTATGTCAAAACGTTATTTCCGCTTCACGTTTGCAAGCGGAAGGATATGATTTTAGATCAATGGACAATGGTTGTTCAATATATCTCGAGATATGTTCTATTTTCATGCTCCATTGGTGAATGGATTATACGTTTTGAATCTTGAAGCGTCTCCCATCTATAACATTAGTACAGAAGGCAACTCTCTAATGATATAAACCCCACGTTTATCCGGCATTGTCGCTTAGGCCATATAAATAAGAAACGCATGGAGAAGCTCCATAAGGATGGATTGCTTCACTCTTTTGATTTTGAATCATTTGAGACATGTGAGTCTTGTTTACTTGGTAAGATGACAAAGGCACCTTTCACGGGGCACAGTGAGAGAACAAGTGACTTGTTGGCACTCGTACATACCGATGTATGTGGACCAATGAGCTCAACGGCCGAGAGGTGGTTATCGTACTTCATTACCTTTACCGATGACTTTAGTAGATATGGCTATATCTACTTAATGAGCATAAGTCCGAATCCTTTGAAAAGTTCAAAGAATTCCAGAATGAAGTACATAATCATTTAGGAAAACAATCAAGTTTCTATGATCGATCGTGGAGGGGAATACTTGAGCCAAGAGTTTGGTAATCATCGAAAGATTGTGGAATTGTTCCACGTTGACTCCGCCAGAACTCCACAATGGAACGGAGTATCCGAACGGAGAAATCGCACCTTGTTGGACATGGTGCGGTCGATGATGAGCCAAAGTGATCTTCCGTTATCCTTGTGGGGATATGCTCTTGAAACAGCGCTCACACTAAATAGAGTTCCATCTAAGTCGGTTGAAAAGACACCATATGAGATATGGACAGGGCAACCCCTAGTTTGTCTTTTCTCAAAATTTGGGGATGTGAGGCTTATGTAAAACGTTTACAATCGACAAGCTCACACCCAAATCGACAAGTGCTTCTTTGTGGGATATCCTAAGAAAACTAAGGGATATTACTTTTATAATCGGGAACAAGGCAAAGTGTTTGTCGCTCGACATGGTGTCTTCTTGGAGAAAGAGTTTCTTTCAAGAAGGGTTAGTGGGAGCAGGGTGCATCTTGAAGAAGTTCAAGAAACACCGAAAAACGTTTCGCGACCACGAACCACAACAAGAGGAACAAAGTGTTGCGCCACCGGTTGTAGATACACCACCACGGAGGTCGAAAGATCACGTCGTGTGCACGCAGTACACAAAGCGGAACAACGTGATATATTGTTGTTGGACAACGATGAACCTAAGACCTATGAGGAAGCGATAGTGGGACCCGATTCCAACAAGTGGCTTGGAGCCATGAAATCCGAAATAGAATCCATGTACGACAATCAAGTTTGGAACTTGGTTGATCCACCGATGGTGTCAAAACCATTGAGTGTAAATGGGTTTTTTTAAGAAAAAGGCCGATATGGATGGAAATGTTCACATCTATAAGGCGTGATTGGTGGCGAAAGGTTTTAAACAGATTCAAGGAGTTGATTATGATGAAACCTTCTCGCCCGTCGTAACGCTTAAATCTATTCGGATTATCCTAGCGATTGCTGCATATTTCGATTATGAGATATGGCGGATGGATGTCAAAAGGCTTTCCTAAATGGAAACCTAAGCGAGGATGTATACATGATACAACCTCGGGGTTTTGTCGATCCAAAATCACCGGAAAGATATGCAAGCTACGAAATCCATTTATGGATTGAAGCAAGCATCTCGAAGTTGGAATATTCGTTTTGATGAAGTAATCAAAGGGTTTGGTTTCATCAAAAATGAAGAAGAGGCCTGTGTTTACAAAAAGGTCGTGGGAGCGCAATTGTATTTCTAATCTTATATGTGGATGACATATTACGATTGGAAATGATATCCCTATGCTTGAATCCGTCAAGTCTTCATTGAAAAATAGTTTTTCCATGAAAGACTTAGGGGAGGTAGCATATATATTGGGCATTCGGATCTATAGAGATAGATCCAAGAGGCTAATTGGATTAAGCCAAAGTATATACATTGACAAGGTGTTGAAAAGGTTCAACATGCATGATTCCAAGAAAGGTTTCTTGCCCATGTCACATGGCATTAGTCTTAGCAAGAATCGGTGTCCTCGGACACATGATGAGCGAAATAAGATGAGTATGGTTCCATATGCTTCGGCAATTGGATCCATCATGTATGCCATGCTTTGTACACGCCCGATGTCTCGTACGCTTTGAGTGCTACGAGCGGATACCGCGATCCAGGTGAAGGTCACTGGATCGCCGTAAAGAATATCCTTAAGTACTTGAGAAGAACTAAGGATATGTTCCTAGTCTATGGAGGTGAAGAAGAGCTCGTTGTAAGTGGTTACACCGATGCTAGCTTTCAAACAGACAAGGATGATTATAGATCGCAATGGGTTCGTGTTCTGCCTGAACGGAGGCGCGATCACTGGAAGAGTTTCAAGCGGGATACTTGCTGATTCTACAACGGAGGCCGAGTACATTGCTGCTTCGGAAGCTGCAAAGGAGGCTGTTTGGATCAAGAAATTCGTTTCGAGCTTGGTGTGATGACTAGTACGATGGTCCAATGTCTCTCTATTGTGACAATAGTGGAGCCATTGCGCAAGCCAAGGAGCCGAGGTCACATCGAAGTCCAAACACATACTTCGGCGATTTCATCTCATCCGCGAGATTGTGGACAGAGGTGATGTCAAGATATGCAAAGTGCACACGGATCTCAACATAACCGATCCGCGACAAACCCTCTCCCTCACCGAAGCATGAGGCGCACACAAGAGCAATGGGTATTAGATACTTACATGATTGACTCTAGTGCAAGTGGGAGATTGTTAGTGATATGCCCTAGAGGCAACATGGAGATGTTGGATATCACGTCAATGTTTATGTATTTATGAATAAAGTGTTATTCGGTTCCATGAAATAGACATCTTGTATTGATCAATAAGTACGTGACTTATTTATGAGACTCTTTATGTATGAATCTATTTCTAAACGATCCCGATCATATGTCATATTGTTGGAACAAATATGATTCTAAGATCGGCATGTTTATTGATTGATGATCATGTCTCATAGATCATGGGTATGAAGATACCAAATCAACAAACATGGACATATGTGTTGGAGAACACATAGTTGGATAGACCCACCATGAGACACTACAGAATTAATGTGCCATTAGTTGGTCTCGGGTAGTGTTGGTACAAAGTCCTTAGACCTGAGATCACCATGGATTCCAACATGTGTAGTAGCCTACTTTGGGACTACCAAACGCTATTCCGAATCGGGTAGTTATAAAGGTAGTTTTCGGGTTTGCTATGAAACATGGAGTGGGATGTGAGTGATCAAGATGGAATTTGCCCCTCCTTTGGAGAGATATCTCTGGGCCCCTCGAGGTAATGGATTATGGAAATGCATGGCCATGCTAAGTTGATTGAGGAGTCAATCAACGGACGGATAATCCAATACGGTTCGAGTGAATGGTTAAGATATTGAAGGGATGGCACACATCTTGCCTATAGCTTAACTGGTATCGTGAGGCAAAGGGATTTGTGTACACATTACAGGTTCGAGCCGATATTATATTCTTGTATACTATGGTGTCAATATGTGCTTGCTAGGCGCCGCGTTGAGTGCGGCTGAGTTGGACTCGAGCCGACGGTCGGCTAAGTTAGACTATAGCCGAAACCGAGTATACCTGAACCTACGAGTCGCACGCTTAAGGGGATAAGAACAGGCATTCGAGGTTGACTCGGATACGGCTCGATCGGATAGGGATCCGATCGGATAGAGTCCTATGGGCTTACGACGTATGGGCAGCCAACTCTGTGAGATTCGGATAGGATCCGATTCAAAATAGAGTCGATCGGCCACTAGCCCCGTCGCCCAACTCTATATAAAGGAGGGAGGGGTGGAGAGCTGCGGCACGTCAATTCCATCGCGTGCAACAGAAGTCGTCGAGATCAATCTCCACGGAAACCCTCCCCACTTTCGAGCCAAACCCTAGCCTTGCATCGCGTGCTAGCACACGGGTGTATGGCGTTCTGTCCCCGGAAGTGTGGATACCGGTAGAGGCGCTGCTACGTTGCGCGCTCTTGATCGGCTTCAGATCGGCTGCAATCGGAGCGATCGGCTGTGGTGGAATCGGCTGCGGTCGGGCGCATCGGAGCGAGGCGTGAGAACGCGGCCGGACGACTCGAATCGGCTGATTGGCGAATCGGCTGTCTCCAGGAATCGGCTACACTGTTCCGGATCGGATTGCCCTGATTGGCTATTCCGCTGCACTCTACTCCAATCGGTAACGATCTATCGGCCCTTACTTGCAAGTGTTCATGGTTTGCGCGGTTAAAAGTTTTTGTTTTCGGCTAGCGTAGCCTCCACGTAACCCTTCAGTTACACCTTGCTCTATCGGGCCCTCCGCTGCTGGTGATAACTCCCTTGAAAATTTAGATGTCTATATCCCAAAATGTTGTAGTTTGAAACTAGCTATTGTTATTGCTTTGTTTTCTGTCAATTGGACAACATGTTAGATGCAGACCAGTTTGGGCTGAGGGCAAGCCAATTGAAAAAAAATCCTGTGCTGCAATATATGATCAGTTCTTGTCAGTAAGATACAAACAAATTACTCGGCAAATACAGAAACGCATCTATGAAAAAACCTACCGATGCGCAACCCTCGGGTGACAAGGGCAATGAAGCACAACTTATCCCCTTTTCGTGCCATTCCGTCAATTCTTTTCCATCTGAAATGAAATTGTTCATCATACTTTAACTAATACTGAATATATTTGGGATGTTGGGATGGATTGTGGGTGGATGATCATTCCAAAATTACTGTCTCCTTTCATAAATTCAGAAATATATGCATATAAGTTCAGAAATGTTTAGATACAGAAATCTTGTAGTTCGAAACTACCGGTTGCTATTGCTTTATTTTCTGTCAATATATGCATATAAGTTCAGAAAATGTTTAGATACAGAAATGTTGTAGTTTTTTGCATGTTCAGATGATTTCTGGGTTCCATTAATATGGGTGAAATGCAGAGCTTAAAATTCCATATCATAATTTTAGTGTATATGCAAAATTTTTAAAGCTAAGGAAAAACCCACTGAAGCACAACCCGCGGATGACAAGGGCAATGAAACTCAACGGTCGCCTCGCAAGAAATTTGTATGGGAGGAACGCAGGTAGTCGAGGAAGAATTGTCATCGTCAAGCTCCGGTGAAGTAGCGAGTGACTCGTATCACTCGTCGAGTGACCCTTCTCCTTCTCCTAACAGGAAGAAAAAGGGTGGGGGTGACGACGACGAGGTTGACTACGATTACATCCCCCTGAACTGCAATATTCTATAAAACAATGTCGTTTGTTTAGTCCAATCTTATTGTACGTGCAGATTTTAATCAATGGCAGATGAAATACAAATATAGATGAATGCTCCACGCCGCTCGAAAATGAAAGCCCAAACCGCGCCTGAAGAAATGGAACCAACGGTGGAAGACAGACCTGTTGTGCAACCAAAAGCTTCAAGTAAGCCCAAAAAAGAAGAAACGTGTTGTCAAAATAAATCCACGTCCTGACACGGATCAGTGAGAAAGGGGACCCTATCGCCGGACAATGAATGTGCCAAGTTGTCGACGTGTGTGTTGGCATCCTCCGAGGGCTACCGGGAGGTGAAAGAGTAATCGGTAACGTGTATCGAAAGGGCGCGATGATCGACTCAAGAAAGAAAATGAGTCAGAGAGATTTTAGACAGGTTCGGCCCTCCCAGAGGATAACAAGCCTACGTCCTGTGTTCTGAAAAGTACATAGATATCCCCCTGGGTCCTGCGCTCCGTGGGTATCTCGCGCTCCACATTGCCTTGGGATCCGCTCTCCGCAGGTACCTTCTGCATAGTCTTGTCGTGTTACGTCATCTTCTATCAGGTTGTCTCCTCCTTATCTTTCCGTGATCCTTACGATACAAGCCTTCTACCCCAAGGAGATCAGAGGTCAGGCTGATGAGCCGTAGTCGGCATAAGACACTGAGTCGAGACAGTCGAGGGGTTGGGGCTCCCGACCATCAAGAAGAGGTCGGGCCCTTGACCATCTGCCGAGGACTTCCAGTCTGACTTCTGGTGATACTAACTCCGCTCCATGGGCTATCCCGGGGTGTTACCCCCCATAGCAGCCCCCGAGCCTAGGGGTGAATTGAATATTTGCCCTTAAGGTTTTAGTTCTTCCTGGTCGAGTCCCAAAGCCAATTCTCGAGGTTTTTTTTACCATGCTTCGGTAGGTGCACCGCCCAGGTACACCTGCCAAGTGCAGCCCCCAAGCCTGGGGTCAAATGGTACATCTGGGCCTAGGGTCAAGATTTGTCCTGGCTGGGACCATGAGCAAAGTTGTTGTGACAGCTTAAGAGCGCTTTGGTAGGTACACCACCCAGGTGCACCTTCCATGTGCAGCCTCGGAGCCTGGGCTGGACGGAACATCCAGGCCTAGGGTCAAGTCCGAAAACATCACCATCGAGATACTTTTAGAACATCGTTTTCGAATTGGTGGCATATGGTGGGATAAGGAGAGTCTCGCCTAGGGCGGATGGCGGTCGCGAGTGACCATCGCCTAAAGGTCAATGGCCAAGGTTCCAAAGCCCGGAGGCCGACGAGGACCGACTCGGGCGATCAGCCCAAAGGGCGACGGTCGAGTTGCCGTAGCTCGAAGGCGGATGGCGATCCTCGTACCATAGCCCGAGGCCGGCAATGGTCGGCGGAGGGCCATGGCTCGGTAGTCAAAGCTGTTGGTATTTCGACGACTACGGGTAAAATCGTAAGCGTACGGAA
The DNA here is from genome assembly GCA_019925245.2 of Oryza australiensis. NCBI lineage: Eukaryota > Viridiplantae > Streptophyta > Magnoliopsida > Poales > Poaceae > Oryza > Oryza australiensis. Next base: position 893,781 of record JAIFGZ020000604.1, on the reverse strand, counting down.
TACCGTTATAGCACTTCACCCAGGGAGTATTCCAAGGAATATCGAATTCAAGAAATGGTAGGGATTATCAAAGAATTAGGATCATCAAAGGACATCCAAGATTAGGTAGGCTAAGCTATAGAGAGTATTTATATGGTTGTGGCTCTAAGAAGCGATAAATTACTTTACTTTCTTTATTTATTTTGGGCGTCGGCTTACATTTGGTCTGCCGAGTGACTCCGGCGCTCTACGCCATACACGAACATGGAGAAATACCGTCGCTGCCACTAGGGAACGCCGCGACTTCGAATCGCTGATGGATCCCGCCGCCGTAGCCTCCCGATCCACCGATTTGCTGTTGGTCAAGTACCACCATGTGCGAACGAGATAATAATTAATTCAAGCCGTTCGGGATGGTTTTGATTAGTCCGGCTTAATTAAGTATTACGATGAAATCTTTTCGTAAAGAAGAATAAAAACGATTAGATATCTACATTCGAGCGAGCTCAATCGATTGATTAGTACTGGACGGTGGATGACAACAGGAGTACGTATATATACATACATACATATACATATACATATATATAATTGAATAATTAGATAATTGTTTAATTAAATTTTGAATTAAATAGATCAAAACAATCCAGGAACTAGTATGAACAAATCTAATATACTAGCATATGTTAAAATAACAGCAATAATCACAACAATCAGAGATGCGTACTAAACATTTGTAGGCTTAGGAATCACAGGAACTCACCGCGGACGTAGCCGACAAAGACGTTCACGTTGAGCCGATGCAGCAGGAAGACGCGCCAGATTGATTTGAGAAGTCACACAGAGCGTTTCCCAAAAACCCTATTCGCTCTCTCCCAATGCAGGATCGCAAGGACGATGACTTCGAAGACATGCTCTCCTTGTTGCTGTTGCACGTAGGCGACAGGATAAGGCAGAACAATAGCAGTGGCGCAGTAGCGAGAAACGTGACAAAACCCAGATTAGATTTATTTCAGACGACTGCACATAGACGAATATATATAGCCCCGAATGACTTGCGCGTAAAGATAACACCCATAGCGGATTCGGTTATGACTTTGTTGCGTATCCCTTAGGATTATCCAATCGAAACCGACTCGTATCTAATTAGGACTCTCCAAAATTTCACCTGATAACAATATCAATTTGTCAAAAAAATTAAGGCACACGAATCTTTTGACTACCAAATTTGGTAAGCCAATTATCGAATTTGGAATTAAGGCCGAAGCTGATTTGGAGGGAATCAGGTTTTTCAGAAACAGAGTGTGTGCCAAATGAAGACTGAATCAGCTAAGGAATTCGTCGGCTGATGACCGAATCGGCTAAGGTATTCGTCGGCCGATACCGAATCGGATGAGATAAGTCGATGTAGCCGATTCTGGTAAGATAACATTGGAATCAGCTTCGGATTCATTTTAAGTGCTTCATGAGGATTGTCATACATGGATAGAGTCCAAGAAAGACAATTGTATCTATTTATTAGGTTATTTTAAATAGTTTCCTCATAGATAATGTTGGTAAGAGTCCGTCTAAGGTACTTATCTGTAATTTGAATTGTAATAGAGATAGGAATCGTGCCTGACAAGGACATATCTTGTATCTGGGTATAAATATGACCCAAGACCATGTAATTTATCAACAATCAGTTCATTATAACCTTTGACGTATCGCCACCTTTTTTCTTTAAACTATTTCGACGAGTTGTTACTTTGAGTTGGGCTGCATCGGTTTCTATCTCCGATGAAAGGTAAAGCTTGTTATGGCGGCTTGTGCTCCTGGGATTAGTGCTTCCATCGTTATGATACTCTAATCTTGTTTAGGTAAATCGTTGAGTTATCATATATGCTATATAATCAAGATCGATGTTGCGATCTAACCCTAATCGGCTAGTCATTGTTATTAGATAATAGCCGATAGGGTTAGATATCATTGTCAACTTAGATTATATAGTGTATCCACCATCTTGAAAGGTTTTCATCGACTTGTTTATATCTTATGCTTCTCTTTACGCTTAATGCTACATCGGTTGAGTCTGACCTATTAAGTAATAATTAGAATCATAACATCTATCCTGTACTATGATTACTACTAGAGATAGTATCGGGGTTTCAGCCAATCTTACCTGTTTTAGCTATCTTGTTTCTTATGTGTTTACTTGATATGCTAAAACTGCTCTTTATATTAAGATCTCACTACGACGAAATATGTTAAGCTTGCTATTTATCAGTTAGGTTATCTTAACATTTGATCGGTTCAAGTTTAATGTGTTTAATCTATAGTGATATCTTAGTACAATGAGGTATCAGAGTACTAGCCAATACACATTAGATCTATGACATCGGTTATGCTATAAATATGTATAATCTTTATCTCAAGGTATTTTTAGACATAAGTGATTTATACTGTCTCAGTACGCTACAGATCTATCCCAATCACTTGGTCTAAATGTATTTCGAGATTTAGATTATATATTATGAATATCTATAGCCGATCAATTAGATTTAATTTCCCTCAGCAGATTCAGTGCATAATGCATCGGCTCAACATCGAACGATACGCCATCGGCCACAATCCGATCAGCTATCGTTTACGGATTAATACTGGCACACCTACGAACCTCAGAAACAAGATTTGGACCTGCACTAGAGTAAAGCAAATCTCTCAGGACAGTGTGTGATATTTATGGTGAACATGCTTTTGGCATGCCTGGTGGGACACAATTACAAGACAGACACGATGGTAGACATCAAGACTTCCGACGTTGACCAAGAGAACATTATTCCTGTGACCATGGATAAGTTAACGCGAGAGTAGAAGGCTGAGTTTTAGGAGATAATGAACAAATTGCAAACTCAATTTTTTCACTCTTTTGTTCAAACTCGGTTAGGCACAGTCATCCAGAGGTACAAGGTAAACTTGCAAAACGGTATCGAGCCTGAGTCAAATTCTGGCAAAACTCGAAAACTTCAAGATGCCAAACAGGAGGAAGGCCCAGAGCTCAACAATCTCCAAGACCGCATTGACTATGTTGTACACCACGCTCTGATCAACCAATCGGGAATTCTTGTTAACACCTTGAAATACATGATCAGTTCGGTGCTTGATGCTAAGATTGCTGAACATCAAGCCAAGGGGCCAATATTTCTTCCTGAGGGCAAATTTCCTCCATATAGGGCTCTAGCTACCAATGGATTGCAACATGTCTCAGGCATAGCCCCAGGACAGCCAATGGCATCAGCATTGGCACCCGGAAAGCCGATTGCATCATCATCCGTGCCAAAACAGCCAGAGTTCAATCCTATGCTCTTGGTTAAGCAACAACCTCAGCACGCGGGACATAACATCAATCAAGTTCCTCAAGAACAAGTTGTTGCCATGTTCAGGACAAACCAGCCAATTGTTGAGCCAAATCAGCAAACAACAATTCAACATGATTTCGGCACGCAGCATCAGCCGATCGGCTCTCAATTTGTTCCTGACCAACAGCCTCCGATGATGCATCAGTCTCCTCGGCATCACATGGGGGGCATTATCAATTCACTCTACCATCACCATTCACCTCAGGCGCAGTATCGGCAAGGGGCAAGGAGCACATCAGCAAAAGCCTTGGGCCGACATGATTGCAGACGTGATAAGGAAACAATTTGGCCTCAAGCCCAAGGACATCAGCAATATGTATTGGTACCCATATCCGGAATACTTTGAGAGGGTGCCACTGTCAAACCGATACAAGGTGCCGAATTTTTCAAAATTCTCAGGGCAGGATAACGTGTCAACTTATGAACATGTTAGCCGATTTCTGGCTCAATGTGGTGAGGCATCGGTTATTGACGCTCTGAGGATTAGATTATTCCCTCTCCCTTATCTAGACCGACTTTCACTTGGTTTTCTTCTCTACCATATAATGATGTGCAAAGCTGCGCCGATTTGGAGAAGCAGTTTCATAGATACTTTTACAGTGGTATTCATGAGATGAAACTGTCTGATCTGATAGCTATCAGGCAGAAACATGATGAATTTGTTCAAGATTACATTCAAAGGTTCAGGGACATGAGGAACATATGCTATAGCCTAGTTTTGTCGGATTCCTAGCTAGCCGATCTTGCTTTCTAGGGCTTGTTGACGCCCATCGAGAGAGGTTTTCGGCTCAAAACTTTGAGAGCTTGGCTTACTTGGCCCAAAAGGTAATGGCCCACGAGCAAAGATTCCAAGAGGCCAAGAAAGCTTTCAAAAAAGTTAGCCATGTTGCATATGCTTCGAATCGGAAGAGGAAAGTGACTCAAGTGGCAGAGCCGAATGGGCTAGGAATAAGAAGGTTGTCACATGTCAATGGGTCAAAAATTCGGGTAAAGAAGAAAAATATGATTTCGACATCACCAAAGCCGATAAGATCTTTGATCTGCTACTTCGGGAGAAGCAAATCCAACTTCCTACTGGCCATGCCATCCCATCGACTAAGGAGTTGAGAAAGATGAAGTATTGCAAGTGGCACAATATTGGATCTAACAGCACCAATGACTGCAATGTCAGGCATCAGATCCAATCGGCTATTGAAGCAAGGAAAATTAAATTTGAAGATTCAAAGAAGCCGATGAAAGTTGATGGCACCCTTTTCCTGTCAACATGGTTCACACGAGTGTGAGAGCAGCCGATAGGAAGGATTATCGGTCCAAGAAGCCTAACTCTGTTAAAATTATCGACAGCCACCATAGGAAACATGATCGACATGAAGAGAGGTATTATCAGGAGGATGACAGCTTTGATCCCCATTGGAGTTGCGAATTTTTTAGATTTTGCAGGAATGAAGGGATGAGGCTGTCATCAATAGAAAACTGCCCAGCATGCAATGATTATGGTAGCAATTATGTTGGAGAGTCTAGCAAATCCCGTTCTGAGGGAAATCGGTTGCAGCAAAGGAAACTCCTCCCTGTTCATCATAGGTTAGGTCTAATTCATCAGGATTTTTTTGTAGGATGATTTTGATGAAGATGAAGATGAGACCATGAACCCATAATGGTGCCCTTCTAGTACTTTCACTAAGAGTCAGAAAAGGAGGGTTCAGAGGATGAAGAGCAAGGGAAATTTCCAGGAAGTTCAAGCCAAGATCGATCATCGGCTGAAGAAGAAGAAGCAAGAACGCCCAAAGAAAGAGTGGCGTGTTAAGAGCAAGGTGCTCTCAGCCGATGAGGTCAAAGTCGACAAGGCCAAAAGGGCAGCTAAAGGAAAGGCTGTTGCCTCTGCATCAGTTAATATAGTATTTGTATTACCAGCAGAGTATGAGGCCAGCCAAGCCGATGAAGATCTTGTGGAAGAATCGCTGGCAAAGTTGGTTTTGTCCCCAAAACATGCCATCTTTGAAAAACTAGAGGGGACAGGGCATTGGCACCTCAAGCCACTATATGTCAAGGGGTTTGTCAATGGTAAGCTGATGTCCAGAATGTTGGTTGATGGAGGAGTGGCCGTATCTGATTTGGTGTTCCTTAGACCTCACAACCGATCAGGGATCTATCTTCGTATCTGATGAGTTTGTCCAGTTTACAGAAAGCATGAGGATTAAATTGCTGAATTCTTTACCATATTATGCACAAGCCAACGGACAAGCAGAAGCATCCAACAAAAGCTTGATCAAGTTGATCAAGAGGAAGATTTCTGAGTTTCCAAAGCAGTGGCATAGCCGATTGGCTGAAGCTTTATGGTCCTATCAGATGGCTTGTCATGGATCGATCCAAGTGCCTCCATACAAGTTGGTTCATGGACATGAAGCTGTCTTGCCATGGGAAAGTGTCATCGGCACAAGGAGGATTGATTTACAAGATGAGTTGACAACCGATGACTATCATAATCTCATGGTAGATGAATCGGAGGAATTAGTTCAATCCAGGATGTGTGCTTTGGAAAATGTGACAAGAGATAAGGAAAGAATCGCTCGTCATTACAACAAGAAGGTTGTGCTGAAAACTTTTTTCAGAAGGCGAGTTGGTTTGGAAGTTTATCTTGCCGATTGGAACCCGTGACAATAAATTCGACAAGTGGTCACCTAACTGGGAAGAGCCTTTTCGAATCTACATGTCCGTTTCTAAAGGAGCTTACATGTTGCAAGGACTTGATGGAGAAGTTTTTGGAAGGGCTCTCAACAGACAGTATTTAAAAAATATTATCTAAGTGTTTGGATCAATTCATGATTCGGCTGTGTTATGAAGATACATGGTAGCCGATGTGTTAACATCGCTTTTAGACGACCGATATAAGTTATATCGCCGTTAGTCTCTTTTTAAATTATCATAATCGGTTGAGCTTAGCTGATGTGTGATGGCCGATTTGAGTTATATCGCCCTTAGTCTCTTCTAAACTTCTCATAATCGGTTGAGAGCTGTCGATATATGATTGCCGACGGTTTGTGATGTCCTTAGTTAATCCATAATTTTATCAATGTTTGACATTGTAAAATTAGGGGGGCATACACATGAGCATACAAGAATTCGGATAGCTTGCAATGCACTGGAAAAGTTCTTTCCGACCCCAGGATGTTCCAGCCGACCCCGGGAACACTTCAGCCGACCTCGAGACCGGATCATCCGACCCGCCGACCCTGGCGCGTCTCGCTCGACCCCGACAATGCTGTGTTGATGCTTTCGCTTCGCTCGATCTTGCCAAACTCCTTGTGTGCTGTTCGATTAGCTGGAGGTGATTAGGGTTTGCCGATGCTGATGGCACCGAGCCGCTCCGCCCAGTTTTTTGACCTGCCGACCCCGACCCAAGTCGCCATAATTGAATTCTGCTAACCTAAATCTCGATGAGATTCTATGTCGCCGAGCATATAGAATATGTGGACTTCAAAAAAATTTTCAATGCAAGTTATATTACAAGAATCGGCATGAAAGTTCAAGATTACATGAATCAACACAAGCGAGTTATATTACAAGAATCATTGCAGGAGTTCACAAAAGATTTAGAAATATCGGCATAAAGGTTCACAAATTACAAGTGAAGTGCCAAGATCCTATCGGCTATTACATGTATCAACTTAGCTAGATAGCGGCTCATTGATTGCCAATATTGTCCTTCGCCGAATTTGTTCGATGTCTTCAATGGCTTTGGCGTCGGCTGCATCGTTCCTAAGGATCACCTTTAGAGACTTTATGAGGTCTGACAAATGCTTGACCGAAGCCTTCAATTTGGATTTTTGTTCTGTTATTGCCCTGGGGAGATCGGCAATCCTTTGCTCTTCTGATGCTATATCAGCATCACACTTCACAAGCTCGGCTAGCAGCTCCTCTCTGCGTTTGCGCAGCAGATCATGGTTGGAGTTGGGCTCAGCAGTCATTTCATCGAGCCTAGACTTGTCTTCAAGTATGGATTGCCGACTGGCTTCAATACCGGCTTCAAGAGCGGTTCTCTCTCTCCGACTATCCTTTGTTTTGCCCTCTCAAACTTGTGCCGATGTTGTTCAAGATATGCAGCCCGGGAGATTGCGTCAGCTATGTGGTCTGGAAGTTGGTCATGGATTTCCTCAAATCTTGATCTGACTGATCCACAATTGGTAACCAGGAAGTCCAAAGAGCTCTCTAGCTGTTTAGCTATATCCAGCAATGTGGCCTTGAAATTATCGGCAAGAGGGGCTACGGCCTTACTGCTGTTATCTTCCTCGTCATCCATGAACTCTTTGATGTCAAAAGGGAATATATCGGCTATATCCTGCAAAGAGAATATTGAGAATGTTAGATGCTGAAAACTTTGAAGATAGCCGATATGGGGTAAAGAGAAGGAACTTACAGGGATGACGGGAGCCGGTGCGCTTCTGCTTAAACATTGTGGCTGCCTCTAGCTGATGCAGTATGCTAACTAGAGTCATGGGGGGCAGCTAATGGAGAACGAGGAGGCTTCATAAAACAAAAGAAATAAGATTGGTTAAGCATCAGCTATTTGAAAACTGAGAAGAGCTTGGGTTTAAAGTTACCGACGGAGGTGGAGCCGATTTCTTCTTGGCTAGCTTCTTTTTCTGCAAATGAAGGAGTTTGGTTAGAATTGGAATGTGAAAATTTGAAAGGAAGCAAAATCCGAAGAGATACATACCGCTGAGGACGAGTTGGACGTCTTGGAGGACTTGGTGATTTTTGAAGTGTTGTATCATCGGCTGGCGGCGTCTGCACGATTCTTCTTGTTTCACTTGTGTCTGCCGCATCTTCATCAACAGCTTCCTCCATTACTTCTTGATCAAGGGCCTCCTCCACGTCTGGATCCAAGGGTGGCAGATAATCGGCTGGAGCTATTTTTTGTTTTTTGGAAGTTTTCTTCCCTACAGCTGATGGATCGGCAGCCGATGGCTTGGTCCATGTCTTCTTCTTGCCTCAGAGGGGATTGACCGACGCGTTTGGCCTTGAAGCAGAGAAGTGACCTTGGGTCCGTTGAAGCCGATCACTGAAGGAGCGAGGCCACCATCATTTGGAATTATCCCGGCAGCATAGGAGATGGTGGCTCCAGTGTTGCTGACATGAGGAGGAGAGGAATTTGTAGTCTGGAAACAAAGAGAGAAAAATGGTTAGATATTGAAAAATGTTAAGTGATGATGCAAAATTTGATAGATAAGAAGAGTGCTTACTTCTGGAACTGATTCCGGGAATATAGTAGTCATGTACATCGAAGCCGATTGGTGAAAGATGTGTTTCTTTCATTCAACCCACCATCAGTCGAAGGTTGTACTCCTCATCATGGCCAGTTCTATATTGTTAATACTGCCAAGGTGGGACCTTCAATGTCTAACAGTTTTTGCATCATAAGGCCTGAGCCTATTTCCTCCCTGGTTTGGATTTTCTCAGTGAAGTATAAGCCAATCGGCAACTGTCCCATTCCCAATTGCTTTGCAGCGCTCACAGGGTGATAGAACTCATATGATATTTTGACATTCCTGCCCTGGTGGATGCCGATTGTGATGATGTAAGGAGAGATGGCAGCTATGAAGACTTTCCTGGACTTATCAAATCTCTCGGAGTTGATCTCATTGAATCAAAAGTCACTAGGGAGCTCAAAATTTTTAGAATCTTCATAGGCCAACTAGATCCTTGTGTTCCTTGGGAATCCATCATAGAAATTTTCAAACCAGTCAGTAAACAAGTCAGCTGATAGCTTGGATCCAGTGTACGAGAATGATGTCTCTCCAAAAAAACATGCACCGGCGTGTGGTCACTTATTCACCATCTTCATCCATAATCGGCTGTCATCTTGGGAATTCAGCTTCTACTAGTGGTGACCTCTCAACAGCCTTATATGTATGCAGATTCTGCCAGAGTTCGAGAAACCACCAAAGGCCACCAGTGCCGATGACAGAATCGGCTGCTATTTTAACCAATGCAGCATTCAAAGTTTGGTAAAGATACCCTAGCAGATACTGTTAGTGATATGCCCTAGAGGCAACATGGAGATGTTGGATATCATGGTCAATGTTTATGTATAAATGAATAAAGTGTTATTCAGTTCCATGAAATAGACGTCTTGTATCGATCAATAAGTACGTGACTTATTTGTGAGACTCTTTATGTATGAATCTATTTCTAAATGATCCTTGATCATATGTCATATTGTTGGAACAAATATGATTCTAAGATCGGCATGTTTATTGATTGATGATCATGTCTCATAGATCATGCTATGGAGATACCAAATCAATATACATGGACAAGTGTTAGAAAACACATTGTTGGTCTATTAGAAAACACATTGTTGGATAGATCCACCATGAGACACTACAGGATTTTATGTGACATTAGTTGGAATCAGTTAGTGTTGGTACAAAGTCCTTAGACCTGAGATCATCATGGATTCCAACATGTGTAGTAGCCTACTTTGGGACTACCAAACGATATTCCGTAACTGGGTAGTTATAAAAGTAGTTTTCGGGTTTGCTATGAAACATGGAGTGGGATGTGAGTGATCAAGATGGAATTTGCCGCTCCTTTGGGACAGATATCTCTGGGCCCCTCGAGGTAATGGATGATGAAAGTGCATGGCCATGCCGACTTGATTGAGGAGTCAATCAACAAATAGATAATCTAATATGATTCGAGTGAATGGTTAAGCTATTGAAAGGATGACACACATCTTGCCTATAGCTTAATTGGTATCGTGAGGCAAAGAGATTTCTGTACACATTACAGGTTCAGAGCTGATATTATATTCTTGTATACTATGGTGTCAATATGTGCTGCTAGGCATCGCTGTTGACAATCGGCTGTTGGACTCGAGCCGACGGTCGGCTGAGTTGGACTCGAGCCGAAACCGAGTATACCTGAACCTATAGGGTCGCACGCTTAAGGGGATAAGAACAGACATTCGAGTTGGACTCAGATACGGCTCGTTGGATAGGGATCCGATTGGATAGAGTCCTATGGGCTTACGAAGTCCGGCCGGCCAACTCTATGAGATTCGAATGGGATCCGATTCAAAATATAGTCCCGATGGGCCTCTAAACCCAACCGGCAACTATATATAAAGGGGTGAGGGGTTGAGAGCTACGCGGGCCAATTGGAATCGAATCAATCTGATCACACGCGGCTTCAGAATTCGGCGAGATCAATCTCCACAGTAACGCTCTCCACTCCCGAGCCAAACCCTAGCCTTGCATCTTGTGCTAGCACACGGGTGTTCGGCGTTCTGTCCCCGGACGTGTGGATACCGGTAGAGGTGCTGCTACGTTGCGGTGCTGTTCGTCGGCTACGAATCGGCTGTGGTGGAATCGGCTGCGGTCGGGCGCATTGGAGCGAGGCGCGCGAGCGCGGTCGAACGACTCGACGAATCGGCTACTCGGTGAATCGGCTGTTCCCAGGAATCGGCTGTCGGCTTGCGGGAATTGGCTGTTCCGAGGAATTGGCTGTCGGTTTGCGGGAATCGGCTGTCGGCAAATCGGCCATCGTCGGCTAGCACTGTTCTGGATCGAATAGCTCCTGATTGGCTAATCCGCTGCACTCTACTCCAATCGGTAACGATCTATCGACCCTTACTTGCAAGTGTTCCTCTTTTGCGCGGTAGAAAAGTTTTGTTTTATGCTATAGTAGCATCCGCGTCACCCTTCAGTGGTATCAGAGCTAATCTTGCTTAGTTTGGATTTTAGATTGGATCTGGAACAAGTTTTGCACACGGGTTGATTAGATCAATCGGTTTTATGGGATCTGTAGAGGAGAGTAGACGGTAATTGTGTTCCTTGATAGTGTATCGGAACAGCGTAATGTGATTACGTCAAAGCAATATCCATAGAACTTGGTTTGAGTTGGGTTCGAGATAGCGTTCCTTGATAGTGTATCGAAACGGTATAATGTGATTATGCCGAAGCTGTCTCATAGTCCGACCTTGTTTGCTGCCTCGCGCCTACGCAAACCATCTTCCTTGATAGTGTTTCGGGACGGCATAATGTGATTATGCCAATATGGTTTCCATAAGCGATTGCATAGATTGGATCTATAAATTTCATAGATTGGATCTATGAACCACCATGTGCACCCCCCTTATAGGTCGTCTCGATACCATATCTCTGTGATAGGTAGAAAACGTTCTACGCCTAACTTGTTTTTGCAAAGAATGCTTTGAGATGGTATGGCCCTATTGTATGTCTGAGATGCATGTGATGCATGTAATATTCTTTCATATGTGCAATCCCTGTAATATTCTTTCTTACGTGCAATGCTTATAATATTCTTTCACGACCTACGAGTCGATGTAATGTTCAATCATAGCTTCTATAGTAGTAGCTTAGTTTGAATAAATCAAGCATTCGACACTTGGAAGAATGGTGATGAAGATGGAGATCCTCTACGCCGGCATGGAGATGGAGATCACCATGTGAAGGGGGCCATACTATTTCATTATATGCTATTCTACCTGCTTTTATATATGTGATATGTTTGTTTGATAGGATAGTATCCCTCACAAAATTAAGTGGTAATGATGCCCTTCCAAATGTTGCACCCGTCACCGTTATGCTCGTCAATGGTGGGTCTGCCAAAGCAGAGTGCCATTCTCTATCATAACAAGAGGGGGTATATGTCGGACAGATACAGCAGGAGCATTTGATTTACTTAACAAGGCTATCAAAATAGTTTTGGGCCTTGAGGCATAGATTGGCGCCGGGGCATGGAGATGCCACACCAACAACAAGAGTCACATAGAGATGTGATTAGTAAGGAGTTGCTTACTGATGTTATTAATCTTCTAGCCGTGATGCCAAAGCTCACTAAAAATTAATTAACATGTGGATCTTGACCCAATAAGTAACCTAGAGGGAAGGTGTAAAATACGTAATGGGAGTCTTATGTTAAATTGTTTAACAATAGACATAACATAAACATTGTGCTAAACTTTGCTTTTTCTGTTGTAGAATAATGGCAGCTAATATCACACCGAGTACCTTTAATTTGCGATGTATTCTTGAGAAGGAAAAATTGAATGGAACAAACTTTATGGATTGGTATCGTAACTTGAGAATTGTTCTCAAGCAAGAGCGCAAGGAGTACGTTCTTGAAGTACCCTATCCTGATGATTTGCCTAGTAATGCTACTGCTACTGCACGGAGGGCTTATGAGAAGCACACTAATGATTCCCTAGACATAAGCTGTCTCATGCTAGCTACAATGTCCTCTGAGCTTCAGAAGCAATATGAGAGCAGCGATGCTCGTACTATTATTCAGGGACTACGTGGCATGTTTGAGAACCAAGCAAGGGCTGAGAGGTTCAACACCTCAAAGTTCCTGTTTGCGTGCAGGCTTGTTGAGGGGAGTCCCGTCAGTCCGCATGTGATAAAAATGATTGGCTACATTGAGAGTCTGGAAAAACTAGGTTTTCCCCTTAGCCAAGAGTTGGCTACTGATGTGATTCTCCAGTCGCTCCCTCTGAGCTTTGAGCCGTTCATATTAAATTATCACATGAACAGTATGGATAAGACCTTGGCCGAATTGCCTGGGATGCTAAAGACAGCTGAGGAGAGTATCCAAAAAACGGTCATCATGTGATAATGATGCAGAAGGCTAAGCGCAAACCACCTGTCAAGAAACTTTGCACCAAGAGAAAACTAACTCCCGATGAGATCGCGAGTGCCTCCAGTGCAAAGAAGGGCAAGAAGGGGTCAGCGGCATCAGATGTCGTTTGCTTCTATTGCAAGGAGACAAGTCACTGGAAAAGGAACTACAAGAAGTACATGGAGGATCTCAAAAAGAAGCAAAGTGTGACTTCTGCTTCAGGTATTAATATTATAGAAATTAATCTTGCTACTTCACCTACTGACTCTTGGGTATTTGATACCGGATCAGTAGCTCATATTTGCAAATCGTTGCAGGGAATGAGAGGATGTAGAAGCTTGAGAAGGGTGAGGTGAACATCCGCGTCGGCAATGGAGCAAGTGCTGCAACAATCGCCATCGGCACTACATCACTTCATTTACCTTTAGGATTAGTTTTGAAATTAAATAATTGTTATTGCGTTCCAACTCTATGTCAAAACATTATTTTCGCTTTATGTTTGCAAGTGGAAGGATATGATTTAAGATCAATGAACAATGGTTGTTCAGTTTATCTTAGAGATATATTCTATTTTCATGCTCCATTGGTGAATGGATTATACGTTTTGAATCTGGAAGCGTCTCCAATCTATAAAATTAATACAGAGAGGCAACTCCCAAATGATATAAACCCCACGTTTATCTGGCATTGTTGCTTAGGTCATATAAATCAGAAACGCATGGAGAAGTTCCATAAGAACGGATTGCTTCACTCTTTTGATTTTGAATCATTTGAGACATGTGAGTCTCGTTTACTTGGTAAGATGACAAAGGCACCTTTCACGGGACATAGTGAGAGAGCAACTGACTTGTTGGCACTCGTACAAACTGATGTATCTGGACTAATGAGCTCAACGGCCAAAGATGGTTTTCAGTACTTCATTACCTTTACCGATGACTTTAGTAGATATGGTTATATCTACTTAATGAGGCATAAGTCCAAATCCTTTGAAAAGTTCAAATAATTCCAGAATGAAGTACAAAATCATTTAGGAAAAGCAATCAAGTTTCTACGATCAGATCGTGGAGGGGAATACTTGAGCCAAAAGTTTGGTAATCATCTGAAAGATTGTGGAATTGTTCCACAGTTGACTCCGCCGGGAACTCCACAATGGAATGGGGTGTCCGAATGGAGAAATCGCACCTTGTTGGACATGGTGCGGTCCATGATGAGCCAAAGTGATCTTTCGTTATCCTCCTGGGGATATGCTCTTGAAACAGCTGCGTTCACACTAAATAGAGTTCCATCTAAGTCAGTTGAAAAGACACCATATGAGATATGCATAGGGCAACCCCCTAGTTTGTCTTTTCTCAAAATTTGGGGATGTGAGGCTTATTGTGGAGATTATGGCAATCGGGTATCCACATGGCAAGCTTATCCGACTGGAGATAGGGATAGATGGCGCCTGCCAAATATGTAAACCAACTATGACTTGGGTGTTACGTTGCCGATTGAGATAAGGCAACGGCTCATAGTCACGGTTTGGTAAGATTGAGGGAACCGATTTAGAGTAAGATAGGGTTTCCGACTTGTAAGCCCGCCTCCCAAGACTATATAAGGGGGGTAGGGGGCGTCCCTTGAGGGATATCAGATGTATGCAAAGTTCATACAAGCCACAAGACACACAAGATCTTGAGATCAATATACACTCGGCGGATCGAATCTCCGAAACAGGAGTAGGGTATTACCTCACGAGAGGGCCTGAATGTGTCTAAATCCTTGCCTTTCATCTAACCCATTGTGCTTGGTGATCTTGACTGCACCCCCAATTCTCTATTGGCGAAACCAAGTTTCGACAGTTGGCGCGCCAGGTAGGGGACCACGCATCAAGACTTCTTCGACAATCTCGCCGACAAGCGCGATGGGATCTCCTTCAGGATTCGGCGACTTCGCCGCCAACGACTTCAACAAGCTCTCCTCCTTTGACTCGGATTCGAACCAGTCGAAAGGACAGACCCACTCGGCGTCGTTCGGGCTCCCGAACAACGCCAAGATCTACGACAAAATCTTGGGTTCCAAGATGCAGCCCATCCACTCTGAGGAAAGAACTCACTCGGTGCCGTTCGGATTACCGAACGCCGCTGAGACCTGGAGCGATCTTCTCGTCTTCCCGAAAGAGCCAATCTGCTCAGAAGAAGACCTTTCGGCACCGTTTGGATTACTAAACGCCACCGAGATCTACTGCAAGCTCCTCTCCCCCGAGTCGAGGTCGACCCACTCGGAGGAGACCACATCATCATCCTCCGACTCGGACTGAAATGATCCGGATCCGAGTAACCTAGGATCGAGGGCGATCGCCGTCATCCTCCAGCCATTCAGCTCATGCTCATCCTCGGAGCTCAACGAGTATCTCAGTTCCTCAGGCTTTGACGACCTTTATGGCATCCCCTCGGATGAAGCCAACAACTCTGATTGCGACAAGGACTACGAGCCGAAGTGCTTTGACGTCCTCATGGCTGAGGTGGCCGAGACCGACTCAGCCATGGCACGCAGGCTCGCGGAAGAAGAACGAGCCAGGATTGAGCAAGAGCGCAAGCTAGCCGAAGAGGAGAAAAAGCGCAAAGAGGAAGCCGACAGAAGGAAGCAGGACCTAAGGGCAGCCGGACGATCTGCTCAAGAGGCTATACTTCAAACGCGGGTCCGCAACATCAATATCTTCCATACACCACAGCAGAACGTTGTTGCTGCCCTCACACTCCTGGACACTATCATCGAGACGGTGCCCCCCGACGTGACTCCGATCATAGACAAGATCAAGACCATCGTCACAGCTACGGCCAACGGTCATCCCTCCACCTCAGCACCAAGGCCGACTGAGTCCGTGGCTGAAACGCCCGACAGAAGCCGACTCCCGCCGCTAAGGTCAAGGGATTACAAGAGGCCCAAACCAGACCGGTCAACAACCAGGCCAAGAGGCCCACGCCACAAGTCTACGCACAAGCATCAAGAGCAAACGGCCGACTCCCACGAGAAGCGACATGACGTCCACCCGTCCACCAACGTGTCCGCCACAACAACAACTCCAACTACCGAACCAGCCTACCGAGGACCCCGCCGGGTGACCTGCGGGAAGTCCTCAATCGTCGCTACCAAGAGCGAGATCAACGCACTTGGGAAGATCGGAGGGGATCACCCGATAGCAATGACGATGGAGTGCCAGCTTTCACTCGGGAGCTTCGCCGAGTGCATTGGCCGAATGGGTTCAAGCCGACCTGAATCGAGAAGTACGACAGCAAGACTGACCCCGAGTCGTGGCTGACCATGTACACTCTCGCCATCCGCGCAGCGGGCGATGACAACAAGGCCATGGCCAATTACCTGCCTGTGGCCCTCGCCAACTCAGCCAGAAACTGGCTCACGAGCTTGCCAAGAGGCTCAATCGGCTCGTGGAGTGAGCTAAGGGACCACTTCATCGCCAACTTCCAGGGCACCTTGGAGAGGCCCAAAACCCACTTCGATCTCTACAACGTCATCCAAAAACCGGACGAACCTTTGAAGGACTACATCCGGCACTTCTCCGAAAAGCGGAACAAGATCCCCAACATCACCGACGACATCATCATCGCCGCCTTCCAGAAGGGAGTCCGTGATGAGCTATTGATCGGGAAGTTCGGGCGCAAGCCACCGAAGACGGTGAAGCAGATGTTTGAAACAGCAAATTTTTACGCCAAATCCAACGATGACATCAAAGCGGCGCGCCAAGACCGGCCCGACAGGAGGGACGACAAGCAGGCGGGAGGAAGCCGGAATCCTAAGAAGGATAACGGCAAAAACAACCAGGGCCAAAAGGACTGCAAGCGCCGACCCGAAGAACTAGTTGCCGCAACCTCCAACTCCCAACGCCACCCCCGAGTCACGGCCTACGACGCCATCATGAATGCTCAGTGCACGCACCATCCCAATCATAAACACGCGGCTAAGGACTGCTTTATTTATAAACAGTTCGCCGAGCAATATGCGCATAGCTCAACAAGAAGCTGACTGATGAAGTCGGTCCATCGGGCGCCAAGAAGAACAACGCGGCTGAAAATGCCGAGCCTTTTCAAGACCCTGTGGGCAAGCTAAATCACATCTCGGGGGGCCGCTAGCCTATGAATCCAAGAGAAAACAGAAGCTAACTGACCGAGAGGTCAAGGCGGCGCAACCTGAGGTCCCACAGTACCTACGATGGTCGGAGGTGGCCATCACTTTTGACCACTCGGATCATCCCGACCGAGTGGTCCACCCGGGGCGCTATCCACTCGTCTTGGACCCGGTGGTCCGCAACATCAAGCTCAAGCCCGTCCTCATCGATGGGGGCAGCGCCCTCAACATTCTGTTCGCCAAGACCTTGGATGAGATGCAGATCCTGAGGGTCGAACTGAAGGCAAGCTCAGCCCCCTTCCATGGAGTTATTCCGGGGCTGTCTTCTACACCACTCGAGCACATCGCCCTTCCGGTCACCTTCAGAGTTCAAGAGAATTTCCGGACGGAGAATGTTACATTCGAGGTGGCCGACTTCGAAACGACCTACCACGCCATCATCGGAAGGCCTGCACTCGCCAAGTTCATGGCAATACCCCATTATACCTATCTCTGCATGAAGATGCCGGGTCCCAACGGCGTCATCACTCTTCGCAGCGACGTGAAGCAAGCCTTCATCTGCGATAAGGAGAGCTGCGACATGGCCCAATCTCGCGAGAGATCGCGTGGCCAGCAAGAAATCTGATTGGCTGCATCGACTTCGGCAGAGGGTGAAATCCCCGCGAAGAAGATAGCCAAATCAGGAACCGGCGACGCCAAGACCAAGAAGATCCCCCTTGATCCTTCGGATCCCTCGAAAACTGCTGTAATCGGCGCTGAACTAGATCCTAAATAGGAAAGCGCGCTCGTCACCTTCCTCCAAAATAATAAATATGTTTTTGCTTGGAAACCATCTGATATGCCCAGAATTCCTAGGGAGGTGATCGAGAACTCTTTACACGTCAAAGATGACGCGAAGCCGATCAAACAACGATTACGCAGATTCGCGCAGGATCAAAAAGATGCCATCAAGGAAGAGCTCACAAAGCTCTTAGCCGCCGGTTTTGTCAAGGAAGTTCTACATCCCGACTGGTTAGCCAACCCACTTCTGGTCCGAAAAAAGACGGGGCAATGGCGCATGTGCGTTGACTACACCGACCTCAACAAAGTCTGCCCCAAAGATCCATTCGGACTGCCTCGCATCGACCAAGTCGTAGATTCAACAGCCGGCTGCCAACTCTTGAGCTTTTTGGACTGCTACTCGAGCTATCACCAAATCAGCTTGAAAGAATCCGACTGCCTGAAGACATCATTCATCACGCTGTTTGGGGCCTACTGCTACATCACCATGCCCTTCGGCCTGAAAAATGCCGGGGCCACATACCAACGTATGATCCAGAGGTGTTTTCAGACACAGATTGGGAAGAACGTGGAAGCTTACGTCGACGATGTCGTCAGCAAGACCAAGCAGAAAGAAGACCTGATCGCTGACCTAGAAGAAACCTTCGCAAATATTCGGGCCTTCAGAATGAAGTTAAACCCGAAGAAGTGCACTTTCGACGTCCCATCAGGCAAACTGCTCGGCTTCATGGTGTCACATCGCGGCATTGAAGCCAATCCAGAAAAGATCAACGCTATCTTGAACATGAAGCCCCCGAGTAACCAGAAGGATGTCCAGAAGCTCACTGGCTGCATGGCGGCGCTAAGCCGATTCATCTCTCGACTCGACGAACGAGGCATGCCCTTCTTCAGATTGCTAAAGAAAACGGACGATTTCCAATGGACCACGGAAGCCCACAAGGCCTTTGAAGATTTTAATGAATTCCTTACGACGCCGCCCGTCCTAGCCTCACCTCAGCCCCAGGAACCCCTGCTACTGTACGTTTCAGCCACTCACCAGGTGGTTAGTACAGTCCTCATGGTCGAGCACGAAGAAGAAGGGCGGGTCCAGAAGATTCAGAGGCCGATCTACTTTGTTAGCGAAGTGTTGGCAGGAGCCAAAATTCGCTACCCTCAGGTACAAAAATTGCTATATGGTGTTCTGATAACCGCAAGGAAATTGGCACACTATTTTCAGGGTCACTCGGTCACCATTATCACCTCCTTTCCACTCGGCGACGTCATCCACAACTGGAAGGCTACTGGGCGCATCGCGAAGTAGGCCCTGGAGTTGATGCCGCTGGACTTAATCTTTAAGGCGAGAACGTCGGTAAAGTCACAGGCCCTAGCGGACTTCTTGGCCAAGTGGACCAAACAGCAAGAAGATGTACCTCGGGAAGACCTTCAATATTGGACCATGCACTTCGACGGATCCAAAAGGATCACCGGCTTGAAAGCAGGAGTTGTGCTGTTTCCCCGACTGGGGAAAGGCTAAAATACGTCCTCCACCTCCACTTCTCCGCCTCACATAACGTTGCCGAATATGAAGCCCTGCTACATGGACTGCGGCGCGCAGTTTCACTCGGGATACGTCGGCTCGTTGTGAAAGGGGATTCCCAGCTGGTCGTCAACCAAGTAATGAAAGACTGGTCCTGTCTAAACGACACCATGGAGGCCTACTGACAGGAGGTCCGCAAACTTGAAGACAAGTTTGACGGACTCGAGCTACCACACGTCCTAAGACACAATAACGAAGCAGCTGACGAGTTGGCGCAGTTCGGGTCCAAGCGAGAAGCCACCCCAACAGACATTTTCGTCGAGCATCTTTATGAGCCATCTATTGCGGCAAAACCAACTCTCAACGAACAAGCTGCGAACGAAGTCACCATGATTGACGCCGACTGGAGGACACCGCTCATCAAATTTCTAACACAGCAAGAGCTGTCAGAAGACCGGGATGAGGCAGAACGTGTCCGACGTCGTTGCCAAGCTTACGTCATGGTTGACTCTGATCTGTACAACAGAAGTCCCTCCGGAGTCCTGATGAGATGCATCACGCCCGAGGAAGGACGACAGTTACTCCAAGATATCCACTCGGGCATATGCGGAACCCACGCGGCAGCACGCACCTTGGTGGGCAAAGCCTACAGACAACGTTTCTTCTATACCGCGGTCTCCGACGCGGACAAAGTGGTATGAACCTGTGAAGGTTGCCAATTCTTTGCCCGACAGAGCCATGTCCCAGCCCAAGACCTACAAACAATCCCATTATCCTGGCCGTTTACGGTATGGGGCTTAGACATGGTCGGCCCTTTCAAGAAGGCTCCAGGAGGATTCACACACTTATTCGTCGCAGTCGACAAGTTCTCCAAGTGGATAGAAGCTAAGCCGGTTGCCACAATTACTACTGACAAGGCACGGGACTTCATCCTCAACATCGTGCACCGCTTCGGTGTCCCAAACAGAATCATAACCGACAATGGGACTCAATTCACCGGAGGCATCTTCAAGGAATTCTACGAAGACTTCGGAATCAAGATTTGCTATGCGTCAGTTGCCCATCCCAAAAGCAATGGACAAGTCGAGCGTGCTTACGGCATGGTCCTTCAAGGTATTAAGGCCCGCGTCTTTGATCGTTTAAACCCTTATGCTGGCAAGTGGGTTCAAGAGCTCCCCTCGGTTCTATGGTCCCTGCGGACCACACCCAGTCGGGCTACCGACCAAACTCCTTTCTTTTTAGTTTATGACGCAGAAGCCATGTTGCCAAATGAGATGGAGTATGAATCCCTCTGAGTCCGCAGCTTCAACAATGAACGCTATGACCCAGACCGAGTGGACGACCTCACCCGACTGGAAGAGGCCCGAGAGGCAACCCTCATCGAGTCGACGAAATATCTTCAAGGGCTCAGACGATACCACAGTCGCAACGTTCGAGCACGAGCTTTTATCATTGGTGATTTGGTTCTACGCAAGATTCAGACCACCAAGGATCGTCACAAGTTATCCCCCTTATGGGAAGGACCGTATATAACTGCTGAGGTGACTCGGCCAGGCGCATATCGATTAAAGCGCGAAGACGGATCTATGGTGGAGAATTCTTGGAACATCGAGCATCTTCGATGATTCTATGCTTAAATTGACTTAAGTGTCATATTTCTTCTTGACTGCCAACCTCAAGCAAGATGACTTCTTGAGTTAGCAGTCGGGGGCTGTACATATGTCAATAAAGCACGGTTTCGACAACCTGTGCATACTTGGTTTATCATTGTTTAATGTTCCTTGATTCAAGTTCAGTGTCTAAGGACTGAGAATTTTTGATGACCTAATCGAGCTTAGGCTTGGTGACAGTGGGACGAAAATCACTTAAGAAATTTTGCATAAAAACTCGGATCAAGGCATGAACATAAATAAGCTGAGTTTCACAAAGTTTACATCATAAAGTTGCATACAAGGTTTACAAGACAATTGTAGACCCCCGTTTTTGAGGACGGGAATCATTCGTGTTCATAGCACCTTATCCCTGGATCGAGTAGTTTGGTACCCACGAATACAGTTCTGAATTACCAGGTGCAAAGTGCACGAATAGTCTTACAACGAAATTATTACAATAATAGGCCCGAAGGCAATATCCAATACATATAGGACCCACCAGTCCGGATACATCCAAAAACAGAAATTAGATAAGATAGCAGACGGAAGGTAGCAGCATGCCGATTGCCACAGGCAACGACTGGGGACTAAGACCTGTTGCGCTCCATTGTCTTCATTCCTCCTAGTAGTATGTGTACGGGTCTTCCTCATCTCCTTCATCCGGAGGTTTGTG
Organism: Oryza australiensis; assembly: GCA_019925245.2. Taxonomy (NCBI): domain Eukaryota; kingdom Viridiplantae; phylum Streptophyta; class Magnoliopsida; order Poales; family Poaceae; genus Oryza; species Oryza australiensis. Next base: position 872,019 of record JAIFGZ020000604.1, on the reverse strand, counting down.
CGTATAGCAAGGGTGAGTACCCAACGTACTCAACAAGCCAACACGGAATGATGCACATGATAGGGTCATTCAAAGGATGGCTATGGTTTATTTGCGCAAAGCCAATTTTCACAAATCATTTCACAAATCTAACATCTAGCCAGGTCAAGTTTTAGGTCCATAGTATATTAAGTCGGCGACGGTTCCGTCCACCATCCATTGTGATCCCAAGGATAGCTTCCCGCCTCCGATCCGTCATGGTTTTCTGGGGTGTCTTTCTCCTTTCTCTCGGATAGAGAAGTTGGTTTCCCAAGCACATAAAGTCATTATGCAATCCCACCCATCATTTTAAAATTTATGAGTCTAGCCACGGGAAACACTTGTCACGTCGCTCATTAACCGCGAGCATGGCTATTCGAATAGATTGATTAACTCACACTTGCGGTGGATGTACAATTTACCCGTACTCCGCAACTACTCATTGAATGAGCTTACATCCCTCTATATGGGACGGTCACGGCAAAGCCTTTCGATAACCTCACTTTGGCGTACACCGCTCCATGAACTTAAGCCCTCATGCACTCTAGCCGTCATTTCCTAGCAGTGAGAGGAGTTGGCGTTCCGGGGTAAGAGAAAGAATTGCTCTATCCTTGAACTTTCCATCTTCATGTCCTTTTCTTCATGTCTTCATTTCTTCATGTTGATCGCATGCCCGATCTCTCGCCTGTACCAACCAGCGTACACCCCGCCGGAAGGCCCTTAACTATCGTCCGTGCACCCACCGGTGGTGCACCCCCACCGGCAAGCCCTTACCTCAACGCCAACACCGAACCTACTATGCAAGGATACCGCCTCCGCTCGGATATTTAATCAACTAGGTCTATACCCATTCGAGAAGTACGGTTGTACTGGCTCGTTCTAAGTTGTAGTCTCATGGCTCGGTCCTTAACCGACCGGGGACGGTACTAGCCTTTTCCGGAATCCACCCAAATCCATCCATCCGCCCTAGTCTAAAAACATTGGTTTGTATTTTCATTTTTCATCAAAGCCATTTCCAACATGATCAAGGCAACGTGGCGCTCATGTCTCCACTTGCCGTGTCTCAACCATCTTCCCAAGATAGTTGCCCAAGCACGAGGCTTATTTGTAAAATCATGAATATGCAAGAATCTAATATAAGCGTGGCTAAGCATTTTATCAAGATAACCTCCGGTTGCATCACATCGAAGGTTTACAAAGAATATTTCTAAGGGTATTCAATATCAAGGCAGGATATATCAAGAATAGGTACTCATTTGTGTATAGCATGCAATTTGTAATTGAAAACAACATCATTTCACAAAGTAGGATCAATATGTTCAAAGAGTGTGATGACTTGCCTTGCTCGCACACTTATTGGTTGGGGTCTTCTGTGTACTCAACGCCTTCCTCAGACGCTAATCGTACGTGCGAGAAATCAAATTTGAATTCGATTAGAATTCAAATAGAATCCAGTGAGATCCAAAAGAAAACCAAGTAAATCGCAATAGCGGCTCCTAACACTAGGCTATGACTCTATGCGAACCTAGGCTCGAGTTTCGACGAAATCCGGGTTAGAGCGAAAGGGTTATAAGGACCCGAAGTTTTGTATTGAATCCGCTTTCATTAAGAAAGGTGCGATATTTATTTTAATATGCTTACAGTTTGAGAAATACTAGAGTTGATGATTCAATTAATAAAAGAAAGTGATTACCCTTCAATTTCATCAAATTATTTCTCGGGTCGGGAAGCCCTAGGGTTTATAATAATCCAAATTAATTGGTGTCGCGGTCTACCGAAAATGGGTTGGGAAGGATTCCATGGAGCAACGCCGTCAAATGTACATACATATATATATATATGCATATATGCGTATATATACATATAGCAAAGGATTGACTAGGGTTTATAAAGATGATTTTGAAATTATTATAAGGGTTCAAAAAACAATAGATAGATGGATGGGCTTTACAAAAGATAGAGATTTTCTGAGAGGGAATAGACTAAGGAGTTTGAGTATAAAGTTTTTATTCATGGGAAATAGATGGTAATATAAAGTTCATTTTTATTTGTAAGAACATTTTGGGAAAGGATAAATAATATACTCTCGAGAAAATTCTTGTAAATTAAGTTTAAGGTTTAAAAAGTGAAAAAATAAATTTTTGTGATTTTTACTAGGCTCCTACAAATTTTAATTCTCAAAAGAAAATGGAAATAAAAATTTTGCTAAACTTTGCGTTGGCTAGGAATCGAACCTGCACCCTCTCCCTCTCACGGCTTGGCTCAAGCCACTGGGCTAGCGAGCCCATCTCATCCTTCTCTCTCCTTCTTTTTCTTTTCTTCGTTCTTTCCTCTCTTGCGCTGGCAAAGGAAGAAAAAAATAAAATGGCGTGGGGAGGGATTTGAACCCGCGACCTCGCGCTTCTCTCTCTCGTTCTCTTCCACTGCGCTACACTTTCATTCCTCTCCTTTTTCTTTTATTCCTTTCTCCACTGTTCTTCTTCCTCACGCGGTACCGACGAAGCACAGAGCTACGGCGGCGACATAATCCGGCGCTGGTACGGCTGCCATAACGGGTCGTGGAGCACCTAGGGAACCTAGGGAAGCTAACGGAGGTGCTTGCTTAGCCGGGGAGGCAACGGAGCGGGCTAGCGACGGCGGCCTCATAATGGCGACGGTGGTGCACGTCGACGGCGTGTTTCCGGCGACGGCATGGCCACGGCGACGGGTCACTGAGCATATACATGCTATGGGGATGCTAATGGCGGTGGTGGTTCGGCCGGAAAAACAACGGAGCGACCTAGCAACGTGCGCACGGCGGCGGCCTAAACAGGGGAAGCACGGCGGGCTCGTCGCCGGCGAACTCCGGTGGCTTATCGTGTAAGTACCTTCAATTTGGGATCGTGTAAGTACCTTCAATTTGGGAAGAACTCGACCGAGGGCGACGAATTTTGGATTGTGCCTCGGGCGGCCGGCGCTAGGGTTCTTCGGTGTTCTTCAAAATTTGACCCGCACACCGCATGATTTTTGGGGAAATTTGGTGAGGGGCTAGATGAGGTAATTGCGCACAGCTTTTGTGTTTCAAGTTGTGGCCGAAGAGCGCTATTTATAGCGGGATGTTTTCGGCTTGAGCTCGGCGGCAATGGCGGTGCGGCACGGGAGTAGCGGCCACGCGCGGGGAGGGGGCCTGGGGTGAAATGCGATGCATGGCGACGCTCGGGAGGGGCTGGCACGGCGAGCGGCGCGTGGCGGCGCTCGGGCGGGTCCGGGCGCGGCGGCGGGCACGGGCGTGGCGACGCACGGCGCGACGTGGAACAAAGTGCGCGACGTAACGGCGACTCCCCGTGCGCGCAGGAGGGTGACGCCGGCGAGAACGTGCGTGCACGAGGCCCTGGTACGGCGAGTGACGGGCGGCGCGCGGTGGCGAGGCGGTACGGGGTCCGGGGTACGGCGTCGAACAGATGGCGCGCAATGAATAGTGACTTTTTTTATTTTCCCGAATTAAATTTCCTATTTTCCCAATTTTATTTCCTTTCACCCGCAAAATTCAAAATAAAATATAAAACATCTAAAAATAAGTTGTAAAATATATGTCCAACCTTTTTACCCACTTTTATTATTTTAAAAATATATTTTACATAATTAATTTAATCCTTTTCCTCAATTCCACAAAATGTGATTTTGATTCAAATAAATTTCTAGATTTCATATATATACCCTAAAATATTTTATTACTTATTTTTTTTCACTAATTAATATTACTCAATCACCTAAATAATGTTTTGCTCCCAATTCTAAACTCCGAAAATTTTCTCCCAGCAGAAATTCGAATCGTTTGATTTTTCAAAAACACCGAGATGAATCGCTTGCGTATAAATTTATGCAACCAAGCTGGTAAATAAGAAGCGAAAACTCGATCAAGAAGCAACAATCAAAAGGTTTTTGTAAGTTCTGATTTTTGATTCCCGGTTTTAAATTCTCCGATTTTCGGGATGTTACAAACCTACCCCTAACAATAAATCTCGTCCCCGAGATTTGGGTCGGGTCGCGATCGGGAGTCGGTCGGCATAAACATATGGGATGGATCCATGGGACTCCTTCTTAACAGGACGACGAATAGATTGGCTACTCCGGGTGACGCAGGAATCTATCACCGAGTTTCTAAGGGTGGTCCACTTCGATTCTTTGTTTCGGATAACATGATGTTGTCAGCTCTTAATCCTTGGTAATCCTTCAAGCATGCAGGATTCAGTAGGTCTCTAATTTTCCTTAAGTTGTATAATAGACTTGCTGTTCTAAACTGTTGGAACCTTTAGCTGCAGACGGGTGGTGATCCTGGTAGGATTGCAGTCGTGTGATTTTGGTGGGCGACAAGAGGTTATCTAGGGAAGGTTAGGTTCTACCAAGCTCTAACATAGTGTCCAATCTAAGGGTCCGGAGTTATGTCACTCTACCCCCCTAACAATAAGTTCAAGCTTTGCTTTTTAGGATAAGGCCTATATTGGTGCCGGTATGGGGTACAGCTATATCTCTTCCCGTTGATTGCACTATTATGGGTTTCCTAGGGTTTACCGACATAGGTTATGTGCTGTGCTTGTTTCTAACTTCATGAAAGAATGCGAAGTTTTGAAACCAAACAAAACTTTAACTTAGTGCAGAATGGATGGAGAACGTACCCATTAGCACAATCTGGTCCTCCTGGGCCTCTTCAGCATGCACATGGTTCACTTGGCCATGGCAGATTCTAGTGGTGGCCTCCTTCGATTGGGGTGTCCCGAACAGTCTGCGTCCAGGTACCGGGGCAGGGGTCCCTCTTACAGCAATGGTGTTGGCTCCAGTACGGACGGGGTGTTACGTGGCTTAGGGCGTGATTGGCGAAATGTCCATATTCCCCACGGTTGAAGCAGCACGTTCTTAAGCCTTGGGGTCACCAAGGTAGGTGCCGGGGAGCGAAAAGCGGTGGCGGTGTGGCCTCTTGGCGTTGCCGGGTGCAACGGGGCGATTGGTCATTGTGACGGCTGGCTTCCAACCTATTGGTGTTGCTCCTTTGGGTCGCTGGGGCGTTCCTTGAATCGGGCGGGCTAGAGCAAGTTTTCTCTTCCGGTTGTTTTCAGCCGTCCTTTGATCATGCTCAAGCCTTACGACCTTGTTGATGAGGCTCTGAAAGCTAGCGTGATCCTGACCGATCATCGGTCCTCTTAACTTGTCGTTCAGTCCTTCAATAAACTTGTCCATCTTTTCCTCTTCATCTGCCAGATCGCTTGTGGCGTAACGGGCAAGCTGCGTGAATTTGTTAAGGTACTCTTGTACCATGGTGTTTCCTTGGCGCAGCCTACGGAACTCATTTTTCTTCATCCTCATAACCGCGGCTGGTACAAAATTTTCACGGAAAGCACCGTGAATTCTTCCCATGTCGGTTCTCCGGCATCTTCAGCAAGTCTCTTTGTAGGTGTCCCACCGTCACTTGCGGGACCTTCCAGTGATTAGTGGCGAAGATGACTCGTCGGCTTCCGTCCGGACGAGAGTCAACTTCTTCTCTATTACCCTCAACCAATCTTCAGCATCCATTGGTTCCTCTGCCATGGAGAACGTTGGCGGTTTGGCTCGCATAAACTCGCCTAGGCTTGATCCTCCGCGGTGTCCTTGGTTGTTGGCAATGGCTTGAAGCAGTTGGGTTTGCGAAGCCATGACTTCCGCTAGGGTGGAGGGGTTAGGCTCCGGCGGGTTCTCCGTAGCTGCTGAGGCTCTGCGACGGTGCACCATCTGAGGAATATAGATGAGGTAAATGATTGGATCGACTAATGTCATGGTTCTAATCGATTTTTTTTCAGTGATCTTCAAGTTGTTCTTAAGTGATCTTTTGCACACAACAAGCATGGTGATATAAACTCGTTTAAGATATAACATAGAACTTTATATTAGTTCATAAACGTTACATCATAGGAGGGGTACATCGGACTGCCATGCACAGTCCCACACAACATGACAACAACATCGGTCTAGGGTCTTCATATATAAAGGGGAAAGGGTACGGTCATTGCTGTCTTGACTCCATCCAAAGCAAGACCGAGTTGATGCGAGACTCCTTGTCTAGTTGTTTGGGCCGCCGCCCGATCCGGGGTTGCCACCTATGGTCGTTGCATTGGCACCTAGAGAGGAGGGTCTTTGTGTGGCTTGGGGCATTGGTTGGTATAGTGCCCAAATTCTTCACAGTTGAAGCAAGTCACATTCCTTTTCCTTGGGGCTGCCAGGATAGGTGTTGGAGTGAGAAACGGTGCAGCAGTTGTCCTAGGGCAGTCATTGGCATAATGCCCTAACTCTCCACAGTTGAAGCAGTGCACATTCCTCTTTAGACGTCGGTGAATATCCTCAGCATCTTCAGGGGTACACACTGTGCTCGTGATGATCATCCTGCCGGTATCACCTGTGGTCCATTTTGGTGACTTCCTCTTCCTGAAGTTGGACGGCGAACTGAGCCCTTGGCCGGTCATTGGATTGAGTTCCTTGTCCTTCCTTCCGCACCGTATCTCTCCCTCGATCGGGGTTCCGGTGTGTTTTTCCCCGCATTGTTCCTTATTCCATATCCTTGTCCCATGAAGCCGTAGCGGGGGCCAAGTGTTTCCTTCCCTCCTAATGGTGGATTTGGCGTTTCTGCTCTCTGTGGGCTTGACAGTATATTCGCAGGAGTCATCAAGGCTTGAGTCGGAACGTGCCGACGTTGCTCTGGACACGAACCCAAAACTTGAAGGTGTCGTTGCATTAGCTGCACCATCATGATCATCAATTGTGTCTGGCTAGCTATTATCTGGGCTAAGGTCGGATTCATAGGGAAAGAGGGTGGAATGTCCATAGGGTCGCTCTGTGTTGATCCATGAGATTGCTGAGATCTTGATTTCTTGCCCTTGTTCTTTCCCATCTATTGTCAGAGAGAGAAAGAAATCGGAAGAACAGTTAAGCTCTGGTTGGGACCTTGTTCCTGTGTACTCTTATTGCTTTAGCGGGTGGAATAAACAATCTCTCAAGCTTTAATAGGGTCACAGTCCTATATCTATTTTTGAAGATAGTTTAGGTTTAGAGAAAGGTAGAATCAAATGTTTGTAGAGAAATTGGGGTAAGAGAGAAAAATATGTTTGTTTTGTGAAAATAGTTTGTATTTTCAAAATAATCCTATGTGGGGATATTTCCCTTTGTCCAGTTATGAAGGCGGTAGGGCGCCAGTTGGTCCTATCCTACAGTCGCACTGCTCTGATACCAGCTCTGTAGACCCCCGTTTTTGAGGACGGGAATCATTCGTGTTCATAGTACCTTATCCTGGATCGAGTAGTTTGGTACCCACGAATACAGTTCAATTACCAGTGCAAAGTGCACGAATAGTCTTACAACGAAATTATTACAATAATAGGCCCGAAGGCAATATCCAATACATATAGGACCCACCAGTCCGTATACATCCGAAAACAGAAATTAGATAAGGTAGCAGACGGAAGGTAGCGGCATGCCGATTGCCACGAGCAACGGCGGGGACTAAGACTGTTGCGCTCCATTGTCTTCATTCCTCCTAGTAGTATGTGTACGGGTCTTCCTCATCTCCTTCATCTGGAGGTTTGTGCGTATAGCAAGGGTGAGTACCCAACGTACTCAACAAGCCAACACGGAATGATGCACATGATAGGGTCATTCAAAGGATGGCTATGGTTTATTTGCGCAAAGCCAATTTTCACAAATCATTTCACAAATCTAACATCTAGCCAGGTCAAGTTTTAGGTCCATAGTATATTAAGTCGGCGACGGTTCTGTCCACCATCCATTGTGATCCCAAGGATAGCTTCCCGCCTCCGATCCGTCATGGTTTTCTGGGGTGTCTTTCTCCTTTCTCTCGGATAGAGAAGTTGGTTTCCCGGCACACATAAAGTCATTATGCAATCCCACCCATCATTTTAAAATTTATGAGTCTAGCCACGGGAAACACTTGTCACGTCGCTCATTAACTGCGAGCACGGCTATTCGAATAGATTGATTAACTCACACTGCAGTGGATGTACACTTTACCCGTACTCCGCAACTACTCATTGAATGAGCTTACATCCCTCTATATGGGACGGTCACGGCAAAGCCTTTCGATAACATCACTTTGGCAGTGCCCGCTCCATGAACTTAAGCCCTCATGCACTCTAGCCGTCATTTCCTAGCAGTGAGAGGAGTTCTGGCGTTCCCGGGGTAAGAGAAAGAATTGCTCTATCCTTGAACTTTCCATCTTCATGTCATTTTCTTCATGTCTTCATTTCTTCATGTTGATCGCATGCTCGATCTCTCGCCGTACCAACCAGGGTACACCCCCGCGGAAGGCCCTTAACTATCGTCCAGGCACCCACCGTGGTGCACCCCCACCGGCAAGCCCTTACCTCAACGCCAACACCGAACCTACTATGCAAGGATACCGCCTCCGCTCGGATATTTAATCAACTAGGTCTATACCCATTCGAGAAGTACGGTTGTACTGGCTCGTTCTAAGTTGTAGTCTCATGGCTCGGTCCTTAGCCGACCGGGGACGATACTAGCCTTTTCCGAATCCTCCCAAATCCATCCATCCGCCCCAGTCTAAAAACATTGGTTTGTATTTTCATTTTCATCAAAGCCATTTCCAACATGATCAAGGCAACGTGGCGCTCATGTCTCCACTTGCCGTGTCTCAACCATCTTCCCAAGATAGTTGCCCAAGCACGAGGCTTATTTGTAAAATCATGAATATGCAAGAATCTAATATAAGCGTGGCTAAGCATTTTCAGAAGATAACCTCCGGTTGCATCACATCGAAGGTTTACAAAGAATATTTCTAAGGGTATTCAATATCAAGGCAGGATATATCAGGAATAGGTACTCATTTGTGTATAGCATGCAATTTGTAATTAAAAACAACATTATTTCACAAAGTAGGATCAATATGTTCAAAGAGTGTGATGACTTGCCTTGCTCGCACACTTGTTGGTTGGGGTCTTCTGTGTACTCAACGCCTTCCTCGGACGCTAATCGTACGTGCGAGAAATCAAATTTGAATTCGATTAGAATTCAAATAGAATCCAGTAAGATCCAAAAGAAAACCAAGTAAATCGCAATAGCGGCTCCTAACACTAGGCTATGACTCTATGCGAACCTAGGCTCGAGTTTCGACGAAATCCGGGTTAGAGCGAAAGGGTTATAAGGACCCGAAGTTTTGTATTGAATCCGCTTTCGTTAAGAAGGGAGCGATATTTATTTTAATATGCTTACAGTTTGAGAAATACTAGAGTTGATGATTCAATTAATAAAAGAAAGTGATTACCCTTCAATTTCATCAAATTATTTCTTGGGTCGGGAAGCCCTAGGGTTTATAATAATCCAAATTAATTGGTGTCGCGGTCTACCGAAAATGGGTTGGGAAGGATTCCATGGAGCAACGCCGTCAAATGTACATACATATATATATGCATATATGCGTATATATACATATAGCAAAGGATTGACTAGGGTTTATAAAGATGATTTTGAAATTATTATAAGGGTTCCAAAAAACAATAGATAGATGGATGGGCTTTACAAAAGATAGAGATTTTCTGAGAGGGAATAGACTAAGGAGTTTGAGTATAAAGTTTTTATTCATGGGAAATAAATGGTAATATAAAGTTCATTTTTATTTGTAAGAACATTTTGGGAAAGGATAAATAATATACTCTCGAGAAAATTCTTGTAAATTAAGTTTAAGGTTTAAAAAGAGAAAATATAATTTTTTGTGATTTTTACTAGGCTCCTACAAATTTTAATTCTCAAAAGAAAATGGAAATAAAAATTTTGCTAAACTTTGCGCTGGCTAGGAATCGAACCTGCACCCTCTCCCTCTCATGGAGTTGATGATTCAATTAATAAAAGAAAGTGATTACCCTTCAATTTCATCAAATTATTTCTTGGGTCGGGAAGCCCTAGGGTTTATAATAATCCAAATTAATTGGTGCCGCGGTCTACCGAAAATGGGTTGGGAAGGATTCCATGGAGCGACGCCGTCAAATGTACATACATATATATATGCATATATGCGTATATATACATATAGCAAAGGATTGACTAGGGTTTATAAAGATGATTTTAAAATTATTATAAGGGTTCCAAAAAAACAATAGATAGATGGATGGGCTTTACGATAGAGATTTTCTGAGAGGGAATAGACTAAGGAGTTTGAGTATAAAGTTTTTATTCATGGGAAATAAATGGTAATATAAAGTTCATTTTTATTTGTCACAACATTTTGGGAAAGGATAAATAATATACTCTCGAGAAAATTCTTGTAAATTAAGTTTAAGGTTTAAAAAGAGAAAATATAATTTTTTGTGATTTTTACTAGGCTCCTACAAAATTTTAATTCTCAAAAGAAAATGGAAATAAAAATTTTGCTAAACTTTGCGCTGGCTAGGAATCGAACCTGCACCCTCTCCCTCTCATGGAGTTGATGATTCAATTAATAAAAGAAAGTGATTACCCTTCAATTTCATCAAATTATTTCTTGGGTCGGGAAGCCCTAGGGTTTATAATAATCCAAATTAATTGGTGCCGCGGTCTACCGAAAATGGGTTGGGAAGGATTCCATGGAGCGACGCCGTCAAATGTACATACATATATATATGCATATATGCGTATATATACATATAGCAAAGGATTGACTAGGGTTTATAAAGATGATTTTAAAATTATTATAAGGGTTCCAAAAAAACAATAGATAGATGGATGGGCTTTACGATAGAGATTTTCTGAGAGGGAATAGACTAAGGAGTTTGAGTATAAAGTTTTTATTCATGGGAAATAAATGGTAATATAAAGTTCATTTTTATTTGTCACAACATTTTGGGAAAGGATAAATAATATACTCTCGAGAAAATTCTTGTAAATTAAGTTTAAGGTTTAAAAAGAGAAAATATAATTTTTTGTGATTTTTACTAGGCTCCTACAAATTTTCATTCTCAAAAGAAAATGAAAATAAAAATTTTGCTAAACTTTGCGTTGGCTAGGAATCGAACCTGCACCCTCTCCCTCTCATTGCTCGGCTCAAGCCACTGGGCTAGCGAGCCCATCTCATCCTTCTCTCTCCTTCTTTTTCTTTTCTTCGTTCTTTCCTCTCTTGCGCTGGCAAAGGAAGAAAAAATAAAATGGCGTGGGGAGGGATTCGAACCCGCGACCTCGCGCTCCTCTCTCTCGTTCTCTTCCACTGCGCTACACGGCGCTTCTCTCCTTCATTCCTCTCCTTTTTCTTTTATTCCTTTCTCCACTGTTCTTCTTCCTCACGCGATACCGACGAAGCACGAGCTACGGCGGCGACATAATCCGGCGCTGGTACGGCTGCCATAACGGGTCGTGGAGCACCTAGGGAACCTAGGGAAGCTAACGGAGGTGCTTGCTTAGCCGGGGAGGCAACGGAGCGGGCTAGCGACGGCGGCCTCATAATGGCGACGGTGGTGCACGTCGACGGCGTGTTTCGGCGACGGCATGGCCACGGCACGGGTCACCGAGCATATACATGCTATGGGGATGCTAATGGCGGTGGTGGTTCGGCCGGAAAAACAACGGAGCGACCTAGCAACGTGCGCACGGCGGCGGCCTAAACGGGAAGCACGGCGGGCTCGTCGCCGGCGAACTCCGGTGGCTAATCGGCTCGGGAAACATGGGGAAATATAGTTTAGAGCACAGATCGTGTAAGTACCTTCAATTTGGGAAGAACTCGACCGAGGGCGACGAATTTTGGATTGTGCCTCGGGCGGCCGGCGCTAGGGTTCTTCGGTGTTCTTCAAAATTCGACCCGCACACCGCATGATTTTTGGGGAAATTTGGGGAGGGGCTAGATGAGGTAATTGCGCACAGCTTTTGTGTTTCAAGTTGTGGCCGAAGAGCGCTATTTATAGCGGGATGTTTTCGGCTTGAGCTCGGCGGCAATGGCGGTGCGGCACGGGAGTAGCGGCCACGCGCGGGGACGGGGCCTGGGGTGAAATGCGACGCATGGCGGCGCTCGGGAGGGGCGGGTCCGGCGTGCGGCGCTCGGGCGGGTCGGGCGCGGCGCGGCGCACACGGCGTGGCGACGCACGGCGCGGCGTGGAGCAGGTGTGCGCGCGACGTAACGACGACTCCGTGCGCGCGGGAGGGTGACGCCGGCGAGAACGTGCGTGCACGAGGCCCCGGTACGGCGAGTGACGCGCGGCACGCGGTGGCGAGGCGGTCCGGTCGGGGTACGGCGTCGAACAGGTGGCGCGCAATGAATAGTGACTTTTCGATTTTCCCGACATAAATTTCCTATTTTCCCAATTTTATTTCCTTTCACCCGCAAAATTCAAAATAAAATATAAAACATCTAAAAATAAGTTGTAAAATATATGTCCAACCTTTTTACCCACTTTTATTATTTTAAAAATATATTTTACATAATTAATTTAATCCTTTTCCTCAATTCCACAAAATGTGATTTTGATTCAAATAAATTTCTAGATTTCATATATATACCCTAAAATATTTTATTACTTATTTTTTCACTAATTAATATTACTCAATCACCTAAATAATGTTTTGCTCCCAATTCTAAACTCCAAAAATTTTCTCCCAACAGAAATTCGAATCGTTTGATTTTTCAAAAACACCGAGATGAATCGCTTGCGTATAAATTTATGCAACCAAGCTGGTAAATAAGAAGCGAAAACTCGATCAAGAAGCAACAATCAAAAGGTTTTTGGAAGTTCGATTTTTGATTCCGGTTTTAAATTCTCCGATTTTCGGGATGTTACAACAATTATGGCCGAAAGTTGTTCACTACATAAATGGCGATCTTCTTGGCCGACTCCTGCGCATCACTGATCATGTCCAGGGCTTGCTCATCCGAGGTGCCATCGGCGAAGCCTTCCCCGACTGAATTGACATCTACCCGGGGGTAGAGGGATTTGGTCTGGGCAAGAGCAAGGCCAGCCCCCATGGAAGCAGCCTCGGTGATGTTGGCCAAGTATTGGTCGAGGGCTCTCCGCAGCTTATCGAAGATCTCGACTGGGTCCAGCGAGCTAGCCCCGACTCCCTAATGAAATAAAGACAGCAGGATTGGTGTTGCTGCGTTGGCAACATCTTCCCGGACCTGTCCGGCTCGTTTGACCCTCTCAAGCAGAACGTCGTATTGAGCTCGGGTCTTGACTTTGTAAGCTGAGAAAGACATGTGATTACACAGAGCTTTTGGAGACAAAGCAGTTCAACGAACATTGTTTTGAAGGAGCTCACCTTCGAACTCGGCCTCCAACTCGGTCTTGCCGAGGCTGACTGCCTCCAGCTGGACCTGGAGCGAGTAGACCTCCGATGAATTTTCTATAAACAAGAAAGGCTATCAGTAACCAGGATCAACACGGAAACCATAAAGAGACTGGGAAGGTTAAGCTTACTCCCGACTGAACCCCGGAGGTCAAGGTTTCCTTCTCGAAGTTCGGCTATTTCCCTCCTCAGGGCTGCCTCCCTCGACGCGGCCTCTTCCCGAGTGGTCTTCAACTTTTGCTGGACGTCCTCCAGGGAGTTTAGATGCGGGACAAACTTCTCGAGCACCTAAGATTTGGCCATTGACCGGCAATATTTCTTCTGCACGCGAGAACTAAAGTTGGCCGACTGAAAGGAAATGATGATGCAACAATAGAAAAAGACCAAGGCTTATGTTGAGTAGCCGAGTCGCCTCATTTAGGCTGTTGACAAGGGCATCCCTTTCCTCGCTCTCCGCTTGCTTATCTAGGATGATGCCTTGCCTCAGGCCTTCTGAATCTCGCCACTCGATCTTGATCAGGGGCACCCAGGTTTCAGAAGACTGCAACCTAGGGATCTCCTCTACTGTGGCTGATGGATCAGGAGGAACAGATGAAGACACGAAAGAGTTAAACTGAAGATTAAAGACAAAATTTCAATTCAAGACTTACCGGCTTCGGAGGCCGAACCCTTGACTGGAGCAGCCTGGCTGGTCTTTTCCTTCTGACTTTTCACCGACTGGTCTTCAGTCGGGGCCTTCTGAGCTACAGTCAGGGGCTTCTCCGCGGCCGACTGATTTCCAGTCGGGATGTCCCGGCTGGCGTTCGGGGGCTCCCTCCTTGGGATATCGTTGCTTGGAGGTGAGGGCTTTCTACCCGGAGCGCTCTCGCTCGGGAGAGGGCTCCGGGGTTTTGGTTCCGCAGGCTTGGATTGAAGGGTTACGCGGAGGCTACGCTAGCCGAAAACAAAAACTTTTACCGCGCAAACCAGGAACACTTGCAAGTAAGGGCCGATAGATCGTTACCGATTGGAGTAGAGCGCAGGCGGAATAGCCAATCAGGGGCAATCCGATCCGGAACAGTGTAGCCGATTCCCGAGAGGCCGATTCGCCAATCGGCCGATTCGAGTCGTCCGGCCGCGTTCTCACGCGTCGCTCGACGCGCCCGACCGCAGCCGATTCCACCACGCCGATCGCTCCGATTGCAGCCGATCCGAAGCCGATCAACAGCGTGCAATGTAGCAGCGCCTCTACCGGTATCCACACGTCCGGGGACAGAACGCCGAACACCCGTGTGCTAGCACGCGATGCAAGGCTAGGGTTTGGCTCGAAGGTGGGGAGGGTTTCCGTGGAGATTGATCTCGGCGACTTCGTTGCACGCGATGCAATTGACATACCGCAACTCTCCACCCCTCCCTCCTTTATATAGAGTTGGCCGACGGGACTAGTGGCCGATTAGGACTCTATTTTGAATCGGATCTCATCCGTATCTCATAGAGTTGGCCGCCCACACGTCGTAAGCCCATAGGACTCTATCCGATCGGATCCCTATCCGATCAAGCCGTATCCGAGTCCAACTCGAATGCTGTTCTTATCCCCTTAAGCGTGCGACCACTGTAGGTTCGGTATACTCGGTTTCGGCTATAGTCTAACTAGCCGGCCGTCGGCTCGAGTCCAACTCGGCCAGACACATCACGACGGCGCCTAGCGGCACATATTGACACCATAGTATACAAGAATATAATATCGGCTCGAACTGTAATGTGTACACAAATCCCTTTGCCTCACGATACCGGTTAAGCTATAGGCAAGATGTGTGCCATCCCTTCAATAGCTTAACCATTCACTCGAACCGTATTGGATTATCGTCGCTTGATTGACTCCTCAATCAACTTAGCATGGCCATGCATTTCCATAATCCATTACCTCGAGGGCCAGAGATATCTCTCCAAAGGAGGGGCAAATTCCATCTTGATCACTCACATCCCACTCCATGTTTCATAGCAAACCCGAAAACTACCTTTATAACTACCCGATTACGGAATAGCGTTTGGTAGTCCCAAAGTAGGCTACTACACATGTTGGAATCCATGGTGATCTCAAGTCTAAGGACTTTGTACCAACACTACGAGACCAACTAATGGCACATTAATTCTGTAGTGTCTCATGGTGGGTCTATCCAACAATGTGTTCTCCAACACATATGTCCATGTTTATTGATCGGTATCTCCATACCCATGATCTATGAGACATGATCATCAATCAATAAACATGCCGATCTTAGAATCATATTTGTTCCAACAATATGACATATGATCGAGGATCGTTTAGAAATAGATTCATACATAAAGAGTCTCATAAATAAGTCACGTACTTATTGATCAATACAAGATGTCTATTTCATGGGCGAATAACACTTTATTCATAAATACATAAACATTGACGTGATATCCAACATCTCCATGTTGCCTCTAGGGCATATCACTAACATGGATGCCTCGGATGCGGCAGCTGGAGTTGGCCCTTCACTCTTCTCGGCAGGGTCTATATCTTGGGGCCTCCTGCCAAACGAACGACGCGTGCAGTCAGAATGAAAACAGAGAAATCTTCAACAAAAGCAACAGTCATAAGACGTACCTGGACGACCGGCAGATCTTCGGCGTCGCCTTCGGTGATGACCTTGGAGGAGTTGCTTCGGCTGGAGGGGCTGGGACATCATCGTCCGAGTCATCGATGATGAGCCTCCTCTTGCTCGCTCGTTTGCTGATGTCCTCACTCGGGGCCGCCCTTTTCCCGGCTGGATCAGTCTGGATCTTCACGCTGGCTTCTTGGTAGGTCGGGTCGGCACGTTGTCGTGAGGAATTTTGTAGGGCTTCGAGGTGACGGAGGCATTTTCCTGCAAGAAAGTTTCTTACAACACTAAGAAGTGTGACATCAAGATTACAAGGCAATGAAAGAGTTCGGTCGGCTTACGGAGGAGAGGTCGATAGAGGGCGAAGGGGAGGGCGCGGCATGAGGCTATGTTCGACCGCAATTCCAGTTGAGAAGACCTTGTACATCTGGATTTTCAGGATCTCAAAGCTGAGGGAGTCACGGTCTTCCCGATTGGGGTCCCTCTCGCCCTCGTACTCGAAGGCTGGCTTCGACCGCTCCTTAATCGACGCCAGTCGGCTCCTGATGAAATGCCGAGTGATTTGTTCGCCGCGAAGACCTTTCTGCTTCATCTCCAAGATCTTCGCTAGCAGTTTGTTGGCTTCATCCCAATCTTGGGCTACCGGCACCGTGCTCCAAGTAGACCTGGGCACGGGGGGAAGGCCAACAAAGTTCGGCAGGCTGGGTTCAAGATTGGAAATATAGAACCAGCCCGCGTGCCAACCCTTGTTGGAAGACTTCAAAGGGAGAGAGAAATACTCCTTGCGGAGGGATCCGTGGAGTTGGAAACCTGCCCCACCAACGACGCAGGGCTGGTCCTTATTGAGATGCGGCTTAAGGTAGAACATGCGACGGAAGAGTTGGAAGTGGGGAAGAATGCCAAGGAAGGCTTCACACATGTGGATGAAAAGAGCGATGTGAAGTATGGAGTTGGGGTTCAGATGATAGAGCCGAAGGCCGTAATAATCAAGAAGTCCCCTAAAGAACTCGGAAGTGGGGAGGCTGAATCCACGAGTAGAAGAAAGAAGTAAAAACAACGAGCTCACCGGTGTTCGGGGTGGGAACTCCTCACCCGCCGCCGGGCGCCCATACGATTTCCTTGGGAGGAAGCGATCCGTGCTTCACCATCTCCTTGAGGGTGGACTCTCTCACCTCCGAGGTGGCCCACTGCTCAAAGGGGATTTTCCTATCATCCGCCATGAATGTGGTTTGGATGAGGAGCAGATCTTGCTTGAAGGATGGGGATTTGAGATGGGGGTCCGAAAAGATGGATGCAGAGGCTAGCTGTGAGCAAAGCGCAAGCTTTTGGATCGGTCGATTGGGCGTGCGCAAGGGTTTAGGGTTCTCTGGCTGCGGTGAACAGTGTTGCGATTGGGAATTTTTAAGGGAATACGAAGTGGCGGGGATGACCTCGAGGCTTTGTAAAAAGATTTGAGGGTTGCGCTAGGTTTTCTCATGATTGGGCCGAGCCATGAGAAACTGCGGTCCGGCTAAGGTGTGGCCCGACGCGTGTCCTTAGGGAATTAAGTGGATGAACTTAAGCGAGATTTGCCTTAGCAATATGCACGTGTCGAGTGCCCTACACCTTTGAAAATCCTTTCATATCGCGGTTTGCTTGATTTCATAAGAAGCTAGCACGATGCAATTTGAAAGGTAACAAACGACTAAGCTTTTTATAGCGCCTTGATGACAAGGGTGTTTGGTTCTTTTAGCATTTGATTAAGTGATTATATCAATGCTATTTTTTCTACTTTGGTAAAGATCTTTTTAGATTAAGACCAATATTATGATAGGAGCTATTTAATATTTTGGTCATATTTTTCATTTAATATTTTGGTCATATTTTTCGGATGATGAAAAAAATTTGTCTGAGATAACTCGGGCAAACCAACTCGGATGAGCTTGAGCTTGCCGCGGTGGTTTTTACCCATGAGGGTTAATTAAATTGTTTGTTCGAAAATGATTTGGGCAAATCAACTCGGATAAGCATGAGTTTGTCGAGTGAATTGATTTCTTACTCATGAGGGTTGATTAAATTATTTGCTCTGAGATGACTCGGGCAAATTCACTCGGATAAGCATGAGCTTGCCAAGTGAATTTATTTTTTTACCCTGAGGGCTAATTAAATTGTTTTGTTCCGAGACAACTCGGTGAATTTACTCGGATAAACATGAGCTTGCCGAGTAATGTGACTTTTTATATTTGCTTTAGCTTGAGCTAAGCATTTATATGAGTATGATTTTTTGTAGTTCTTGACTATATGCTTAGTCTGTTTTTGACTAACCACATAGTCGGGGGCTACACCTAATTAGGTGCATCAGGAGATGCACTTAGATATTTATTTTTGAGAATTTTTTGGATATTTTCTAGCCCTTCATAGTCTTTGGAGCCACTCGGGAGATTCAAGCAGAGGTGATGGAATCGCTCGGAGCCAGAAGCACTCAGCCAAAAAGTTGTTTGGCTGTGTACTATCTTGGTTTGAGGCTGAGTTATCTCATCGACTGCACAAGACTCGGGGGCATAGTCTTTGCAGCCACTCGGGAGATTCAAGCAGAGGTGATGGAATCGCTCGGAGCCAGAAGCACTCGGCCAAAAAGTTGTTTGGCTGTGTACTATCTTGGTTTGAGGCTGAGTTATCTCATCGACTGCACAAGACTCGGGGGCTACTGTGGAGATTATGGCAATCGAGTATCCACATGGCAGGCTTATCCGACTAGAGATAGGGATAGATTGCGCCTGCCAAATATGTGAACCAACTATGACTTGGGTGTTACGTTGCCCATTGAGATAAGACAACGGCTCATAGTCATGGTTTGATAAGATTGAGGGAACCGATTTAGAGTAAGATAGGGTTTTCGACTTGTAAGCCCGCCTCCCAAGACTATATAAGGGGGGTAAGGGGCATCCCTTGAGGGATATCAGATGTATGCAAAGTTCATACAAGCCACAAGACACACGAGATCTTGAGATCAATATACACTCGGCGGATCAAATCCTCGAAACAGTAGGGTATTACCTCACGAGAGGGCTGAACCTCCTTGCTTTTCATCTAACCCATTGTGTTTGGCGATCTTGACTGCACCCCCAATTCTCTATTGCCAAAACCAAGTTTCGACACTTATGTAAAACGTTTACGGTTCGACAAGCTCACACCCAAATCGACAAGTGCTTCTATGTGGGATATCCTAAGGAAACTAAGGGATATTAATTTTATAATCGGGAACAAGGCAAAGTGTTTGTCGCCCAACACGGTGTTTTCTTGGAGAAAGAGTTTCTTTCAAGAAGGGTTAGTGGGAGCGGGGTGCATCTTGAAGAAGTTCAAGAAACACCGAGAAAATGTTTCGGCTACCACGGAACCACAACGGGAGGAACAAGATGTTGCACCACACGTTGTAGATACACCACCCCACGGAGTGCGAAAGATCACGTCGTGCGCACAGGGTACATAGGTGCGGAACAACATGATATATTGTTGTTAGACAACGATGAGCCTAAGACCTATGAGGAAGCGATGGTGGAACCTGATTCCAACAAGTGGCTTGGAGCCATGAAATCCGAAGAATCCATGTATGACAATCAAGTTTGGAACTTGGTCGATCCACCTGATGGTGTCAAAACCATTGAGTGCAAATGGGTTTTTAAGAAAAAGGCCGACATGGATGAAAATGTTCACATCTATAAGACGCGATTGGTGGCGAATGGTTTTAAACAGATTCAAGGTGTTGATTATGATGAAACCTTCTCGCCCGTCGCAATGCTTAAGACTATTCAGATTATTCTAGCGATTGCTGCATATTTCCATTATGAGATATGGCAGATGGATGTTAAAACGGCTTTCCTAAATGGAAACCTAAGCGAGGATGTATACATGATACAACCTGAGGGTTTTATCGATCCACAATCGCCTGGAAAGATATACAAGCTACAGAAATCCATTTATGGATTGAAGCAAACATCTTAGAGTTGGAATATTCGTTTTGATGAAGTAATCAAAGGGTTTGGTTTCATAAAAAATGAAGAGGAGGCCTGTGTTTATAAAAAGGTCAGTGGGAGCGCAATTGTATTTCAAATCTTATATGTGGATGACATATTACTGATTGCAAATGATATCCCTATGCTAGAATCCGTCAAATCTTCATTGAAAAATAGTTTTTCCATGAAAGACTTAGGGGAGGCAGCATACATATTGGGCATTCGGATCTATAGAGATAGATCCAAGAGGCTAATTGGATTAAGCCAAAGTACATATATTGACAAAGTGTTGAAAATGTTCAACATGCATGATTCCAAGAAAGGTTTCTTGCCCATGTCACATGGCATTAATCTTAACAAGAATCAGTGTCCTCGGACACATGATAAGCAGCATAAGATGGGTATGGTTCCATATGCTTCGGCAATTGGATCCATCATGTATGCCATGCTTTGTACACGTCCGAGATGTCTCGTACGCTTTGAGTGCTACGAGCGGATACCGATCGAGATCCAGTGAAGGTCATTGGACTGCTGTAAAGAATATCCTTAAGTAATTGAGAAGAACTAAGGATATGTTCCTAGTCTATGGAGGTGAAGAAGAGCTCGTTGTAAGTGGTTACACCGATGCTAGCTTTCAAACGGACAAGGATGATTATAGATCGCAATTTGGGTTCGTGTTCTGCCTAAACGGAGGCGCAGTCAGCTGGAAGAGTTCCAAGCGAGAATACATTGCTGATTCTACAACGGAGGCCGAGTATGTTGCTTGCTTGGAAGCTGCAAGGAGGCTGTTTGGATCAAGAAATTTGTTCTGAGCTGGGTGTGATGACCAGTGCTACTGGTCCAATGTCTCTCTATTATGATAATAGTGGAGCCATTGCGCAAGCCAAAGAGCCGAGGTCACATCAGAAGTCCAAACACATACTTCGACGATATCATCTCATCTGCGAGATTGTAGACAGAGG
The DNA here is from genome assembly GCA_019925245.2 of Oryza australiensis. NCBI lineage: Eukaryota > Viridiplantae > Streptophyta > Magnoliopsida > Poales > Poaceae > Oryza > Oryza australiensis. The sequence continues at coordinate 851,163 of JAIFGZ020000604.1, read as the reverse complement.
TGATGTCAAGATATGCAAAGTGCACACGGATCTCAACATAGCCGATCCGTTGACAAAACCTCTCCCTCAGTCGAAACATGAGACTCACACAAGAGCAATGGGTATTAGATACTTACATGATTGACTCTAGTGCAAGTGGGAGACTGTTAGTGATATGCCCTAGAGGCAACATGGAGATGTTGGATATCATGATCCATGTTTATGTATAAATGAATAAAGTGTTATTTAGTTCCATGAAATAGATGTCTTCTATTGATCAATAAGTACGTTACTTATTTATGAGACTCCTTATGTATGAATCTATTTCTAAACGATCCCTGATCATATGTCATATTGTTGGAACAAATATGATTCTAAAATCGACATGTTTATTGATTGATGATCATGTCTCATAGATCATGGTATGAAGATACCAAATCAATATACATGGACATGTGTTAGAGAACACATTATTGAATAGACCCACCATGAGACACTACAGAATTTTATGTGCCATTAGTTGGTCTCAGGTAGTGTTGGTACAAAGTCCTTAGACCTAAGATCATCATGGATTCCAACATGTGTAATAGCCTACTTTCGGACTACCAAACGCTATTCCGTAACTAGGTAGTTATAAAAGTAGTCTTCGGGTTTGCTATGAAACATGGCGTAGGATGTGAGTGATCAAGATGGAATTTGCCCCTCCTTTGGGAGAGATATCTCTGGGCCCCTCGAGGTAATGGATTATGGAAGTGCATGACCATGCCGAGTTGATTGAGGAGTCAATAACGAACAGATAATCCAATACGGTTCGAGTGAATGGTTAAGCTATTGAAGGGATGACATATATCTTGCCTATAGCTTAATTGATATCGTGAGGCAAAGGGATTTGTGTACACATTACAGGTTCAGAGCTGATATTATATTCTTGTATACTATGGTGTCAATATGTCTTGCTAGACGCCGGCGTGACAATCGGCTAAGTTGGACTCGAGCCGATGGTCGGTGAGTTGAACTTTAGCCAAAACCGAGTATACCTGAACCTACAGGGTCACACGCTTAAGGAGATAGGAACAGGCATTCAAGTTGGACTCGAATCTTGCTCGATCGGATAGGGATCCGATCGGATAGAGTCCAATGGGCTTACGAATTCCGGCGCCAACTCTATGAGATTCGGATGGGATCCGATTCAAAATAGAGTCCCGATGGGCCTCTAAACCCAACCGGCAACTCTATATAAAGGGGTGAGGGTGGAGAGCTGCGTGGGTCAATTGGAATCGAATCAATCTGATCACACGCGGCTTCAGAAGTCGACGAGATCAATCTACACAGTAACGCTCTCCACTCCCGAGCCAAACCCTAGCCTTGCATCTTATGCTAGCACACGGGTGTTCAGCGTTATGTCCCGGACGTGTGGATACCGGTAGAGCGGCTGCTGCTACGTTGTGGTCTTGTTCGTCGGCTACGAATCGGTTGTGGTGGAATCGGCCGCGGTTGAGCGCATCGGAGCGAGGCACGCGGCGTGGTCGGACGACGCGGCGATTCAGCTACTCGGTGAATCGTCGATTGGTGAATCGGCTGTTCCCGGAATCGCCTATTGGCTTGCGGGAATCGTTCCTAGGAATCGGTTGTCGGCTTGTGGGAATCAGCTGTAGGCAAATCAGCCGTCGTTGGCCAGCACTGTTCCAGATTGGATAGCTCCTGATTGGCTAATCCGCTCTACTCTAGTCCAATCGGTAATGATATATCGACCCTTACTTGCAATTGTTCTGGTTTGCACGGTAGAAAAGTTTTGTTTTATGCTATCGTAGCTTCGTGTCACCCTTTAGATATTTCCCCAAAGGTATCGTCTTTTGTCTTTTCTCTACTAGGGCTTCGGCTATATCTTGCCAATTTATTGTGGGGCCACGCTTGAGCCACATAATACAAACTTCTCTAGCCATATCGAAGGAAGGTGTGTGTTCCCTAGGGCCTATTGGGCGGTACCCATATTTTGGCTGATAAATCCGTTCCAGCCACCAACAGCCCAAGTCTTGAAGGAAAACTGGCATTTGGTGTTCAAGCTGACAGGATTGACCGATGATGTAATATCTAGGCCAGTAATCATGATCACATCAAGGAGGGTTGGCGTCATTGGTCCTTGTCAAAATAGGAAGGCATTGAGGGTGTTGGACCAAAAGTAGGCGGCGCCGACACAAGGGGCTCATCCTTAGGCATATCGGCTATTGTTAGGGCTAGACACTGTGCTATCCCTAGTTCTTCCTAGTGGGTTTGTTTACTAGCTGATATCCTGTTGTACCATGCTGGCCAGGTTTTATCCATTGATGGCCAAGATTTGAAAGTGTTGGTCCAATGTGCCCTGCTAGGGTTCATCAACCTAAAAAGGATTACATTTGGTTTTGACATTTATAAACTCGTGGGATCTATATTATCGATTGGTAGATTGGCCCTAGGAAGAACCGATTGGGGTGAACAAGGCTAGGGATAACGATTTGGTTCGAGAGGTGATACAATAACAAAGAAATGGAAAGGCGAATCACAAAGAGTAAAAACCAAATTGCGGTAAAAAATGAGTTACAGACCAATGGGGTTACCTCGGGAATTCGGCCGACGACACGCTACGGAGGGAGTTGTTGAGGTCGACATCGCCGGAGGTGAGTTTGTCACTGTGAGGGAGATCGTCTGTAGGATTGCCAAGAGCTTCGAAGAGGTCTCCGGTGAATTTAGGGGTGGTTGTGGCTAAGGCAGTGAAAGCAAGAGTGACGGCGTGAAAAACTCTAAAGCAGTGGTTATTATTTAAAGAGGCGCGTGACGGCGAAACGAGAAAGCCCTAAAATCTCTATAAGATAAGATCAAGCTAATCCGCAACATTACCAATGTAACGGACTTTGGGGGCATGTGTTGATGATCAAATTTGGTAAGCCAATTATCGGATTTGAAATTAAGACCGAAGCCGATTTGGAGGAATCGGTTTTTTCAGAAACAGAGTACGCGCCAACTGCATACCGAATCGGCTAAGTAGTTCGTCGGCTGATGACCGAATCGGCTAAGGTATTCATCGGTCGATACCGAATCGAACGAGATAAGCAGATGTAGCCGATTCTGGTAAGATAACATTGGAATCATCTTCGGATTTGTTTTAAGTGTTTCATGAGGATCGCCATACATGGATAAAGTCCAAGAAAGGCAATTGTATCTATTAATTAGGTTATTTTAAATAGTTTCCTTATAAATAATGTCGGTAAGAGTCCGTCTACGGGACTTATCTATAATTTGAATTATAATAGATATAGGAATCGTGTTCGACAAGGACCTATCTTGTATCTGGGTATAAATACAACCCAAGACCATGTAATTTATCAACAATAAGTTCAATACAACCTTCGGCCCATCACCACATTTTTCCTTTCAACTATTTCTACGAATTCTTGCTTCGAGTTAGGCTGCATCGGTTTCGATCTCCGACGAAAGGTAAAGCTTGTTATGGCGGCTTGCGCTCTCGGGATTAGTGCTTCCATCATTATGATACTCTAATCTTTTTTAGTAAATCATCGAGTTATCGTATATATGTAATCAAGATCGATGTTACGATCTAACCCTAATCGGCTAGTCTTTGTTATTAGATAATAGCCGATAGGTTTAGATATCATTGTCGACTTATATTATATAGTGTATCCACCATCTTGAAAGGTTTTCATCGACTTGTTTAGATCTTATGCTTCTCTTTACGCTTAATGCTGCATCAGTTGAGTCCAACCTATCAAGTAATAATTAGAATCATAACATCTATCCGAGATAGTATCGAGGTTTCAACCAATCTTACCTGTTTTAGCTAGATTGTTTCTTATGTGTTTACTTGATATGCTAAAGCCGCCCTTTATATTAAGATCTCACTGTGACAAAATATGTTAAGCTTACTATTGATCTATTAGATTATCTTAACATTAACATTTGATCGGTTCCTATTTAACGTATTTAATCTGTAATGATATCTTAGTACAAAGAGGTATCAGAGTAGTAGCCAATACACATTAGATCTATGACATTGGCTATGCTATAAATATGTATAATGATTATCTCAAGGTATTTTTAGACATAAGTGATTTATGTTGTCTCGATACGCTACCGATCTATCCCAATAACTTGGTCTAAATATACTTCGAGATTTAGATTATTGTCGAAGACGCCCGGTTCTCCTAACTTGGTCTAAATATATTTCGAGATTTAGATTATTGTCGAAGACGCCCGATTCTCCTGTTCTATTTACAATACGAGCTGAAACGGTTCAACTCATACGACAAGTAAATCGTGACAACCGAAGTCTGAGAGAGGGATAAGTGAGACATCGTTGGGCCTTTAGGTGCCAATCAACTTCAGCTGAAGTGTGCCCGTCAAATCACTCGAAGACGGTGACCAGATGTGTTACACACTCAGGAGACTAGACAAAATGGCTAAAGATCTACGACACCTCAATTATTCCAAACTCGTACTCATGTGAATCTAACTCCCAGGAAGTGCGTTAGATTCACATTTTCTTCTCCAGCATGAGCATACAAAGTAAATACAACTAGTGTGAGAGTAAGCTACATATTACATCATTATTTGTACTATTACAGCCGATCGACCAAATAGATATACAACATCAGAGTGCAGCGAACAGCGGTGGCTTTAGTACCCGTCAAAAAGCACACTGACTAGGGGTTTACCCCATTAAGTTCTCGTCCTAGAAGAAGCAAATCAAAAATTTCCATCACATAGGATTAGAACTAAACCTACAACCAAGTGAATATTCCAATCGACACGAGTCAGTACATCATAGCAAGTACTAGACATACTACATGATGAGCTCATAATCAAAGGGAAGGCTATGTGAGAAGCTCATTTTTCAGCCTAAAGCCAATTTTATTTTACAAACCATTTTAGAAAGAGTTGACAACTCAATTAACAAAATAGTCATTTTAGTTTCGTCATAAATTCTGTTTTGGTTCCACCATAATTATCATCTTGTTATCCTCCATGACAACAAGTCACATTTCACCTCCACACGCACACAACTCAACACATTTTCCTGAAATCACATAATCACATTTTTAAAACAATTGAGTCCATACTCATGACACTTCACCAAAGCGCTCTTGACCGTGAGCACGGCTAATCGATTAGTTTTATTAACTCTGCAGAGTCTGTAAAGCTTTACCCACATAAAGTGAATTTCACTAGTTGATTCAGTACCCGCGGTACACCCTACTCTACACATTGAGTATAGTCTAGAGGTCACTTGACCGTGAGCACGGCTAATCGATTAGTTTTATTAACTCTGCAGAGTCTGTAAAGCTTTACCCACATAAAGTGAATTTCACTAGTTGATTCAGTACCCGCGGTACACCATACTCTACACATTGAGTATAGTCTAGAGGTCACCACGAGACCTCCACGAAGCCTTTACACTACTTAGTTCCTAGCCTTGCACCAGCACGATACGTGTTTCCTCCATCCTAGGTCATACCAGAATAAGACCTAGAACCGTTAAGTGACGGGCTCACGCCTTAACTTAACGCCGTGGTGACGGACATGACAGGGAACCCACCCACGTGGCACGATATTATTGTATTGGACAGACTTAGTCACCTTTACCACGACGGGGTAAAAGGAAGTTCCTCTGGGTTATTTCGAACCCATACACACCGGCCTACCATAATGAAAGGCTAGTTGCTAAGTAGCTTATTTGGCTTAGGCCATCCCATACTGGCACATGTGGCACATGTGGTTGTACTGTATACGAAATGAACACACGTTTAAGTGAAGTCCTTAAGTCGGTCTGGACACACTCTCCCCCATCGGTGCACAACTAATCATCATATGTGCACCACTTGTGGCCCAAACCTAAAATTCATGTTTTCCACCATTTTATTTGTCAAAATCCCAAGTGTTCAAGTTCTGTCCAGATTATTAAGAAAATGGTTTTCATGTTTGTGATGAGCCCATAATGTCAAGGAAAACATTTTTAAGCATGGCTAAGCAATATAGTACTTTAGTCATCAAAACTCACATTATAAGGCGATGTAGACAAATTTCTCCTAAGGTTAGGAATGAAGATTATAGACATATATGGGGTTAAGGTAGTATGCAAGTATTAGGAGTTGATCTAGCAAGTTTAGCAAGATTTTAATTCATTAGTGTACAATCGACATGCAAGATTTGCAAGCATTTTTAATAACGTCCAAAGCATGGGATCAAGGTGATCAAAGAGAGGGAGGTGGGACTTGCCTGGAAATGTCAGCATCCTGATTTGCTCCTTCACCTTTCAAACAATCCTTTATACAACATACACGTTATACAATTAAATACTGAAATATGCAAAAAAAATCCAAAATGCTCTAAAATGCATGATTTTTGCACATTTAGTATGTAATAGTCTCTAATGATTTTATATGAAAGAATTTCTAATTTATCCTATCCTATTTGGGAGTTGTGTATTTTAGTTCTATCGGTTATTAACGACATAGAGGTAAGTGTTGTATGGATAGTGCTCCTAAGTGTTGGTTTTCATCAGTTTGCCTTCACAGAGGTGAAGAGATCTGTTTTCTATGGCCAACACATTTGGTTCCATAATTTTTATAGCTATTACGAATTTCTTTGTCATTTTACAAGTTTACGACGATTCTAGACCTATAGTGTTATAGGTACATGGCTACGGGGCTTTTGGGTCCAAAACCAATTTTATTTGCTAAGGATGTACAAAATGAATGACTTAGTTAACCTATTTAGCCTTAGTTCATAATTTTAGATTTTAGATTTTAGGTTGTTCTACCATGTGTTGCATAGACTAAAGAGGTGTCTAAGTTTCTTTAGCATATTGACCTAGGGAAGAATATATATGAGCTTGGTGCATTATGTTTTGGCAACTAAGGATGGGTCTTAAGGTTCCATTGGTCTATCATGTTCTATTCAAGTTTATATAGAGCTAGGGTACAATTTTTGCCTACATCTATGCATGTATACATATAGGGCTTATTCTATCTATTAGGGTTCTATCTATTAGGATTTGTAACTAAGTCACCTACTTAGGTTCTCCCTATATTTTGGTACATGAGTTGCCATGTTTTATTTTGCCTAATTGGAGTTCACCACTTGCTGGTTTATTAGAAGCTTAGTTTACTCAAAAGGGAATTTAGTTGGATTTACTACAAATTTTACAAGGTGTAGTGTATAGCTACGCTGTGTATTACCTAGATAAATATTTGAGTGATAATATTATACGGTAGGAATATGTTTTCATTTTACATTGTGAAAGTTTGTATATTAATGGTTCTACAGGGCTTGGGTTTGCTCAAAAAGGATTTGAGATGAATTTATATATAAATTCCTAAAATTCAGCCTACATTTAGTCCACCATTTTAACTTAATTAATTTTAAGACCATTTGGTACAAAGTAACTATATACTTTTATTTTTCCTAAACAAAAGGTGTGAGGCTATATACTTTTATTTTTCCTAAACAAAAGGTGTGAGGTGAGGAATCCATAAGGTGTGAGGTGAGGAATCCACAGCATCTGTGTTTGCCCAAAAATAAGTTAATTTGAATTTTCTAGGTATTTTAGAAGTTTGTGGTGGCCCTATGGGTGATTTTGCTTATTTTAATTTTAGAGGAAAAGTTTGTACAGTGTGGGCCGTGTTTTATATTCCTAAGTTAAAGTTCAATATCTAGGGAATCTGTATAAATTTGTTTCCACCAAAAATGTGTTCAAATGAATTTTGTATGAATTTTATAAGTTGTGGTTTATTTTCTGTGACAATACAGTTCTGCCCTTTTTTGTTTTTTCCTTGCACGTGGGGCCCATGGGTCAGAAGTTGTGAGAGAGGGGTTTGGCGCCGGTTGGGATGGGGCCCATTAGCCAGTGACTAGCCTTTTTGGAGAAAAACCCTGTGTTTCAATTTATTTACATAAGGGTCCATGGGCCCACAGGTCATTGAAGGTACTTTTACAAAACAAACCCTACCATCTTTTATTCCTCTACTGTTTAGCATTTAAACAGACGGGGCACACTTGTCATAGGGGTGGCGTGGTGACGGAGCAGCCGAAGCAGAGCTTCGGTCGGCCGGCGGGCAAGGCGGCGACGGCGACGGCGAACGGCGGCTCGGCAAGCGATGTGACCAAAAGAGGAAAGGTGCGCAAGGCCCTGGCGCACATGTCTGTGGGGGTTTCATTGCCGGTGGTGGTCGGAGGAGCGCTGACGGTGAGTGCAAGCGGCGGCAAGGTTCGGCTTGCGGCGCGAAATAGGTTAGGGCTCGGTCCGGTGCAATGTGGAGCATGCATAAGGTTCCCTGGGTTGCTAGAAGACTCACCGAGTAGTTGTCAACGGTTGGCGAAGCCTAGTCGGTGATGGTGCCTTGAGGAATGGCATGGCAGCAGCGCACGGCGTCGGGTCGTCGACGAGGGACCAGCTCGGCCTTTGCCCTGCTACGAATAAGCGTGGAGTGGCTTATTGATGCCTAGAGGATGCTCTCGGTGCGAGGAGTCGATTTGAATCTCACCGGAGAGGTCGGAACACCGGCGGCTGCGGTCCCGCCGGTGCCGAGGAAGATGAGGTCGATCTCCCTCCGCGGAGCACCATTCGTCGCGATTTTTGAGGGAAACGGCGAGGAGTGGCGGTGAGGATGGTGACGGAGTGCTCCGACCCTGCCTCGGTCCTCCATGGCCGGAACACCGTCGATCCCGAGCGGCGGCGCCATGGATGCAATTGCCATGCTCCGGTGAACTCGCATGCCGTGAAATGGGAAACCAAAAGCATGGTTGGATTAGGCATAGGGATTGGATTACGTTCTCGAGAACAAGTCGTAGTGAAGCTCACCGGAGAAGACTCGACATGAATCGAACACCTTCGGCCGAGGAAGAGAAGGGGCTGGTTTTGGGCGATTCTGGGGTGTTTTCCCTTGGTCTCTTTGAGCAACGTAATGAGTGAAGGATATAGATGCCAATGGCGAAATAGTTTTTCAAATGGCGAAGCTTGAGCTGGCGGTGGTGTGGCGAGGTGGACGGGGTTGGCGCCGACACGTTCTCCCACCGCTTCTCCTTCTCTGGTGGCTTCGAAGCGGTGGAGATGGTTTGTACCCAGTTAAATCGAGCCTGTGCAGCTGCCATGTGGGGTCAGGTCCTGGTAAGCTAGGGAGGAGGGGTGAGAGAGGGGTAGAAACTTGAGTGCGCTTGATTTTTGATAATTTTTGATAAAACTTTGGAGCTTCATATTTTAACCTGAGAACATGTTGTTGAGATTTTTACGGAGGTACTTGGTCATCCATAGGTTTTTTTCACTCAAAAATCGTCTGTAATTTAATCCCAAAATTAATGAACTTCAGGGTATTTGAAGGCTTATTTGAATTTTTAGAGGGAGGACAAAAATTCTAGAAAAATTATATTTATTCATGGTTTTTATCCTAGTATTTGAATAAATTATTTCTCATATACACTTATGTGCATCTAAATGCCCTTTTAGACAAGTTATCATTTTAGCCGATTAAAACTATTAATCAGCTGGGACTGTTTTATTTAAATTAAACCCAGTTGTTAAATTGAAAAAAATTAGGTTGAGTTGTTCAATATGTCCAGTGCCTTCATGAATTTTCCATAATTTTACCTCCTATGGTTTAACCTAGAAAATTAGGGTAGCCTCCCTAGGTTTATGCGTCTACGCTAGATGCACTCGACTTCTTCGGATTCGTATTGACTTTCCTTTTGGGCTGAGGAATTGATCTTTTAGATTAAATCCCTAAGTCTACATGCATGCATCCAAAATTAGGTGTAGATTTGCTTGGTAAGACTACGCGTATATGCCCTATAATGAGATGCATTTTCTTAAATCCGGATACACGTAAATGACCTAGGTCAAAGTGGCTTTATGTTAGCATGCATGATTCTTCATGAGCCTGCATTTTTGTCCTAGGATGTAAATGAAAAAAGTTTTAATTTGTCCTCGGAACTCCTCTTCATGTAAATTTTTGGTTCACAAAATTGAGAAACTCCATTTTATTTTAATTGGACAAAAGTTTTGTTGACCCTAGAGTTTGGGTATATGACAATTATATATTATGAATATCTACAGCCGATCAATTAGATTTAATTTTCCTCAGGCGATTCAATGCATATTGTATCGGCTCAACATCGAACAATACGTCATCGCCCGCTAGCCGATCGGCTATCGTTTATCGACTAATATTGTTTTCTTTCTTTGTTTCTTATTGGTTGTAGGATCAAACCAGCGCACGCATACGAACCTCGAAACAAGATTTGAATCTACACTAAAGTAAAGCAAATCTCTCGGGCGGTGCATGACATTTTATAGTCAACAAATCATGGACCCGACCCGGCCCGGCTTGGCGGCGGCGCCGCGTCACGCCGGGACCACGCGGCGAGGCGGGGTGGCAAGCGCACGTGTGTGGTTTTCACTATTCCTCTCTCTCATTCATAGCTTTGGGAGGAAGAGAGAGTCCTACTATATAAGGGATAACCTCACTCTAAACTAGCAAGATAATGGGTATTTGAGGTGTATTTCAGGAATTACATGAAAATCATTTGGGCTAGGCCCATTAATTCCAACAATGCCCCACCAAATCTCAAATGTCCATTTAGAGATTTGTTTGTTTTCCATTACTCTTTAATATACTAGTGTTTCAGCAAGGATTGTTAAGTTGAACTCTTGCCTAGAGCTTCAAACTACACTCATCCACAACTTGAACAATTGATTAAACCTTGAATTGCAAGTTTTGTGCGAACGAGCTTTACTTAAAGTCAATAACTAGTACTAGACCGCCGATGTAGTCTACCCGTGGGTGGAGCATATGCGTCGTACTCCTATATCCTTTCATGTGTTTACTAGAAAACATCCACTTCTCATAGACCGCGACGTTAAACGATCGGACGCACATAGATGTGTTATTTTAAGAATGTTACGTAGGACAACATCTTTGTTTTCCAAGCCAATAGAACACATTAAGGCATGTTGCCAACCTGCCTTACGGTTTTCGAGAGCTTCACATCATAGAGAGGCATAGGAAACATAGCTCACTTCACTTAACCAATAGCTAGTTCTTCATAGGTCTAATTCACGGGATCTCCGATCGCATAGGTTGGGTTACCACTATGTCAACTTATATGGGTCTCAATCCCTTCTCCCTCGATGCACTATCTATCACATTTTGTGATAGCCCTTTGGTAAAGGAATCTGCCAGGTTTTGGTATGTTTGAATATAAGTCACACTTATCAGTCCGGAGTTTCTCAACTTCGACAGGACTTCAAACGTCTCCTAACGAGTCTTGATGACTTTGCATTATCCTTCTGCTTGTTCACTTTGACTATCACGGTTTGATTCTCATAGTTCATTAGGATAGCCGGCACTGGATTTTCAACCACAGACAAGTCCATCAAGAGCTCACGTAGCCATTCAACCTCAACTGTAGCTGTGTCTAAAGCAGTTATGTCGGGCGCACTCGAACCCCTTATTATATTTGAAGGATGAATAGAAAACCTCATTTCTTCCTTCAAACATAATAAGACATATGATACTCAGAGAAAGATAAATGAGACCTTGTTGGGCTTTTAGCACACGATTAACTTCAGCTGGGATGTGCTGTCAAACCACTCGATGGTGGCGACCAAATGTGTTACACATCTAGGAGACTTGACACAAAATGACTAAAGATCTACGTTGTCTCAATTATTTTTAACTCATACTCATGTTTAATGTATTCCTAGCAAAAGGAATATGTGAAACACTTTCATCCAAGCATATGATATCTCTAATATAAAAAGTAGTAAGTTCTAAGTCTCAGTTAATCCATACATCATAATGCTCAGATACATAGGGCCGCCCGGCCAAATAGTTAAGTTCGCGGAAGCATATTCTACCCGATAGATCTTTCATGCAACATACTAGGGTAGACCCTAGTAAGAACCATCCTGAAAGAAAGAAATATCCCCTGCGAAATCATCCTCCTTAGGAATAATCTCACCTGCAGACAAGTGTACACATACAACAAAACAATATATACGAAGCAAGTGTCAGTACAATAAATTGTACTTGCAAGCATCAGACAAACCTAACACGCTACATGCAAGGCATATTTCAAGGTAAGCTCTCATACGGTTCTTTTAGCATAAAGCAAGTTTTGTTTTTACAAAATTCACCTTCAAATTCAGATTTTTCATAAAGTAAATTTCAACAAGCATATACTTAGCAATTGGGCACCAAATTAGATGATAACATAGATACCATAGTACCTTTTTGCCCTCCATGGCAGCAAGGACAACGTCTCCACTTACAAGCACGTCAGCCGATTCTTGGCTCAATGCGGAGAAGAATCGGCAACAGACGCGCTCAGAGTGCGTCTATTCCCGCTCTCTCTCTCAGGATCAGCTTTCATCTAGTTCTTATCATTGCCATATAACTCGGTTCAAAGCTAGGCCGATCTTGAGAAATAATTCCACGGCTACTTCTATTCCGGCACCCACGAGATGAAGTTGTCGGACCTCCAGGCATCGAGCAAAAGCATGAGGAATCGGTCCAAGATTACATCCAACGCTTTAGGGATATGAGGAACCGATGCTACGGCTTGGTGTTATCGGATTCACGGCTAGCCAATTTAGCTTTTCACGGCTTCTTGCCACCGATCCGTGAAAGGTTTTCGGCTCAAGACTTTGAGAGCCTAGCCCACTTGGCCCAAAAAGTGACGGCTCACGAGTAGAGATTTCAAGAATCTAAGAAGGCCTTCAAGAAAGTCACCCACGTCGCCTACGCAACGGACACAGATTCAAGCAACATCAGTGCGGAGGTGGCGATGGCCGAGTGGACCGGGGAACAAAAAGCAATAACACTCAATGGTTAAAAGGTCGGCCAAGGAAGAGAAATATGACTTTGATATCACTAAGGCCGATATGATCTTTGATCTACTGCTTGAAGGGAAGCAATTTCGTCTACTAGGACAACCACGTTATCCCATCGGCCGATGAACTCAAAAAAAAAATACGTAAGTGACATAACACCACCTCCCACAGCACAAACGATTGCAAGGTATTCAGGCAGCAAATCCAGTAGGCCATTGAAGCTGGAAAGATAAAGTTTGAAGAATCAGCTAAGCTGATGAAGGTCGATGGCAACCCCTTCCCGGTCAACATGGTCCAAGCCGGCCACGGGCGGGCGATCGCGGCACCGAATGACGTACGGCTTAGCCAAAACCTAAAATCGTTAGTCTTGACTCGGGACCACCCCATAAAGAGCGACTAGAGATATAGTTGCATCAATCAACATGGTGCACACCAACGGATGATCGGTTGATCGTCGGCCCAGGCAGGACAGCCGGCTGCTGTTCCAACGCAGGATCCAGAAGGAAGAAGAAAGCCCGCGTGGCAAGCCATACCAAAGGGCACCTGATCGACTGGGTGTGGCATACTACCACCACCACAACGGTTGTGACCCGCATTGGCACTGCGAGTTTTTCATGTTCTGCTGGGAGCAAGGAATGAGGTTACCAACCCTCGAAAATTGCCCAGCATGCAGTGACTACACAGAGGACGAATACAAGGGATCACCACTAGAAAGTTCTATCCAATTTGTCCCCTGAGCCGTTCAACTTAACCAACGGAAACCTTCCGTTCATGATCGGCTCGGCCCCATCCACCAAGACTTCTTCCAGGAAGAAGATCAAGAAGAGGCCGATGAAGAGCAATCGGCCAACCCCGAATGGTGCCCTTCGGACCTCTTTACCAAAACATAGAAAAGAAAAATTCAGAGGCTCAAGAGCGAGGGGCAGGAGGAAGAAGTCCAGCGGATGATCCAACAGCAACAAGCGTCGGCATGGCACAAAACGGTGGGGCGCCAAGAAACAAGCGGCCCCAGCTGACGAAAGCCCAGCCGACAAAGCCAGATGGGCGGCAAAAGGCAAAGAAGTGGTCTCGGCATCGATCAACATGGTTTTCATTCAACCAGCCGAGTTTGAGGCTGCCGAGGCCGATGCAGACACAGTGGAGGAGACCATGGCTAGACTAGTTACATTTCCAAGAACAAGCTATTTTGAAAAACACAGGGAGCGAAAATCGGCACTTGAAGCCAGTACGTCAAAGGATTCGTCAATGGCAAGCCGATGTCTAAGATGCTAGTCGATGAAGGGGCTACTTTCAACCTAATGCCCTATGCAACTTTTAGGAAACTGGGGAAAGTAGCCGAAGACCTGATCAAGACAAATATGATTCTCAAAGACTTCGGTGGCAACCCTTCAACGGCCAAGGGAGTTTTAAACATCGAGCTGACCATCAGTAACAAAACCATGCCCACTACATTTTTTGTCATCGACGGGAAGGGATCATATAGCCTGCTGCTCGGAAGGGATTGGATTCATGCCAACTGCTGTATACCTTCTACAATGCACCAAAGTCTGATCCAATGGCAAGGTGACAAGATAGAGATCGTGCCAGCCGACAGCCCATCGGAGACGAGAGCCTCAATTACTACTTTGAAGGCGTCGTGGAGGGCTCGAGCGTCTACAGCGAGGACACTGTAGACGACAACGACGGCAAACTTGGGCAAGGTTTTATGTCGGCCGACGAGCTAGAAGAAGTTGACATAGGAACATGAGATAGGCCTAGGCCGACATACATTAGCAAAAATTTGCTTTCTCATTTTAGATCCAAGCTCATCGATTTAGTAAAGGAATACAAAGACTATTTTGCTTGGGATTATTGTGAGATGCTGGTCTTAGCCCATTCATTGTTGTGCATCGGCTGCCTATACAGCCTGGATATTGGCAGTATAAGCATCTTCCTAGGAGGTTTAAAGCCGATATGTATGATGCGATCAAAGCCGAAATCACTCGATTGTAAGATGCCGGATTTATTCGGCCCTGTCGATATGCAGAGTGGGTTTCCAACATAGTTTCAGTGTTAAAGAAAAATGACAAGCTTAGGGTTTGCATTGACTTCAGAGATTTGAATAAGACTACCCCCAAGGACGGGTACCCAATTCCCATAGCCGATCTGCTAGTGGATGCCACCTTTGGCCATAAAGTTATAAGTGTTAGTGATATGCCCTAGAGGCAACATGGAGATGTTGGATATCACGTCAATGTTTATGTATAAATGAATAAAGTGTTATTCAGTTCCATGAAATAGACATCTTGTATTGATCAATAAGTACGTGACTTATTTATGAGACTCTTTATGTATGAATCTATTTCTAAACGATCCACGATCATATGTCATATTGTTGGAACAAATATGATTCTAAGATCGGCATGTTTATTGATTGATGATCATGTCTCATAGATCATGGGTATGGAGATACCAAATCAATAAACATGGACATATGTGTTGGAGAACACATTGTTGGATAGACCCACCATGAGACACTACGGGAATTAATGTGCCATTAGTTGGTCTCGGGTAGTGTTGGTACAAAGTCCTTAGACACTGAGATCACCATGGATTCCAACATGTGTAGTAGCCTACTTTGGGACTACCAAACGCTATTCAAATGCGGGTAGTTATAAAGGTAGTTTTCGGGTTTGCTATGAAACATGGAGTGGGATGTGAGTGATCAAGATGGAATTTGCCCCTCCTTTGGAGAGATATCTCTGGGCCCCTCGAGGTAATGGATTATGGAAATGCATGGCCATGCTAAGTTGATTGAGGAGTCAATCGGTAGACGAGATAATCCAATACGGTTCGAGTGAATGGTTAAGCTATTGAAGGGATGGCACACATCTTGCCTATAGCTTAACTGGTATCGTGAGGCAAAGGGATTTGTGTACACATTACAGGTTCGAGCCGATATTATTCTTGTATACTATGGTGTCAATATGTGCTTGCTAGGCGCCGCTGTTGACAGTCGGCTGAGTTAGACTCGAGCCGACGATCGGCTAAGTTAGACTATAGCCAAAACCGAGTATACCTGAACCTACGGGTCGCACGCTTAAGGGGATAGAATAGATATTCGAGTTGGACTCGGATACGGCTCGATCGGATAGGGATCCGATCGGATAGAGTCCTATGGGCTTACGACGTGTGGGGCGGCCAACTCTATGAGATACGGATGAGATCCGATTCAAAATAGAGTCCTAATCGGCCACTAGTCCCGAGTCGGCCAACTCTATATAAAGGAGGGAGGGGTGGAGAGGCGTGACACGTCAATTGCATCGCGTGCAACGAAGTCGCCGAGATCAATCTCCACGGAAACCCTCCCCACTTTCGAGCCAAACCCTAGACTTGCATCGCGTGCTAGCACACGGGTGTACGGCGTTCTGTCCCCGGACGTGTGGATACCGGTAGAGAGCGCGCTGCTACGTTGCGCGCTCTTGATCGGCTGCGGTCGGGTGCATCGGAGCGAGGCGTGAGACGCGGCGGACGACTCGAATCGGCGATTAGGCGAAATCGGCATCTCAGGGAATCGGCTACACTTCGGATCGGATTGCCACGATTGGCTATTCCGCGCACTCTACTCAATCGGTAACGATCTATCGGCCCTTACTTGCAAGTGTTCTGGTTTGCACGGTAGAAATTTTTGTTTTCGGCTAGCGTAGCTTCCGCGTAACCCTTCGGTGGTATCGAGCTAATCTTGCTTAGTTCGGGTTTTAGATTGGATCTAGAACAAGTTTTGCACACGGGTTGATTAGATCAATCGGTTTTACGGGATCGTTGAGGAGAGTTAATGGTAATTGTGTTCCTTGATAGTGTATCGGAACGGCGTAATGTGATTACGTCGAAGCAATTTCCATATAACTCGGTTTGAGTTGGAGTTCGAGATAGCGTTCCTTGATAGTGTATCGGAACGGTATAATGTGATTATGCCGAAGCTATCTCGTAGTCCGATCTTGTTAGCGCCTCGCGCCTACGCAAACCATCTCCCTTGATAGTGTATCGGGACGGCATAATATGATTATGCCGACATGGTTTCCGTAAGCGATTTTATAGATTGGATCTATGAATTTCGTGTGGTGTTCGGGCGCTGCCCGAAGCCCGCGAGGACCGCCGTGTGCGTACCCCCTTATAGGTCGTCTCGGTGCCGTATCTCTGCGATAAGTAGAAAACGTTTCTACGCCTAACTTGTTTTTGCGAGAGAATGCTTTGAGATGGTATGGCCCTATTGTATGTATGAGATGCATGTGATGCATGTAATATTCTTTCATATGTGCAATCCTGTAATATTCTTTCATACGTGCAATGCTTGTAATATTCTTTCACGACACTGCGAGTCGATGTAATCTTCAATTAGAGCTTCTATAGTAGTAGCTTAGTTTGAAGAAATCAAGCATTCGGCACTCGAAAGAACGGTGATGAAGATGGAGATCCGTCACAGGCATGGAGATGGAGATCACCATGTGAAGGGGGCCATACTATTTCATGCTATTCTACTGCTTTCATATGTGATATGTTTGTTTGATAGGATAGCATCCCTCATAAAATTAAGTAGTAATGATGCCCTTCCAAATGTTGCACCCGTCACCGTTATGCTCGTCAATGGTGGGTCGCAAAGCGAGTGCCATTCTCTATCATAACACGAGGGGTATATGTCGAACATATACGGCGGGAGCATTTGGTTTACTTAACAAGGCTATCAAAACAGTTTTGGGCCATGGGGCATAGGTTGGGGCCGGGGCATGGAGATGCCACACCAACAAGAGTCACATAGAGATGTGATTAGCAAGGAGTTGCTTACCGATGTTACTAATTTTCTAGCGGTGATGCCAAAGCTCACTAGAAAATTAACTAACATGTGGATCTTGACCCAATACGTAACCTAGAGGGAAGGTGGAAAATACGTAATGGGAGTCTTATGTTAAATTGTTTAACAAAAGACATAACATAAACATTGTGCTAAACTTTGTTTTTACATTTGTAGAATAAATGGCGGCTAATACTACACCCGGTACCTTTAATTTGCGATCTATTCTCGAAAAGGAAAAATTAAATGGAACAAACTTTATGGATTGGTATCGCAACTTGAGAATTGTTCTCAAGCAAGAGCGTAAGGAGTACGTTCTTGAAGTACCCTATCTGAGGATTTGCCAAATAATGCCACTTTGCAGCTGCACGGAGGGCTTATGAGAAGCACACTAATGATGCCCTAGATATAAGCTGTCTCATGCTTGCTACAATGTCCCCGAGCTTGAAGCAATATGAGAGCAGCGATGCTCAAACTATTATTCGGGGATCTGCGTGGCATGTTTGAGAACTAAGCTCGGGCCGAGAGGTTCAACACCTCAAAGTCCTTGTTTGCGTGCGAGCTTGTTGAGGGAATCCCGTCGATCCGCATGTGATAAAGATGATTGGCCATATCGAGTGTCGGAAAAACTAGGTTTTCCCCTTAGCCAAGAGTTGGCTGCGATGTGATTCTCCGGTCGCTCCCTCCGAGCTTCGAGCCATTCATATTAAACTATCACATGAACAATATGGATAGAACCTTGGCTGAATTGCATGGGATGCTAAAGACAGTGAGGAGAGTATCCAGAAAAACGGTCATCATGTGATGATGATGCGAAGGCAAAGCGCAAACCACTGTCAAGAAACTTTGCACCAAGAGGAAGTTAACTCCCGATGAGATCGCGAGTGCCTCCAATGCAAAGAAGGGCAAGAAGGGGTCGGCGGCATCAAATGCCGTTTGCTTCTCCGCAAGGAGACAGGCCCTTTGGAAAAGGAACTGCAAGAAGTACATGGAGGATCTCAAGAAGAAGCAAAGTACGACTTACGCTTCAGGTATTAATGTTATAGACATTAATCTCGCTACTTCACCTACTGACTCTTGGGTATTTGATACCGGATCGGTAGCTCATATTTACAAATCGTTGCGGGGAATGAGAAGAAGTAGAGGATTGAGAAGGGCGAGTAAACTGCGCGTCGGCAATGGAG
This sequence comes from Oryza australiensis, assembly GCA_019925245.2. Taxonomy (NCBI): domain Eukaryota; kingdom Viridiplantae; phylum Streptophyta; class Magnoliopsida; order Poales; family Poaceae; genus Oryza; species Oryza australiensis. The sequence continues at coordinate 832,295 of JAIFGZ020000604.1, read as the reverse complement.
CAAGCGTTGCTACGATTCTTTGTCGGCACGATACCACTTCATCTACCTTCGGGATTAGTTTTGGAATTGAATAATTGTTATTGTGTTCCAACACTATGTCAAAACGTTATTTCCGCTTCATGTTTGCAAGCGGAAGGATATGATTTTAGATCAATGAACAATGGTTGTTCAATATATCTCGAGATATGTTCTATTTTCATGCTCCATTGGTGAATGGATTATACGTTTTGAATCTTGAAGCGTCTCCCATCTATAACATTAATACGAAAGACAACTCTCTAATGATATAAACCCCACGTTTATCGGCATTGTCGCTTAGGCCATATAAATAAGAAACGCATGGAGAAGCTCCATAAGGATGGATTGCTTCACTCTTTTGATTTTGAATCATTTGAGACATGTGAGTCTTGTTTACTTGGTAAGATGACAAAGGCACCTTTCACGGGACACAGTGAAAGAGCAAGTGACTTGTTGGCACTCGTACATACGATGTATGTGGACCAATGAGCTCAACGGCCGAGGTGGTTATCAATACTTCATTACCTTTACGATGACTTTAGTAGATATGGTTATATCTACTTAATGAGGCATAAGTCCGAATCCTTTGAAAAGTTCAAAGAATTCCAGAATGAAGTACAGAATCATTTAGGGAAAACAATCAAGTTTCTACGATCGGATCGTGGAGGGGAATACTTGAGCCAAGAGTTTGGTAATCATCGAAAGATTGTGGAATTGTTCCACGTTGACTCCGCCAGGAACTCCACAATGGAACGGAGTGTCCGAACGGAGAAATCGCACCTTGTTGGACATGGTGCGGTCGATGATGAGCCAAAGTGATCTTCCGTTATCTTTCGGGGATATGCTCTTGAAACACTGCGCTCACACTAAATAGAGTTCCATCTAAGTCGGTTGAAAAGACACCATATGAGATATGGACAGGGCAACCCCTAGTTTGTCTTTTCTCAAAATTTGGGGATGCGAAGCTTATGTAAAACGTTTACAGTCTGACAAGCTCACACCCAAATCTGACAAGTGCTTCTTTGTGGGATATCCTAAGGAAACTAAGGGATATTACTTTTATAATCGGGAACAAGGCAAAGTGTTTGTCGCCCGACACGGTGTCTTCTTGGAGAAAGAGTTTCTTTCAAGAAGGGTTAGTGGGAGCAGGGTGCATCTTGAAGAAGTTCAAGAAACACCAGAAAATGTTTCAGCGACCACAGAACCACAACAGGAGGAGCAAAGTGTTGCGCCACCAGTTGTAGATACACCAGCCCCACGGAGGTCTGAAAGATCACGTCGTGCACCCGACAGTACACAGTGCGGAACAACGTGATATATTGTTGTTGGACAACGATGAACCTAAGACCTATGAGGAAGCGATGGTGGGACCCGATTCCAACAAGTGGCTTGGAGCCATGGAATCCGAAATAGAATCCATGTACGACAATCAAGTTTGGAACTTGGTTGATCCACTGATGGTGTCAAAACCATTGAGTGTAAATGGGTTTTTAAGAAAAGGCCGATATGGATGGAAATGTTCACATCTATAAGGCGCGATTGGTGGCGAAAGGTTTTAAACAGATTCAAGGAGTTGATTATGATGAAACCTTCTCGCCCGTCGCAATGCTTAAATCTATTCGGATTATGCTAGCGATTGCTGCATATTTCGATTATGAGATATGGCGATGGATGTCAAAACGGCTTTCCTGAATGGAAACCTAAGCGAGGATGTATACATGATACAACCTCGGGGTTTTGTCGATCCAGAATCGCTGGAAAGATATGCAAGCTACGAAATCCATTTATGGATTGAAGCAAGCATCTCGGAGTTGGAATATTCGTTTTGATGAAGTAATCAAAGGGTTTGGTTTCATCAAAAATGAAGAAGAGGCCTGTGTTTACAAAAAGGTCAGTGGGAGCGCAATTGTATTTCTAATCTTATATGTGGATGACATATTACCGATTGGAAATGATATCCCTATGCTTGAATCGTCAAGTCTTCATTGAAAAATAGTTTTTCCATGAAAGACTTAGGGAGGCAGCATATATATTAGCATTCGGATCTATAGAGATAGATCCAAGAGGCTAATTGGATTAAGCCAAAGTACATACATTGACAAGGTGTTGAAAAGGTTCAACATGCATGATTCCAAGAAAGGTTTCTTGCCTATGTCACATGGCATCAATCTTAGCAAGAATCGGTGTCCTCGGACACATGATGAGCGGAATAAGATGGGTATGGTTCCATATGCTTCGGCAATTGGATCCATCATATATGCCATGCTTTGTACACGCCTGCATGTCTCGTACGCTTTGAGTGCTACGAGCAGATACCGCGATCCAGTGAAGGTCACTGGATGCCGTAAAGAATATCCTTAAGTACTTGAGAAGAACTAAGGATATGTTCCTAGTCTATGGAGGTGAAGAAGAGCTCGTTGTAAGTGGTTACACCGATGCTAGCTTCCAAACGGACAAGGATGATTATAGATCGCAATCTGGGTTCGTGTTCTGCTGAACGGAGGCGCGCATCGGTGGAAGAGTTCCAAGCGGATATCGTTGCTGATTCTACAACGGAGGCCGAGTACATTGCTGCTTCGGAAGCCGCAAAGGAGGCTGTTTTGGATCAAGAAATTCGTTTCGAGCTTGGTGTGATGACTAGTACGACTGGTCCAATGTCTCTCTATTGTGACAATAGTGGAGCCATTGCGCAAGCCAAGGAGCCGAGGTCACATCGAAGTCCAAACACATACTTCGGCGATATCATCTCATCCGCGAGATTGTGGACGAGGTGATGTCAAGATATGCAAAGTGCACACGGATCTCAACATAGCCGATCCGCGACAAAACCTCTCCCTCGGCCGAAGCATGAGGCGCACACAAGAGCAATGGGTATTAGATACTTACATGATTGACTCTAGTGCAAGTGGGAGATTGTTAGTGATATGCACTAGAGGCAACATGGAGATGTTGGATATCACGTCAATGTTTATGTATAAATGAATAAAGTGTTATTCGGTTCCATGAAATAGACATCTTGTATTGATCAATAAGTACGTGACTTATTTATGAGACTCGATATGTATGAATCTATTTCTAAACGATCCTCGATCATATGTCATATTGTTGGAACAAATATGATTCTAAGATCGGCATGTTTATTGATTGATGATCATGTCTCATAGATCATGGGTATGGAGATACCAAATCAATAAACATGGACATATGTGTTAGAGAACACATTGTTGGATAGACCCACCATGAGACACTACAGAATTAATGTGCCATTAGTTGGTCTCGGGTAGTGTTGGTACAAAGTCCTTAGACTGAGATCACCATGGATTCCAACATGTGTAGTAGCCTACTTTGGGACTACCAAACGCTATTCCGTAATCTGGATAGTTATAAAGGTAGTTTTCGGGTTTGCTATGAAACATGGAGTGGGATGTGAGTGATCAAGATGGAATTTGCCCCTCCTTTGGAGAGATATCTCTGGGCCCTCGAGGTAATGGATTATGGAAATGCATGGCCATGCTAAGTTGATTGAGGAGTCAATCAACGGACGGATAATCCAATACGGTTCGAGTGAATGGTTAAGCTATTGAAGGGATGGCACACATCTTGCCTATAGCTTAACGGTATCGTGAGGCAAAGGGATTTGTGTACACATTACAGTTCGAGCCGATATTATATTCTTGTATACTATGGTGTCAATATGTGCTGCTAGGCGCCGCTATTGGCAGTCGGCTGAGTTGGACTCGAGCCGACGATCGGCTAAGTTAGACTATAGCCGAAACCGAGTATACCTGAACCTCAGGGTCGCACGCTTAAGGGGATAGAATAGATATTCGAGTTGGACTCGGATACGGATCCGATCGGATAGAGTCCTATGGGCTTACGACGTGTGGGGCGGCCAACTCTATGAGATACGGATGAGATCCGATTCAAAATAGAGTCCTAATCGGCCACTAGTCCCGCGGCCAACTCTATATAAAGGAGGGAGGGGTGGAGAGCGTGAGACGTCAATTGCATCGCGTGCAACGAAGTCGCCGAGATCAATCTCCATGGAAACCCTCCCCACTTTCGAGCCAAACCCTAGCCTTGCATCGCGTGCTAGCACACGGGTGTACGGCGTTCGTCCCCGGACGTGTGGATACCGGTAGAGGCGCCGCTACGTTGCGCGCTCTTGATCGGCTGCGGTCGGGCGCATCGGAGCGAGGCGTGAGAACGCGGCCGGACGACTCGAATCGGCGATTGGCGAATCGGCCGTCTCCGGGAATAGGCGACACTGTTCCGGATCGGATTGCCCGATTGGCTATTCCGCTGCACTCTACTCTAATCGGTAACGATCTATCGGCCCTTACTTGCAAGTGTTCTGGTTTGCGCGGTAGAAATTTTTGTTTTCGGCTAGCGTAGCTTCCGCGTAACCCTTCACCAACACCACCCGATTTGGAGGAACCACCGTGGGCCACCGATGTTGACTGGGCGTTGGCGGCTATTTTCGCGGCGCTTGATGTAGCATTTGATATGTGTAGCCGAGGAGGTATTTTCCCAAAGGAAATTCCTTCCCGTCGGCTAGGATTTCGGCCATGATTTGCCAATTAGCGGTCGGCCCACGCTCGATCCGCGTAACACAAAACTTTTCCACCACATCATCGAAGGTGGTGTATTCTCGGTGGCCGACTATCCCGTCTTTCATGTTTTGGGCGATGAAGCCGCTCCATCCATCGATAGCTTTGGTCTTGAACCGATGTTGGCCTTTTCGATTCAACGCAGGGGTTAGCCGATGATTCGATGTCCAGCCCAGTTGTCATATATACATCGGCTAGTGTAATGGTCATCGGCCCTTGCCGAAAGATGAAGGCTTTAAACCTGCTGCTCCGGTAAGCCGTAGCCGATAGAAGCGGCTCGTCTTTCTCCATGCCAGCGATGGACAATTCCAAGCAATGGGCAAGCTTTCTCTTCCCATTGGGTGTACTTGGCCGATTGTATCCTTTTATACCATTCAATCCAGGCTGCATCGTGGATGGCCAAGCTTTGAATGTTCCGTTCAATGGGAGAGAGATGGTTTGGCGGTGTTAAAAGGGATGCGGTTGGTTTCGGCTATGATTACATCGGTTGGGTCTCAGTGTTGCCGATGGGTTCGAGGAAATACTTCTCCGCTTGTGTTGAATTAGGGACGAATACTTGATGAGACAAAGCTACAATCAAGAAGAAGGGAGAGGAGTACTAGTTAGGAATGATTGTGTTTTATGGTTCAGAAACAGGAAAAGTACTAATTGGTAAGAATGTGGGATAAAATGCTACTAAAAAGAAAATCGCGAACGAATCATTGATACGAGGATATTTGAAGAAGCAGTTGAAAATGAAATTGTAAATCAGAGGAAGTACCAGGGAAATTCGGTCGTAGCGGCATGGAGCGGTTATGTAGAGCGCAGCGAGATGGCACCGTGGCCGTGGCCGGAGCAACAGTGGTGGCCGGCGAGTTGGAGGTACTCGATGCGGGCGGCGGAGGCCATCGGGGAGTTCGGGGGCGAAGATGAGTTTCAAGAACGTGGGAAAAGATGTTGAACGCCGATGGAGTCGCCGGAGGGGAGAGAGAAAGGCAGGAAGTTTGTTTGAGAAGAAAGCCGAGCGCACGTTGAGGGCGCAGGCGATTCGACCGAGAAAGGTGGATATTTAAAGAGCACTTGGGGAGAAGTCGAGACGGTTTAGGCCAAGAAGGAAGCAAGAGTTTGAATAGGCGAGCAAATCCGCAACACTTCGTATTACGGACTTGGGGGGCATGTGTTAACACTGAAATTTGGTAACTGAGTTCCTAAGTTCGTAAAGGCAAAATGAAATCGGATCGGCTGAAGAAAGGAATCGTACTGGTTAAAAAGGGATCGGCTGCGGGGTTAGTCGGCTGAGGATGGGTTGAACAGGAGCAGACAACAGCCGATTCTGAAGTTTGGAAGAGATGAAGCTGTGTTCAGTATGGAAGTTTGGGGGATAAATGAGAGATTCGGCTGTTAGGTATACGTTAAAAGATATTGCCACTCATGGATAGAGTCCTATAACGGCAATTGTATTTGTAATCTAGAGATTTGTTAGATTGTTAGTTGTGATACGGTATAGGTTCCGCTAGGGATAATATGGTGTTTTAAATAGTGGTCTAGATAGAGTCCAGGGTTGGTACAAGTATTTGTTTCGGGTATAAATAGGACCCGAGGCCCTCTATAAACAAGAACAATTCAATCAATCTAATCTTCGGCGCATCGCCACCTTTTTCCTTTTAGACGAACACTCTGTTTGGCTTTGGGCTGCATCGTCTCGATCCCCAAACTCAGGTAAATGTTTGTCATTAGTGGTAAGATTATCTGTTTCTAATACTTCCATCGCAATGATACATTAGAAATTAATGGTTTTACTGCATCATATATCACATACTGCATATGAATTAGGTCAATGTTTAGATCTATATTGTAGTTGGCCTATCTCATCAAGAATATATGGTCAACAGGGCTAGGTCTAAGGGTTGGTTGATTCGTATGTAGTATCTACCATCTCACGGAATGTAAGTCGGTGGTAATAGATTGGATGTTTCTTTTGATACTTAATGCTGCATCAAGTTCGAACTATTAAGTCATCTTTAGAACTATCAGTGATCTGTTCTTCTGGGATTTACATTATCTAGAGATAGTGTCGGGGTTTCAGCCGACCTTATTTGCCCTAATGTGTTTCTTTTAACATGATTGTTACTAGATTTGTATTAGGACTACCTCTTATGTCAAGATCATGTTCTTGGTGGATGTTGCTTATACGTTTGATCTAGGAATATTATCTTCACGTGAGATTCATTGGAGTACCAGCCGATTCGATGTTAGTTTCCCAGTATCGGCTACGCTATTGATCTGTATATTTATTATTCTTCGTTATGTTTGGATCGGGCGGCTGATGACTGTCTCGGCGTGTCCGATACATTCCAGTCGCTTGGCCCAAATATGGTCTAGAATAGTATATATACATCCATGGATTTCCTTAGCCGATCCCGTGGGGGATCTAACCTAACGCTGAACGAACACTACCTTGTTTTTCTTGTTGATTAGCAGATCAAATCAACTGGCACGCTCTACACGCTGTAGGCAGCCGAGAAGGACTTGCACTTTGGAGTCAAGCGCATCTCCCAGTCGCGCGCGAGAGAGATTTCTCGTCAACGGTATGCCACGTAGACCTCTTGCTCCCATGGACCCACCACCATACACCGGTATCCCGCGCGCTCACTTGCGACTGCACATGCGCGTTGATGACGTCAGCCCTACCTGATTGCATCAGTCGGGACTTAATTACGCAATAAATTATTACGGACCTTTATGTTTTAGTACTAAACACAAATAATCTTCTAAAATTCATATCTTTTAATCGAGCTCCATTTTAGTCCATTCAAATTTCATTATATCCAAAAATGTCAATAATCCATTAAAAATAGTTTTGTGTGCTACTTCAGTAGACTTGTTAGCATGTTTTGTTGAGTGCATTGTTTGTCGTGTTGATTCCGGCAGTTCCAGCGATCCCGTTTATTTCAAAGTAGTCATAGAAGTTTCCCAATCTTCAGAGCATGGCAACTCATACTTTACATTGATCATATTGTGCCTAATTTTCCAAATGTCTTATTTCTCTCAAATATTGCATATATTTTGGAATGTTATTTTATGGGATTATTTTACCTATGACTTGTTTCCCATATGACTTGGCCATATGACTTGTTTGCCTTATACCATTGATAACTTGGGTTTAACATGACTAGATATTGGTTTAGGACATGCTTAGCCTGACTTAGATCAATTAGCACATTAAAGGGAATCACATTATTTAATTACTATTGTGGAGATTATTATACAGATGATGTCAAGTATGAGATAAAGAGGTAATCATATTAAAACATGAAAATGGTGGGTTGTGGGTGCAATGGTTTTGGATAGTCGCGCCCATGACAGTTAAGGACCGGTTCTCGGGAAACCTTGGAAAAATTACCGTGCATACCACATGCCAACATGGGTAATGGCTGGATCCGTAGTGTAGCTGTCTCTACCTGACGTACCCTAGTGAGGGTGGCGTGATGGAGTTGGGTCGGCCCCGGTTAAAAGGGTTGATCGGCTACCGGATTCACCGTGGCACACAGGGGGGGCTCCCATTGCCCTGAGGGGAGTGAGGGCGAAACCTTGGTGTGGTACGATTGGTTAGATGGGGTTATGCAAAGGGTCATATCACAGTCCCTTTTTGGGGTATCATGGTGGTACACCGACACATGGAAACGTGTCGTGTGGCTGTGTCTTGTGGGTACAGTTGTACTTCTCTGATCAGAGTTAAAAACTATTCGAATAGCTGTGCCCGCGGTTATGAGCGATCAACATGATTCACCGTGATTAGTCTCATTCTAGTAAATTAACTTGATTAATGGTTATTGACTAGAATAGATAGATGGTTGGGCCTGTTGCAACATGGGGTTAACATTGGACAATGGTTATGTTAATATTGCTTAATTATATATTACTGTTTTACTGCTTTTAACTATTATTATTTATGAAATGATGTTAATGCAAATGAAACCCTATCCTTGTGAATTATCCTGCATCATACCTTCTCTTCTGGTATGACTTATTGAGTACAGTGGTAGTACTCAGTATTGCTTATTTCCCCCATCAGAGTCAAATATCGAGGCAGAGGAAGGTTTTGACGAGGATTAGGCTTGCGTCCATCGTCAAGGTTGCCTGTGGTGTGTTGGTTCTTCATCTCAAGAATACAGTTTTAGCTTAGCTAGTCGTTTCTTTTTCCACTGTATTTTTGTAATCTTTCATACTGTTTCTAAGACATGGATTCTATAATATCAATAATGTCGTATGTGTACCCTAGCTGGTCCTGGAGAGGGGTTTTAATGCACATATAGCGGTGAAAATTCTGGTTTGAATTTCTGGGCGTGACAAGTTGGTATCAAAGCCAATCCTTGACAGTAGGACAAGACAACTGGAAAACCCTAAGAGCCCTGTGAAAACCTTTTAATCTGCATAGTTTTGAAAAAAAATCTTGGTCGTTTTCTCGAAGGGGATGTTTTTAAAAGTAAAGTCAGTCTAGGGTATTAGAATTGTTGGAAAATGGGTCTGAGGTTAATTTGAGTTTTATTCGTCGATCAGTCAGGATTAGGGGATAGGTGTGCTAAGTTAAGTTTAGGTGGGGATGGTCGCAATTTTTCCCTTTGCATTAATTTTAAGCATGGCTTTACTTCATAGATAGTGTCAATAGTGTTTTTATTTGCCTTCATGAAAATGTTTTATTGCATAAAAATTCATTTTGTTCGCATGCATTGATCCTCATCCTTTGTCTTCTATAGACGTCTGGTCGTCCCGCTACGCACCGTGGTCAAGGTATGGTGGGTTTCGTGGCAGAGCTGGCCCGCATGACCCTGACAGTTGGGTACACCGAAGCTCCAGAGTACACTACCCTCGCACCTCTTAGTGGCGAGCTGCCTCACCGTGTCCATTTGGAGGTTCATGGCTTCGTGGGAACCAGTCTTCCCAACATGGTGGTCACCGCTTCAGGAGGCACGAATAGCACGCACGTCAAGAAGCTGCTTATCTGATGATGGCTAGGATGAGAGAGATGGACGACTACAACCTTTGCAGCTCCGCTTATTGCTACCATCTCCGTCGTGGTAGTTCCTCCGACGTTAGCACTTTCAAGTCTACGGTAGATGAGAACGACTCCACGTTTGGTTGCATGTGCACAGTGATCAGGGGTCTAGACCAGATGCACTCCGACCTACACAAGGCAGCCAAGGCTTTGAACGACAAGAAGATGTTGACGATCGTGAGTTTGCAGGATGAGATTGTTCGTCTCAAGAAGGAGGTCGCTGTTTTGAAAGGACTTCCAGCACCAGGTGGCGTTAGGATCCACACTACGCCCCAGCAGACCACCACCGCACCTGTGCGAATCCAGCTGGCGCCTAGGATCAATCCACCAGCCCCTCCTACATCAATCCCAGCCCTTGCACCAGCTCCGGGCACTGCTGCGCAGGACCTTTCCTCGCTTTCGCCACTGGCTTTGACATACCGGTGCGGAGATGGCGAGTCGGGTGGATCACAACTTCCAGTTCTAGCAACAGCTCTAGCTCCGAGGACCCAAGTGAAGACATGGCGATGGAGGACTCTCGGAGTTGTTCAGAGGAGGAAGGAGTTGCCTAGGAGAGCAGTTTCAACTCCACTGACCGCAGGAACCGTTCAGTCTGCTAGAGTCGTTACCCTTAGTTTTATCATTTTGCATAGTTTGTCTTCTTGGTACTTGCTGTTGTTGGTATTTCTAATGACCACAGAATAAATCCGCAAGTGCATGGAATACCGTTGTAGCACTTCACCCAGGGAGTATTCCAACGGATATTGAATCCAAGGAACGGTAGCGATGGTATAGAGAGGATTCCTATGGTTGCGGCTCTAAGAAGCTGGTAAATTACTTTATCTTTTCTCTTACTTGCTTTGGGCGCCACCCTACACTCGGTCTGCCATGTGACATTGGCCTACAGCTCTACACCGTACTCAAACATGGAGGAATATAAAGGACGCACAGAGCTGTCACCACCTGCCGCCTACCTCTCACCCATGGAGTATGAGGCAAACAAAGGTAATCTCTAGCCTAGACACTATGTCTAAACTATTGAATACTACTCTAGTATCGGCCAAGAACACCCGTCTTTATCAGGGGTCTTAGACTATATCACCCAAACTAGGGCAGTGATCCCGCAAGCGAAGAATAAAGTAAAGTAGAGTACTCAATGTAAATGCTTAACAAACAAGGTAATCTCAAATACTTTCTTTATTGAAGAAAACATTCATCGAGGTAAAAGGCCGAAAGTCGACACCAGGACTCTCGACACTCCTCCGAACTACCCCTTGGAGAAAACTCCGACTTTTGGGGCACTCCTTTCAGAGCTTCCCCACACTCTCTAACCTATCTTCCAAGTACTAGAGACCTAGCACTAAATCCTTTGGAGTTAAACTTTGATCTTCTTGGACATGCGTCTTGAAATGAAGTGAAGACCTCCTTAAATAGCCCTCCAAGTTGGTTGTATAACGGTTAGTAACCGCCATACTCACCTAACCGTCATTGGGGATGAATAGGGAGTTGCCACGTATGGTGGGACGAACGACCGCCAAATTGGTTCGGCCGAACCCTGGTCAGCGCCTTCTCGCCTGTTTTTCTCCTCGCACTAAGATGTGGGCCCCTAAGGTGGTTCCCGGGTGTTTGGCACCAATCTAAGTTAGTTTCATTTGACTTGTGGGCCCTCCGATGCCCGGGAAGCTGACGTGGCGATCGCTGATTGGTTGAACTTAAGTTCTTTGTACAAAAGCACACTTTCGCTTCATTTTGGTACATTAATCAGCTGCATACATTAAATCACCAACACTCATGGAAAAGGTTAGTTAATAACCCCTACCGCTATGTTGATGTGCCAAGTTTGTTCCACTTATGCAGGAGTTGACAGTCAGATTTTAGGTGATAGTGACCGTCAAAAAACTCCCCCACACTTAGTCTTTGCTCATCCTTGAGTATTGGTATGATGCTTGTTAGTGACATGCCCTAGAGGCAACATGGAGATGTTGAATATCACGTCAATGTTTATGTATTTATGAATAAAGTGTTATTCAGTTCCATGAAATAGACATCTTGTATTGATCAATAAGTACGTGACTTATTTATGAGACTCGATATGTATGAATCTATTTCTAAACGATCCCTGATCATATGTCATATTGTTGGAACAAATATGATTCTAAGATCGGCATGTTTATTGATTGATGATCATGTCTCATAGATCATGGGTATGGAGATACCAAATCAATAAACATGGACACATGTCTTGGAGAACACATTGTTGGATAGACCCACCATGAGACACTACAGGAATTAATGTGCCATTAGTTGGTCTCAGGTAGTGTTGGTACAAAGTCCTTAGACCTGAGATCACCATGGATTCCAACATGTGTAGTAGCCTACTTTGGGACTACCAAACGCTATTCCGTAACTGGATAGTTATAAAGGTAGTTTTCGGGTATGCTATGAAACATGGAGTGGGATGTGAGTGATTAAGATGGAATTTGCCCCTCCTTTGGATAGATATCTCTGGTTCCCTCGAGGTAATGGATTATGGAAATGCATGGCCATGCTAAGTTGATTGAGGAGTCAATCAACAGACAGATAATCTAATACGGATCGAGTGAATGATTAAGCTATTGAAGGGATGGCACACATCTTGCCTATAGCTTAATTGGTATCGTGAGGCAAAGGGATTTGTGTACACATTACAGGTTCAGAGCCGATATTATTCTTGTATACTATGGTGTCAATATGTGCTGCTAGGCGCCGCTGTTGACGGGTCGGCTGAGTTGGACTCGAGCCGACTATCGGCTAAGTTAGACTATAGCCGAAACCGAGTATACGTGAACCTACGGTCGCACGCTTAAGGATAGAATAGATATTCGAGTTGGACTCGGATACGGCTCGATCGGATAGAGTCCTATGGGCTTACGACGTGTGGGCGGCCAACTCTATGAGATACGGATGAGATCCGATTCAAAATAGAGTTCTGATCGGCCACTAGTCCCAGTCGGCCAACTCTATATAAAGGAGGGAGGGGTGGAGAGCTGCGAGACATCAATTGCATCGCGTGCAACAGAAGTCGCCGAGATCAATCTCCACGAAAACCCTCCCCACTTTCGAGCCAAACCCTAGCCTTGCATCGCGTGCTAGCACACGGGTGTTCGGCGTTCGTCCCCGGACGTGTGGATACCGGTAGAGGCGCTGCTACGTTGCGCGCTGTTGATCGGCTTCGGATCGGCTGCAATCGGAGCGATCGGCTGTGGTGGAATCGGCTGCGGTCGAGCGCATCGGAGCAAGGCGCGAGAACGCGGTCGGACGACTCAGCGAATCGGCTGATTGGTGAATCGGCTATCCCTAGGAATCGGCTGTCATCGGCCAGCACAGTTCCAGATCGGATTGCCCTGATTGGCTATTCCGTTGCACTCTACTCTAATCGGTAACGATCTATCGACCCTTACTTGCAAGTGTTCCTGGTTTGCACGGTTAAAAGTTTTTGTTTTCGGCTAGCGTAGCCTCCGCGTAACCCTTCAATGCTAACATACAAGTTATTCCTGGACTCATTCATAACTGTGAATTTGTATGTGTCTACCATGAAATTCTAAGTATTAAAAAATAGAACAGTCTAGATATAAGCTACTATGGTTTCTTCTGCATTAAATAACTTGGGGTTTTGATAAGTTTTCAAAAATGAAAAACATGACTTTATTCCTCTGATGATTCTCTCATATCACTCCAGGTGTTTGATTCCTCACCAGGGCAATGCTCACCCAAAATTCACTTGCTTCTAATAAAGCTTATGTGGAGCTCAAGGTAGGGAAAATCGTGTGGCATACTTGCATCAAATATTTCGTAAAGTCAAACAAAAGATCCAAGAATAAAACTAATCATGTACTCATGACCAAGTTGTGCATATTATTTGTATTGGAGTATGTGGATGGAAAAGTGAAAAAACAAAATATTTGTTTTGGTGGCCCATATGTTTGAACTATCCTCCTACTTTGTTTTAGAGAACATGGCTATGAAATATATTTTTATTTTTTCTTTCTTTTTTCTTTTCTTCCTTTTATCGTTTTGCTCAAGAAGATTTTTCTTCTTTTTCATGGGCATCATGAATCTTTTTATTCTATATTTTTATAGCTCATGTCTCATTTGGCATGGGTAGGAGGATCACTAATTCATTGGAGCCTTAATTTTATGGATGAGTAATGTGGATGCAAATTTCCGGAGTAGAAATCTGCATATATATGGATGTGGACAATATGGAAATATTTTTGGCTAAACCTTTAATGTAGAGGGAGAGCAAAATTTTTTGATATGGTGGTTATGCATAAGACTTTGATAAATGAGAATATGAAAAGAGTCTACCAAGGGTCTAAATATTTGACCAAACTCAAAATGATAGCAAGTAGCATATGTAGAAGGTTTGATCATGTAACTCGACATATGGTGTTGGTAGGAAGAAAACATAATTGAGGAGTTAAAGTTATGGTTTTTGAATTTTTCAAAATAAAATTTGCAAGTATTTTTATGCAGCATGAAACAAAGTTGCTCATTACTAGACTATCTCTCATAGATCAATAGCTCGAATAACATGCTATCCCTAAATAATTGATTTCACAGTGTACGAGTAAAAGTCATGGAATAAAGTGTACGTAAGCCAACCAATATGTGTCATGTCTCCAAGATTATTTAGGCTCATGCTTATGGCTCTAGCAAAATTTATTAGTATGCAAGATGCAAAAATAAAAGTTGCAAACCTGCGCAAAGGGAGAGCATGATGACGAGTGAGACCAAATATGGTTTGAACCATATGAGGTCTTGGTGCGTTTTCTTGCATCATCATCGTGCTAAAATATGCAACAATGTGGAGGTGGTCCGAGGGATTGTGCGTGTCGAAGCGAGGGACACCCCCACACTTATTTTTGTACCTGCGACTTTATTTGGAGACAACACGAGTGGAAGCAAGAAATAATTCTACCGGTGCGACAAATCGGAGAACTTTATTCAATTAAAATAAAACATGCGTGAAGGCTACGTCACCATTGGACCAAATAAAAAACAAGAGAAAAAGGGATTCTTACCTTTTTTACCTTTTTAATCTTTTTAGTTATTATTATTATTATTTTATTGTATTTTATTATTATTCTTTTTGAAATTTTATTTTCACCAACTTTCTTATACTCAAACAAGGCTAAATTAGAATTGACTCGACATAAACACTAGAGGGTTTTGTGCCTCTTCTCTATGTTTTGCATCTTTGTCATATATCTAATGCTTGGGTTATCTCCAATTTGAATCAACGTAAAGTCCATATGCATATACCAAGGATCTAAACAAACATTAACTCTACGATTCATTAACCAAAGTCGACACCATGTCTACTTTGATTAAAGAAGACTTTTTAATCAAACCAAAGCATGAAAGAATAGATAAAGGAAGCATATGATTAAGTTATATTCATATGAAGATAAGTATGAGTATATAAATGGTGAACTTTCGGGTATGGTGAACTTTCGGGTACCTCCTGGCAGGACTCTGTTTAATGTCAAAAGCATGACATTTCAAACTTTTTTTTGAATTTTTTTAGCAAAGCAAGATTCAAGAACTAACATCATCTCTAAACCAAGATAAAATTTTGGCATGAATGGAATTTGTTAAAAGATACATACGAAACTCATCCACACTTGGATTTTTGTGTCGCGAGACACCAAAAATCAAGTGTATGGTGTCAAGCCTTCTTCAGAACTTGTTCCATCACCAAAACACCAAGGTGTTATAGCTGATGTAGCTCCCATGTTCTTGGGCATCGCATGACCATCGTTATTTTTAATGTTAACCTGAAATGGTTAGTGACAAACAATACCCGAGGGTAAACTTATCCTAAAAATATGTTCTTGCTTTTTATTGATGAAGAGAAATGATAATCCAGGCTACCTCCCAGTAGTGCTTTGTTTATGGTCAAATGCTTGACCATGGGGAGTTCTTACAATGCAGCCACCATTGGTGATGTAGTTCCCGGCTTCACCACTAGTTGTTGATTTATTGTTGGAGTTGTAGCTGCAAGGTTAGTGCCATATGTGCAACCATGAAATTTGCAATGTTTATGATAAACGAAAGCATCTACAACCAACCGTCTAAATATTTTTTAGTGAGAACATTAAGGTGGTTGTATGTGCTCGTGGCATAAAATATGACAGGTTCTAAAGATACCTTAAGAGAGCAAGGTTCCTCATATTCAAGAAAGAAACTTTCATGCTCGTCTTGTAGGCATTCATTGATGGGTAGGTCCAGTACATAATGCACACGAGATACCTGGTCTTCTACAGAATTCTCTACTCCATTTCTATCTTTGATTTCGGTATCAAATTCTTGGAGTAGAAGAATCCATCTAATTAGCCTAGGTTTAGCATCTTTCTTAGTGAGCAGGTATTTCAAGGCACCATGATCAGTATAGATTATTACCTTAGCTCCAACTAAGTAAGATCTAAACTTATCGATATCAAAAACAATAGCAAGAAGCTCTTTTTGAATGGTAGCATAATTTAGTTGAGCTCGTGTTAGAGTTTTGCTAGCATAGGCTATGGCACTATGTTTCTTATGCTTGGTTTGACCAAGGATTTCTCCTACTGCAAAGTCGCTAGCATTGCACATTATTTCAAATGGCAGCGACCAATCAGGTGGTAGAATTATAGGAGCAGAGATGAGTGCTTCCTTAAGGATATTAAAGGAGCGAAAATACTCATCATCGAAGTCGAAGGGAGCATCTTTGGCTAACAGGTTTGTGACGGGTCTAGCGATCTGAGAGAAGTCCTTAATGAACCTACGATAGAACCCTGCATGACCCAGGAAGCTACGATTCCCTTGACATTGATAGGAGGTGGAAGCTTTTTGATAACATCAATTTTGGCTTTGTCAACCTCTATCCCACTCTCGAACACAAGGGGATGACTTCTCGGACCATGAAATGACACTTTTCCCAATTAAGTACCAGGTCCTTTTCTTGGCATCTTTGCAAGACCTTATCTCGATTCTCAAGACATCAAAAGTTTTTCCATAAATGGAGTTGTCCATGAAAACTTCCATGATTTGCTAAATCATGTCTGAGAAAGTAGACATCATGCACCTTTGGAACGATGTCGGTGCGTTACACAACCCGAAAGACATCCTGCGATAGGCATACGTTCCATAGGGTCATGTGAATGTGGTATTACTTTGGTCGCTGGGATGGATGGGAATTTGATGATAGCCAGAATACCCATCAAGGAAACAAAAGAAAGAGTGATTTGCTAACCATTCCAACATCTCATCGATGAAGGAAAGCGGAAAGTGATCCTTCTTTGTTGCCTTGTTAAGATTCTGATAATCTATGCACATCCTCCATCCTGTGATAGTGTGTTGCACAATTAATTCATTTTTGGAATTGGAAACGACCGTCATTCCTCCCTTCTTCGGCACTACCTGGACTGGGCTAACCCACTCACTATAGGGAATAGGATAAATTATCCTGGCATGAAGGAGCTTTAAGACCTCCTTTTTCACCACTTCTCTCATCGCATTGTTTAACCTCCTTTGAGGCTCTCTAGATGGTGTGAGACTTGGATTAGTAGGGATGCGATGTGCACAGAGAGTGGGATTGATTCCCTTGAGGTCTTAGAGTGAGTAGCCTAGAATCGATTGATGCTTTTCTAAGATAGAGATGATTTTGGAAGTTTAATCATCGGAAAGCTTGTCACTGATGATGACAGGCGATTCCGCATCTCCATGTAGAAAAGCATATCGAAGGCCAGAAGGTAGAGGTTTGAGCTCCATCGAAGGTCGTGATGGTAGTTTCGTCGTGGAAAGCTCAATTGTTTCTCCAGAGTCGTTTGTTTCTCAAGTAAAGAAGTGTACTCTGGGGATTCAAAACGATAAACCTCCAATATTTCCTCGATAGGCTCATACTCGGGAGAGGACTCAGCTATGGAGTTCATAGCTCTAGAGATAGGAATTGAAAATGAATCCCTCCCGAGTCTGATATTGAGGACTCCTAGTGTCGGTGCATCAAATAAGAGCTTTTCAAGCGGATGCCGATCAGAATGTCGAAGCCTAAGACTTTGAACACATAAAAGTCTAGGATTGCCTCAAGATTTTCGTGACTTATGATCACATTCTGCAAAATCCCATAACTTTCTAAGATATCTCCATGAGGAGTCCTGAAAGTTTTATGAGTCGGGGTCAAAGGTTCTACCGAGAAGTGCAAACGCTAGGGAATCCGAAATGATATTTGTCCTGACAATGGGATTGTAGAGAACCTTAACCGTCGTTCCCCTTATGTTGCAATGAATGGTTGATGAAGGTGAACTAATCTGAATTGTTTCGGACGACAATTCACACTCTTTCAACCACTCATAGCTCATAATGGACGTTAATCCCTTCACGGTCTCTCTAAGAAATTTATCCTCGACAGGCATTGGAGGAGGAACTGGAACTGGTGGTCTCTTTTTGCAGGAGAATTTTGAGGTATTTTCATAGTCTTTGAAAAGATCATCCTCGAAATTAAAGGGAAACTCCGAAGATTGAATTGCTTCATCCTTCGGTGCTCACGGTTCTAATGAGGTTTCTACAGCCGTATCTTGAGATATGCAAGTTAAACCATTGGACACGGCTGGAGAGTTATCCTCATCGCTTTCCTTGACCGCCGGTAGTGCTTCACGACAATCTTCGATAAAGGAGGTGTTCTCTAAGATGACTTAGGATTTCCCTTCCTTCCATCGCAGTCTTATGTGAAAATGAACCATCGGATGCGATACCAAGGTATAGGGCAGACTCTTTGCCAAGACCGGACCAGAAATCCTGCAACAGCACGTGGTTGGGTAACGACAAGTCGGGGCCAAACTTAATAAGAGTTAGGACCCTGGCCCTAGCTGCACCTATAGTTTCCTTCTCAGTCTGCTAAAAGCTCAAAACTTCCATGTGTAGAGATATGATACGAGTTAGCTAGAAGAAAGCGAGATAGAATTTGTCTCTGAGTTTTTCCCACTCACCGTTTGTTTTCTCTACGGTAAGAGTGTACCATTGCTTCGCGCTTTTGGTAAGCGATAAGGGAAACAACTTCCACTTCAAAGTTCTTTGCGTCATGCCTGGAATCACCATGCATGAACACAATTGCTCAAACTCTCGCAGATGATGATATGGATTCTCATGGTCTTACCCACGAAGGATTCCTCCCGAACCATGGCTATAAAGCCTAGGCAGGGTTCAAAGCCAGTTGAAAGATTTGGCTCAGAGGATGGTGGTGGCTCAAAGAACTCGCTCTTCGGAGCAGATAAACTTTGGATAGATTGCTCCATAATCTAAGGTAAAAAGAAAAATAAAAAGATACAAGGATAAATCAGCAACCGTTCCTCACCAATGGCACCAAAAATGCTTGTTGGTATTTCTTACGACCACAGAATAAATCCACAAGCGCATCGAATACTGTTGTAGCACTTCACCCAGGGAGTATTCCAAGGGATATCGAATCCAAAGAACGGTAGGGACTATCTAAGAGTTAGGATCATCCAAGGACATCCAAGATTAGGTAGGCGATGGTATAGAGAGGATTCCTATGGTTGCGGCTCTAAGAAGCTGGTAAATTACTTTATCTTTTCTCTTACTTGCTTCGGGCATCGGCTTACACTCGGTCTGCTGAGTGACTCCAGCCTACAGCTCTATGTCGTACCCGAACGTGGAGGAATACAAAGGACGGACATGATTGTCACCACCTGCCGCCTACCTCTCACCCATGGAGTACGAGGCAAACAAAGGTAATTTCTAGCCTAGACACCACATCTAAACTATCAAATACTACTCTAGTCTTGACCAAGAATACCCGTCTTTATCAGGGGTCTTAGACTAGAGCACCCAAATTAGGGCGGTGATCCCGCAAGCTAAGAATAAAGTAAAGTAAAGTACTCAATGCAAATGCTTAACAACCAAGGTAATCTCGAACACTTACTTTATTGAAGAAAGCATTCGTCAAGGTAAAAGGCCGAAGGTCTGTACTGGGATCCCTACACTCCTCCTTACTACCCCTGACTACTACAAAAACCCTCATAGGGATCGGCTTATAGGTGCCGGTATATTTAAAACCGACACCTATTAAAATAATAGGTAACGGTTCTAAATAAAAACCGACATCTATACTATTGGTACCGGTTTTCTAAAAAAAGACACTTATAATATATCATAGGTGTTGATTCAAACGAAAAATCGACACCTATACTATTGGTATTGGTTTTTTAAAAAACCAAGACATATAATATATTATAGGTGCTGGGTTTTCCTTAAAAAACCAACACCTAAGTTTTGAGCCGATCGCACTAAGTGACGGAGCCGGTGCAAGGAGATAAGATTCCTCTCTCTCGGTCCGCGCACTCTCTCGATCTCTCCTCTCCCTTTCTCTCTCCCTCTCTCTTGATCCCTCCTCTCCCACTCTCTCGATTTTGCTCGGCGATGGCGGCCTCCAGCGCCAACCGCCGCCTCTTCCTCCGTGTAGCCCTGCCTGCCCACCGGTCCTCCAGCGCCGCCCACCCATCCTCCAACGTCACCGCCCGCCCGCCGTCGACCTCAAGCGCCACCGTCTGTCGTCGCCCTCCGGCCCGCCGAAATCGCCACTGCCCTCCCCCTCTTGACACCGGTCCAGATCTGGTGAGACACCGGCGATTTGAAGCTCATCTCCTTTTCGGGCGACATCCACCGTCGCCACCACCGCCCGCCGCCTTCAACCGTGCCGACCTACTCGTCTAATTATGGTACAACTGTGATGGACCAAGCCTAGTGTGATTATTAATTTGATATTTAGGATACCCTTACAACATTTTCATTGCTTATATTTGTGCTATGAGCTTACCTTACCTTAGGTATTGTTAGATAGCAGACACGCAAATGCTGACAAGGATGTTATCAAGGTGATTATTTGCAAAGCAGGATGTTGTGCGATTGCCAAAGGCTTAACACACTATCCATTCTACTATCGTCTTTTTGACATCATGTGTAATCTTCTCAATAATTCTAGTTAGTTAGGACTGATATGTATGTTTGAGTAGGCATGGATCTTTACAGATTATATATTTGGAAGAACACAACCTAACTACAGTTTTTGATTCACTATTTCAGTTCCATTGTATTTTGATACCCCATGGAAGTTCAACATGTATGTCATGTTTGGTTGAATTAGTGAATTACTTATTTTAAATAAGATCATGAGGCCAAGAATGGCATTACATCATGAGCTTTGTGTAAGTGCCTGATTATAAGGCCTCGTTGATCGACTTGTACTACACTGGATTGCTGTACTGTGCTTGTTTTAAATTTACTGTGGATATAATTGTTATAGTTTGCTTTATAAATCAAAATAAGATTAAAAAAAGATGTGATCTAACTGTCATATCTCTCCCAAATGCCAAGATGTCTAAAAGCTATTGCATTAAACAAGATTACCATTATCCACTGCTGTGCCAAATGGAGTATAGTTTCTTTCACTTGCAAATAGGTTGTTCCCTACTGAGGCATCATCATTCCATATTTTTATATCTTCAAACTAGTAGGATTAATAGTTTGTTGCTGATATTAAGGAGGAAGACGAATAGCCTGAATGCTGAAATATATTCACAGTCAAAGACATATTTTGCGTTTGATAATCATTTTATTTACTCGGATGTATGGGAATCATAAAATGTATTGCACCCAAAGGCACGATACTCAGTTTTTATACTGAGATGTGTGCTATCACAATATGTATTTCATTTTATGCTAAGTCTTATATATTATTTTTTTGTGTTTTCAAGGGAATAGGTGCCGGTCAAAATTTAGGAACCGTCACCTATTAGGCTTATTTGTGCCGGTTCCTATTAAAAACTGGTACCTATTAGGTCGAATGGGTGTCGGTTCTCTACAAGAACCGACACCTATTTCCCTGAATAGGTGCCGGTTGAAATACCGGCACCAATGGCTTTGGTCATTTGTGCCGAACAATAGGTGTCCGGTGTGAAACCGACACCTATTGGGGGTTCCGAACTGACACCTATTAGGATTTTTGTACTAGTTCCTCGGAGAAAGCTCCACATTTGGGGCACTCTTTTCGGAGCTTCCCCTCACTCTCACCTATCTTCTAAGTACTATAGACCTTGCACTAAAACCTTTGGAGTTAAACTTTGATCTTGTTGGAGATACGTCTTGAAATGAAGTGAAGACCTCCTTAAATAGCCCTCCAAGTCGGTTGTATGGCGGTTAGTAACCGCCATACCCACCTAACCATCATTGGGGATGAATAGGGAGTTCCCACATGAATGGTGGGGATGAACGACCGTCCAATTGGTTCGGCCGAACCTTGGTCAACATCGTTCTCGACGTTTTTCTCAAGCACTGACATGTGGGCCGCTAAGGCGGTTCCCAGTTGTTCGGCACCAATCTAAATCGGTTTCACCTGACTTGTGGGCCCTCCAATCGGCGAGAAGCTGACGTGGCGATCGCCGATTGGTTGAAGTTAAGTCCTTCGCCACGAAAGTGCACTTTCGCTTCATTTTGGTACATTAATCACCTGCATACATTAAATCACCAACACTCTGAAGGGTTACGCGGAGGCTACGCTAGCCGAAAACAAAAACTTTTTACCGCGCAAACCAGGAACAGTTGCAAGTAAGGGCCGATAGATCATTACCGATTGGAGTATGCAGCGGAAGTAGCCAATCAGGGCTATCCGATCTGGAACTGTGCTGGCCTATGACAGCCGATTCCCGCAAGCCGACAGCCGATTCCCGGGGACAGCCAATTCACCAATCAGCCGATTCGCGGAGTCGACTGACCGTGTTCTCGCGCCTTGCTCCGATGTGCTCGACCGCAGCCGATCTGCCACAGCCGCCTTGCTCCGGAGTACCACAGCCGATGAATCAGCACACAACGTAGCAGCGCCTCTATTGGTATCCACACGTCCGGGGACAGAACGCCGAACACTCGTGTGCTAGCACGCGATGCAAGGCTAGGGTTTGGCTCGAAAGTGGGGAGGGTTTCCGTGGAGATTGATCTCGGCGACTTCTGTTGTGGATTCGTTCAAAAGCGATACCGAAACTCTCCACCCCTCGCCCCTTTATATAGAGTTGGCCGACTGGGACTAGTAGCCGATCAGGACTCTATTTTGAATCGGATCTCATCCGTATCTCATAGAGTTGGCCGCCCACACGTCGTAAGCCCAAAGGACTCTATCCGATCGGATCCCTATCCGATCGAGCCGTATCCGAGTCCAACTCAAATGCCTGTTCTTATCCCCTTAAGCATGCGACTCGTAGGTTCGGTATACTCGGTTTCGCTATAGTCTAACTTAGCCGATCGTCGGCTCGAGTCCAACTCACCGACATCCGACGGCGCCTAGCAGCACATATTGACACCATAGTATACAAGAATATAATATTGGCTTTGAACCTGTAATGTGTACACAAATCCCTTTGCCTCACGATACCGTTAAGCTATAGGCAAGATGTGTGCCATCCCTTCAATAGCTTAACCATTCACTCGAACCGTATTGGATTATCTATCCGTTGATTGACTCCTCAATCAACTTAGCATGGCCATGCATTTCCATAATCCATTACCTCGAGGAGCCAGAGATATCTCTCCAAAGGAGGGGAAATTCCATCTTGATCACTCACATCCCACTCCATGTTTCATAGCAAACCCGAAAACTACCTTTATAACTACCCGATTTACGGAATAGCGTTTGGTAGTCCCAAAGTAGGCTACTACACATGTTTGAATCCATGGTGATCTCGGGTCTAAGGACTTTGTACCAACACTACCCGAGACCAACTAATGGCACATTAATTCCGTAGTGTCTCATGGTGGGTCTATCCAACAATGTGTTCTCTAACACATATGTCCATGTTTATTGATTTGGTATCTCCATACCCATGATCTATGAGACATGATCATCAATCAATAAACATGCCGATCTTAGAATCATATTTGTTCCAACAATATGACATATGATCAGGGATCGTTTAGAAATAGATTCATACATATCGAGTCTCATAAATAAGTCACGTACTTATTGATCAATACAAGATGTCTATTTCATGGAACTGAATAACACTTTATTCATAAATACATAAACATTGACGTGATATCCAACATCTCCATGTTGCCTCTAGGGCATATCACTAACAATCTCCCACTTGCACTAGAGTCAATCATGTAAGTATCTAATACCCATTGCTCTTGTGTGCGCCTCATGCTTCGGCTGAGGGAGAGGTTTTGTCAGCGGATCGGCTATGTTGAGATCCGTGTGCACTTTGCATATCTTGACATCACCTCTGTCCACTATCTCGCGGATGAGATGATATCGCCGAAGTATGTGTTTGGACTTCTGATGTGACCTCGGCTCCTTGGCTTGCGCAATGGCTCCACTATTATCACAATAGAGAGACATTGGACCGCCGCATGGTCATCACACCAAGCTCGAAACGAATTTCTTGATCCAAACAGCCTCCTTTGCAGCTTCCGAAGCAGCAATATACTCGGCCTCCGTTGTAGAATCGCAACGTATCCCGCTTGGAACTCTTCCAGCTGATTGCGCCTCCGTTTAGCGCGAACACGAACCCAGATTGCGATCTATAATCATCCTTGTCCGTTTGGAAGCTAGCATCGGTGTAACCACTTACAACGAGCTCTTCTTCACCTCCATAGACTAGGAACATATCTTTTGTTCTTCTCAAATACTTAAGGATATTCTTTACGGCGGTCAGTGACCTTCACTGGATCGACGGTATCTGCTCGTAGTACTCAAAGTGTACGAGACATCGGACGTGTACAAAGCATGGCATACATGATGGATCCAATTGCCGAAGCATATGGAACCATACCCATCTTATTCCCCTCATCATGTGTCCGAGGACACCGATTCTTGCTAAGACTAATGCCATGCGACATGGGCAAGAAACCTTTCTTGGAATCATGCATGTTGAACCTTTTCAACACTTTGTCAATGTATGTACTTTGGCTTAATCCAATTAGCCTCTTGGATCTATCTCGTAGATCCGAATGCCTAAATATGTATGCTGCCTCCCCTAAGTCCTTCATGGAAAAACTATTTTTCAATGAAGACTTGACGGATTCTAGCATAGGGATATCATTTCCAATCAACAATATGTCGTCCACATATAAGATTAGAAATACAATTGCACTCCCACGACCTTTTTGTAAACACAGGCCTCATCTTCGTTTTGATGAAACCAAACCCTTTGATTACTTCATCAAAACGAATATTCCAACTCCGAGATGCTTGCTTCAATCCATAAATAGATTTCGTAGCTTGCATATCTTTCCAGGCGATTGTGGATCGACAAAACCCCGAGGTTGTATCATGTATACATCCTCGCTTAGGTTTCCATTTAGGAAAGTCGTTTTGACATCCATCTGCCATATCTCATAATCAAAATATGCAGCAATTGCTAGGATAGTTCGAATAGATTTAAGCGTTGCGACGGGCGAGAAGGTTTCATCATAATCAACTCCTTGAATCTGTTTAAAGCCTTTCGCCACCAATCGCGCCTTATAGATGTGAACATTTCCATCCATATCGGCCTTTTCTTAAAAACCCATTTACACTCAATGGTTTTGACACCATCAGTGGATCAACCAAGTTCCAAACTTGATTGTCGTTCATGGATTCTATTTCGGTTTTCATGGCCTCAAGCCACTTGTTGGAATCGGGTCCCACCATCGCTTCCTCATAGGTCTTAGGCTCATCGTTGTCCAACAACAATATATCACGTTGTTCCGCACCCGTATACCTATCGGGCGCACGACGTGATCTTTCGACCTCCATGGGGTGGTGTATCTACAACCGGTGGCGCAACACTTTGCTCCTCCTGTTGTGGTTCCGTGGTCGCTGAAACATTTTCTAGTGTTTTTGAACTTCTTCAAGATGCACCCCGTCGCACTAACCCTTCTTGAAAGAAACTCTTTCTCCAAAAAGACACCGTGTCGGGCGACAAACACTTTGCCTTGTTCCCGATTATAAAAGTGATATCCCTTGGTTTCCTTAGGATATCCCACGAGAAGCACTTGTCGATTTGGGTGTGAGCTTGTGAGACTCAAATGTTTTACATAAGCTTCGCATCCCCAAATTTTGAGAAAAGACAAACTAGGGGTTGCCCTGTCCATATCACATATGGTGTCTTTTCAACCGACTTAGATGGAACTCTATTTAGGTGAGCGCAATTGTTTCAAGAGCATATCCCCGAAAGGATAACGGAAGATCACTTTGGCTCATCATCGATCGCACCATGTCCAACTATGTGTGATTTCTCCGTTCGGACACTCCGTTCCATTGTGGAGTTCTGCGGAGTCAACTGGAACAATTCCATAATTTTTCGATGATTACCAAACTCTTGGCTCAAGTATTCCCCTCCACGATCCGATCGTAGAAACTTGATTGTTTTCCCTAAATGATTCTGTACTTCATTTTGGAATTCTTTGAACTTTTCAAAGGATTCGGACTTATGCCTCATTAAGTAGATATAACCATATCTACTAAAGTCATCGTAAAGGTAATGAAGTACGATAACCACCTCGACCGTTGAGCTCATTGGTCCACATACATCGTATGTACGAGTGCCAATAAGTCACTTGCTCTCTCACTGTGTCCCGTGAAAGGTGCCTTTGTCATCTTACCAAGTAAACAAGACTCGCATGTCTAAAATGATTCAAAATCAAAAGAGTGAAGCAATCCATCCTTATGGAGCTTCTCCATGCGTTTCTTATTTATATGGCCTAAGCGACAATGCCGGATAAACATGGGGTTTGTATCATTAGAGAGTTGCCTTTCGTATTAATGTTATAGATGGGAGACGCTTCAAGATTCAAAACGTATAATCCATTCACCAATGGAGCATGAAAATAGAACATATCTCGAGATATATTGAACAACCATTTCCATTGATCTAAAATCATATCCTTCCGCTTGCAAACATGAAGCGGAAATAACATTTTGACATTGTGTTGGAACACAATAACAATTATTCAATTCCAAAACTAATCCCGAAGGTAGATGAAGTGGTACGTGCTGGCGAAGAACGTAGCAACGCTTGCTCCATTGCCGACGCGCAGGTTCACCTCGCCCCTTCTCAATCCTCTACTTCTTCTCATTCCCCGCAACGATTTGCAAATATGAGCTACCGATCCGGTATCAAATACCCAAGTCGTAGGTGAAGTAGCAAGATTAATGTCTATAACATTAATACCTGAAGCGAAGTCGTACTTTGCTTCCTTTTGAGATCCTCCATGTACTTCTTACGTTCCTCTTCCAGTGGCATGTCTCCTTGCAATAGAAGCAAATGACATCGATGTCGCCGACCCCTTCTTGCCCTTCTTTGCATTGGAGGCACTCGCGATCTCATCGGGAGTTAACTTCCTCTTGGTGCAAAGTTTCTTGACAGTGGTTTGCGCTTAGCCTTCGCATCATCATCACATGATGACCGTTTTCTGGATACTCTCCTCACTGTCTTTAGCATCCCATGCAATTCAGCCAAGGTTCTATCCATATTGTTCATGTGATAATTCAATATGAATGGCTCGAAGCTCGGAGGGAGCGACGGAGAATCACATCGCAGCCAACTCTTGGCTAAGGGAAAATCTAGTTTTTCCGGACTCTCGATATAGCCAATCATCTTTATCACATGCGGACGACGGGATTCCCTCAACAAGCTCGCACGCAAACAAGGACTTTGAGGTGTTGAACCTCTCGGCCCGAGCTTGGTTCTCAAACATGCCACGCAGTCCCCGAATAATAGTGTGAGCATCGCTGCCCTCATATTGCTTCGAAGCTCGGGGGACATTGTAGCTAGCATGAGACAGCTTATATCTAGGGCATCATTAGTGTGCTTCTCATAAGCCCTCCGTGCGTTGCGGTGGCATTAGTTGGCAAATCCTCGGGATAGGGTACTACAAGAACGTACTCCTTACGCTCTTGCTTGAGAACAATTCTCAAGTTGCGATACCAATCCATAAAGTTTGTTCCATTTAATTTTTCCTTTTTGAGAATAGATCGCAAATTAAAAGAACTGGGTGTAGTATTAGCCGCCATTTATGCTACAACAGAAAAAGCAAAGTTTAGCACAATGTTTATGCTATGTCTATTGTTAAACAATTTAACATTAGACTCCCATTACGTATTTTACACCTTCCCTCTAGGTTACGTATTGGGTCAAGATCCACATGTTAGTTAATTTTCTAGTGAGCTTTGGCATCACCGCTAGAAAATTAGTAACATCGATAAGCAACTCCTTGCTAATCACATCTCTATGTGACTCTTGTTGTTGGTGTGACATCTTCATGCCCCGGCCCCAACCTATGCCCCAAGGCCCAAAACTGTTTTGATAGCCTTGTTAAGTAAACCAAATGCCCCGCGTATATGTCCGACATATACCCCTTCGTGTTATGATAGAGAATGGCACTCTGCTTTGGCGGACCCACCATTGACGAGTATAACGGTGACGGGTGCAACATTTGGAAGGGCATCATTACTACTTAATTTTGTGAGGAATGCTATCCTATCAAACAAACATATCACATATATGAAAGCAGGTAGAATGGCATATTATGAAATAGTATGGCCCCTTCACATGGTGATCTCCATCTCCATGTCGGCGCTGAGGATCTCCATCTTCGGGACCATCTTCCAATGTGCATGATGCTTGATTTCTTCAAACTAAGTTACTACTATAGAAGCTCTAATTGAAGATTACATCGACTCGCAGTCGTGAAAGAATATTACAAGCATTGCACGTAAGAAAGAATATTACAGGATTGCACATATGAAAGAATATTACATGCATCTCATGCATCTCATACATACAATAGGGCCATACCATCTCAAAGCATTCTCTGCAAAAACAAGTTAGGCGTAGAAACGTTTTCTACCTATCGCAGAGATTTGGCATCGAGACGACCTATAAGGGGTACGCACACGGAATCTATAAAATCTATGAAATCGCTTACGGAAACCATGTCGGCATAATCATATTATGTCGTCCCGATACACTATCAAGGGAGATGGTTTGCGTAGGCGCGAGGTAGCTAACAAGATCGGACTACGAGATAGCTTTGGCATAATCACATTATACCGTTCCGATACACTATGAAGGAACGCTATCTCGAAGCCGACTCAAATCGAGATCTATGGATATTGCTTCGACGTAATCACATTACGCCGTTCCGATACACTATCAAGGAACGCAATTACCATGAACTCTCCTCAACAAACCCCGTAAAACCGATTGATCTAATCAACCCGTGCGCAAAACTTGTTCCAGATCCAATCTAAAACCCGAACTAAGCAAGATTAGCTCGATACCACCGAAGGGTTACGCGGAGGCTACGCTAGCCGAAAACAAAAGATTTTTACCGTGGAAACCAGGAACACTTGCAAGTAAGGGCCGATAGATCATTACCAATTGGAGTATGCAGCGGAAGTAGCCAATCGGGGCTATCCGATCCGGAATCGTGTTGGCCGATGATGCCTCGATTCCGCAAGCCGACGTCGATTCCGGGACGCCGATTCACCAATCCAGCAGATTCGTGGAGTCGATCGACCGTGTTCTCGCGCCTCGCTCCGATGTGCTCGCCCGCAGCCGATCTGCCGCAGCCGCCTTGCTCAGAAGTACCACGCCGATGAATCGGCGCGCTACGTAGCAACGCCTCTACTAGTATCCACACGTCCGGGGACAGAACGCCGAACACCCGTGTGCTAGCACGCGATGCAAGGCTAGGGTTTGGCTCGAAAGTTGGGAGGGTTTCCGTGGAGATTGATCTCGGCGACTTCTGTTGCGGATTCGTTCAAAAGCGATACCGAAACTCTCCACCCCTCGCCCCTTTATATAGAGTTGGCCGACTGGGACTAGTGGCCGATCAGGACTCTATTTTGAATCGGATCTCATCCGTATCTCATAGAGTTGGCCGCCCACACGTCGTAAGCCCAAAGGACTCTATCCGATCGGATCCCTATCCGATCGAGCCGTATCCGAGTCCAACTCAAATGCCTGTTCTTATCCCCTAAGCGTGCGACCCAGAGGGTTCAGGTATACTCGGATTCGGCTATAGTCTAACTTAGCCGATCATCGGCTCGAGTCCAACTCAGCCGACTGTCAACAGGCGCCTAGCAGACATATTGACACCATAGTATACAAGAATATAATATTGACTCGAACCTGTAATGTGTACACAAATCCCTTTGCCTCACGATACCGGTTAAGCTATAGGCAAGATGTGTGCCATCCCTTCAATAGCTTAACCATTCACTCGAACCGTATTGGATTATCTATCGTTGATTGACTCCTCAATCAACTTAGCATGGCCATGCATTTCCATAATCCATTACCTCGAGGGGCCCAGAGATATCTCTCCAAAGGAGGGAAAATTCCATCTTGATCACTCACATCCCACTCCATGTTTCATAGCAAACCCAAAAACTACCTTTATAACTACCCGATTACGGAATAGCGTTTGGTAGTCCCAAAGTAGGCTACTACACATGTTGGAATCCATGGTGATCTCGGTCTAAGGACTTTGTACCAACACTACCGAGACCAACTAATGGCACATTAATTCTGTAGTGTCTCATGGTGGGTCTATCCAACAATGTGTTCTCTAACACATATGTCCATGTTTATTGATTTGGTATCTCCATACCCATGATCTATGAGACATGATCATCAATCAATAGACATGCCGATCTTAGAATCATATTAGTTCCAATAATGTGATATATGATCAGGGATCATTTAGAAATAGATTCATACATATCGAGTCTCATAAATAAGTCACGTACTTATTGATCAATACAAGATGTCTATTTCATGAAACATAAACATTGACGTGATATCCAACATCTCCATGTTGCCTCTAGGGCATATCACTAACACACTCATGGAAACTGTTAGTTAATAACCCCTAGCGCTATGTTGATGTGCCAAGTTTGTTCCACTTATGCAGGAGTTGATGGTCGGATTTTAGGTGATAGTGACCATCAATAGCTGTGTGTTTGGTTTGCTGTGTGTGGGGTAGCTGACAATCTATATCAAGTGTGGTATAGCTGTCCAATTAAGGATGTTGCTTGAGTTTTTATTGTTAATTAAGATAAGAACAATGCAGTTAATTCAAATAATAAAGTTTAGTTCCTAAGTCAGTCTATTTTTCATCTTTTCTCTCCTTGTTCGGCCGGCCTCTCTAGATGGTGAACACCAGGACTAGCGGAGCTCATGGGAACAGTGAGCAGTCAGCCAATAATAACAATAACAACAACAACAGTGCTAATGGTGTTAGCTTCTCAAACCCAGATGATGGCTGCCATGATGCAGAAGATGCAACAACAACACTAGCAGGTGCAACAACAGATGTTGCAACAGATGCAGATGCAGCAGCAGCAGCAAAACAATCAGTTTGCTCCTTCACCTCCACCCCAATCCAAGCTACCGGAAATCCTTCGTGTCCAGCTGCAAACCTTCTCCAGCACCACCAACCATATGGAGACTAATGATTGGCTTCATGCTATCGAGAAGAAGTTGGATCTCCTGCAATGCACTGACCAGGAGAAAGTGTCTTTTGCCATGTATCAACTGCAAGGTCCCGCCTCGGCTTGGTGGGATAATTATTTGGTCACCCACCAACCAGAAGCGGCAGTCACTTGGGAAGAATTCTGTCGCAGATTCAGGACAGCGCATATTTTGGCTAGAATAGTGCACAGAAGAAGCGGGAGTTCCGATCTCTTGAGCAGGGCAATAGGTCGGTTGCTGAATACCTGCATGAGTTCAATCGTCTTGCACATTACACCCCGGAGGACGTGCGAAGAGATGCAGAAAGGCAGGAGAAGTTCCTGTCCTGTCTTGATGATGAACTTCGAGAAGCTGGTTGACAAGGCCATTCGGCAGGAGGACCAGCGCAACAAGATGATCAGAAAGAGGAAGGCAGTGTAGTTTGAACCTTCACTGCTGCAGGGGAATCGGGAGAGGCCGTGCTTCATGCCCGGTGGTCAGGGTGGACCTACCACCATGATTGTCCGCCAACATCGGCCCTATCACCCTAGGAATTTTCAAGCTAGTAGTAGTGGCAGTGGGTAGCAGCAACGCAATCCAGCCCCATGTCCTCCAGCGGCGCCACCACAGCAGCAGTCCAAGCCACCACCACAAAAGATGTACTTCGGAGGAAAGCCGAGAGTCTGCTTCAACTGCGGTGAGTCCGGACACTTTGCAGATAAATGTCCAAAGCTGAGAAGCGCACCGAACCCAGGTTCAGCCACGCACGTGTCAATCATATGTCTGCAGAAGAGGCGTAGGCTGCGCCCGAAGTTATTGTTGGTATGTTTGCTGTGAATCTCACTCCTGCTACAATACTGTTTGATTCTAGTGTTACACATTCATTTATTTTCAGCAGTTTGTTGGGGCACATGGGTTATCAGTAGTGCAACTTAAGATACCTATGCGGGTTCAAACCCCTGGAAATCATTTGGACATCGCACACTACTGCCCCTAGGTGGCAATCGAAATCCAAGGATCCCAATTTCTAGCCAATCTTATCCTTCTTAAATCAAAAGGCCTAGATATCATTCTTGGGAATGATTGGTTGACAACACATAAGGGAGTGATTGATTTCACGAGTCGCACGATCACTTTAACCACTAGAAAAGGGGAGAAGATCACTTTTCATTCTCTAGTGCCACCGAAGACCGTAGCAAGTCTGAATCATTCAGAAGTAGTAGCAAAGGTCCCTGTGAAATTGGAAGACATTCCCATAGAGAATATCCTAAAGTCTTTTCGGAAGATCTAACCAAGATTGTCACCAAAAAGAGAAATTGAATTTCGGATTGACCTAGTACCGGGAACTGCCCCAATTCACAAGAGACCGTACAGAATGGGAGCCAAGGAGTTGGTGGAAGTTAAGAAGCAAGTTGATGAAGAATTGCATAAATTTTATATCCGCCCGAGCACGTCACCTTGGGGTGCTCCGTGTTAGTGATATGCCCTAGAGGCAACATGGAGATGTTGGATATCACGTCAATGTTTATGTATTTATGAATAAAGTGTTATTCAGTTCCATGAAATAGACATCTTGTATTGATCAATAAGTACGTGACTTATTTATGAGACTCTTTATGTATGAATCTATTTCTAAACGACGGTTTTATGAGTTGGACTCGAGCCGATGGTCGGCTAAGTTAGACTATAGCCGAAACCGAGTATACCTGAACCTACAGGGTCGCACGCTTAAGGGGATAAGAAAAGGCATTCGAGTTGGACTCGGATACGGCTCGATCGGGTAGGGATCCGATCGGATAGAGTCCTATGGGCTTAGGACGTATGGGCAGCCAACTCTGTAAGATTCGGATAGGATCCGATTCAAAATAGAGTCCTGATCGGCCACTAGTCCCAGTCGGCCAACTCTATATAAAGGAGGGAGGGGTGGAGAGCTGCGACACGTCAATTGCATCGCGTGCAACAGAAGTCGCCGAGATCAATCTCCACGGAAACCCTCCCCACTTTCGAGCCAAACCCTAGCCTTGCATCGCGTGCTAGCACACGGGTGTACGGCGTTTTGTCTCCGGACGTGTGGATACCGGTAGAGGCGCTGCTACGTTGCGCGCTGTTGATCGGCTTCGGATTGGCTACGGCATCTGTGAATCGGCTGATTGGCGAATCGGTGTCCCCGGGTATCGGTGTCGGCTTGCGAGAATCGGCTACACTTGTTCCGGATCGGATAGCCACGATTGGCTGTTTCCGCTGCACACTCCAATCGGTAACGATCTATCGGCCCTTACTTGCAAGTGTTCCTGGTTTGCGCGGTAGAAAATTTTTGTTTTCGGCTAGCGTAGCTTCCGCGTAACCCTTCAGTGGTATCAGAGCTAATCTTGCTTAGTTCGGGTTTTAGATTTGATCTGGAACAAGTTTTTCGCACGGGTTGATTAGATCAATCGGTTTTACGAGATCTGTTGTGGAGAGTTAATGGTAATTGCGTTCCTTGATAGTGTATCGAAACGGCGTAATGTGATTACGTCGAAGCAATTTCCATATAACTCGGTTTGAGTTGGGTTCGAGATAGCGTTCCTTGATAGTGTATCGGAACGGTATAATGTGATTATGCCGAAGCTATCTCGTAGTCCGATCTTGTTAGCTGCCTCGCGCCTATGCAAACCATCTCCCTTGATAGTGTATCGGGACGGCATAATATGATTATGCCGACATGGTTTCCGTAAGCGAATTCATAGATTGGATCTATGAATTTTGTGTGGTCGTCTCGATGCCGTGTGCGTACCCCATTATAGGTCGTCTCGATGCCATAGCTCGCGATAAGTAGAAAATGTTTGTACGCCTAACTTGTTTTTGCAGAGAATGCTTTCGATGGTATGGCCCTATTGTATGTATGAGATGTATGAGATGCATGTGATGCATGTAATATTCTTTCATATGTGCAATCCCGTAATATTCTTTCATACGTGCAATGCTTGTAATATTCTTTCACGACCAGCGAGTCGATGTAATCTTCAATTAGAGCTTCTATAGTAGTAGCTTAGTTTGAAGAAATCAAGCATTAGGCACTCGAAAGAACGGTGATGAAGATGGAGATCCTCAGTACACCGGCATGGAGATGGAGATCACCATGTGAAGGGGGCCATACTATTTCACTATATGCTATTCTTCTTGCTTTCATATGTGATATGTTTGTTTGATAGGATAGCATCCCTCGCAAAATTAAGTAGTAATGATGCCCTTCCAAATGTTGCACCGTCACCGTTATGCTCGTCAATGGTGGGTCCGCCAAAGCAGAGTGCCATTCTCTATCATAACACGAGGGGTATATGTCGACATATACATGCAGGAGCATTTGGTTTACTTAACAAGGCAATCAAAACAATTTTGGGCCTTGGGACATAGATTGGCGCCGGGGCATGGAGATGCCACACCAACAACAAGAGTCACATAGAGATGTGATTAGCAAGGTGTTGCTTACCGATGTTACTAATTTTCTAGCAGTGATGCCAAAGCTCACTATAAAATTAATTAACATGTGGATCTTGACCCAATACGTAACCTAGAGGGAAGGTGGAAAATACGTAATGGGAGTCTAATGTTAAATTGTTTAACAATAGACATAGCATAAACATTGTGCTAAACTTTGCTTTTTCTGTTGTAGAATAAATGGTGGCTAATACTACACCCAGTACCTTTAATTTGCAATCTATTCTCGAAAAGGAAAAATTAAATGGAACAAACTTTATGGATTGGTATCGCAACTTGAGAATTGTTCTCAAGCAAGAGCGTAAGGAGTATGTTCTTGAAGTACCCTATCCCGAGGATTTGCCAAATAATGCCATTGCAACCGCACGGAGAGCTTACGAGAAGCACACTAATGATGCCCTAGATATAAGTCGTCTCATGCTTGCTACAATGTCCCCCGAGCTTCGAAGCAATATGAGAGCAACGATGCTCACACTATTATTCGGGGACTGCGTGGCATGTTTGAGAACCAAGCTCGGGCCGAGAGGTTCAACACCTCAAAGTCCTTGTTTGCGTGCAGCTTGTTGAGGGGAATCCCGTCACCACATGTGATAAAGATGATTGGCTATATCGAGAGTCCGGAAAACTAGGTTTTCCCCTTAGCCAAGAGTTGGCTACGATGTGATTCTCCGCCGCTCCCTCCGAGCTTCGAGCCATTCATATTAAACTATCACATGAACAATATGGATAGAACCTTGGCTGAATTGCATGGGATGCTAAAGACAGTGAGGAGAGTATCCGAAAAACGGTCATCATGTGATGATGATACGAAGGCAAAGCGCAAACCACTGTCAAGAAACTTTGCACCAAGAGGAAGTTAACTCCCGATGAGATCGCGAGTGCCTCCAATGCAAAGAAGGGCAAGAAGGGGTCGGCGGCATCGAATGCCGTTTGCTTCTATTGCAAGGAGACAGACCATTGGAAGAGGAACTGCAAGAAGTACATGGAGGATCTCAAAAAGAAGCAAAATACGACTTACGCTTCATGTATTAATGTTATAGACATTAATCTTGCTACTTCACCTACTCGACTCTTGGGTATTTGATACCGGATCGTAGCTCATATTTGCAAATCGTTGCGGGGAATGAGAAGAAGTAGAGGATTGAGAAGGGGCGAGGTGAACCTGCGCGTCGGCAATGGAGCAAGCGTTGCTACGGTTGTTGTCGGCACAGTACCACTTCATCTACCTTCGGGATTAGTTTTGGAATTGAATAATTGTTATTGTGTTCCAACACTATGTCAAAACGTTATTTCCGCTTCATGTTTGCAAGCGGAAGGATATGATTTTAGATCAATGGACAATGGTTGTTCAATATATCTCGAGAGATATGTTCTATTTTCATGCTCCATTGGTGAATGGATTATACGTTTTGAATCTTGAAGCGTCTCCCATCTATAACATTAATACGAAAGGCAACTCTCTAATGATATAAACCCCACGTTTATCCGGCATTGTCGCTTAGGCCATATAAATAAGAAACGCATGGAGAAGCTCCATAAGGATGGATTGCTTCACTCTTTTGATTTTGAATCATTTGAGACATGTGAGTCTTGTTTACTTGGTAAGATGACAAAGGCACCTTTCACGGGGCACGTGAGAGAGAACAAGTGACTTGTTGGCACTCGTACATACCGATGTATGTGGACCAATGAGCTCAACGGCCGAGGTGGTTATCGACTTCATTACCTTTACCGATGACTTTAGTAGATATGGCTATATCTACTTAATGAGGCATAAGTCCGAATCCTTTGAAAAGTTCAAAGAATTCCGAATGAAGTACAGAATCATTTAGGGAAAACAATCAAGTTTCTACGATCGAGATCATGGAGGGGAATACTTGAGCCAAGAGTTTGGTAATCATCGAAAGATTGTGGAATTGTTCCACGCTTGACTCCGCCAGAACTCCACAATGGAACGGAGTGTCCGAACAGAGAAATCGCACCTTGTTGGACATGGTGCGGTCGATGATGAGCCAAAGTGATCTTCCATTATCCTTCCGGGGATATGCTCTTGAAACAATGCGCTCACACTAAATAGAGTTCCATCTAAGTCGGTTGAAAAGACACCATATGAGATATGGACAGGGCAACCCCTAGTTTGTCTTTTCTCAAAATTTGGGGATGTGAGGCTATGTAAAACGTTTACGATCCGACAAGCTCACACCTAAATCTGAAAAGTGCTTCTTTGTGGGATATCCTAAGGAAACTAAGGGATATTACTTTTATAATCGGGAACAAGGCAAAGTGTTTGTCGCCCGACATGGTGTCTTCTTGGAGAAAGAGTTTCTTTCAAGAAGGGTTAGTGGGAGCAGGGTGCATCTTGAAGAAGTTCAAGAAACACCGAAAAAACATTTCAGCGACCACGAACCACAACAGGAGGAACAAAGTGTTGCGCCACCGTTGTAGATACACCAGCCCCACGGAGTCCGAAAGATCACGTCGTGCGCGAGTGACACAGTGCGGAACAACGTGATATATTGTTGTTGGACAACGATGAACCTAAGACCTATGAGGAAGCGATGGTGGGACCCGATTCCAACAAGTGGCTTGGAGCCATGAAATCCGAAATAGAATCCATGTACGACAATCAAGTTTGGAACTTGGTTGATCCACTGATGGTGTCAAAACCATTGAGTGTAAATGGGTTTTTAAGAAAAGGCCGATATGGATGGAAATGTTCACATCTATAAGGCACGATTGGTGGCGAAAGGTTTTAAACAGATTCAAGGAGTTGATTATGATGAAACCTTCTCGCCCGTCGCAATGCTTAAATCTATTCGGATTATCCTAGCGATTGCTGCATATTTCGATTATGAGATATGGCGGATGGATGTCAAAACGGCTTTCCTAAATGGAAACCTAAGCGAGGATGTATACATGATACAACCTCGGGGTTTTGTCGATCCGAATCACTGGAAAGATATGCAAGCTACGAAATCCATTTATGGATTGAAGCAAGCATCTCGGAGTTGGAATATTCGTTTTGATGAAGTAATCAAAGGGTTTGGTTTCATCAAAAATGAAGAAGAGGCCTGTGTTTACAAAAAGGTCAGTGGGAGCACAGTTGTATTTCTAATCTTATATGTGGATGACATATTACTCATTGGAAATGATATCCCTATGCTTGAATCCGTCAAGTCTTCATTGAAAAATAGTTTTTCCATGAAAGACTTAGGGAGGCAGCATATATATTGGGCATTCGCATCTATAGAGATAGATCCAAGAGGCTAATTGGATTAAGCCAAAGTACATACATTGACAAGGTGTTGAAAAGGTTCAACATGCATGATTCCAAGAAAGGTTTCTTGCCCATGTCACATGGCATTAATCTTAGCAAGAATCGTGTCCTCGGACACATGATGAGCGGAATAAGATGGGTATGGTTCCATATGCTTCGGCAATTGGATCCATCATATATGCCATACTTTGTACACGCCCGATGTCTCGTACGCTTTGAGTGCTATGAGCAGATACCGAGTCGATCCAAGTGAAGGTCACTGGATCGCGTAAAGAATATCCTTAAGTACTTGAGAAGAACTAAGGATATGTTCCTACTCTATGGAGGTGAAGAAGAGCTCGTTGTAAGTGGTTACACCGATGCTAGCTTCCAAACAGACAAGGATGATTATAGATCGCAATCTGGGTTCATGTTCGCCGAACGGAGGCGCGATCACTGGAAGAGTTCCAAGCGGATACCGTTGTTGATTCTACAACGGAGGCCGAGTACATTGCTGCTTGGAAGCTGCAAAGGAGGCTGTTTGGATCAAGAAATTCGTTTCGAGCTTGGTGTGATGACTAGCACGACGGTCCAATGTCTCTCTATTGTGACAATAGTGGAGCCATTGCGCAAGCCAAGGAGCCGAGGTCACATTAGAAGTCCAAACACATACTTCGGCGATATAATCTCATCCGCGAAATTGTGGACAGAGGTGATGTCAAGATATGCAAAGTGCACACGGATCTCAACATAGCCGATCCGCGACAAAACCTCTCCTCACCGAAGCATGAGGCGCACACAAGAGCAATGGGTATTAGATACTTACATGATTGACTCTAGTGCAAGTCGGAGATTGTTAGTGATATGCCCTAGAGGCAACATGGAGATGTTGGATATCACATCAATGTTTATGTATTTATGAATAAAGTGTTATTCGGTTCCATGAAATAGACATCTTGTATTGATCAATAAGTACGTGACTTATTTATGAGACTCTTTATGTATGAATCTATTTCTAAACGATCCACGATCATATGTCATATTGTTGGAACAAATATGATTCTAAGATCGGCATGTTTATTGATTGATGATCATGTCTCATAGATCATGGGTATGAAGATACCAAATCAATAAACATGGACATATGTATTGGAGAACACATTGTTGGATAGACCCACCATGAGACACTACGGGAATTAATGTGCCATTAGTTGGTCTCGGATAGTGTTGGTACAAAGTCCTTAGACCTGAGATCACCATGGATTCCAACATGTGTAGTAGCCTACTTTGGGACTACCAAACGCTATTCGTAATCGGATAGTTATAAAGGTAGTTTTTGGGTTTGCTATGAAACATGGAGTGGGATGTGAGTTATCAAGATGGAATTTGCCCCTCCTTTGGAGAGATATCTCGGGCCCTCGAGGTAATGGATTATGGAAATACATGGCCATGCTAAGTTGATTGAGGTGTCAATCAACGCACGATAACCCAATACGGTTCGAGTGAATGGTTAAGCTATTGAAGGGATGGCACACATCTTGCCTATAGCTTAACTGGTATCGTGAGGCAAAGGGATTTGTGTACACATTACAGGTTCAGAGCCGATATTATATTCTTGTATACTATGGTGTCAATATGTGCTGCTAGGCGCCGCTGTTGACAAGTCGGCTGAGTTGGACTCGAGCCGACGGTCGGCTAAGTTAGACTATAGCCGAAACCGAGTATACCTGAACCTACAGGGT
Organism: Oryza australiensis; assembly: GCA_019925245.2. Taxonomy (NCBI): domain Eukaryota; kingdom Viridiplantae; phylum Streptophyta; class Magnoliopsida; order Poales; family Poaceae; genus Oryza; species Oryza australiensis. Next base: position 792,654 of record JAIFGZ020000604.1, on the reverse strand, counting down.
CGCACGCTTAAGGGGATAAGAACAGGCATTCGAGTTGGACTCGGATACGGCTCGATCGGATAGGGATCCGATCGGATAGAGTCCTATGGGCTTACGACGTATGGGCGGCCAACTCTGTAAGATTCGGATAGGATCCGATTCAAAATAGAGTCCTGATCGGCCACTAGTCCCAGTCGGCCAACTCTATATAAAGGAGGGAGGGGTGGAGAGCTGCGACACGTCAATTCCATCGCGTGCAACAGAAGTCGCCGAGATCAATCTCCATGGAAACCCTCCCCACTTTCGAGCCAAACCCTAGCCTTGCATCGCGTGCTAGCACATGGGTGTACGGCGTTTTGTCCCCGGACGTGTGGATACCGGTAGAGGCGCTGCTACGTTGCGCGCTGTTGATCGGCTTCGGATTGGCTACGGCATCTGCGAATCGGCTGATTGGCGAATCGGCTGTCCCCGGGTATCGGCTGTCGGCTTGTGAGAATCGGCTACACAGTTTCGGATCGGATAGCCCTGATTGGCTATTTCCGCTGCACACTCCAATCGGTAACGATCTATCGGCCCTTACTTGCAAGTGTTCCTGGTTTGCGCGGTAGAAAATTTTTGTTTTCGGCTAGCGTAGCTTCCGCGTAACCCTTCACTCCGATGATCTTTGTGGAGAAGAAGGACAAGTCCAAGAGGATGTGCGTCGACTACCGTGCACTCAATGATGTTACTATCAAGAACAAGTACCCCCTACTGCGGATGGATGACTTGTTTGACCAACTCAAGGAAGCAAAGGTGTTTTCCAAGATAGACCTGTGATCAAGCTACCATCAATTGAGAATACGATAGGAGGACATTCCCAAGACCGCCTTCATCACTCGGTATGGTTTGTACGAGTGTACGGTCATGTCTTTTGGACTTACCAATGCACCGGCTTTTTTCATGAACTTGATGAACAAGGTGCTTATGGAATTTTTGGATAAGTTTGTTGTTATGTTCATTGACCATGTTTTGATCTATTCCAAGACCAAGGAAGAACACAAGCATCATCTTCGGTTAGTGCTGGAGAAGTTGAGAGATAATCAACTCTACGCCAAGTTCAGCAAGTGTGCCTTCTGGTTAAAGGAAGTATAATTCCTCTGGCACATCATGAATGCCCAAGGAGTAGCATTGGATCCAACGAATGTGGAGTCAATTACCAAGTGGACCACACCGAAGACAGTTACTCATATTCAAAGTTTTCTTGGACTCGCGGGTTATTACCGTCGGTTCGTTGAGAATTTCTTCAGGATTGCCAAACCAATGACACAATTGTTGAAGAAGGAAGAGAAGTTCATGTGGTCCACAGAATGTAACAAGAGTCTCGAGGAGCTTAAGATGAAGCTGGTGTCTGTGCCAGTCTTAATATTGCCAGATCCAACGAAAGATTCATGTTATACTATGATGCATCCCGCCAGGGGCTAGGATGTGTGTTGATGCAAGAAGGCAAAGTGGTTGCATACGCCTCTCGTCAGCTGCGTCCGCATGAGAACAACTATCCGACCCACGATCTGGAGATAGCTGCAGCGATCCATGATTTGAAGATCTGGCGGCACTACTTGATCAGCAATCGCTGTGAAGTGTATATGAATCATAAAAGCTTAAAGTATATCTTCACCCAACCAGATTTAAACCTTCGTCAGCGAAGATGGTTGGAACTGTCACCCTGGCTAGGCCAATGTGGTGGTAGATCCTTCGAGTCAATAGAGTTACTACAACACAACTAACACGGAAGGAATGTGTAGCTAGTTGCAGCAAGAATTCGAACTTCTAAACCTGCAAATTGTGGAATTTGGGTTGTGGCGGCCATTGAAGCTCAACCCACTCTCATAGACCTAATCGGGTAGCTCAGACGTCAGATCCTGAGATAGCTGAACTCAAGAAGAAAATGAGAGTCGGAAAAGCTCATGATTTTACCGAAGACGAGCATGGGACAATCTGGATTGGAAAAAAGTTGTGTGTACCTAAAGACAAAGAATTGAAGAATCTGATCCTCACAGAAGCTCATCAGATTCAATATTCAATCCATCCGGGGAGTACAAAGATGTATCAAGATCTCAAGGAGAAGTTTTGGTGGGTTACTATGAGGAGAGAAATTGCTGAATTCGTCGCACTCTGTGATGTTTGTCAGTGAGTAAAGGCAGAACATCAACAAACCACAGGACTGCTACAACCTCTCCAAATCCCAGAATGGAAATAGGAAGAAATTGGAATGGATTTCATCACAGGTTTACCTTGAACATCATCGGGACATGATTCAATTTGGGTCATCATGGATCGACTCACGAAGGTGGCTCATTTTATCCCGGTGCATACCACTTATTCAGGAAAGAAGTTAGGAGAACTTTACCTTGCTAGGATCATGTGCTTACATGGGGTGCCTAAGAAGATCGTGTCCGATCGAGGAACTAAGTTTACCTCTAAGATCTGGCAGAAGCTGCAAGAAGAGCTTGGTACTCATTTGAACTTTAGTACAGCTTATCACCCGCAGACTGATGATCAAACTGAGAGAGTAAATCAAATTTTGGAACATATGTTGAGAGCATGTGCACTTGAGTTTGGAGGAGCATGGGACAAGAGTTTGCCTTATGCAGAATTCTCCTACAACAACAGTTACCAAGCCAGTTTGCAAATGGCACCATTTGAGGCATTATATGGATGGAAGTGTCGTACACCACTATTATAGGATTAGACTGGTGAGTGTCAGTTGTTTGGAACTAAAGTGATAAGTGAAGCAGAATCGAAAGTCCGAACAATCAGAGAAAGGCTGAGAGTTGCATAGTCTCAGTAGAAGAGCTACACAGACAACCGTCGAAGGGATCTCACTTTTGAAGCTGGGTACTATGTGTACCTTCATTTCACCCTGCTTCGGGGAGTGCACCATTTCCAAACCAAAGACAACTTGGCACCATGTTTTGTGGGACCATACAGAATTCGGGAACACCAAGGAGAAGTCGCTTACCAGCTCGAGCTTCCATCCAACATGGCTGGTATTCATGGCGTATTCCATGTTTCTCAGTTGAAGAAGTGTTTGAGAGTACCAACAGAGCAGGCAAGTTCAGACTAAATCAAGATTCAAGAGGACTTGACCTACGTGGAGAAGCCAGCCCGTATCCTTGAAACCAGTGAGAGAAGAACCAGAAACAAGGTTATCAGGTTCTGTGGAGTTTAATGGACTCATCATTCAAAAGATAAGCTACATGGGAAAGAGAAGACGAGTTGAAGGCCACTCACCCGCACCTCTTCACCAGCACCTCCGAATCTCGGGGTCGAGAATCCGTTTAAGGGGGGTAGGTTTATCACACCCTAAAGTTTAGCCATTCAAAAATCGTTTAAGTAATTCCCCAAAAAGAATTGAATTTTTGAATTAACTATGGGCAAATAATTAATTTTAAAATGCATATAATAAGTACAAATGGCTTGGTAGGATTTTTTAAATTTTAAATGTCAAAATAAATTAACTGGATTTTTACTGGAATTTTCAAAGCACTAGAAATAATTTTTAACCAATTAAAATCAAATCTCAGAATTAACTGGATTTTTTACTGGAATTTTTTCTTTTCCTTTTTTTCCCTTCCTTTCCCGCACTTTTCACCCAGGCCGACGCCTGACCTAGCACGCCCAAGCCACCCCGTGCGCACGCGTCCCTTCTTTCTTGCCCATGGGCAGCCGCCGACCCCGCGCGCTGCCACCAAGTCCGCAAGCCCTCCCTCTCTCTCTCGGCCGATGACATGCGAGGCCCACTGTCGAGCCCGTCTCCCCAAGCCGACCTCCCCGCCGCCCAACCGCGAGACAAGCCCCGTGCCGCCTGACACCACGTCGTTGCGCCTCGCCACCATGCCACTCATGTGCACCCCGCGCCGAGTCCGTGTCGGAGCCGCGTCCGCACACCGCACCGCATCCGCCCGCATCGCGCCATCCTTATCCGCAGCAAACCCTAACCCTAACCAAACTCTGCCGTCTTTTCTCTCTCTGAGTCCGAGAAGAATGGCAAGAAATCCGCGCCAATTCAAGCAAATCCAGACTTTGAAAATCCCCTATAAAACTCCTCACGACCCGCGCATTGTTTTCCCTCTGTCGCCGCTCAAAATTGTGCCTTAATTTGTCGAGTTCATTTTTCCGCCGCCATGCGATGCGGCCTTCGTCTCCATCGTCGGTTACTCCCTCTCTCTCTCTCTCTTCGTTGTTTCGTGACTTAGCGATGCAATCCCGTAAGTCCACGAGTCAACCCGAAACCCTAGAGCTATCACACCGCATCCCGCAACCTGCGACGCTGTCCACCGCTGCCTCTTGTGTCGCCAGCAATTCTGCCGACCGCCGTGCGGCGATGGCTGATCTTGCCGAGCCCACCGCCGCCGCTAACCCTAGCCGTAACCCGAGCCGTCCGATCAACCGTGTGGTAGATAAGGGCCGTCCAATCCCGCGTGCTTGCGTAGCCGCTACGCAGGCACCACGTGGTGCCGCATCAGCACCACGTGTGCCCATGTGGTACACCACACCACCACCGTTCCTGTGGACCCGATCCACCATAGACTGGTATCCCAAGCGCTCGTGTCACATACCCGAATTCTAGGACTTAATAATTTCTTGCCAAAATAGTTGGAAGCTAACTTTTTCAATTTTGTGAGCCAAAAATTTTATTTTTAACTTAGGTGAGACCAACCTAGACCTTTGCTTGAATAAAATTTTTTTTGAGAACAATTAAAAAATTTTCATTTATAACCTAGGACTAAAATGCAAACTCATGTGAAAGCATGCGTACTATCATAAAACATGTTTTGACTTGACTCATTCATGTGTATTTGGATTTTCGATATGCATTTCATAATAGGTCTCATGAATAACAACTAAGATCTAGATAAACAACTAAACCATTAGAGCGTAGCGCTAACTAGATGAAGTTAACATAGGGACCATACACCTTAAAATATATCAACTTTGCTAATATCAAGCCTCACTAAATTAATTTTACCACTCATATATCAACTTTGCTAATATCAAGCCTCACTAAATTAATTTTACCACTCATCTGAAGACGTGTCATAAACATGGAGGTGAATAACTAATTTACCTCATATAGGAAATATTCTCCCTTAATTACCTTCATAAGCATCGTCCTAGCTTAAAACCTAAGGGAACATGTGTGTGTGTGCGTGTGTGTATATATATATGGATCTGTGTTATAGGAACGGAAATCAAACTAAATAATATCACCTCAGGTCAAGAGAGTCCAAAAATGTGATTTTTTATAATAACTAGATGCATCTATGAAGGTGAAACATATAAAGAGATATGTCTTGCTAATTATCTAAAATATTTTGTGCAAGATAAAATCATGGGCAAATTCATGTAGGCAATGCTCACCACATTCATCTCACTGTAATTTTGTATAATTTAATACCCATATTTGATATCTCAACTAAATCAGTCAAACTAGTTAAAAATTAGATTAACTATAGTTCCTAATCGGCTAAAACCATACCTAACTAAAATATGTATCAAACTGCGTAGAAGTATATAGAGAAAATAATTTATTCAAATACTAGGTTAATTATCATGAATAAATATAATTTTTCTAGAATTTTTCTTCTCTATTTAGGTCCCCTAAAAATATGAAACAAGATTATATTTTAGCCCATCTTTGTTTAATTTATGTGAACAAACTACAAATGACTTTTGGGTGCAACCAAAGAAAATAAAATCTAGGAATACTCATCTAACTCCAGTAAAAATTTCACTAATTTATCTGGTCCATGTATTAACTTATGAAGCCACAAATTTAGGGAGAGAGAAATAATCTGAAAATTCGCTTAATATCATGCACTTTTACTCACAATTCTACCCATCCCTCACTCATCCACCTAGCCTATCATGCTCTGGACCCACTTGGCAGTCACCCTAGCTCGCCCTCATCTTGTGCCACTCGTCTAGCCGACCGAGAGCGCGTGGGAATCCAGAGGGAGAGAGGGAGACAACGCTCGGTGCGCTCGACACTTGGAGACGACGTGCATGTGTTGTGTGCCGCCTACTTCACCAGCCACGTCGCCTAACCTCACTTCCCACCACAGTGCCAAGAAACCGAAGAAGGAGAGCCCTCTCTTGTCCACCTTGCCTCTAGCATTCTGCCGGCCGCCGGGAAGACGCCATCACCGTTGTCTAACGAGTCATTGTTATCGCCATCTTCTCCACGTTCCCAGATCCTATCATCATGCCACAGTCACTGCTCTGATTTCACCTCATTTCTTGTAGCCATTTGATGGGAACGCTGACCATGCCATGGGAGTTCTAGAGCATGGCCGCGCCGTCATCAACGCAGTGCCGCGGGTTCGCGTAGTCGTTCCTGCTGACTCGAAGCTTCCCCGGACCACCTCACCCTCCTCTTAAAAACGTCCCAAGAACCTTCACAAATAGTGCCACAAGGAGGGAGATAAAATAGAAAATCCTTCACCACAAATCCTATCAACACAGCACCTAACCACACTAAGTGAACTCATGCATTTTAGAGCATTTTAGATTTTTACATGTCTTGATATTTATTTGTTACCGTTATTTTTTTTCTTTTCTTTTAGTTGATGAATCTATGTCGGTGAGGAGATTGATATTACCATTCATCCCAGGGAGGTCTTGTATCAACCAAGGCAAGTTTATGCCACTCCTTTGAACACATTGAATCACACGTTTCGGGCAAACTATTTTGATTATAAAGTTGCATGTGTATTTCACACTATCGAGGCTTTTAAAGCTATAAATTAGATATGTCCTGAAAATGCATGAATTCCCTTTTGAAAATCACTCCCTTGCTGTTTTGAACCTTAGGATTAATTAGAGTGCTTTATTGTGCTCATATGACTATGCAATATTATGTTTTTATAAGATTTGCAAATGCTTAGCCTTGCTTAGTGATAAATAAAAACATGGTTATGGATCATTTACTATATTATTTGAAAATCCTTTTTGAACATTTTGGACAGAGGTGAATCTCTGATTATTTGTGAAATAAAATGAGATAAAATGTGATTTTATACTTGGGCGGCAAGTTGCATGCTATTGTTGTATTTGTATACCGATAGGGGGAGTGTTCGCCTAAGTCGTAAGGACTGAACTTCATATCATCCATTATGTTTACCGTACATCCACATGTGTTAGTATGGGATGACCTAAGTTGATTAATATACTTAGCACCTAGCCTTGCACTATGGTAGGCCGGTGTGTATGGGTTCGGATAACCCAGAGGAACTTCTTATTTACCCCAACGTGGTAGTTTAGTTGACTAAGTCTGTACAATACAACGGTATTGTGCCATGTGGGTGGATTCCTGTCGCGTCCGCCACCACGGCGTTAAGTTTAAGGCGTGGGCCCACCACTTAACGGTTCTAGGTCATATTCTAGTATACCTAGGATGGAGGAAACACATATCATGCTGGTGCAAGGCTAGAGATTAAGTAGTGTAAAGGCTTCGTTGTGACCTCTAGACTATACTCAATGTGTAGAGTATGGCGGTACCGATGAGTACCGGACAAACTAGAGCGATTCACATCATGCGGGTAAAGCTGTACAAACTCTGCAGAGTTCTAAAAACTAATCGATTAGCCGTGCTCACGGTCATGAGCGACATGATGATGTGCTATGAGTATAATTTTATGTTTTCTAGATGTTTTCGAAACTCAATGATTTGCGTTGAAGATGATATTGATTTATGTGATGTGTTTGCCTTACTCCCCGACGTGTGTAAGGGAAAGATGTCTATCTATTTATGTTGAAACCATGCCATGATTAAAAAGCTTTACACATTGTTAAAATGATTTGCTGAAATTATGTTGCAAATGGCTTGTGAACTAAAATTAGCTTCACGCTGAAAATGGAGACTACAAATAGCCTTTCTTTGACTTAGAGCTTTCATGTATATAGGTTTGATTGTGCGCTTACCAATACATTATTTCTAATAATATACTGACTCGCTGTTGGATTAACTATTTGCTTGCAGGTCTTAGACTTAGTCGTTTGAGTGATGCGGGTAATCGACTGCTTCTTCTAGGTGTTGAACTTAATGGGGTAAACCCCTAGTAGGTGTGCTTGAGGATTGGGTAGTCAAGCTTCAGCAGTTCTCTGATTTATATATATTTATTTGGCCGATCGGCCTATGTAATTATTAAGTCAATGTAAGTCTTTAAGTTCCTTTCTTTTTAAATGTACTTGCTTTGTATATCCATGCTTAAGATGAAAGTTTTGAATGTAGTGCACATCCTGGGAATTAGATTCACATGAGTATGGGTTAAGGATATTTAAGATGTTGTAGATCTTTAGCCATTTTTGTCAAGTCTCATGAATGTGTAACACATCTGGTCGCCGCCTTCGAGTGGTTTGATGAGCACATCTCAGGCTTAAATTGACTGGAAGTCTAAAGGCCCTGCAATGTCTCCAATATTCTTCTCTCGAGGCTTCGGACGTCTCGTTATATTTGTTAGATGTCTTGAAGTGTTTCACTTCATCTTGCAAATGTAATGGGAAGTCCGGGGTGTCTTCGACAGCTCGCTTGCATCAGCGCTTGCACGCTGATGACGTCAACCCTACCCGATTGCGTTAGCCGGGACTTAATTGCGCAATAAACTATAAGGACTTTTATGTTTTCGTAATAAACACAGATAATCTTCTAAAATTCATATCTTTTTAATCCGAGCTCCGTTTTAGTCCATTCAAATTTCATTAAATCCAAAAAAATGTTAAGAATCCACTAAAAATAGTTTTGTGTGTTGTTTCAGTAGACTTCAGCATGTTTTGTTGAGTGCATTGTTTATCGTGTAGATTCCGGCAGTTCCAGCGATCCCGTTTATTTTGAAGTAGTCGTAGAAGTTCCCCAATCTTCAGAGTAAGACAAGTCATACTTTACATTGATCATATTGTGCTTAATTTTTCCAAATGTCTTATTTCTATCAAATATTGCAAATATTTGAAATGTCATTTTATGGGATTATTTTACCTATTATACTTGGCCATATGACTTGTTTGCCTTATACCATTGATAACTTGGGCTTAACATGACTAGATATTGGTTTAGGACACGCTTACGTGGCTTAGATCAATTAGCTCATTAAAGAAAAGCACATTATTTAATTACTACAGTGGAGATTATTATACAGATGACGTCAAGTATGAGATAAAGAGATAATAATATTAAAACATGAAAATGGTGGGCTGTGGGTGCAATGGTTTTGGATAGTCGCGCCCATGGGAGTTAAGGACCGGTTCTGAGAAAACCTTGGAAGAATTACCATGCATACTACAAGCCAACATGGATAATGACTGGATCCGTAGTGTAGCTATCTCTACCTGACGTACCCTAGTGAGGGTGGCATGATGGAGTTGGGTCGGCCCCGGTTAAAAGGGTTGATCGGATACCGTATTCACCGTGGCATGCGGGGGGCTGCCCATTGTCCTAAGGGGAGTGGGGGCGAAACCTTGGTGTGGTACGATTGGTTAGATGGGGTTATGCGAAGGGTCCTATCACAGTCCCTTTCCGGGGTATCATGGTGGTACACCGACACATGGAAACGTGTCGTGGGGCTATGTCTTGTGGGTACAGTTGTATACCTCTGATCAGATTTAAAAACTATTCGAATAGTTGTGCCCGCGGTTATGGGCGCTCAAGATGATTCACCATGATTAGTCTCATTCTAGCTGATGTCCCAAGTGACGGTGGGCGTGATGGAGTTGGGTCGGTGTAACACCCTGGCCCACAGCTTAATAGGATTAATAGAATACTCATACCAACATGTTACAAATTCTTTTCTGGAAGCTCATCTCCTAAGAACTCTGAGGTTAAGCGTGCTTGGCTGAGGCAATTTGGGGATGGGTGACCGACCTAGAAGTTCTTCCAGGGTGTGCATGAGTGAGGACAAAGTGCGCAGAAAAGACTGGTGTTGGTCTGTGAGGGTAGTCTAAGATCCTAGAGAGCTTCCAAATATAGACGGGCCTAGCCCGGGAAGGGTGGGACGTTACAAGACTTGTAACCAGAGCCGACTCTCGCGGTTTCACGGGGCGCGTGGCAGGTCAGTTATGCGAGCATGGTGCGCATAGGCGTGGGCCCTGAGGGGACACGGCATGGATCCTAGAGAGCTTCCAGATGTAGACGGGGCTAGCCCGGGAAGGGTGGGACGTTACAAGACTTGTAACCAGAGCCGACTCTCGCGGTTTCACGGGGCGCGTGGCAGGTCAGTTATGCGGGCATGGTGCGCATAGGGGTGGGCCCTAAGGGGACATGGCATGGCACATGCGCCGGCACTGGATGCACGGACGTGGCCAAGAGGGGAGGTTCCTGGCCTGGGGTTGACCGACGAGGACGTCGGCCTTCTAAGGGGGTGTTGATGTAACACCCTGGCCCAGGGCTTAATAGGATTAATAGAATACTCATACCATCAAGTTGCAACTTCTTTTCCGGAAGCTCATCTCCTAAGTACTTCTTTTCCGGAAGCTCATCTCCTAAGTGTGGATGTAACACCCTGGTCCAGGGCTTAATAGGATTAATAGAATACTCATACCAACAAGTTGCAACTTCTTTTCCGAAAGCTCATCTCCTAAGAACTCTGAGGTTAAGCGTGCTTGACCGGAGGCAATTTGGGGATGGGTGACCGACCGGGAAGTTCTTTCAGGGTGCGTATGAGTGAGGACAAAGTGCACAGAAAAGACTGGTGTTGGTCTGTGAGGGTAGTCTAAGATCCTAGAGAGCTTCCAGATGTAGACGGGCCCAGCCCGGGAAGAGTGGGACGTTACAGTCGGCCTCGATAAAAAGAGTTGATCGGCTACCAGATTCACCGTGGCATGTGAGGGCAAAAGCTTCCAGATGTAGACGGGCCCAGCCCGGGAAGGGTGGGACGTTACAGTCGGCCTCGATAAAAAGAGTTGATCGGCTACCAGATTCACCGTGGCATGTGAGGGCAAAAATATGTTGTGAGGCTGTATCTTGTGGGTACAGTTGTACACCTCTTATAAGAGTTAAAAACTATTCAAATAGCCATGCCCGCGGTTATGAGCGATCAACCAGATTCATAATGATTAGTCTTATTCTAGTAAATGAACTTGATTAATGGTACTTTACTAGCACTACACCACAATACTTTTTTAGGGTCAGACATCTGACGCTAAAATTTTCTTTTAGGGATGGAATATCTGACGCTAAAACTTACCTAGAGACGATCTAACGCTGAAACTCTATTTACCGATCGACTGTCTGACGCTATAGGTGCCTAGATTTAGCGTTCAATTGTCTGACGCTAAAATAATTTACAACGTCATTTGGTCTGACGCGAAATGTTTTTGGGCCCCACATAGCCCGAAGGCGCCATCTACATTTCGATCCCGCGCCCAGCTTATATTGGGCTCCCGCGTAAAATTTTGGGCATAGCCGCCGAAATTTTGGGCTGGCCCATGTAAATGTAGAAACCCTAGACCAAATCCTTTTCCCCCAGCCGCCCACACGCCCAGACGCCTCGAGCCACTGGATCGAGCGCCCCTCCCACCTCACGCCGCCCTCACGCCGCCCTCACGCCCAACCCTCGCCGCCGGCCATCCACCTCCGGCCATCCCCTGCTCCCTTCCTGCAACGGCCGGTGGAAGGCCCGCCCGCCCCTGCGCCTTCTGGGACGGTGGAGAAGGAGCTCGGTGGACACGGCGCACGGACGGCGAACTCGCCGGCGGACGCGGTGGACTCGCTCGCGCACGCACGTCGGGCGACGGGCCGTGAAGCGGCCTTGCGACGTTCGAGGAAGGACCACCCGCCCCTGCTACCTTGCTTGTGGCGGCCGGAGGTCCTGCACGTTCGAGGAAGGCCCTGCAGGCTCCCTAGCGCCACTGCTCCCTTTCCTGCGCCTTGCCTCGACGGCCGAGGAAGAGGTGAGATAATTTTCCCCTCCACTCCCCTTCTTCCGATCGATTCGATTCACCGAACGCGGTGATGTGGTGGGTGACATTGTAGATCGACGGATCTGCTAGTAGCGGTTAGTATATATGGCGATTGGGATTAAGATTTGTAGGCCGAACCTACCGATTGTAGGGCATCCAAACATATATTCCAAGAGAGGCAGTTCGAGACAGAGATGATTCATGGAAGATCATTCTTTGTGGCATGTGCATATATATATCATATAAGTGGGCAATTCTCGGTTTGTTATTTGAAGTTTCTTTAGAAGAAAGTAGAAATCAGTTTTTCGAGTTATTGCCCAAATGAATAAATAACAGTTTGGCCTTGAAAGAAATTAAAAAGCCTGAAATATTCTTTGCCGATATAGTTAGTTGATTTGCACAACAACTATTTTACTCAAGCATAGATGTACAAACTTGTGCACATGTACTAATTGCCCTAGGTTATATATTCTCATATAACTCTTACGCTTTTATTCAAGTGAAGTTTGGCTCTATTCTCTCGTAACTATAGTAGCAAGTTTGGAATGCCCGCACCGCGCTAGCGGCGTCGGCATGTGGAGCTGCACACAGCATGTCTTGCTTTAGTGCAGCTGAATATTACAAGCTCCTTAATTTGTTTCAAGCACTTGGAAATTACCAAAATGAGAGCTACGGATGAAAGGAATGGAGTTAGTGACATACTGATCAGCTGCCCTTTTCCAAAAGAACAAGTAGCACACTTTTCGTTTCATGTTTATCTAATTCTGGTTATCCTTCTTCTTGGAAGTGAGACGTGCAATAAAACATATTGATAGTAAAAAATGAAGAGACGTGGTTACGTGCAGCATTTATGTTCCTAGCTATTTATTAATGATGTTAGTTCTGAATGTATGTATGTATGGTACTGCATCACTCATGAAGCTATGTGCATCAATTTTTTTTGCTACTTATCTATGCTGCATTACACATTGTTGTTTTCTAGTAGAATACAAGCGAGGCTTAATTGAGTAAGTCTTTCTTATTCATTTCGAGCCCCTAGGTGAAAGTGTTGTGAGCTGGCCCATTAAGCATCGGCATTGTCCTCTTCTCATTGGTTGCAGCCTACGGATTCAAGTGCTTGCAGTACACGACCAGTCCCCACACTCATGGATAAGTCATGGATTAATAGTGATGCTAGGCACACAAAGGAGTACTTACAAGGGGTCAACGGTTTCCTAGCTTTTGCATTTAGAAATTCAGCGGTAGGGGACAAGATACTATGCCCTTGCGAGAAAGTGTGTTAACTCATTTTGGAGAGACTCAAGTGATATAAGAGAGCATTTGATATGTGATGGGTTTCTACAAGGGTACACAACTTGGAACTTACATGGGGAAGCTAGTTCCTCTTATCTGAATACTAACAATGGTGATGGTGCTGTTCCTATGGAAGAGTCCAGTGAAGAGGATGACATATCTGCATTGCTTAGAGACATAGCCTGTGGTTTAGATGATAGAGGGGATTTCCAAGACAACGGTTCCACGAGCTTCCTAAAGAACTAGTTGACCTCCAAAAGTTGGTAGAAGCCAATAGTCAAGAATTATTTCCTAATTGCAAGAAGTATACTAAACTGCGTTTCCTGATTAGGCTTCTTCACATCAAGCTTCTTGGAGGATGGACTGATAGAAGTTTTGACCTTACACTAGATCTATTTAATGATGTCTTACCTGAGGGTTCAAAACTACCTAGAATCTTCTATGAAACTAAGAAATTGATTAAGTCCATAGGACTTGGGTACACTAGTATTGATGCCTGTCCTAATAATTGCATTCTATATTGGAAGGAACATAAAAAAGATGAAATATGTCCAAAGTGTAAGGCTTCTCGTTGGAAATCAGCTAGGAAGAGCCTAGATGGGAATTCACGACATTATGCGGTAATGAAATCGAACAGAATACTAGTTTGATGATGATATTATCTGAATATTCCTTTGCATAACACTACTAGTTTGATGATGAGATCAATGGGGACTACTGAATATTCCTTTTATCTGAATATTTCTTGTGTAGAGTCCGACACCTGAAGAACCGATCAATGAGGCACACAATGCTTCTGGGCTTGAAGAACATGCTAATTATTATGCAGAAAATGAAGACTATGATCAGTACGTAGAGGAGGATGAGAACTTGCTGCCCCATAGGCATGCTCCAGCCCGATCGGATGAGAACTTGCTGCCCCATAGGCATGCTCCAGCCCGATCGGATGAGAACTTGCTGCCCCATAGGCATGCTCCAGCCCGATCGGATGATAACTTGGTGCCCCATAGGCATGCTCCAGACCGATCAACTTTGAACATTACAACAGCAACAAATGTTCACTCTCGCTTTCCAAATGATACACATGTGATCTTCTTGTGCCCTGCAAAGTATTTGTTTGTTATTTCGAAAATGTTCCCTGCTTCACAATTCTCACAAGTGCATCATTTATTTCAGGTTGAAATGCAAGAGAGCTTGCCCCCTTCTAGGCCTGCTGTAGCCCGATCAGCTAGGGACATGACTACTACACCAACAAGTGATATACCTCACCATCATGATGACTTTGCAAATGATACACATGTAATCTTGCCATGTTGCTGCAATGTTTCTCTTTGTGATATCTCTCACCTTCCATGCTTTAAGTTCTAATGAGTGAATCATGTATTTCAGGTTGCAACTGAAAAAAGCTTGCTGCCCCCTAGGTCTGTTGCAGCCCCATCAGCTAGGAACGTGACTACTGCACCAAAAAATGATGTAGCTCATTCAACTATAAACAAGACTACTACAACAGCAAATAATGCCCCTCGCCTTCATGATAACCTTGTAATCTTTTTATCCTCTCCCTGCATTCTTTTGTGGTTTCATATGCACGCCTTGTTCTAACATTCTTAGGGCGCACCATTTATTTCAGGTTGGAAAGGATGTGATATTATATGCTATACTGAGATCTGAGTCACCCGTGGCTAGGGGGACAGTCCTTTCAACTAATCCAAGCACCATTGTAGGAGGGCAGCCTCTTGGTAATGAATTCGTGAAGTAGTAGTTAATCTTGTGATGAAAAGGGATGCTTTGCTGCCTCGGACTTACGGCAATTTGCTGACTATGGCTAGTGCTGACCGCATGCACATTGCATGGCCATTCAATAAAGTAATAAACTTGATTTGACATAATTTTCATTTCGCTTGACTGTGATGCATGACAATGTTTCCTAATTAATGCTATCTGTGATAGTTAAAGGAATGCAAGAAGAGGGAAGGCAAGTAGGCATCTAGCACATCTCTCAAGGGCACTGCAGGTATGTCCCTTGACCACCTATTTATTTTAGCCATCTTGCCACTAATAAGAAGTATAGGTGCTCCCTAGTGGTAAATCTACTAATGCCCGCTCCCTAGGATGAGGCAAATTCAATTGTTGAATGATTCGAGAACAAGAAGAGTTATGCCCATTGTAACCCACTGCCTCAACCTAGCAAGTAACTCAACCTAGCAAGCGAGAATTCAGCTAGCAAGTAGAAGAGATATTCTTTTGTTGGATAATGTAGTATGCAAGACAAGATTGTATGCTTGACTTTGTTGGATGTAGTGTGATGTAATGTGCAAGACAAGATTCTATGGTACAATATATATGTATCGACCTCCATGTCATGTGTGACCTTATATCTTTGTGTGTGATGGACACTGAGCTTGAATGTGGGTTTAATGTGCTAAATATTTCCAATTTTTATTTTTTTTATATTCAAATTATGCCGTTGAACAATCTGACGCTATATATATGTAGATCATTGGATGATCTGACGGTATATATATAGCCATGGAGTGTCTGACGGTAAACAATGCCATGAGACTAACTGACGCTAAAAATTTTCACAGCAACAGACTATCTGACGCTAAAAGTCTAGTCTGACGCTATATGTTTTTAGCGTCAGCACTTACTGCGTCTGCAGAAGTCTGACGCTATATATGTTTAGCGTCAGACCGCATGACGTTGTAGTGGCTTTCAGCGTCAGATCTTCCGACGCCAAATCTGGTGTTGTGGTGTAGTGTAGAATAGATGGATGGTTTGGCCTGTTGGAACGTGTGGTTAATGTTAGACAATGGTTATTTTAATATTGCTTGATTATATATTACTGCTTTACTGCTTTCAACTATTATTATTTGTGAAATGTTGTTTATGCAAATGAAACCCTATCCCTATCCTTTCTTGTGAATTATCCTGCATCATACCTTCTCTTTCGGTATGACTTATTGAGTGCAGTGGGTAGTACTCCGTCTTCCTTAATTTCCTCCATCAGAGTCAGAGATTGAGGCAGAGGAAGGTTTCGACGAGGATTAGGCTTACGTTCATCGTCAAGGTTGCGTGTGGTGTGTTGGTGCTTCGTCGCAAGAGTTAAGTTTTAGCTTAGCTAGTCATTTCTTTTTTCACTGCATTTTTGTAATCTTTTGTACTGTTTTTAAGACGTGGATTCTCTAATATCAATAATGTCGTATGTGTACCCTGGCTGGTCCTGGACAGGGATTTTAATACACATATGGCTGCGGAAAATTTGGTTTGAATTTCTGGCGTGACATGTGCCCCCAGTGCTTCTGCACTCTTGGACCTTGCCACTACAGCCGCACAGGAGGGTAGATCTATACTTGCCTCTGTGTAGTTGTCCTTGTCCGGGTCTCTTTGGAGGCCATTTGAGGAACCTGAGGAGGTAGAGCCCCACATTTCAGACGCCGACCATGATGTCCTCGAGCTGGAGGAGCCGCCCGCTGCAGACGTTGAGCAAGACTTTTCGGAGGAGCCCCAGGCACCCGCACCAGCAGGCCCAGCCCACGGACGTGGCCGCCTTCCCGGCCACGGATGTGGCCACTCGAGGCGCCTGGTGACACCCAAGACTTCGCACTACACTCCGTCGTCAGACTCTTTGGACACTGGTTCTAACTCCGACACCCATCGTTGCCACAGTCGCTCTCAACGCCACTCGAGGGAGCTCATCCCTCGTCGCACCCCATTGTCCGGTAGCCGCCGTGGCACCCGCCGCCATGAATAGATGAAGGACCAATGGATCCTTAGTAGTGGCACCACTTAAGTGGTCTATTGGTTAGCAGGCCCTTATCGTGTTAGCAGTGTGGTGTATCACCTCAGACTGTGTGTTGTGAATAGTTAAGGTAGCACCATCCTTTTGTATTGTTTGCTGTGTGTCCCTCTAACTATAATCTGTGTGCAGTAAGGGAGCCTATTTGTACTTAAGCTAGGGCAAGTACAACTCTTGCGTGTTTTATTTTCTGCCCTGAAGGATCTGCATTAAGAAAACTTGTTTGCACACATCACTTAAAACAATTATAACAACCTTAACAACCTAACACCCATGTTGCTAGAGGTTTCTTTGCCCCTCCCTTCTATTTCTGTTAGATGGTGAACACTCCTGCAACTGGATCTGGTGCCAGATGAGTGGATGAGGTAGCAAAACCACCACCACCTCCACTTGCTGACCCCACCATCGTACAGCTCCTAGCCACTCAAAACCAACTTATGTAAAGCCATATAAACACCTACGCCGCAAATAATCAAGCAGCCCAATGCGGGCAAGCTACCCAAGGAAACCGTAAACCTAGCAAACTATGGAGAATTCATGGGGACCAAACTACCTATTTTCACCGAGGCTGAAGAACCACTCGCCGCTAAAGACTGGCTATGCATGATTGAGAAGAAGATGAACCTCATTCATGCTTGGAACGAGAATAAGGTCCGGTTTTGTTACGTCCCGATTTTCGTTCGGGATTAAAAATCATTAAGTAATTCATTTTCTAGAAATCAAATAAAAAATAATCAAGTGAAATTAATAAGGAAATAAAATTTCCTTTCAAAATCATGGAGCAATATTTTTGAAATATTCTCCATGTCCTAAAGTATTCTCCAAAATTTTCCATGAAATTTTGGAGCTCCAAAAATAATTTAAATAATACAAAGATCATTTTCGCAATTAAAATAAAATAAAAACAAATTAAATCCTTCCTTCCTCCTCCTAGGCCGCCAGCCCATCTCTCCCTCCCTCCCCTTAGGCCCAGCCGCTACCCATCCGTCCTTTTTTTTGGCCCAGCCGTCCCCTAACCTCAACCTTGGCCTAGCTGACTCCTTCCCCTCCCCCTTGCGCTCGACCCATCTAGCCTCCCGGGCCCATGGCGAGCTGCCCCTGCAGCCGCTGCACGCCTCACATGCACCAAGGACGCGCGCCCACGCCTGGTAGACGGACCCCACTGGCCGGGCTCATCGTCTTCCTCCAGCACCGCCTGTTCCTCCATTTTCCAACTTCGGCCGCCCCTCCATGTCGACCGGAACTACGCAAAACCTCTGTAGCGCCATCCTCGGCGCCACAGCTACGTCCTCTTCCTCGGCCAAGCCCCGTTTTCACCCGGAACCCGCCGAAACTTTGTTGCCCATGGTGCCTCCCCCTTGCCTCGCTAGCGCCACTCCGACAGCCCCTGCCGTCTTACTGGAGTGCTACCCGAGGTCGTCATATTCTTTACCGGCATCGCCTACTTCCATGGCCACCCCTCAGGTAGCACGCCCTAGCCGACAACCGATGAAGAACGTCATCGTTCTCCACCTTTGACAGCCCCTCCCCATCGAGCCGGGTGCTGCCAGCCCGTGCCACCACTGTCGACAGCTTCGCTGTGCCATGCTCGTCCTTGGCATGCCCTTCCCCGAGCTCAGATGACACCAAAGCACCACCCCTGCGCGGTGAACAGTGAGCATGCCATTGTTCTCCTCCAACGGTAGCAACTGCCACCTCGCTAGTGTTTTTTCCGACATCGATGTCTCCTTCCTCGACATTGTGCTGTCATCTCCTTTGCCGTCCTCCTCTTGGTTTGCTATTTGTCGCCAGAGTCCCGTGACCGTCCCCGCCGGTGCAATCTTCGGCTAGCCATTCCTCCTTGCAGGCACGTCGCCACGTGGCCTCGTCGTCTTCGTCGTGGGCAACACAGCAGCATGATCCACACCATCCTCACTCCCGTGCAGCCACTGTCGGCTGCCATCGTCGTCCTCTCACCATTCCTGGTTATTGTCGTCCTCGTCGCCTGCGTCGGCACTCATGCGCCGGCCTTTCCTCCGCTCGCCGCCGTGCTCCCATGCCGCGTCTTCTCGCCGTTGTGTGCATGGTGAGCTCCTTTATGCCTCTCTGCCCTCCGCCATCCTTGCTCGTTGTCGTCATCCCGACCCTTTTTTCGGTAATAATAATCCAGGGTTAAATCCAGTCAGTTAGTCGTGTGAGTTTAATCAATCAATCTCCGCAAAGGTTGGATTGGTCAATCAACCAATATTAGTCAGTAGAAATCATAGAGGCCAGCAAACCAACCCAACTTCACCATAACTTCTTTCTTTCTGGCCCCGAATCTCGGGACGAGATTCTTGTAAGTGGGGTAGGTTTGTCACGTCCCGATTTTCATTCGGGATTAAAAATCAATTAGTAATTCATTTTCTAGAAATTAAATAAAAGCAAATTAATCAAGTGAAATTAATAAGAAAATAAAATTTTCCTTTCAAAATCATGGCAAGAAATATTTTTGAAGTATTCTCAATGCCATAATGTATTATCTGAAAGTTTCCATGAAATTTTGAAGCTCATGAAATAATTTAAATAATACAAAGATCATTTATACAATTAAAATAAAATAAAAACAAATTAAATCCTCTCTTCCTCCTCCTGGGCTGCCGGCCCATCTCTCCCTCCTTCCCCTCAGGCCCAGTCGCCCCCATCTCTCCTTTTTTTGGCCTAGCCGCCCCCCACCTCTCCCTTGGCCCAGCCGACTCCTTGCCCTCCCCCTTGCGCTTGGCCCAAGTAGCCCCTCGGCCCATGCCGAGCTGCCCCTGTAGCCGCCGCACGCCTCACGTGCACCAAGGGCGCGCGCCCGCGCCTGGCAGGCGGGCTCCACTGGCTGGGCTCGTCGTTTTCCTCCAGCACCAGCGCATATTCCCCTCTCCCGGCTAAACACAAGTGTCGCCGCCCTGTTTGATCTCCCTCCTCAGTGGTTTTCCCTTCAATTAACTCGCAAAAATCGGTTCTTTGCGGCTACCTCATCAATTCCCCCAACAAATCCCATTCAGTTCGCTCTAAATCGCCCTTGATTGAATTCCTTAACCGAGGTGCATGTTTGGAGATTTTCTGGTCGGCTCTGTTCATCTCCTTTCCCGGCTGTTCCTCTCCCTCCCCGGCCGTTTCCCTCCTCTCCCAAGCTCTTATAAAAGGATGCCCCTAGCCCCTCCTCACTCCCCACGTCGCCCTCCCTCTCCATTGCCACCGCCGTTTTTTCGACTCCAGCCGCCCCTCCCAGTCGACCGGAACCACGCAAAACCTCCGCAACACCATCCTCAGCATCAAAGCCACCTCCCCTTCCTCGGCCAAGCCTTATTTTCGCACGGAACACGCCAAAACCTGGCTACCCAATGTGCGTCCTAAAGGGTTACGCGGAGGCTACGCTAGCCAAAAACAAAACTTTTCTACTGCGCAAACCAGGAACACTTGCAAGTAAGGGCCGATAGATCGTTACCGATTGGAGTATGCAGTGGAAATAGCCAATCAGGACTATCCGATCTAGAACTGTGCTGGCCGATGACAGCCGATTCCCGTAAGCCGACAGCCGATTCCTGGGGACAGCCGATTCACCAATCAGCCGATTCGCCGATGTCGCAGCCGATCCGAGTCGTCCGACCGCGCTCTCGATGCCGATCTGCCGCAGTCGCCTCACTCCGATTGTAGCCGATCCGAAGCCGATCAACAACGCGCAACGTAGCAGCGCCTCTACTAGTATCCACACGTCTGGGGACAGAACGCCAAACACCCGTGTGCTAGCACGCGATGCAAGGCTAGGGTTTGGCTCGAAAGTGGGGAGGGTTTCCGTGGATATTGATCTCGGCGACTTGTTGCGCCAAATCAGAATGATTTCAGCACAATTCGATTCAACTGATGTATAGCATCTCTTCACCCCTCGCCCCTTTATATAGAGTTGGCCTACTGGGACTAGTGGCCGATCAGGACTCTATTTTGAATCGGATCTCATCCGTGTCTCATAGAGTTGGCCGCTCATACGTCGTAAGCCCATAGGACTCTATCCGATCGGATCCCTATCCGATCGAGCCGTATCCGAGTCCAACTCGAATGCCTGTTCTTATTCCCTTAAGCGTGCGACCCTATAGGTTCAGGTATACTCAGTTTCGGCTATAGTCTAACTTAGCCGATCGTCGGCTCGAGTCCAACTCAGCCGACCTGTCAACAGTGGCTCCTAGCAGCACATATTGACACCATAGTACAAGAATATAATATCGGTTCTGAACATATAATGTGTATACAAATCCCTTTGCCTCACGATACCAATTAAGCTATAGGCAAGATGTGTGCCATCCCTTCAATAGCTTAACCATTCACTCGAACCGTATTGGATTATCTGTCTGTTGATTGACTCCTCAATCAACTTAGCATGGCCATGCATTTCCATAATCCATTACCTCGAGGGGCCCAGAGATATCTCTCCAAAGGAGGGGCAAATTCCATCTTGATCACTCACATCCCACTCCATGTTTCATAGCAAACCCGAAGACTACTTTTATAACTACGCAGTTACGAAATAGCGTTTGGTAGTCCCAAAGTAGGCTACTACACATGTTGGAATCCATGATGATCTCAGGTCTAAGGACTTTGTACCAACACTACCTGAGACCAACTAATGGCACATTAATTCCTATAGTGTCTCATGGTGGGTCTATCCAACAATGTGTTCTCTAACACATGTGTCCATGTTTATTGATTTGGTATCTCCATACCCATGATCTATGAGACATGATCATCAATCAATAAACATGCCGATCTTAGAATCATATTAGTTCCAACAATATAACATATGATCAGGGAGCGTTTAGAAATAGATTCATAAATAAAGAGTCTCATAAATAAGTCACGTACTTATTGATCAATACAAGATGTCTATTTCATGAAACTGAATAACACTTTATTCATTTATACAAAAACATTGACAATGATATCCAACATCTCCATGTTGTCTCTAGGGCATATCATTAACACCTCCCCCTCAGCCTCGTCGACGCCACTCCGGCAGCCCCTGGACCCTTGCCGAAGTGCAACCTGTCGGAGACGACCCGGACCTCTCATTATGTTTGAAAGTTGAGGAGAATCACTTCAAGTCAACTATCAGACATAAAGAGACATCCGACATCCCGAGAGAAAGTTACGTGAGACATTGTTGCGCCTTTAGCCTGCCAGTCAACTTTAGCCTGAGATGTGCCCGTCAAACCACTCGAAGGCGTCGACCAGATATGTTACACATTCAAGAGACTTGACCAAATGGCTAAAAGATCTACAACATCTCAAATAACCTTAACTCTTACTCATGTGAATCTAGTTCCCAGGATGTGCACTAGATTCACACTTTCATCTCAAGCATGGATATACATAGCGAATACATGTAAGATGAAAGGAATTTAAAGGATTACAACACATAATTAATTACATAGGCCAACCAGCAAAATATATAGATATAAATCAGAGAAAAGCGGAGGCTTGATTACCCACCCACAAACACATCGACTAGGGGTTTACCCGTTAAGTTCAATTCTAGAAGGAGTAGTCGATTACCCGCATCACCCAAAAGACTAAGTCTAAGACCTGCAAACAAAATGAATATTCCAGTGACAAGAGTCAGTACATTAATCTTATTAATGTACTGGCAAGCAAAAATCAATCCTAACATACTACATGTGAGGCTTATATTTCGAAGAAGGCTATATAGGTGGCTCATTTTCAACATAAAGCAAGTTTTATTTCATAATTTTTTCAAAGGAGTTGATGCTTCAATTAATAAAGATAATGATAAGTTTTAGGTTTCATCATTAATTTAAGTATGGTTCCATCATAACATTACCTTGTCATCCTCCATGACAACAAGTCACAATATTTATATAAACATCATCACTCTTACACAACTCAACACATTTTGTTGAAAATACATGAACACATTTTTAAAACAATCAAGTCTATACTCATGACACTTCACTAAAGAACTCTTGACCGTGAGCACGGCTAATCGATTAGTTTTTTTAACTCTTAAGAGTTTGTACAGC
Source organism: Oryza australiensis (assembly GCA_019925245.2). Taxonomy (NCBI): domain Eukaryota; kingdom Viridiplantae; phylum Streptophyta; class Magnoliopsida; order Poales; family Poaceae; genus Oryza; species Oryza australiensis. Next base: position 769,614 of record JAIFGZ020000604.1, on the reverse strand, counting down.
TTTACCCACATGATATGAACACTCTAGTTTGTTTTGTGCTCGCGACACACCATCACACGCTTCATGTTGAATGTGGCCTCGAGGTCATAACGAAGCCTTTGCACTACTCAGTTCCTTAGCCTTGCACCACCACGATACATGTTTCCTCCATCCTAGGTCATACTGGAAATGTGACCGAGAACCGTTAAGTGGCGGGTCCATGCCTTAAGTTAACACCGTGGTGGCGGACACGACAAGAACCCACCCACGTGGCACAATATCATTTTATTGGACAAACTTAGTTGTGTAAACTACCACATCGGTAAATAGTAAGTTCCTCTGGGTTTTCCGGACCAAACTCACCGTGCCTACCATAATGCAAAGTTAGGTGCTAAGTAGATTATTTAGCTAAGGCTATCCCAAACTAGCACATGTGGTTTTACAGTAAACTTTAAGTTGATGACACAAGTTCGGTCCTTACAGAGTTGAGCAAACTCCCCCTATCGGCTATGCAAACACATCAATTGCACGCCACATGCCGCGTAAGTCAAAACCACATTTTCACATATTTTAGTTAGCAAATAATCATCAAATTAAACCCATTCCAGCAAGGGTTCATTTTAACAAAATTCACATATTATATACAGATGGAACGAGTATTTGCAAAATTCTAAGCAAGGCTAAGCAAGTGTTGCATAAAACATATATAATCCCATTTGAGCACAAGGTAAGTAACCATTCCTATGGATACAATCAGCAAGGATTTCAATAAACTAAGGTAGAAAATGCAGCAAGTAGGTCATATCTAACATAGACAATTTTTTAAATATCTATATAGTCTAAGTTCTCATGCAACTTTGCAAACAAATATTTTCATCCTCAAAACATGAGATTCAATGTGTTCAAATGTGTTCAAATGAAGAAATGGAAGAACTTGCCTTGATCAAAAGAAATGTTAGCACCTAATCCTCTCCATCACCGTTTATGCAATTATCTAAACAAAATACACGATATGCAATTAAACACAAAAAATAGGCAAAAATCCAAAATGCTCTAAAATGCAGGATTTTTGCACATTGAGTGGAAACTGATCCAAAATGATTTTTTGTTAAAGAATTTTTATTTTATATTATTCCATTTATGAGTTATGGCTTTAGAAATTTTATCGGGACGTACCGGTATAGGGAGGGCTAGGTGTTGTTTGTGCAATGACCCTATAATTTGATTTCTATAAATTTGACTTCACAGAGGTAAAGAGTTATGTTTTCTAGGACTAACTCATTTGGTTTCACAATTTCATTTGGGTTTCACAATTTTCATAGTTAATGTGTATTTTCTATGTATTAAATAAGTTATTATGTGTTTTAGGTACATAGTCTCTTCACGTATATGGCTTTAGTCTCTTTACGTATATGGCTTTAGAGATTTTATTTTCAGAGCATGTTCTATTTGCTATTAATGTATATAAAAATAAATATTTCATGTAACAAATCTAATCTTTGTTCAAAATTTTAGAGTTTAATTTGCTCCACTATATAATTTATAAATTTATAAATTAGAGAGTGCTCTCGTGTTAACTATTTAACATTTAACATTTCAACCTAGAATGGGTTATGTGAGCTAAGTTGTCAAAGTCTTAGTGTATATGGATGGAACCATGACCTTTTTGACCTTTTTGGTTGAACAAATTTTAATTAGATTTACTTGGAGCTAAAATGCATATATATTTTTATACATATATATATGTATATATATATGTATATAATGCTTAACTCTTATATTATATAGTGATTAGCACCCTAGTTGTCTATTTAAAAAGCTTATTTGATATATTTAGTATATAAGTTGTCACATTTTATTTTGCCTAATTGAAATTCATTACTTACTGGTTTTTTACTGGTTTTATAGAAACTTGGTTCATCCTAAGTAGATTAAAAATCAATTTTCTATCAATTTTACAATTTGGAGGGTGCATAAATATTTAGATGATATTGATATGCAGTAGGCATATAATTTTATTTTATAATTTGAAAATATGTGTTGTGGTGAATCTACAAAACTTGAGTTTATTGAAAAAGGATTTAAAATGAATTTTATACGAAACCCTAAAGTTCAGCGTGCCTATAATTCATTAATTTCTTAATACTAGTTTTAAAAGCTTTTGGCTCAAAGTAATTATATATTTTTATTTTTTCTAATTAGAGAGTGTGAATTGAGATATCTATAAGATTTAAGTTGGTCTAGAATATGTTAAATTGAATTTTTTATGTATTTTATAAACTGCAATCTCTATGTGTGACTTTCTTTATTTAAATTTTTTGCTAAATTTGCACCGTAAATGTCAAGTTTTATAATTCTATGAGTTCATATAAATTTGTTTCACCCCAAAATAAGATAAATTGGGTTTTTCATGGATTTTACAATTTATGCTTATTTCTTAGCAAATCTGAGAACGTTTGTCTTTTTATTCGGTTTTAATTAAGAGTCCTCGATGTTTTTACATAATTACAAATAAGTCCTAGACCCATACGTCATTGAGTGGTAGAACGTTTCAGTCTTTTTATTCGGTTTTAATTAAGAGTCCTCGATGTTTTACATAATTACAAATAAGTCCTAGACCCATACGTCATTGAGTGGTATATTTACAGTGGACCCTAGGGTCGTTTAAATTTTCAAAACCTAGTCCTTGGCTTAACAGATCGGTTTTGGCTGGGAACTTTGCCGTGGTTTGCCTAGCTCGCCGGCGACGATTTGAGGCTCGGTTGGGGTCGAGGTCAAAAGAGAAAATGTAGTGCACGTTCTTGCGAATCCATTTTTCTAATTACCTTGGCTAGTGGAGGCCGGACCAGCGTGTCTCCGTGGGTAGATGATGCCGTTGTCGTCGCGGTCGAAGAAGGCAACGTGCTGCTGCTGTTGCACTTCTTGCGGAGCTGAGGTGGGTGTGGCGATGAAGCAGTGGCGGGGAAACTCGCCGCCGCCGAGGTTGACGCCTCCTCCACAATCTTCATGGCCTCTTTGGCGTTTCTGCCGCTCTCGAGCACGGAAAGATGATGGTGGCTTGGTGATGATCGGCGACACCGTGTAGCAGCCGCGATGAAGAGCTCACGCCGTCTAGGCCTCGACGCGGTACCTGGAGCGGCACACCAGCGACGCCGTGTTCCGATCCCGCGCCGCTGTGAGGAACTCCAGCACGCTCTCCAGCACGTTCTCCAGCACCTGGTCCGGCGGCGGCTCACAGCTTCATGGCAACAACGATGGTGTGGGCGATGGAGGCAAGGAGCTCTCCCTCTCTCTCGTTTTCTTGGCCTGGATGGAGTGTGACTGTTAGGCGACGTCGGCTGGTGAAGAAATAGGTGGAAACGGCGCTGGCACTTTGTCTCCACGCGTCAAACGCAGCCGGCACCAATTTCTTCCTGTCTCAGTTCTCTTTCTCGCCTTCTCAACTCAAGCGGTGGAGATTGGTGTACAAAGGAAAAACAAGCTGTGGAGGCTGCCATGTGGTCCAGGGTGAAGAGGGCAAGGCATGGCATACGGGTATGGGTAAAGACTTGAGTACATTTGATTTTGGATAATTTTCAGGTTTTTTTTCCTCTCTCATTTTGTTAATCTATAATTTAAGATGTAGACTAGATAAATTAGTGAAAATTTTACTGTGGTATATAATTATACCTAGATTCCATTTTCTTTAGTTGCACACAAAAAATTATTTGTAGATTACCCTCAGAAATTCAACAAAGATGGGATATTAGAAACTAGTTTAAATTTTTAGAGGACCTAAACAGGGGAGAAAACTCTAGAAAAATTATAGTTATTCACGCTAATTAAACTAGTATTTGAGTAATTTATTTACTATATACATTTAGGTGCATTTTAATTAACTTGGATATTATTTTAGTCGATAAGAATATTAATTTGTCTGATATTAGATTGTTTTGTTTAATTTCTTTGGGGTTTCAAACCTAACTATTAAATTTTACAAAAATTATATTAAGTTCAATATAATATTTGGCACCTACATGAAAAAATTCATGATTTTATCTTGCATGGATTGTTCTAGAAAATTAGGGTACCCTTTTGATGTATCGGTGTCCCTATTTCGGTAAATGCATCTAAATCATCATCAGATATTATATTTGGACTTCAAATAACATTAGGTGATCTTATTAAGTTTGATTTTAGTTTCTATAGCATAGATTCCTATTTATATATATACATACAAATGTTTATTTAGGTTTTAAGTTAGGGGGTGCTTATGAAGGTATTTAAGGTAGATTATTTCCTATATGACACGTCTTCAGATGAGTGGTCAAATTAATTTAGTGAGGATCGATATTGGTAATATTGATATACTCTAAGGTGCATGGTCCTTATGTTAACTTTCTCTAGTGAGCACTAGGCCCTAATATTTTAGTTGTTTATCTAGATCCTAGTTATTATTCATGAGACCTATTATAAAATGCAAATACAAAATCCAAACACACATAAATCACTCAAATCAAAACATGTTCTATGCATATGCATGCACTTATGTTTGATAGCATTTATGTTCTAGGCTAGGAAGGAAAAGTTTTTAATTTATTCTCAAATATTTTTCATGAAATAGGTTGAAATACCTCACCTAATTAGAAAAGAAAATCTTGGTTCTCAAAATTGAAAAACTTCACTGTCAGGTTTTGAAAAAAATTCTTTAACCGTAGAATTTGGGTATGTGACAGCTCTATCTCCCTTAAAGGAAATCTCGTCCCCAAGATTTGGGTTGGGTTATGGTTGGAAGTTTGTCAGTTCAACTAGGTTCATCATATGTAGGACTTCATCCTATCAGGTTGATGGATTTGATATTTGCTTAGGATAAGGCGGACTTCATCGACATTTAGAGCTTGCGGTCGCAGGTTCCAGGATGGAAGGAGAAGTTTCCTCATCTCCTCAACGGATGGACGGTTCGTCGCTAGAGATGATGCTCGGGCCGGTGATGGTGGGGTAGAGGCATTTTGGCTTCGGAGGGTACATTTTTGCGGGAATGGTCACGGCTTGGTGATGGGTATGGGCAAAAGCATAGTATGTCGGAATGGCATTCCGTACTTTACTGGCTTGGGTACTATATCGACTGGTTTTTGTTTGAAGGCTATGGCGGGATACGTCAGAGGATGGTTACCAAGGTTTTGATGTGGGACATGAAAGGATGATCCGAATACATTGTAATGGATGCAACTGCAGTGAAGCTATAGGTTTCGAATAATGCAGTTTTATCAGTTGCTTGTTATTAGAAAACTTTATTTTAAACATACAAGATTTAATACATCTAACTTTAGGTCTTTCTTAAGTTGTATAATAGACTCGCTTTATCAAAGTTGCGGAAACCTTTATTGGAGAAGTGGGGGAAAATGTTCTTGTCGAGCATGATGGTTGTCTGGTATTCTGGTGGGCGATAAAGGATCGGTACAAAATGTTCGGTGGCTCCAGGTTTTCATACGGGCGCAATGGCAGAAATCTGGGGTCTAGCTGAAGTTTGGTTGAGCTTATATCATGAAGACGGATTTTTTTTCTTCAGACAGCAAGTAAAACCGTTGTTAGGTTAGAGTCAAACATGTTCTGGATTATTATTTCATATACTCCTTCGGGTTCTTTCATGAAGGGCGACGTGGTAGCTGTATTACATTTGTTTTATAACATAGCTCCTTCAGCTCAAGATGGAAAATAGTGGTAAAACTATCCCTACTCGGGTAGTTCACGGCGAAGGCGGGTAATGGCAACATAGACACTGTTTTGAGTGCTCCTGGCTAACATGCTATGCTATCCCCCTTAAAGTTTAAAATTTTTTGGCTGGGAGGTTTTTGTGAAATAGAAGATGAGCTGACTTGGTAATCTCAGATCTATCTACACATTTGGGTAATGAGAATAGGGCATAATGTCCAACTGGGTAATAGGTTGTGGCGGTATCCGTCTCAAGGACAGTCTTTCCCAAAAGGTGTTTTGCGAGTATATTGGTCCTACCCAAAATTTTTCATAGGCATGAAAAAGGTCGCAACTACTCATGTGTTTATATCCATATATTTGGGTCATGGTAGGAAATTTATTGTTTTATGGCATGTGTAGAAATAACTCTTCTTTTTTATGCGAAAAAGGCATACATGAATGTGATATCATGATTGATGAATAATGCGATGAATGTATGGAACGATTAAATCCTTTTGAAGATACTACGTATTGCCTTCATGTCGTAGAACAAATAGGTGTGCATATTGAGAGATTCGTCAAACCTACAAGTCAAGTCTCCAAACCATGTTTGTGAGTTGCTGCGATTTGCAAATTTTGCATCCTTCCAAAAAGGAGCACAAAATTTTGCGCATTGAGCCGTCTCAACATGATTTACATAGTTCGATTATGACTTGTTTCCTAATGTAAAATTTTTTTGTCCCATTTAGGCTTGTGGGGGCTTGAAAAGGTTACGTATTTGTCTCTGGGTTTATAAGGCCATGATACACTATCGCCCTTAAAATAAAAGACTTTTGGTTAGGAAGACTTGCGAAGTGGAGGTTAATCCTGCTTAGCGGTTCTAGTTAGGGTTATACATTGTTCTGGTAAGAACTAACCTTAGCGGTCATCCTGGAAAAGGCTGCAAGATCAATTGGCATCCATTCTTGGTATTCTAACAATGTTTTCCTTTTTGTTTGGTGCTACCTTTGTGATTTTTAGATGGTTGGGTTGCCCTAGAGAGAAATGGTTTAGTCAAATGTCGCTGTGCTGGAAAATATGGGTTGCTGTCTTTATGGTCTTCTTGGGCTAGATTCTAAAGGTATAGAATTTGAGCAAAAATCATGGAGGCAGGCAAATAAGATTCTGAGCTACCCTAAAAAAATCAGGATTTTATCGCCTATGGTTTTGTCTGTACAAATTCAACAACTGGTCGACTACTGACTTTCAGATTCTAACTTTCCAAAGCTTTGTGAATTTTTATTGCATGATGCAATGACTCAAAAGTTCAACCAAACTTCGTGGAGCTTACCGGGCATGTCTAGGAGCTACTGTTAAAAGGTGCATATTTTATCACGTATGGTTTGGACTAAATAAAAAGATGAATGCAGCTGTCTACAGTTTTCAGAACATAATTTTGCTAACTAATGAATTTATTTCACTATTTTGAAGGGGTTTAAAAATTGTGCCAAAATTTATGAAGATTGCTTGGTTAGTCTACATACTTCTTGTAAAAGTTCTCAGGTTTATCACCTACGGTTTAGTCTAGACAAAAACAACAAGCAGACTTGTTCAGGATTTCAGAAAATGACAATCCACACAAATGGAATCTTTATTCCAATTTTTGTTTGCCTAACTTCATCATTCCTTTAAATGCATTTAGGTTAGAGTGATAAAGAAACTATATAAACTTTGGGTAGTCCATCTAACCAAACAATCTAAGGCTTAAGCATGCAACTTTATTTTACACCGAACTACCCACTTCAGGTTGGATCGGCGAAAATTTTGAAAAGTCGAGACAGGGGAGCTCAAAATCAACCCAATTCATTTTTGGTGCAGAGGTAATATAAGGAGATGGAATCTTTATAATGTCTAGCAAGTTTTTAAGTTTTATCCACCCAATTCAAAACCCATTCACTAGAGGCTATTTTTATCCCAATATTTTGTAAAATCGCACTAGTACATAGGAATAGTTTGCAAATGGCTTCTCAAAACTTTTCTAAACAGTTTGGTACTGACACTACAACACAACCCCGAATTTGGAACTGATGATCAGTTGGCAAAAACAGCTTTGGCGTGTGAGGATCAGTCGGTAAAAAGATATACCGACCGATAGTTGTAGTCGGTGAAACCTCAGTCGGTAAAAGTCTTTACCGACTGACAACCCTTTTACCGACTGATGGTCCGACGCTGCGTGAAATTTTACCGACTGATCAATATTTATCGACTGATTATTTGTTAACGTACTTTTACCGACTGACACAACTTTTTCCGATAGACTATCAGACGTTTATTAATAGGTTTTAGCGACTGATAGTTAGACGGACTAGTTAAATGAAAAAAACAAAAGCTCTTTTATATGCAATTTATTTCAAAATTCAATAGTTCATGACAAGCCCAGACAATAATTTATACAACCATTGTTTCATTCATAAACAGTTGTAAACATTCAATTTTGCTATTCAACCAATCAGCCATTCAGTACACATGGATCAACATATTCAGTTTGTTATACATCAGCCATTGATCAGTACATCCAAAAAATCCAGTATTGATCAGTACATCCAAAAGTCCACTTAGCTAGATCCACTACTTGCTTCATTTCACCAAAAGCATATTACTTTGTGATGCACCGCAGCCTAAAACAAAAGAAATTGAGCAACATAACCCTGCAGTCCCTGAAAATAGATTGTGATCGATTAATTAATTTCAAGTTGTTCAAGTGAAAAAGGTCAAATTAATCTACTATTGTTTGGCTATGTGACTATAACATCATAATTCGTAACTTATCTAAATTAACAGAAATGACTAATTTAACGGTCGATTGCATCCATGACCTTTTCACTCTTCCTACTGGAAATGAAACACCTGGTGAGTTCAACTCAGTGAGTGATCATCTATACCAGAATTGCCAGTTCAGCTATACCAGGTAGAGTGATGCTTATTCATGGATATTTCAAACAGCTTAACCTATATTATGTTTTATGCCATGCCAAAAAGTTAAACTGACAGTGAACATGCCTTATATTTTAGAGGCTTGGTTGTTGTTTCTGTACACAAAACTTTAGCTCTCTGCGAGAGAACATATTACGAGATAATGGAAGTGATATCCGTCCTTGGTAAGGAAAAAAACAAATTTTGGCATTTGCCCATATACAAAGAATGAAGAGAGTTGTCATTTATATACTGTACACAAATGAATGTGCATAACTTGTATCCTTATTCACAGAGAGGCATTGAGCTATTTCTGTGCTGCCCACAATGCACGGTTTTGCCATGATGTTGCACAACAGATAACGCCAAAGACTATATACTCGGATTGCTTTAGGAAAGGTAACATATTTTCTGATAAAAAAAAGGAACTGATACTCTATATGCATGTTATTCCAAAGAGCTTTCAGAGTATCTATTGCTTTTCATCTAGCTGTTTAAATGACATTTCAAGCATCATCTAGCTGTCCTCTTTCTAGTACTCATGCAGTAATAAAGAGGCTTATAAATTGTATAATTTTGTACTCATGTTGCTAGTAGCAAATGTACCAGATCATGCCTAGAGAAAGCATGGCTCACACTTCCTGCTGTATGAGGCACCTTCAACAGTGAACGGTGTGATTTTCCTCTTGCTGATAGAGCCTATGATAGAAATTGTCAAAATCTGCATATATATTGAACGGTGCAAAATATAAGAGATTCATGTTAACGGACCCTTACTGCAGAACTTCTATATCCATGTTATTAGCAGTTTAAAAGCTAATGCTGAAAAATTGACTATGATGAGTAAAACAAAAAATCAACTCAGAAATGAAGTTTCAAACTTTACTGCTATATGATGCTATGGCTTCCAGAAAATGCGCTCGTCTTTTTTTCATCCAGTCTGTTAATTGTGCTCATAATCGAAGCTAAGAAAGCTCTGCTTTACGTTGGAATGCCATATCAAAGTGCCATCACCCTTTTCCCCAAAAAAGCTTGGCAGGAGCTGTGAAATACTAGTTTTTTTTTCTTTTACTGTCAGAAGTGATCTTGTAAACCTGATATGCAAGGTAGTTTGTATTTTTGCAATTTGTGTGGGTATTCAATTCAATCATAATGCAATTCGGTTAGATATGGATTTTTCTTCGTATTTAATACGGAACCATGGAAAACAAACACACTTATGACACGAGAAAACATATAAAAACCATCAATAGACCAATTAAGTACTTCTTTTGCAACTATGTCATGGTAGTACCTGTAGTACTTGCACTAATATTGGTAAGCCAAATACTCTTAACACATCATAGTCCTATATATGTTCTTGTTCTTACTCCTATATGTGTTCTTGTTCTTGATGCATGAAGCCCTGTTTTTCTCCTCAACAACACATGTATTGGTTTAAACACAACTGGAGTCATTACATTCCCCGTGTTCCACAACAATTCCTTCATATCTACAATGATCCAGCCAGTAAACATACCTACAGACGACTCCACCGTCATAAGCGATGATAGCATGCGCAAGAACAAGTATTTCACGGGCATCAGCCTTGGCACACCACATGTGTTCAATCTTGTCACCATTGACACTGGCTCAACTCTCTCCTGGGTTCAGTGTAAAAATTGTCAGATAAAATGCTATGACCAGTTTGCAAAAGCTGGACAAATATTCAATCCTTACAACTCCTCAACTTACAGTAAACTTGGATGCTCAACCGAGGCTTGCAATGGAGGCGGGTGGACGGGGTAGGGGCCGAGCACGGCTGACGGCGGGGTGGAGGAATTCACACAGATCCTGGCGTGCCGAACGTGGGGGAGACGACGGTGGAGAGGGGCGGCGCACTACGGGGAGACGTTGGGGGCCATCTCCTGTGGCGGACGGGAGCTGGAGGGAGGAGGAAAGGGACTGCGACGCGGCGGACGATATGGGTGGACAGAGGAGGGACGAGCGGACGGGGATCCGGGAGACGTCGACGAAAGGGAGGGCTGGCGGCGGACTCGGGAGACTCCGACGGCCGTCTCCGGCCGGCGGAGGTGGGGATGCGGGCTGGGGCCGGGATGCGGTGCGCCGATGGGAAGGGCGGGCGGGTGTGGCGGTGGAGGTGGGGATGGCGCGCCGGACGGGAGGGGGCGGAGGCGGGGATGGTGGCGGCGTGCCAGATGGGAGGGACGGCCGGGTGCGTGGTGGAGGCGGGGCTGGCGCACCGGATGGGAGGAGGCGGGCGAGTGCGGCGGTGGAGGCGGGGATGGCACGCGGCGCACCGGATGGGAGGCGGCGGTCGTGTGCGGCGGTGGAGGCGGACGATGAGTTCGTGCGCCTGATTTTTTTTAGGTTGACTGAGGTGGACTGATTTTTTTAGGCTGGTATATGCTAATTTTGGGGTAGGTGCGTGCAGGCTTTTTTTTCGTCGATCCCGCCATGCAGTGGTCCATATATGCCGACTGATCTTCAAACATAAAATTTGTATTCATCGATTGATATTCGAAGGATATGTTTACCGACTGACATACATTTAGCAAAAATAGATTTACCGACTGATGATACATCATTATGTTTTACCAACTGATTGTTCGACGGCGATGTCGTATATTTACCGATTGAAGTCAGTTGGTATTTTGGTGTTGTGGTGTAGTGTGATTAGTTGTGTTAATTTAGTGTTTTCAAACTCTTTTTCATAAAAATACAAATTTTCAAAAGGTTTCGGCCCTATAGAGCAAGATAAGAGTTTTAAAACTTAAAATAGAGATATAAAGAAGATTAATCTCTAAAGAGGGATGAGATATATAAGATCGAATAGGGTTTTCATAAATAGTTTGTAGCTGAGAGCGAAGCCTTCAAAACAATCTTTGAGAATTCATTCTAAACGACCAACTTAAGAGGCTCCTATAGTCGGTATTTGCTCTGATACCATGCTTGTCGGAGACGACCCGGACCTCTCATTATGTTTGCAAGTTGAGGAGAATCACTTCAAGTCGACTATAAGACATAAAGAGACATCCGACGTCCCGAAAGAAAGTTACGTGAGACATTGCTGGGCCTTTAGCCTGTCAGTCATCTTCCGCCTAAGATATGCCCGTCAAACCACTCGAAGGTGGTGACTAGATGTGTTACATATTCAGGAAATTTGACCAAATGGCTAAAGATCTACAATATCTTAAATAACCTTTAACTCTTACTCATGTGAATCTAGTTCCCAGGATATGCACTAGATTCACACTTTCATCTCAAACATGGATTCACACTTTCATCTCAGTACATTAATCTCGTAAATGTATTGGCAAGCACAAATCAATCCTAACATACTACATGTGAGGCTTATATTTCGAAGAAGGCTATATAGGTGGCTCATTTTCAGCATAAAGCAAGTTTTATTTCATAATTTTTTTTCAAAGGAGTTGATGCTTCAATTAACAAAGATAAGTTTTAGGTTTCATCATTAATTTAAGTGTGGTTCCATCATAACATTACCTTGTCATCCTCCATGACAACAAGTCACAATATTTTTATAAACATCATCACTCTTACACAACTCAACAGATTTTGTAGAAAACACATGAACACATTTTTAAAACAATCGAGTCTATACTCATGACACTTCACCAAAACGCTCTTGACCACGAGCACGGCTAATCGATTAGTTTTATTAACTCTGCAGCGTTTGTACAGCTTTACCCACATGATATGAACACTCTAGTTTGTTTTGTGCTCGCGATGCACTACCACACTTTCATGTTGAATGTATCCTAGAGGTCATAACGAAGCCTTTACACTACTCAGTTCCTAGCCTTGCACCAGCACGATACATGTTTCCACCTTCCTAGGTCATACTGGAAATGTGACCTAGAACGGTCAAGTTGCAGGCTCCTTAACTTAACGCCGTGGTGGCGGACACGACAGGAACCCACCCACGTGGCACAATATCATTGTATTGGACAAACTTAGTCGCCTAAACTACCACATTGGTGGTAAATAGAAAGTTCCTCTAGGTTATCCGAAACCATACTCACCGTGCCTACCATAATGCAAGACTAGGTGCTAAGTAGATTATTCAGCTAAGGCTATCCTATACTAGCACATGTGATTGTACGGTAAACTTTAAGTTGGTGACACAAGTTCGGTCCTTATAGACTTGGGTAAACACTCCCCCTATCGGCAATGCAAATACATCAATTGCACGCCACATGCCACCCAATTCATCTTTAGTCCCGTTGGTGGCAACAAACGGGACTAAAGATAATTTCCCGCTATTTCTAATTCATCTTTAGTCCCGGTTGGTGCCACCAACCGGGACTAAAGATAATTTCCCGTTATTTTTCCAAATTTATTTGGTCCCGGCTAGGGTTAACAATTAAATAATTAGTAAATATGGCCAAATTAAATTCATTAAATATAGGTTTAAAACAATAATATTAAAATTTAATCAAACATAGATAATCCTAGACATTAATGTGCCTTCTAGATAGTGTTCCTCTTTTGCCCCTCTCTATTTTTCATATTCATCTGAAGTAGTTATTTTTTTGAAAAAATTTGACTTTTTGTTTTATTTTTTATGGACTTAGGACTACACGAGAGGTAACCACAGAAAATTTGAGCATAAACAAGCAAAAGACGTGGCCTGTGGAAAATTCGGAAGAGACGCTCAAAATTCTAAGGCTTCCGGGCTCGAAAAGGCAATCTTCTAAGGCTTTTTTGGGGAAAATGAAATTGCTGAACGCGGCAAAGCAGTGAACGAACGCATCCAAATTTTTTTTGATCGATTTTCATATATGGAACGTCTCGATCAGAGTCCGTATGTGAAAGTTATGACCGTTTTAAAAACCGACACCGAGTTAGAGGACGAAACGGGAACAATGCGCGTAAAACTTGTTACACGCGCATAAACTAGACGTGACGGCCGGGGTTTGAATGTTATCAATATTGTACATCCCTCGATTCGTATATTATCACTAAAATAATTTTACAAAAGATTTTATATATTGAGAATCATTAGTTAATAACAATATGATGATGTGTAATTACAATGTAATGATTAAATTAAAGCTTCCTTCTATCTTTAATCACCCACCCCCACACAACACCACACTCTTTAAAATTACAAATCCCCTCAAATTAATTTTATACCATTTGAATCATGTAGCAAAATTTGTATTTTTTATTAGGTTCAGTTAAAAATAAACACATTCATGGTGTTACCAACCGGACTGAATATCAAAATTATCTTTAGTCCGGTTGGTAACACCAACCGACAAAACATAGCATCTTTAGTCCCGTTAGTGTTACCAACCAGGACTAAAGATGGTGTCGGAGGCTGTCGAGAGGTTGTCGAGCGCTAGGCATCTTTAGTCCCGGTTGGTAACACCAACCGGGACAAAAATGGCATCTTTAGTCCGGTTGGTGTTACCAACCGGGACTAAAGATGTCCGGCGCTTCGACAACCTCGACAATATTTGAACTGGGACTAGAGGTGATTTTAGTCCCGGTTCGTGACACGAACCGGGACTAAAGTTCCTAGAGAGCCATTAAAATTTTAAACCGGGACTAGAGATCATTTCTAGTCCGAGTGCAACTCAAACCGGGACTACTGTTGTTTTTGCCACTTCAACAAATGATGGTTTCTCCAGTAGTGAAAGATGATGGTGGCTTGGTGATGATTGGCAACATCGTGTAGTAGCCGCCGATGAAGAGCTCACGCCATCTAGGCCTCGACGCGGTGCCAGGAGCAGCACACCAGCGATGCCGCGTTCCGATCCCGCGTCGCTGTGAGGAACTCCAGCACGCTCTCCAGCACGTTCTTCGGCACCTGGTCTGACGACGGCTCACACCTTCATGGCAACAACTATGGTGTGGGCGATGGAGGCAAGGAGCTCTCCCTCTCTCTCGTTTTCTTGGCCTGGATGGAGTGTGAGTGTTAGGCGACGTCGGCTGGTGAAGAAATAGGTGGAAACGGCGCTGGCACTTTGTCTCCACGCGTCAAACGCAGCCGGCATCGATTTCTTCTTGTATCAGTTCTCTTTCTCACCTTCTCAAGCCGTGGAGATTGGTGTACAAAGAAAAACAAGTTGTGAAGGCTGCCATGTGGGTCCAGGGTGAAGAGGACAAGGCATGGCAGAGGGGTATGGGTAAAGACTTGAGTGCACTTAATTTTGGATAATTTTCATGTTTTCCTTCCCTCTCTCACTTTGTTAATCTACAGATTAAGATGTGGACTAGATAAATTAGTGAATATTTTACTGGTGGTATATAATTATACCTCGATTCCATTTTATTTAGTTGTAAAAAAATCATTTGTAGATTACCCCAGAAATTCAACAAAGATGGGGTATCTAGAAATTTGAATTTTTAGAGGGCCTAAAGAGGGGATAAAAATTTTAGAAAAATTATATTTATTCATGTTAATTAAACTAGTATTTGAGTAAATTATTTAATATATACATTTAGGTGCATTTTAATTAACTTTTATATAGGATGTTATTTTAGTTGATAAAAATATTAATTCGTGTGATATTGGACTGTTTTGTTTAATTTGTTTGGGCTTCAAACCTAATTATTAAATTGTGCAAAAATTATATTAAGTTGAATATAATATTTGGCACCTACATGAATTTGTCCATAATTTTATCTGGCATAGATTGTTCTAGAAAATTAGGGTACCCTTTTGATGTATCGATGTCCCTATTTAGGGTTTCATCTGTCCCTTTTTATGAACCTATAGAAATTAGTTTCTTCTTCATATGAGCTATATTTGAGTTTGTATGAATTTCACAAGTTTTGAGAAGGTTTTTATTTTGGAAAGATATTCCTACAGCTATTTTCTTTTATATTTTTGAAATAGAAAATCATGGGGTCCACTGTAAGTCACGGGATAATAGGCAAAAAAATGCCCCTAGGTTTTCTAGGGATCAACCCGGGGTCCTTTACACGTGCTATAACCGTTTTCATTGAGGTTTCCTATATTTATAATTAGGTCCTAGGCCCACATGTCATATAGAGTATTTTTACTAATTGAACCTCACAAGTTTTGAATGGTTATTAATCTGATTTCTTAGTGCCTAGTTGAGTAGGGTCCACCGGTCAGTGAGGCGCGGCCGGTTGAACAAAGCAGCGGCGTCCCAGCGAGCTTCTCGCCGGCACCGGCGGCGAATGGTTGCCTATATTGGGTTGCGGCCAAAAGAGAAAAGCTAGAGGGGTTCAAGACGAAACTAACGGTAGTTTTCTTACTCACTGCGGACACCGGAATCACCATCGGTGATGTTGCGGGCAGCAGTGGCCTCAGTTTGGTGTTGCATGTTGGTGTTGAGCTCTCATCTAGGCGTGCATGTGCAATGTAAAGGTCCGAAGAGCTACTAGGGTACTTACCTACCAGTTGGTTGACGTTGGAGTGGCCTGGACGCTGGTGTCGACTTGCGGAGCTTCACAGCGGTGGTGTTTTTCCTCGGGTGAACGTCGGCAGGGCGCCTTAGTACTCCGCTATTTAAGGAGAGCACAGACCTTTGTTTAGACGGCCATGAGGTTGAAGGGTTACGCGGAAGCTACGCTAGCCGAAAACAACAATTTTCTACCGCGCAAACCAGGAACACTTGCAAGTAAGGGCCGATAGATCGTTACCGATTGGAGAGTGCAGCGGAAATAGCCAATCAGGGCTATCCGATCCGGAACAGTGTAGCCGATTCTCGCAAGCCGACAGCCGATACCCGGGGACAGCCAATTCGCCAATCAGCCGATTCGCAGATGCCGTAGCCGATCCGAAGCCAATCAACAGCGCGCAACGTAGCAGCGCCTCTACCGGTATCCACACGTCCCGGGACAAAACGCCGTACACCCGTGTGCTAGCACGCGATGCAAGCCTAGGGTTTGGCTCGAAAGTGGGGAGGGTTTCCGTGGAGATTGATCTCGGCGACTTCTGTTGCACGCGATGCAATTGACGTGTGGCAGCTCTCCACCCCTCCCTCCTTTATATAGAGTTGGCCGACTGGGACTAGTGGCCGATTAGGATTCTATTTTGAATCGGATCTCATCCGTATCTCATAGAGTTGGCCGCCCATACGTCGTAAGCCCATAGGACTCTATCCGATCGGATCCCTATCCGATCGAGCCGTATCGAGTCCAACTCGAATATCTATTCTATCCCCTTAAGCGTGCGACCCGTAGGTTCAGGTATACTCGGTTTCGGCTATAGTCTAACTTGGCCGATCGTCGGCTCGAGTCCAACTCGGCCGACCCGATCACGCGGCGCCTAGCAGCACATATTGACACCATAGTATACAAGAATAATATCGGCTCGAACCGTAATGTGTACACAAATCCCTTTGCCTCACGATACCGTTAAGCTATAGGCAAGATGTGTGCCATCCCTTCAATAGCTTAACCATTCACTCGAACCGTATTGGATTATTTGTCCGTTGATTGACTCCTCAATCAACTTAGCATGGCCATGCATTTCCATAATCCATTACCTCGAGGGGCCCAGAGATATCTCTCCAAAGGAGGGGCAAATTCCATCTTGATCACTCACATCCCACTCCATGTTTCATAGCAAACCCGAAAACTACCTTTATAACGCCCGATTACGGAATAGCGTTTGGTAGTCCCAAAGTAGGCTACTACACATGTTGGAATCCATGGTGATCTCGGGTCTAAGGACTTTGTACCAACACTACCCGAGACCAACTAATGGCACATTGATTCCGTAGTGTCTCATGGTGGGTCTATCCAACAATGTGTTCTCTAACACATATGTCCATGTTTATTGATTTGGTATCTCCATACCCATGATCTATGAGACATGATCATCAATCAATAAACATGCCGATCTTAGAATCATATTTGTTCCAACAATACGACATATGATCGGGGATCATTTAGAAATAGATTCATATATATCGAGTCTCATAAATAAGTCACGTACTTATTGATCAATACAAGATGTCTATTTCATGGAACTGAATAACACTTTATTCATAAATACATAAACATTGACGTGATATCCAACATCTCCATGTTGCCTATAGGGCATATCACTAACAATCTCCCACTTGCACTAGAGTCAATCATGTAAGTATCTAATACCCATTGCTCTTGTGTGCGCCTCATGCTTTGGCGAGGGAGAGGTTTTGTCGGCGGATCAGCTATGTTGAGATCCGTGTGCACTTTGCATATCTTGACATCACCTCTGTCCACTATCTCGCGGATGAGATGATATCGCCGAAGTATGTGTTTGGACTTCGATGTGACCTCGGCTCCTTGGCTTGCGCAATGGCTCCACTATTATCACAATAGAGAGACATTGGACAAGTCGTACTAGTCATCACACCAAGCTCGAAACGAATTTCTTGATCCAAACAGCCTCCTTTGCGGCTTCCGAAGCAGCAATGTACTCGGCCTCCGTTGTAGAATCGGCAACGGTATCCCGCTTGGAACTCTTCCACTGGCGCGCCTCCGTTCGAGGCGAACACGAACCCAGTTGCGATCTATAATCATCCTTGTCTGTTTGGAAGCTAGCATCGGTGTAACCACTTACAACGAGCTCTTCTTCACCTCCATAGACTAGGAACATATCATTAGTTCTTCTCAAGTACTTAAGGATATTCTTTACGGCGATCCAGTGACCTTCACGGATCGGCGGTATCTGCTCGTAGCACTCAAAGCGTACGAGACATGCGGGCGTGTACAAAGCATGGCATACATGATGGATCCAATTGCCGAAGCATATGGAACCATACCCATCTTATTCCGCTCATCATGTGTCGAGGACACCGATTCTTGCTAAGATTAATGCCACGTGACATGGGCAAGAAACCTTTCTTGGAATCATGCATGTTGAACCTTTTCAACACCTTGTCAATGTATGTACTTTGGCTTAATCCAATTAGCCTCTTGGATCTATCTCTATAGATCCGAATGCTAATATGTATGCTGCCTCCCTAAGTATTTCATGGAAAAACTATTTTTCAATGAAGACTTGACGGATTCTAGCATAGGGATATCATTTCCAATCGGTAATATGTCATCCACATATAAGATTAGAAATACAATTGCGCTCCCACTGACCTTTTTGTAAACACAGGCCTCTTCTTCATTTTTGATGAAACCAAACCCTTTGATTACTTCATCAAAACGAATATTCCAACTCCGAGATGCTTGCTTTAATCCATAAATGGATTTCGTAGCTTGCATATCTTTCAGGCGATTCTGGATCGACAAAACCCCGAGGTTGTATCATGTATACATCCTCGCTTAGGTTTCCATTCAGGAAAGCCGTTTTGACATCCATCTGCCATATCTCATAATCGAAATATGCAGCAATCGCTAGGATAATCCGAATAGATTTAAGCATTGCGACGGGCGAGAAGGTTTCATCATAATCAACTCCTTGAATCTGTTTAAAACCTTTCGCCACCAATCGCGCCTTATAGATGTGAACATTTCCATCCATATCGGCCTTTTCTTAAAAACCCATTTACACTCAATGGTTTTGACACCATCGAGTGGATCAACCAAGTTCCAAACTTGATTGTCATACATGGATTCTATTTCGGATTTCATGGCTCCAAGCCACTTGTTGGAATCGAGGTCCCACCATCGCTTCCTCATAGGTCTTAGGTTCATCGTTGTCCAACAACAATATATCACGTTGTTCCGCACTTTGTACTGTCGGTGTGCACGACGTGATCTTTCGACCTCCGTCGGCGGTGTATCTACAACGGTGGCGCAACACTTTGCACCTCTGTTGTGGTTCGTGTCGCGAAACATTTT
This sequence comes from Oryza australiensis, assembly GCA_019925245.2. NCBI lineage: Eukaryota > Viridiplantae > Streptophyta > Magnoliopsida > Poales > Poaceae > Oryza > Oryza australiensis. The sequence goes on along the minus strand of JAIFGZ020000604.1, from coordinate 750,219 downwards.
CGGTGTTTCTTGAACTTCTTCAAGATGCACCCTGCTCCCACTAACCCTTCTTGAAAGAAACTCTTTCTCCAAGAAGACACCGTGTCGGGCGACAAACACTTTGCCTTGTTCCCGATTATAAAAGTAATATCCCTTAGTTTCCTTAGGATATCCCACAAAGAAGCACTTGTAAGATTTGGGTGTGAGCTTGTCGACGTAAACGTTTTACATAAGCCTCACATCCCCAAATTTTGAGAAAAGACAAACTAGGGGTTGCCCTGTCCATATCTCATATGGTGTCTTTTCAACTTACTTAGATGGAACTCTATTTAGTGTGAGCGCAGCTGTTTCAAGAGCATATCCCGAAGGATAACGGAAGATCACTTTGGCTCATCATCGACCGCACCATGTCCAACAAGGTGCGATTTCTCCGTTCGGACACCCCATTCCATTGTGGAGTTCCTAGCGGAGTCAACGTGGAACAATTCCACAATCTTTCGAGATGATTACCAAACTCTTGGCTCAAGTATTCCCCTCCACGATCGATCGTAGAAACTTGATTGTTTTCCCTAAATGATTACGTACTTCATTCGGAATTCTTTGAACTTTTCAAAGGATTCGGACTTATGCCTCATTAAGTAGATATAACCATATCTACTAAAGTCATCGGTAAAGGTAATGAAGTACGATAACCACCTCGGCCGTTGAGCTCATTGGTCCACATACATCGGTATGTACGAGTGCCAACAAGTCACTTGTTCTCTCATTGTGCCCCGTGAAAGGTGCCTTTGTCATCTTACCAAGTAAACAAGACTCACATGTCTCAAATGATTCAAAATCAAAAAAGGAAGCAATCCATCCTTATGGAGCTTCTCCATGCGTTTCTTATTTATATGTCCTAAGCGACAATGCCGGATAAACGTGGGGTTTATATCATTAGAGAGTTGTTTTTCGTGTTAATGTTATAGATGGGAGACGCTTCAAGATTCAAAACGTATAATCCATTCACCAATGGAGCATGAAAATAGAACATATCTCGGAGATATATTGAACAACCATTGTTCATTGATCTAAAATCATATCCTTCCGCTTGCAAACAAGAAGCGGAAATAACGTTTTGACATAGTGTTGGAACACAATAACAATTATTCAATTCCAAAACTAATCCCGAAGGTAGATGAAGTGGTACTGTGCGGCGACAAGCGTAGCAACGCTTGCTCCATTGCCGACGCGCGGTTCACCTCGCCCCTTCTCAATCCTCTACTTCTTCTCATTCCCGCAACGATTTGCAAATATGAGCTACGATCCGATATCAAATACCCAAGAGTCGGTAGGTGAAGTAGCAAGATTAATGTCTATAACATTAATACACGAAGCGAAGTCGTACTTTGCTTCTTCTTGAGATCCTCCATGTACTTCTTGCGGTTCCTTTTCCGTGGCCTGTCTCCTTGCGGTAGAAGCAAACGGCATCGATGCCGCCGACCCCTTCTTGCCCTTCTTTGCATTAGAGGCACTCGCGATCTCATCGGGAGTTAACTTCCTCTTGGTGCAAAGTTTCTTGACAGTGGTTTGCGCTTAGCCTTCGCATCATCATCACATGATGACCATTTTCTCGGATACTCTCCTCTGTCTTTAGCATCCCATGCAATTCAGCCAAGGTTCTATCCATGTTGTTCATGTGATAGTTTAATATGAATGGCTCGAAGCTCGGAGGGAGCGACTGGAGAATCACATCAGTAGCCAACTCTTGGCTAAGGGGAAAACCTAGTTTTTCCAGACTCTCGATATAGCCAATCATCTTTATCACATGCGGATGACGGGATTCCCCTCAACAAGCTCCACGCAAACAAGGACTTTGAGGTGTTGAACCTCTCGGCCCGAGCTTGGTTCTCAAACATGCCACGCATCCCGAATAATAGTGTGAGCATCGTGCTCTCATATTGCTTCGAAGCTCGGGGGACATTGTAGCTAGCATGAGACGGCTTATGTCTAGGGCATCATTGGTGTGCTTCTCGTAAGCTCTCCGTGCAGTTGCAGTGGCATTATTTGGCAAATCCTCCGGATAAGGTACTTCAAGAACGTACTCCTTACGCTCTTGCTTGAGAACAATTCTCAAGTTACGATACCAATCATAAAGTTTGTTCCATTTAATTTTTCCTTTTCGAGAATAGATCGCAAATTAAACCGAGTTATATGGAAATTGCTTCGACGTAATCACATTACGCCGTTCCGATACACTATCAAGGAACGCAATTACCATTAACTCTCCTCAACAGATCCCGTAAAACCGATTGATCTAATCAACCCGTGCGCAAAACTTGTTCCAGATCCAATCTAAAACCCGAACTAAGCAAGATTAGCTCTGATACCACTGAAGGGTTACGCGGAAGCTACGCTAGCCGAAAACAAAAATTTTCTACCGTGCAAACCAGGAACACTTGCAAGTAAGGGCCGATAGATCGTTACCGATTGGAGAGTGCAGCGGAAATAGCCAATCAGGGCTATCCGATCCGGAACAGTGTAGCCAATTCTCGCAAGCCGACAGCCGATTCGCCAATCGCCGATTCGCAGATGCCGTAGCCGATCCGAAGCCAATCAACGGCGCGCAACGTAGCAGCGCCTCTACCGTATCCACACGTCCGGGGACAAACGCCGTACACCCGTGTACTAGCACGCGATGCAAGGCTAGGGTTTGGCTCGAAAGTGGGGAGGGTTTCCGTGGAGATTGATCTCGGCGACTTCGTTGCACGCGATGCAATTGACGTGGTGGCAGCTCTCCACCCCTCCCTCCTTTATATAGAGTTGGCCGACTGGGACTAGTGGCCGATTAGGATTCTATTTTGAATCGGATCTCATCCGTATCTCATAGAGTTGGCCGCCCATACGTCGTAAGCCCATAGGACTCTATCCGATCGGATCCCTATCCGATCGATCCGTATCCGAGTCCAACTCGAATATCTATTCTATCCCCTTAAGCGTGCGACCCTGTAGGTTCAGGTATACTCGGTTTCGGCTATAGTCTAACTTGGCCGATCGTCGGCTCGAGTCCAACTCAGCCGACCACGCACCAGCGCCTAGCGGCACATATTGACACCATAGTATACAAGAATAATATCGGCTCAACCTGTAATGTGTACACAAATCCCTTTGCCTCACGATACCAGTTAAGCTATAGGCAAGATGTGTGCCATCCCTTCAATAGCTTAACCATTCACTCGAACCGTATTGGATTATTTGTCTGTTGATTGACTCCTCAATCAACTTAGCATGGCCATGCATTTCCATAATCCATTACCTCGAGGGGCCCAGAGATATCTCTCCAAAGGAGGGGCAAATTCCATCTTGATCACTCACATCCCACTCCATGTTTCATAGCAAACCCGAAAACTACCTTTATAAGCGCCCATTCGGAATAGCGTTTGGTAGTCCCAAAGTAGGCTACTACTACACATGTTGGAATCCATGGTGATCTCAGGTCTAAGGACTTTGTACCAACACTACCTGAGACCAACTAATGGCACATTGATTCCTGTAGTGTCTCATGGTGGGTCTATCCAACAATGTGTTCTCTAACACATATGTCCATGTTTATTGATTTGGTATCTCCATACCCATGATCTATGAGACATGATCATCAATCAATAAACATGCCGATCTTAGAATCATATTTGTTCCAACAATACGACATATGATCAGGGATCATTTAGAAATAGATTCATACATATCGAGTCTCATAAATAAGTCACGTACTTATTGATCAATACAAGATGTCTATTTCATGGAACTGAATAACACTTTATTCATAAATACATAAACATTGACATGATATCCAACATCTCCATGTTGCCTCTAGGGCATATCACTAACAGAGGTAGCTCAAGACGGTATAGATCACGCCGAAGCTCACCAGAGAGGGAGGGAGAGAGGAATGGCGTCAGCGGCCGGAGTCGGGGAAGGAGAAAGGGGATTTCCTCTACCATACACCTCGAGTCGTCCTTCAGGATTAACAATCGTTAGGTACTGGTGAACATGTTGGCGAAAAAGGCTTAGTCAATGACGCACCGTGGAGACCGGGCGACGAACAGGGTTGGAGCGACGGTCGGTCCAGAGCGCGTCGGTGCCTTCGGCTGGCGAGGTTGCGTTCTCGGGGCTCGGCTGCACCAAATGAGATGTTATTGGGTGCGTTAGAGAGGGTATTGAATGTAGATCAGTGAACACACATTAAGCGAAGGCAGAGCTCACCGGTTGTCAATGGCAATGATGGCCTCTCTTGCCCGCGGCAGGGTTTTCACCACGGTTCCCGGCGATTCCAAGGCAGGTGGTCTCGGTTCTTCCATGGAACAAGACAAGAACAAAAGAAAGAGAAGAGCTATCGGGCGGTCGGGTTAAAAGAGGTCACCGGCGGGGAAGGAGAGGTAGAGGGGCTCGACGCAGCGTCTACGCATGCCCACGCGCATGGCGCTCATGTTCTAGCATTCTGGTCTAGAGAGAAAAGGTTGTGAGGCTAACATCTAAGGCCCACCAGGCGCCCTGGCCCACATGTTAGTGCAATGTGTGAGAGAGAAGAAGGAGAGCTGGAAATTTTGTCTGGAATTTGAAGTGGGATTACGACTTTGGGCTCCCTTTAAAATTAGTTCCAGGCAGAATTTTGGGGTTGAGTCCAATGGCAAAGTTGTAAATCATGGTTTGAACTTTAGTCTGGTCAAAACTCACAGCCTGGATGCCACTGGTTGAATTTTGGCATAGTGTTAAACATGGCTCCATTGATCTGTCAAAATTTCAGAATTAGATTTTTTTATTGAGTGTCTTGGTCTAGATTTTGGTTTGATAAATGAATTTAAATTCCATATTTGGTTTACAAGTCTTGCCAAAGATTTACACCACTTTTGTTCAAGTTTTTTTTGAGTTGTTATAGCCAGTTGGTTATGCATTCTAATGTGCACATGCACAACCTTTCAAAATGCACAATCAAGTCACCCCAAATATCTCTAGGCAAAAGTTTAGTTTATTTTTCTTTATCCACTATTTCCAATGTTTTTCCATATATTACAAAATTGTGGGCTGTGACAGGTGTAGGGCGAAAGGTAAAAGATCGCCTAATGGTGGCAGGCCGTGCAACTGGGAGGTGGTTCCCCCGTAGTCCTGGGAGCATAGAACTGGGTAACTAAACATGACCATAATTAGTTATAGAATCTAAGCACTCATACTAAAAGAACCTTAGGAACCTAACTCTAAATACTATTCACCACTTAGCTCTAGTGTATTGTTTAATAGGACACTTCTGTGTGTGTCACACTACCTATATCCAAATACCTCTTACCCTACCTAGAGTTAGACATCTCAATTATAAGTTATGAATATCCATAGTATGTTAATATTCTTTTCCAGACCACAATCTTTCTTTGGGATAAAACAAATAACGATACCCTTGGAATACTCCCTAGGTGAAATGCTACAACGGTATATCCGTGCGCTTGCAGATTTATTTGTAAATGTAAGACATACCAACAAGCATTTCTGGTGCCGTTGCCGGGGAAAACAATGGTCTAGAAAGTAATATTAAGTACATGGATGTTGATATAGTTATAATTGACTTACCTTTGCTCTAGTAGGCTTATCTTGGTCTGTTTTATCTTTTATGTGAAAAAAGGTAGTGGATGATCGGTTTCAACTTGCCGGCAAATTATATTCCAAATCCGAAAGCACTTGTGAGAAGAGTTCGACCTCGTGCACTTCGTCCTCAAGTCATCCTCTCAGCAGTTGAACCTTCATTTAAAGCATCATCGAGCTCAATGACCCAGGAGACCCTTCGCGATTTCTCGGCACCCTCGGCAGCCAATGTCCTCACCGGACCGACAGTCAACATGAGGAAAGCTGGCTTTGAAATCAAGACTGGTTTAATCACTGTGGCGCAGGCTAACCCATTCTGTGGGTAAGCCAATCAGGACGCTAGTGCTCATCTCCAGACGTTCCTAGAGATCTGCAACACTTTCACTAATCAAGGGAGTCACACAAGATGCTACCAGACTTTGCTTGTTCCCGTTCTCTCTCATTGGGACGGTGAAACAGTGGTTCTATTGCAAACCAAAGTGTTGTGGATACCCAGGACATGCGCTCAAATGTGTTCCTCGCAAAATTCTTCCTGATGGGTAATACCAATGCCCTTCGCGGAAGGATTTCGAGTTTTCAGCAGACATCGGATGAGTCAATCCCCAAAGCATGCGAGCGCTTCCAAGAGTATATCTTGGCTTGCCCTCGCCATGCTATGGACGACTGGCTCATTATCCAAAATTTCTACAATGGGCTAACTACGATGCTGCTGCGGGAGGAGCCTTCTTGCTGTTAACTGTCGCTCACGCGACTCAGTTAATTGAAGAAATGGTCTCTAACCAGGGGTGGAGCAACGACATGCGGCAACACTGGGCACTCGGGGAATAATTGCCTCGAGACTGGTGATACGTATGCTACCTGAACAACAACGGCTATTGTCCACAAGGAGGTCAAGGGTGGGACCAACAACGCTCTTATAATCAAGGAGGTAACAACTCTGCTCATGCTTTCAATCGTAACAAACCCTCCTTGAAACATCTTGTCTTAGGCTAGGCTAAAATGAATGAAAACATTTCCAAGAAATTATGGCCAATGATAAGACTTTAGGAAGTATCGATGCCAAAATGGAAGGCTTCTCCTCTGCTATAAAGAACCAATTGAGTTTTAATAAAATTTTAGAAACCAAATTAGCTCAACTAGCGGCTGCTATCCCTTCATCCGAGTCAGCGAAGATTCTGGGGCAACCCGAACCTTCTCTCGAGAATGTTAATGCAGTGACCACATGTGGGGTAAAACAACTCTTGATCTGCCATATCCTAACAATACAGGGAAGGCAAAAGAGAGGGAGGAAGGACCATCCAACATTCAGAGCCAAATGTATGAGGGAACCACGGCCCCAAAGGAATTCCATGATACAACACTGTTGTTGTTCCCTCATGCAACAGGAAGCCGACCGTGGATGAGCAATTTGCTCGATTTGTTGAGGTCATTCAGAAGATACACATTAATGTCCCTCTGATGGATATGATGCAAGTTCCTACATATGCTCGCTACCTCAAGGATATCCTCAACAACAAGAGGCCGATGCCCACAATGGAAGTTAGTTGACAAAAGAGTGTAGCGCCACTATACTCAACTAGTTTCCAGATAAGAAGAAAGATCCAGGGTGCCCCATGATTACCTGTTCAATTGGGGTACAACTATTTGACAATGCCTTGTGTGACCTTGGAGCAAGTGTAAGCGTCATGCCCAAGGAGGTTTTTGACCAGTTGAACTACACTACCTTTTCATCGGTCCGCTATCTCGCGGGGATTGTAGAAGACACACCGGTGAAAATCTAGGGTTTTTTAATTCCTGTTGATTTCATGGTGCTCGACATGGATGTCGACAATAGGACGCCACTCATTCTTGCGCAACCGTTCCTTAGCACTGCGGATGCCCGCAGCGATGTGGGAGCCGGAGAAATCTGACTCCACATCAATGGAAAGGAAGAGAAATCCAACTTCCAGCCAAGAGTGGAGCAATGTTCGATGGTCAAAATCAAGTACGGACTGAACACGAAGAATATCAAGGAGGTCAAAGTTAAAGCCCCGGAGAAGGACAGCCTCATAATGTTCATGATGATGTTCTTGGCGAAGGAACTACTGTCTCAAAGAAAAATTAAGAGGGTGAGGCAGGCGGTGTCAGTTCAGCCACCACCAAACTTTGGAAACTCCTCGACCACACCGGACAAAGAAAAGAAGACCAAAAAGTTGTGGTGAGCGAAACAGGTGAAGTCGTCTGCGTCTACTTCTCCGAGATCGGGTGGTGCAAAAGCTTAATTGCACAGAGGAAGTCCCGCTCATTGGACTTTAAACGCGGAGTCCATGCCAACAGGTAAATCGGTATGTATCCCCATATTTATTTTCCAAATGCATATTTAATTCCTTGTAAATTTTTGATTCCTGCATAATTAGCATGTTATATTTACTTTTTCCACATCATGCATAGAAAAAATATAAAATACTTCAAATTAGGATTTTTATATGAAAGAATTCTTGTGCTCATCATGGCAAAGCTTTATCCTTGGATTGCGCACATCAAACATGCATTATGCTGAATCAAACAAAGTGAGTGAGCATTGGATCCTTGAGTGGGGGTCAGCCCCCACCACAAGGGTTTGGCCGAACCCTAATGGTGGCCTATGGTGCTCAAACTTTTTTGTGTAGTGGGTGATGATGTGGAGATTAGGGAATCCAAAGTTTAGAGGGGTGAAGAGCAGCCCTTGTTGTTTACACCCAAAATTGGCACCTAGGAATCAAAATAGGGAAGGTTGCCAATATTTGGAAGTTTGCCGGTTTTCTTCGGAGAGGCCGGTCTGACCGCCGTATATAGGCCGGTCAGACCGGGCAGTGGGGACGGTCAGACCAAAGGCATGTGGCCGGTTTGATCGGCAGAGTCCAAAACCTAGACGACTTCGTCGGTACTCGGGTTTCCTTTCTCCATACGGTGTATCTCGGGTTTCCAAACATGTCTATCCCGAATTAGACGTGGAGAAGGGCCTGTGGAGGGCAAGATCAACCCCTATATAAGGGCCAAGGCCGATTCAATTGTAATAACGAAACACACAACATACAATCAATCTATTTGAATCGTTTTTTCAATATTCTTTACTTTTCAGCCATATTTTTCTACTTTGCCCTAGTTTAGTCCATCTTTGTCGGTTTGCGCCGTAAACCGTCCACCGCCGCTGCTTAGTGCGACAACTCTCTTGTTCATGAAAGAGGAATTGAGGTCACACCAAGAAGCATCAATGCTATCAAGACGATACAACCTCCAAAGGACAAGAAGCAGCTTCAGTCATTGATCGACAAAATTAACTTCATCAGGCGATTCATAGCCAATCTTTCAAAAAAGATGGAGCCGTTCACACCGCTGCTTCGGCTTAAAGCCGATCAAGCATTCACATGGGGGGCAGAGCAGCAGAAGGCCTTGGACAATATCAAGAATTATTTAAGCTCGCCTCCAGTTCTAATTTCTCCACGAAAAGGAACACCGTTCAAGCTCTACGTGTCAGCCAATGACAAGTCAATCGGCTCCGTCCTAATCCGAGAGGTTGAGGGCAAAGAAAAAGCTATTTTCTATCTTAGCCGATGGCTATTGGACGCAGGAACAAGATATTTACCAGTGGAGAAGCTATGCCTGTGTCTTTATTTTTCATGCACAAAGTTAAGGCATTATCTGCTATCCAATGAATGCACAATAGTATGTAAAGTCGATGTCGTCAAATACATGCTATCGGCTCCAGTTTTAATAGGGCGAATTGGAAAGTGGATTTTTGCCTTGACCGAATTTGACCTCAGGTATCAAGCACCTAGGGCAGTTAAAGGACAAGCTATATCCGATTTCATCGTGGAGCATAGAGATGATTCAATCGGCTCAATCAAAATTATGCCTTGGACATTGACGTTTGATGGCTCGGTGTGCACCAATGGCTGTGGTATCGGCTTGGTCATTATTTCGCCTAGGGGAGCAAGCTTGGAATTTGCTTTTTCTATCAACCCCCATGCTACAAACAATCAAGCCGAATACGAAGCGGTGCTCAAGGGATTGCTTCTTCTCATAGAAGTCAAAGCCGACGCCATAGAGATAATGGGGGACTCACTATTGGTCATCAGCCAGTTGTCAGGAGAGTATGAATGCAGGAATGATGCGCTGATGGTCTACTATCTACAATGACGATAATTGATGGATAGCTTTCGGCTGGTCACACTGAAACACATCCCCAGAGAGCATAATACGGAAGCCAATGATTTAGCTCAAGGGGCATCATGCTACAGGTCGATGATAAAAGAAGTCGAGATAGAAGTCGCTGCCATGACAGCTGATGATTGGAGGTTTGAGGTCTACAGCTATTTACAGAACCCCTCTCAATCGGCTTCAAGGAAATTGCGATACAAGGCTCTAAGATATGTTTTGCTCGACGAAGATCTCTACTATTGGACGATTGATGGTGTGCTACTCAAGTGTCTTAGTGCTAATCAAGCCAAAGTGGCTATCGGAGAAGTGCATGAAGGGATATGCGGCACGCATCAATCGGCTCATAAGATGAAATGGTTGCTTCGGAGAGCAGGATATTTTTGGCCGATGATGCTGGAGGACTCTTTCAAGTATTATAAAGGTTGCCAGGATTGTCAGAAATTCGGCGCCGTGCAAAGAGCACCATCATCGGCTATGAATCCGATCATAAAGCCTTGGCCGTTCCAAGGATGGGGCATCAACATGATCGGCCAGATCAATCCACCCTCAAGCAAAGGGTATAAATTCATTCTGGTACAACGGACTATTTTACAAAATGGGTCGAAGCAATTCCTTTGAAAAAGGTTGATTCTAGGGACACAGTCGAATTTGTTAAAGAGCATATTATCTATCGATTTTGCGTCCCACAAACAAAAAAACAGACCAGGGATCTATCTTCATATCGGACGAGTTTGTTCAGTTTGCCGACGGCATGGGGATCAAGTTACTTAATTCTTCACCATACTATGCGCAGACCAACGGGCAAGCAGAGGATTCAAACAAAAGTTTGATCAAACTAATAAAGAGGAAGATTTCTGAGTACCCTAAGCAATGGCATAGCCGATTAGCCGAATCACTTTGGGCATATCGGATGGCATGCCACGGATCTATCCAAGTCCCTCCATACAAGTTGGTCTATGGGCACGAGGCAGTGCTGCCATGGGAAAATATCATCGGCTCGAGACGAGTTCAGCTACAAGATCAACTTACAGCCGATGATTATTATCACTTGATGATGGATGAATCAGAGGACCTAGTTTTATCAAGGATGAGGGCCTTGGAAAAGGTAACAAGGGATAAAGAACAAGTAGCCTGTCATTATAATAAGAAAGTTGTACCTAAGTCTTTCGAAGAGGGCGAACTCGTTTGGAAACTGATATTGCCGATTGGAACAAGAGAGAATAAATTCGGCAAGTGGTCACCAAATTGGCAAGGGCCTTTCAAGATCCACAAATGCGTCTCTAAAGGAGCTTATATGCTAGACGGTCTAGATGGAGAAGTGTTTGGAAGGGCTCTGAACGGCAAATATTTAAAAAAATATTACCCAAGTATATGGATCAACTCATGATTCGGCTCTGTTTGTTCAGCCAATTCGTGTTAGCCAATGCGTTGTGACGCACGCATCGCCTTTAGGTAATTTTCAAGCCAAGTTTTTCCCTAGTTCCCTATGATCGGCTGGTGATGGCCGACGGTTACAACAACAGGAGGCAAAATTTGTAGGCCTTGTAGTTCCAATCATTCCAGCATGTGCACATGTCCCCGGAGTGGTACATAAGTTGTATCCCTGGGCTAACGTCACGGTGGTTGCCGAAGGGTGGTTGCTGGCGTTGAGGAGGGTGATGTCGATGACATCTATGCCGCTGTGGAGCCGACCTCAGAGAAGATCGTTGCCGCCATGGACCTGTAGGTTAGGGGGACCTTGGGCCCTATGTATGATCGTCACCCTGCAAAATATAATAAAGGAAACTTTTTCAGTCTCCTTTGTATGCTGCTTGCGTTTCATGATATGCCCAATATGAAATTTTTTTGGACACCCAACATGCCGCTATGAGACAGACCATCCGAGTAACCTCGTCCTTAAACAATCCGAATCCGGAGGGCAGGCAGCCGATCTCGGGGGAAGCTACCACTTCGGGTAGTTTGCGCCGAGCGACATAGGCCATCAATGGACCGACGACCGGAAGGCTTCCAGTCAAACTCAAAGACGTTTGTCTCGTGGAGTAGATCTTGTTGAGCGATCTCGGCCGTCTACAGACCAAGTCTGGAGGGCTACCGATCAAACTCCAAGCAGATCCTTCTCCTTCATAGCGAGTTGGAACGCGAAGAGACGACCTTCTATTTGCCACATGACTGACCTCCGGTGCCAAGTGTTCTTCAGGCCTTAACAGACGGATCCGAAGGCTTCCCTAGTCAACTCGGATTGACTCAGCCGAGTGCAGGGTGAATAGGTGGGCGGGGGAGTATCGACGATCATCCGGTACGGGTATAACTCTCATGACCGAGCGGCGGAAGCCGGCGGGATGGATTCAGGCGGGAATTCGGTCAAGCAAGGTCACTTAGTTGTGTACATAGCAAATGAATGCGAGGTCGTCGTCATCGTCCGACCAATATCCGTGTGTCTAACCCTCGAAGTAGAGCGAGTCAGGCCATCGACAGACATTTTCTGGATGACCCAAGTCGAGCTCCTGGCATCTTAGTGGTATAAACAAGATTTAGTCATTCAGAGCCCCGAGCTCATTCACCGGAACTCGACCAATACACAGCCACTTCCGACCCCAGCCAGCCCCGGGTAGGAATGAAGTCACTATCCGAGGGACTCTGGGCCAAGCCGACCACGTTCAGTCAAAGCAGGTAATGAATGAGCCCCCAAGCAGCTCGACCTCAGCAGGCGAAACATCTTCTCAGAAACCCTTGGCTAATAAGCTAGGGCCGCATTACTCAGGGCTTGCCATGAGTATGTTTGCATGAGAAGGGATCAACGCCACCGACGATACTGCTCTGGAAGGCTTCCAAGCCCCTGAGCCGTTCGGGGTCGGGAAAATGACCTGCAAAAAAGGTCAAGAAATAATCGGAATTGCAGAATTGAAGGAATTGAGGACTAGGTACATAGCTCTTCAAGCATAGAATCGGCGCAGGTGCTCGATGTTCCATGAGTTTGGCACTTCATTTCCGTCTTCATGAATCAACCTGTAGGAGCTCGGACGTGTAACGGCAAAGACGATGAAGGGACCTTCCCATGGAGGTGAGAGCTTGTTCATGCCGGCCGAGGATTGCACCCTTCGAAGCACGAGGTCCCCGACCTTGAAGGACCTCCCTAGGATGTTCTTGTCGTGGTATCGGCGGAGCGCTTGCTGGTACTGGTCCATATGGATCGCTACCGCCATGCGTTCTACTTCGATGCAGTCGATGTCCTCAGCCCGCGTTTGCTTGGCCATCCCTTCATCGTAGAGCTGAATCCTTGGGCATTTGTGGAGCATGTCGACTGGGAGAACTGCCTCCGAGCTGTAGAGCAGGAAGAACAGGGACCGTCTGTGGCTCAGCTCGGCTGAGTGCAGAGCCCCCAGAGCACGACGCGAAGCTGGCACAACTAACGGCCTTCATGCTTTCGGGGTGTGTCAAAGACCCATGCCTTTAGGCCTTGCAGGATCATGCCGTTAGCACATTCACATTGCCCATTCACCAAGGGGTGCGCCATCGAGGCGTATTTGACCTCGATGCATCTTTCTTCACAAAACTCCCAAAAGTCATTTTGGTGAACTGCGTGCCCAGGTCAGTGATGATCTCCCTTGTCATGCCGAAGCGGAAGGTAATGCCCTCGATGAACTTGGCCGCCTTCTTGGCGGTGCAAGCTTTCAACGGCGTTACTTCGATCCACTTCCTGAATTTGTCGATTGCGACAAAGTGATGGGCGAAGCCCCCTAGTGCCTCCGGGAATGGGTCGACCATGTCAAGACCCCAGCACACGAAGGGCCATGACGGCGGGATCATTTGGAGAGCCTATGCCGGGAGATGGTGCTGTTTGGCAAAAAACTAACACCCTTGGCAACGCTGAACTAGCTCCTCGGTGTCCTCATTGGCGATCGCCCAATAGTAGCCCGCACGGAAGGCTTTGCCGACCAACGTCCTTGCACCCTTGTGGTTGCCACGGATGCCTGAGTGGATCTCATCGAGGATTTGGATTCCACGGTCCCGAGGAACACATAACAAGAGTACCCGGGTGGAGGTTGCGGGCTTGAACAGCTCGGAGCCCACCACAACGTACTGCTTGCTGCATCGGGCGATGCATTTGGCCATGACCTTATCGGGAGGGAGCGCTTTGGTAGAGATATAGTCAATGAGCTCTCGACGCTAGTCACTTGGAATGTCAGTGATGGTGAGCACTGGCTCAGCTAGAGGCGGAGGGGCAGGCTCGGGAAGCTCCGATTCCTTGATCGATGGTTTGTATAACTCATGGATGAAGATCCCCTGCCACTAGTACAGAATGTGTAATAGGTGGCGGTTCGGAACCCCCAATAGGTATCGGTTTTGTACCCGACAACTATTGGTCGGCACCAATGATAAGAGTTATTGTTGCCGGTTCTTCACCCGACACCTATTGGGCCAAAAAGGTGCCGGTTTTGTATTGAGAACCAACACCTATTCGGAGTAATAAGTGCCGGCGACTATTGAAAACCGGCACGTATTATGATATAATAGGTATCGGTTCTCAATTGCAAACCGGCACTTATTTGGACTAATAGGTGTCCGGTCTAGTTTCCAACCGACACCTATTTGGGATGTGCCGGTTTTTGTTTGAGACCGACACTTATTTGGGATAATAGGTGTCGGTTTTTGTTTGAGACCGATACCTATTGCTCGTAATAGGTGCCGGTTTTTGTTAAAAACCGGTACCTATTTTCTTGAACGTACAAAAAAATTATATTTAGCATAAATATTCCTCCATACACCACACACAACAAGCGTCACAAAACATTTGAATTCCCATAGCAGGTCACATTTTGCAATGGTTCATACATCAAACATTATCACAACTCATACAAAAACATTGCGACAAGCATTGAGTCAGATCCATGCAAACTTTGCACATGTTTTCAACTTATAGATAATCATGTTTTCAACTTTGCACATTACACATACAACACATACATGATCTCGGGTACACGGCAGATCAGGTTGCCAACATCCTGGAGACAATGAGGAGCATTTGCCAAGCTAAAAGACCGAGGTACACAACTGGAGTACTAAAAATTTGTGGTCTTTATACTCTTGTAGCTACAAAAAGAACTTAATTAGAAATTGTTTCATATCAAATCACCTAGACCGGTCGAATGCTTAATTTCATATCACAATACATGCATGGTTATTTTCTCTTGGAACTACCTCCCCATCCCTTTGTCCCGAACCCAAAATCCACAATTTGTTGTTTGTGCCCTTCCGATCATAACTATGTTGCTATCGATGGTAACCATGTATCACTGCATCTCCATGTTTACTTCCTGTTTTTAGTCGCATACGAGTCAAACAACGGTTAGAAATTCTTGCACGCGAATGCGAGTTTGCATTTTTCTCTTGCTTCTAAGATAAAAAAACTATAGGAATGAGAGTGAAAAGCAGATTCCCTCGTTAAGAAGTAGACTATGTAGGGCCCTCTAAACGCGGGATTGTGAAAACATAGAACAAGAAAAAATAGTAAAAGATGGTATATTTGGTTTTAATCAAACTTAATCAAGCCAAAATTTATTTTGGTAATACCAAAATTTAGTCACGTGTTTGGTTTGTACTTAAAAAATTGACATTGCCATATTATTTTGGCTTAGTTGAATGCTAAATAAAACTTTGGTAGCAAAGCAAAAAAATGCCTACCCATTTTTTAAAAAAAATACTGATGGCCAATTCCCGCCATTGAGAAAAAAAGACAAGGCTATGAATGGCTATGAACCAAACAAACCCTCAATATTTAACATCTTGCAGCTAGCTACAATAATATCATGGATCACAAGCATAAGTTCTTAGCTAATACTACATTTGTCTGTTCTGTTTGATCTTAGCTAACACTAGGGCCGCTAGCCTCAAGGAAACACACTCATGAAACGTGATATGCGCCAGTCTCTGGGATGACATGTTCGAAGATGAACCTGCAGAGTTGTTCAGCGAGGGCGAAGCAAACATGTGGCAACAACTTACTTGTTGGGAGCTTAAGTTTCTGCAAATGAAATGATTGAATAAGTGAAAACGCACTATGAGTTTAGAAACGCGTATTTCCGTCTTAAAAAAATAGACGAACCTCCGCATCCGTAATGTTCCAGTTGTCGATCTCCATGAAAGTCCACATAAATTTCATCGTGTAGAACCCACATGTGCTCGTTCCTTGATCTTGACGTTGGCACCAAGGGTGGCAGGTTACCCGGAATGTATTTGAACAGGGAGCGTGTCGAATGCACTTCTTCTTATACTTCACTAGTGTCTTATTGAGGATGTCAATTACGGATTGGAAATCTTCTCGCGGTTTCCTCAATCCATCCAGAACGAGGATTTTGGAATCATTTAAATGGATCACAAGAAGGATCCAGTGGTTCCTACATACAAAGGGACAGGGCAATTAACACCGAGTAAAGACAAATGGTATGTGGAACGATAACTGCCTCACTTACTTAAAGTTGTAGGGCAGAAGAATCGTATTCATGTCCTGAAGCTTCACAAAGGAGCTGTACAGGTAGTCCAACACCATTTTTTGGGACGTTGGGCCTCCATCAATCTGATTTGAATTGACAATCGCTGGATCGAGGAATGCTAGTTTGTTACAAGTCGCTCTACATTCAAGCGCCCCCATTCTGCATAAGGAAACAAGTTAGACAACTTACAAAGGCTAATAAGGGTATGAACTTAGAAATACTAGCTAGGGATTCGAGTATGCTTACAATGCCCATATTTGAAGCATAGATACGTCTAGCTCCCTCAGATTGTATAGCTGAAATAGTTCTTCAAATGGGACCCAGATTACACCATCGTCGTGATGAAAGTCCTCGTTCTTGTAAAAGACACCGAACGTCTCCTTACCCTCCTTTGCCATCTGTAGGTACCACTCTTCTACCCTTCTCATCTGAGTGCAATTTGCAATGACGTTGCGATATTCGTCGGTGGTCAAAGGACCACCTAACTTGAACTTAGCTGCCAAAGGTGCCTTCGGAATATTCTCCACATCAGACAAACTCTTCAGCCCTGCACTTTGGAGAAATTCTTTCTCATTCTTCTTGGTGTCTTTTGTGAATTGAGCCTTGGAAAAATCTTGCAATTTCTTTTCTGGATCGTGCGTTGAAAGTCCGAAATAGGTTGCTTCGGGCTGGTGGCCTTGCCATACGAATGAAGTGGTCCCGTACATGAACCGACACTTTCGGAGATGGCTCCGACTTTGTAGAAATAGTCGCTTTCTTGGCCTTCTTAAGGGTAGATGGTTCAGACATATCTGTAGATTTGCACAGTCGACCCCTTTTCTTAAGGAGACGGGCTCTTACGTGGCAACGGTGGTGGAGTTGGCATTCTCTGGGGGGAGACAGCAGGCCCGCTAGAGCTCGACCCGCCATCGCTTGGGCTCGTCATCACCATCTCCCGAAGGAAAGACAATGAACCTCTTGCGCCACACGATGACGTTGTGGATAGCTTCTCCAAGAGTGTTCACCCCTTCCTCTCGGAGGAAATTCAAGCCGGATGGCCCTATATCCGCTCGACACGTCCTCCACTTCAACCCTTGAGTAGCCGTTGGTATTGGATTACCGTGTATCCTTCCTCCCTCCACTACAGGATGTGCCATACCGCGTGCCACCTCTATAGTGAGGTTTTGACTCGCAGGGGCACATGCAACCTACATGCGACGTTCGTGGATTGCGTCCACGGGGTGACGAGTCGTCTCCGGTTCTTGAGGCACCTCGGTTGAAGCGCAACGCTTTTCCTCCCGTTGATGGTGCTAAAGGCCGCATCACCGCCAATCCCCGCCCGGAGTAGCAGGTGCCTCCATCTTCGAACTTTTCCATTAGGACTCTCATCTGTTCTACTTGGTCTCATGGAATTTTTATTACTTCGAGACCGGTATCTATGTCGTCCTCGGAAAACCTTCCCTCCATGGTACGAGGCCTACTCCCCTTGTGCGTCCCGGATGCTCGGCGTTCGTAATGCAAGTGTGAGCTCATCTTTCTCCCTACTTGGAACAAAAGAGCCCTCAGAAGCCTGATGATGCGCATCATGTAGCCTTCGGGACACTTCTTGTGAAGTTGGACACTTGTGTACCAACTCGCCTGTATCAGAGAGTGATGCCCCTCGGGCGTATTGGTAATTCTTACCTCGTTCGCACCAGTCCTTTGTCTCAATCTCGATCCCCTTATCCAACAGCTCTTCCTCCCTCGCTCGCCATTTATCTACGTTCTTAGCATAACCGCTACGGCCGAGACGATGAGGGAATAAATTTTTGGCCGCATTGGCTTGATTCCTTTCGCTAACCTCCTTCGCCTCATATGATGTTCTATAGGCCACAAATTCATCCCAGAAATTACGACACCTACGATAATTGGGATCTTCAAAATTTGGTGTCCGCCCTCGCTTCACAAACTTCCTATAAAGGTCTGTCTTGAACTTTCGGAAGCTGACGCTCATCCTCTCAAGGGCCCTCTCTTGCGAGTTCTTCGATCCCGTGGGAAATTGGAATGTCCGCTTCAACTTGTCCCAAGCAAGGTCCTTGTCTCTCTCAGTACCGTCCACTCCAATTGATCTAGATCACTGCTCTTCCAGTATCGGTACTTGATTGGGATGTCATCCTTCACGATGACACCTATAGCATTTGAGTATGGGGTGAGTACCGACGCAGGAGCTGTAGGGTTCCCGTCTGGATCTAACGCTGTTATAGTGTAAAGGCCCGAGGGCATCCTAGTTGGACCTCTCCCCCTTTTTGTCGATGAGGTCCCGGTATCACCAGAGTTCACAATGGCCGATGGGGTAGCCTCCTCCACGCTTTCAGGGTTCAAGTGTAGAAAGCCACTTGGGCTACTAGGAGCACCGACGTTTTCTCCGAAATTGCAGGCATACTGTTATCTTGTTCTCGGGACATTTTCTACACTATAATGATCAAAAGTTTATTAGCTACTACCTCCACCAACAACAACCAAGTGGAGGACATACAAAAATATTAATAAGAGAAAAGAAACTTGGAGGTCACATGTACTTATGGTTATGGAGGAGGCTTATTAGCTAGACATAGATCTAGAGAGAGAGTAAACTTAGAGAGAGAGAGAGGATGAAGGAGAAAGCAAGGTTGGTTGGGGAAACTGAAAGTCTGAAGCTCAGCAAAGGCTAGGGCAAAAAGGATGAGATGAGGTGATGAGAGAGCTTATTTTTTTTAGTTCTTGCATCTTGCATGAGGTGTATAGTTGTATACTGTATAGTAGGAGTAGTACTAATAAAGAGAAAAGAGATGAAGAGATGGAAGAAGAGACACTGATGAGTGAGAATGTGAAATAAAAAAAAGAATTAGGCAGTGTGTCTGGTGCTTTGCTTTGCTTGCACTATCATGAATCCAAGCTTACTTCATTCAGAGGGAGGAGAGAGGATGAGAGAGAGAGAGACTGTGGTGTGTCAGGGAGCAGCACGAGCATGCCTCCACTGTGAGTTTCTTTTGTTTTAAACTGCAAAAAAATGATAGTCTTTTCTCTTCTCTCTCATTTCTTTTGTCAGGCAGGACAGAGAGCCATACAGGTATAGAGAGAAAGAAATGAGCAAATTACTAAAATAATAACAAAGAAAAATGGAGTTTGACATTTAACTTAATGCACTCATGGGCTCTATGTATGTATTCACAAAACTCTTGTGCTGTGTATTTATTCCTCATGCATGCATAAGCAGTGCCCTAATATATATTTACTTGCTGCTAACTTAACAATTTTAAAAAAATACTTCCATCTCATTTACTTGCTGCTAACCGAGCAATTAAAAATAATAATAATAATCCATACCCAGCTTAATTAGGCACAAATTGTTACAGTGGCAAAAGTAACAGTATTGTATTAGACTGTTGCATAGGAGCATATAGTGGGTTTGTCTGTATCAGAGAGTATGATTGTGCCCTAAGAGTTGACCACAGGGCATGTCCTAATGATAACACTCCATGACCACACAAATAAACCAATCATCTAATGCTTCCTGGAAATGTGCACCACCAGCAGAAGCAGTCAAGCAGCAGCATTGCAATTTTGCAGGAGGTCTCAAGTTTTGTCAAACCTACCATGCATGCAACCATGGAACATACTACTATGCCAGATTAAGGAGACATGATTAGTTATCTATTTTCACTTTTGGCCAGTGAATACAAAATTAAACTCCCCTGATTAGAGTGATAATTACTTACGCTTAATTACCATTCATACCCTAACTAAGCCAGGATTTTCCTATAGTCAGGACATGTTTGGGAAAGTCTCTGACAGTTGCAGCTGCTATCAAAATAAAAAACTATCTCAAACAATTTAGCTTTTCAACCAGATTACAAAAATTTGTAGTTGTAAAATACGAAAAATGAACTTAAGCTGGTTTTACCAGCTGGATTTCCAAAAGTTATCTACTTTCTCAAAATCAAAAGTTCTCCAACCAAACCCTTAGTTCAGTTATTTTGGAATTAGCATAAGGGTACAACAAGATGTCATCTGATAAGGATATATATACTGCAATATGACTGTATTTAAGGAAGAAAACTAGTGGATAGCAGGATGAAGAACCTCTTTCAAATTCCTCTGCCGGCTACATTGTAGTTTCAGTATGTTCCTGGTTTTGATACCTAGCCTAAACATTGAACTTCTTGGCAGCTTTTCTTTTCCCAAGTGTAAATTGCACTTATCATTAACCGCCGAAGCTTTCCTTTTCATGTAAGATTATCAGTTTTGCTGAAATTCTATTTTCAAGTATATTGACTTAAAATCATGTTTGCATCTATCTAAAGGAAGAAATGTCATAGTAATGTGTTAACATCCTGGACAAATCATGTTTGCATCTATCTTGCGTTCTAAATACGGAGAGTATCTCTTATCCACAGGAGTACAAGACAGTGAGACTAGCTAGGTGAGATCACTGCAGGTTCACAACACAAAACTAATTACACATTGCAATATATAGAACCAACAAGGAAAAAAAGGGAGAAACAAAACCCTAAAGGAACTTACATCGGTCCGGGTTGACTATGCCGAAGTGCTTCGCAGCGGGCTATGGGGCGGCCGGCGGTGGAGGCGGGCCGGAGATCACCGGCGGCGGAGGCGGGCCGGAGATCACCGGGCGGCGGAGGCAGCCCGGAGGAGGCCGAGGACACTGGACGATGACGACGGGCGGACGGTGGATGTCGCTGGAGGGCGGCGACGCTGGACAGGTCGGAGGCGGTCGACGGCGGTCGAAGGGTGGGGTGGCGCTGCGGGAGACGGAGGACAGGCGGGTGGCGCGGACGGCTGGCGGCTGGCGCTGTGTTTGACGGAGGACGGACGGGCGACGCTGGACGGGTGGACGGGCGACGGATCTGGACGACGGCGGCGCTGGACAGGTCAGAGGCGGGTGATGGCGGTCGGAGGGTGGCCGGGTGGCGGGCGACGAAGGGTGGGTGGGCGGCGCTAGACGGGTGAAATGGCGGCGGATCTGGACGACACCGAGGAGGCAGCAGATCTGGAAATATATAATACTAACTTTATAGGTGCCGGGTCCAAATAAAAACCGGTCCCTATTGGGAGAAATAAGTGCCGGTTTTACAAATAACCGGCACCTATTAGGAGAAATAGGTGTCGGTTTTAATTGATAACCGGCACCTATTAGGAGAAATAGGTGTCAGTTTTTAGTTGGATCCGACACCTATTCTCCAAAACCCTAATTCATCAGTTCCATTTATGCATGCAACTTAGGCTGCCAATGGGCCTGATATGTATGCATCAATTGATATATAATCATCCAGCAAATTAAATCCAACCATTGATTGTTACAACGAGACTGCACGCGAATATATTCATTCAGTTCCAAAATTACAGATTCATGTTTGTTACAATCAAATTCCAACTTATAAGTCGATCACTATTACACCTTCTTCATGATCAATGCGAACATATTGGGCTTTCTACTCTTCTTCGTCTTCATCTCCGTCTTCTTGACTTTCTTCACCTTCGTCTACATTTGTGTCAAAAGGTGGTAGCTCGTCAATTTGATCGTAGCCTTCCTCATCGGTGATAACAACTCCAACAATGTTTCGCTTTCCATTGAGAACTATGTGGCGATCAGTCACCGATGAAGGGTCCTTGACATAGAATACTTGTGTTACGGAGTTTGCGAGCACAAAAGGTTCATCCTTATAACCCACATTGTTTAGGTCCACGATGAACATCCCGTACTTGTCAATTTTCAAACCACTAGGAATTTTGACCCATTGACACTGGAAAAGTGGTACCTTCAGCGGTCCATACTCAAGCTCCCAGATTGCCTCTATATACCCGTAGTATGTTTGTTTTACCCCATTACCGTCGAAGGCATCTATACGGACACCACTATTCTGATATTTGCTCTTGGCATCCTGCGTTCTCGTGTAAAATGTATACCCATTAATATCATACCCTTGGAATGAATGAATAGTGCTCGCAGGCCCTCGGGACAAAACGTACAACTGGTCACTATCAGGATTCGCAGCCATGATATGCTTCTGTAACCAATCACCGAAATGCAGTCTATGCTGCTTAGCGATCCATGCTTCTGATTTGCCTGGGTTCTCGGTTCGGAGTGAGTTGTAATGCACATCAACAAATGGAGCCACCAAGGCCGACTGCTCGAGCACTGCGAAATGTGCTTGCCGTAGTGTTTCAAGGCTAGGAGCGAATATTGCTTTATGCCCTAAAGTCCCTTTCCCAAGTAGCTCGCCCTCGTGTCGGGACATTGGCACACCAATGGGACGTAGATCCATATAGTCGATGCAAAACTCAACCACCTCCGCCGTTGCATAACCCTCTACGATACTCCCTTCCGGTCGAGCTCGTTACACACATACTTTTTATGATCCCCATGAATCTCTCGAAAGCCCACATGTTATGAAGATAAACTAGGCCGAGAATCTTTATCTCTTTCACGATATGTATCACTAGGTGAACCATTATATCAAAAAATGATGGTGGAAAACACATCTCGAGTTGGCAAATGGTCACGATTACATCCGCCCGGAGCTTGTCTAGTGTGGTTGGATCGATCACCTTCGATATATAGCATTGAAGAAAGAGCACAACTTTATGATTGGGTTTCGCACCTGTCCGGCAAGATGCCTCTAATCGCAACAGGGAGTAGTTGTGTCATCGCACGTGACAATCATGTGACTTCATGCCCACTATTTTCTTCTCTCTAATGTTGACAAGTCTTTTAACGTTAGCGGAGTAACCAGACAGGACTCGAGACTCTGCAGGCACTCCAACAGGCTGATTTTCTCGGCGGCACCGAGGGTGTAGCACGCGGGAGGGAGGTATTGTCGGCCATTGGGACGTTCTTGAGGATGTAGCTCGGACCTGATGTTCATGTCTACGAGGTCTCTTCGGGATTTCAACGTATCCTTTGTCTTGCCAGGTATGTTCTGCAGTACTCCCATCAAACTCTCGCATACATTTTTCTCAACGTGCATCACGTCGATTGCATGACGGACATCCAAATCATTCCAATACGGTAGTTCGCAGAAGATAGATTTCTTCTTCCAAAGAGGCTTCTCACCACCCTTGACCGCCGCACGTGTATTGCCATGCCCCTTACCAAATACATGTTCAATATCTTTTACCTCTTCAAAAATATCTCTGCCTGTACGATGTATCGGAGCTGTCCCCTTCTCCACTGTGCCATCAAAATCTCTTCTATTGCTACGATGCGGTGACCGGCGGGAAGAAACCTCCGTGGCACATGTACACGCTTTCCAGTACCTCGGCCACCGCTTGCTGTGTCCCGCATGCACGCACACATGCACAACCACCTTTCACGTTTGTCCAGATGTGTTGCCACCGCGGGTAATCTTGAATGGTAACTAACAATATTGCCCTTAAGGTGAAGTACTCTCTTTTGTAAGCATCCCACATCTGCACCCCCCGAACCCATAGTAACTGAAGATCATCTACTACTAGTCTGAAGTAGACATCGATATCGTTGCCAAGTTGCTTGGGCCCTTGGATTAGCAGTGGCATCATGATATACTTGCGCTTCATGCACAACCATGACGGAAGGTTGTACATAACAAGTGCCACTGGCCATGTCTTGTCTTGATGCTCATGTCACCGAATGGATTCATCCCGTCTGTGCTCACCCAAACCTAACATTCCTTATCTCGCGAGCAAAATTTTTGTACTTTCTATCTATCTTTCTCCATTGAGACCCGTTAGGGTGCCTTATCATCCCATCCTTCTTACGTTCTTCGGCGTGCCACCGCATCATCTTTGCATGCTTTTTGTTTGCATACAGGCGCTCAATCCGAGGGATTATAGGAAAATACCATACAACTTTAATGGGCACTTTCCTCTTCTTTAGGACGGGGCCACCGCTGTCATCATCGGCATCGTCGTCGTTACCTCCACCCTTATACCGCGGTGCTCCACAAACTGGACATGCATCCAGGTCTGCATAGTCACCCCGGTATAGGATACAGTCATTTCGACATGCGTGAATTTTTTGCACCTCCAGCCCGAGTGGACAAACAACCTTCTTTGCTTGATATGTCGTTTCTGGCAGTACGTGACCCGCTGGAAGGAGGTCTCCGATCAATTGTAGAAGCTCTGTGAAGCTCTTGTCGCTCCAGCCGTTTGTTGATTTCATCTGCAACAACGAGAGGACGACGTGTAATTTGATGTGCTCCTCGTTGCAACCTGGATAAAGCGGTGTTTTTGAGTCCTCCACCATGGCTTTGAACTTCTCGTATTGTCTGTCATCGCTGTAGGCTGTCTCTCCATCCCGCAACATCTGATCCAACCCATCCGATTCGTCATTGTCGTATTCACCTTCGTCAGCAGGTAACTCCACATTGTCTTCATGCATTGCATCGCGATGATTGTCCACACTGTCATTCTCATCTTCATCGTGATTGTCTTGACATGTGTGATTACGCATAAAACCTCTTGTTAGCAGATGCTCGTGAACTTGTTTTGCGGGAAACTGTCTCTCCTTCCTGCAATCAGAACATGGACAATGCAAATATTCTGTCATGCTCAACAACCGGGAACTCGTGGCCCCGATCACGAACTTGGTTACTCCCCTGGCATACTCCAAGGTACCCCGCTTCGCATCGTTCATCCCTCCTTCATCCATCGGTCCTACGAGAATTTTTAAAAAATGTGACGTCTTCATATAAATGACATTATTTTATTTTGGTTACATAACTCTACGGTGATAGTCTCTTCAAAGTTGACAATCCGAAATACTTTGAATTAAAGAAAAAGACACAAATGACATAAATGGTGTCATGCATCTACTAACATATACACACAAATCACAAAAGAATATCATAAAGAATCACGTACACAAATAATAAACAACTAAAATATACTAACCTTTAATTTTTCTGAAAATTTTTGGCAAAACCTTCCCCCCTCTGTTTCGTTCTACACATGAAGACCGAATAAAAATGAGCTAAGTGGCTGAAAGGTGGCATTTATAGGTGGTCGGAATATATGTATCGGTTTTTAACAACAACCGACACCTATATTACGAAGCTTACAGCGTAAGGAACCTTATAGGTGTCGGGTGAAGCTCAAAACCGGCACCTAAAGTATAGGTGTCGGTTGTTACTATTGAACCGACACCTATTTAGGACAAATAGGTGACGGTTCCATTTAAGAACCGCCACCTACACTATAGGTGCCGGTTTTACTATTCACCCGACACCTATTTCGCACTATAGGTGGCAGTTATTAACAAGAACCGGTACCTATTCTTTACATGCTACCTATATGCATTATAGGTGCCGGATTTGTTTTAGCCGGCACCTTTTGGGGCGACACCAATGAGCCTTTTTGCAGTAGTGTGTGGAATAGAAGCTTGGGAATACCTGAACTTCGCTAGCTGGTCAGCCGCTGAATTGGCGCCATGAAGAACGTGGTGGAACTGAGGCCGCTATAATTGCCCTCGAGCTTTCAGACCTCAACACAATAGGCGTCCATCTTCTCGCTCAAACAGGACTAGTCCTTGTTGACCTTGCTAATTACTAGCTACGAATCACCATATACACGAAGGCGGTCGACGCAGATGGACTTGGCAATTCAAAGACCATGGAGCAAAGCCTCGTACTCGGCGGCATTATTTGACGCTTTGAAAAGCAACTGGAGGACACACTTAAGATGCTCACCCTTCAGGGAAATCAAAAGCACGCCAGCTCTAGTGCCATCAATACTAAGGGATCCGTCGAAATACATGGTCTACGTCGGCCGAGCCTCGGAGGTCGGCAGGAGCTGGATCTCCGTCCATTCGTCCACGAAGTCGGCAAGGACTTGGGACTTGATGGCGTTGCGCGGCTTGTAGTCGATGGAAAACTCGCCCATCTCCAAGGCCCACTTGACTATCGGCCTAGTGGCCTCGCGGTTCCGAATGATGTCCCGGAGGGGGAACCCGGTCACCACCACCACCTTGTGAGCCTGGAAGTAGTGTCTTAGCTTTCTAGTGGTGATGAGGACTACATACAACAGCTTCTTCACCTGCGGGTAGCGCGTCCTTGATGGCCCGAGGACTTCGGGTACTGTTAACGACCAAATTTGGTAAATCACACGTCGGATTTGAAGTTAAGGCCAAAGCAGATTTGGAGGAAATTGAGATTCCCGGAAACAGAGTGCACACCAGTTGCAAGCTGAATCGGCTAATGTGTTGATCGGCTGATACTAAGTTGGACAAGGTAAGCCGATGTAGCCGATTCTGGTAAGATGTCGTTGGAGTCATTGTCGGATCAGGTTGATGTGCTTCATGAGGATTGCCATATATAGATAGAGTCCGAAAAAGGCAATTGTATCTATTAATTGGGTTATTTTAAGTAATTTCCTTATATATTGTGCCAGTAAGAGTCTGCCTAAGGGACTTGTTTATATTTTGAGTTGTAATAGAGATAAGAGTCGTGTTCGAGCAGGACATATTATGTATTTGGGTATAAATATAGCCCAAGACCATGTTATCAAACAACAATCAGTTCAATAATACTTTTGGCGCATCGCCACCTTTTCTACTTTCGTTTGTTTCGACGAGTTCTTCCTTTCGAGTTGGGCTGAATCAGGTTCGATCTCCAACAAGAGGTAAAACTTGTTATGACAGCTTGTGTTCTCAGGATTAGTGCTTACATCTTTATGACACTCTAATCTTGTTCATGTAAATCATCGAGTTATCATATATGCTATATAATCTAAATCAATATTGCTATCTAACCCCAATCGGCTATCATTTGTTACTTGACAATAGCCGATATGGTTTGATATCAATGTTGACCTAGATTATATAGTGTATCCATCATCTCTAAAGGCTTTAATCGATTTGTTTACACCTTATGCTTCTCTTTATACTTAATGCTGCATCGGTCAAGTCCGACCTATTAAGTATTATCTAGAATCATAATATCTATCTTGTTCTATGACTGCGTTTAGAGATAGTTTTGGGGTTTCAGTCGATCTTACCTAGTTTACTTATCTTGTTTCCTACATGTTTACTTGATATGCTAAATCTGGCCTTTATATTAAGATCTCACTGTGGTAAAATATATTAAGCTTGTTATTAATCTGTTAGGTCATCTTAGCACTTGATTGATTATTGTTTAATGTATTTAACCTATATTTATACCTAGTATAAAGTGGTATCGGAGTATTAGCCAACACATGTTAGATTTATTACATCGAGTATGCCATAAATACATATAATTATTGTCTTGAAGTACTTTTAGACATAAGTGATTTATACTGTCTTGGCACACTATCCGATCTATCCCAATCACCTGGTTTAAACATATCTTGATACATAGATTATATATTATTGATATCTACAGTCGATCGAGTAGATCTAATTTTCCCTTTGCTTTGTTCTCTATTGCCGATCCAATGCATATTGCATCGGCTCCATATTGAACGATACGTCATCGGCCATTAGCCGATCGATTATCGTTTATGGATTTAACTTCGTTTTCTTTCTTTGTTTCTTGTTGGTTGCAGGATCAAACCAACTAGCACGCCTTTAAACCCAAAAGCAAGATTTAGGTCCTGCACTAGAGTTAAGCAGATCTCTCAGGCCAGTGTGTGTTTTTCATATCGATACGCTTTTGGCACGCCCAGTGGGACCTGATTAGAAGTCAGACATCATCGTGGACCTCAAGTCGACTGATGTTGACCTGGAGAACATCATTCTAGTAACAATGGACAAATTGACGCCATAATAGAAGGCCGTGTTTGAAGAGATGATGGATAACCTACACAGCCATTTTTGCATTTCTTTGTTCAGAGAAACTCAAGCACGGTGATTCAGAGGTACAAAATAGCTTTGCCTAGCAATGATGAGCCGAAACAAGTTCTGGCAACAATGGTAAGCCACAGGATGTCAAGCAAGAGGAAGGCCCTATAGAATTCAACAATCTACAAGATCGGATTGATTATGTTGTGCATCATGCTTTAATCAACCAGTCAGGAGTTCTTGTTAACACCTTAAACAATATGATCAATTCTGTGGTTGATGGAAGAATTGTTGAGCATCAAGCCAAGGGGTCGGTGTTTCTTCCTGAGGGCAATTTTCCACAATATAGGACTCGGTTATCGATAAACAACAACTGTTTTAGGTGTCGCCCGAACAACCGATGCCATCGGCATCGGCTCGTGAAAAGCATATTGCATCATCATCGGCACGAAGGCTGTTAGTGATATGCCCAAGAGGCAACATGGAGATGTTGAATATCACGTCAATGTTTACGTATTTATGAATAAAGTGTTATTCAGTTCCATGAAATAGACATCTTGTATTGATCAATAAGTACGTGACTTATTTATGAGACTCGAAATGTATGAATCTATTTCTAAACGATCCACGATCATATGTCATATTGTTGGAACAAATATGATTCTAAGATCGGCATGTTTATTGATTGATGATCATGTCTCATAGATCATGGGTATGGAGATACCAAATCAATAAACATGGACATATGTGTTAGAGAACACATTGTTGGATAGACCCACCATGAGACACTACAGGAATTAATGCGCCATTAGTTGGTCTCGGGTAGTGTTGGTACAAAGTCCTTAGACCTGAGATCACCATGGATTCCAACATGTGTAGTAGCCTACTTTGGGACTACCAAACGCTATTCCGTAATCGGGTAGTTATAAAGGTAGTTTTCGGGTTTGCTATGAAACATAGAGTGGGATGTGAGTGATTAAGATGGAATTTGCCCCTCCTTTGGAGAGATATCTCTGGGCCCCTCGAGGTAATGGATTATGGAAATGCATGGCCATGCTAAGTTGATTGAGGAGTCAATCAACGGATAGATAATCCAATACGGTTCGAGTGAATGGTTAAGCTATTGAAGGGATGGCACACATCTTGCCTATAGCTTAAGTGGTATCGTGAGGCAAAGGGATTTGTGTACACATTATAGGTTAGAGCCGATATTATTCTTGTATACTATGGTGTCAATATGTGCTGCTAGGCGCCGCGTGACGGGTCGGCTGAGTTGGACTCGAGCCGACGATCGGCTAAGTTAGACTATAGCCGAAACCGAGTATACCTGAACCTACGGGTCGCACGCTTAAGGGGATAAAACAGGCATTCGAGTTGGACTTGAATACGGCTCGATCGGATAAGGATTCGATCGGATAGAGTCCTATGGGCTTACGACGTATGGGCGGCCAACTCTATGAGATTCGGATAGGATCCGATTCAAAATAGAGTCCTGATCGGCCACGAGTCCCAGTCGGCCAACTCTATATAAAGGGGTGAGGGGTGGAGAGCTGCGGAGTACATCAAGTCAATTGATTGCGCCGAAATCAATCTGATCACACGCGGCTTTAGAAGTCGTCGAGATCAATCTCCACGGAAACCCTCCCCACCTTCGAGCCTAGCCTTGCATCGCGTGCTAGCACACGGGTGTATGGCGTTTTGTCCCCGGACGTGTGGATACCGGTAGAGGCGCTGCTACGTTGCGCGCTGTTGATCGGCTTCGGATCGGCTGCAATCGGAGCGATCGGCTGATTGGCGAATCGGCTGTCCCCGGCATCGAGTGTCGGCTTGCGGGAATCGGCGGCACGGTTCCGGATCGGATAGCAGCGATTGGCTAATTCCGCTGCATACTCCAATCGGTAACGATCTATCGGCCCTTACTTGCAAGTGTTCCTGGTTTGCGCGGTAAAAAGTTTTTGTTTTTGGCTAGCGTAGCCTCCGCGTAACCCTTCAGTGGTATCAGAGCTAATCTTGCTTAGTTCGGGTTTTAGATTGGATCTGGAACAAGTTTTGCGCACGGGTTGATTAGATCAATCGGTTTTACGGGATTTGTTGAGGAGAGTTCATGGTAATTGCGTTCCTTGATAGTGTATCGAACGGCGTATGTGATTACGTCGAAGCAATTTCCATATAACTCGGTTTGAATTGGGTTCGAGATAGCGTTCCTTGATAGTGTATCGGAACGGTATAATGTGATTATACCGAAGCTATCTCGTAGTCCGGCTTTATTTGTTGCCTCGCGCCTACGCAAACCATCTCCCTTGATAGTGTATCGGGACGGCATAATGTGATTATGCCGATATGGTTTCCGTAAGCAATTTCATAGATTGGATCTATGAATTTTGTGTGGTGTTCCATGCCGTGTGCGTACCCCCTTATAGGTCGTCTCGATGCCGTTTCTCTGCGATAGGTAGAAAACGTTTCTACGCCTAACTTGTTTTTGCAAAGAATGCTTTGAGATGGTATGGCCCTATTGTATGTATGAGATGCATGTGATGCATGTAATATTCTTTCATATGAGCAATCCCTGTAATATTCTTTCTTACGTGTAATGCTTGTAATATTCTTTCACGACCTACGAGTCGATGTAATCTTCAATTAGAGCTTCTATAGTAGTAGCTTAGTTTGAAGAAATCAAGCATTCGGCACTTGGAAGAACGGTGATGAAGATGGAGATCCTCTACACCGGCATGGAGATGGAGATCACCATGTGAAGGGGGCCATACTATTTCACTATATGCTATTCTACTTGCTTTCATATGTGATATGTTTGTTTGATAGGATAGCATCCCTCACAAAATTAAGTGGTAATGATGCCCTTCCAAATGTTGCACCCGTCACCGTTATGCTCGTCAATGGTGGGTCTGCCAAAGCAGAGTGCCATTCTCTATCATAACACGAGGGGTATATGCGGACATATACGGCGGGAGCATTTGGTTTTACTAACAAGGCTATCAAAACAGTTTTGGGCCTTGGGGCATAGGTTGGCGCCGGGCATGGAGATGCCACACCAACAACAAGAGTCACATAGAGATGTGATTAGCAAGGAGTTGCTTACCGATGTTACTAATTTTCTAGCAGTGATGCCAAAGCTCACTAGAAAATTAACTAACATGTGGATCTTGACCCAATACGTACCCTAGAGGGAAGGTGGAAAATACGTAATGGGAGTCTAATGTTAAATTGTTTAACAATAGACATAGCATAAACATTGTGCTAAACTTTGCTTTTTCGTTGTAGAATAAATGGTGGCTAATACTACACCTAGTACCTTTAATTTGCGATCTATTCTCGAAAAGGAAAAATTAAATGGAACAAACTTTATGGATTGGGTATCGCAACTTGAGAATTGTTCTCAAGCAAGAGCGTAAGGAGTACGTTCTTGAATTACCTTATCCGGAGGATTTGCTAAATAATGCCACTGCAACTGCACGGAGGGCTTACGAGAAGCACACTAATGATGCCCTAGATATAAGTCTCTTATGCTAGCTACAATGTCCCCGAGCTTGAAGCAATATGAGAGCACGATGCTCACACTATTATTCGGGGACTGCGTGGTATGTTTGAGAACCAAGCTCGGGCCGAGAGGTTCAACACCTCAAAGTCCTTGTTTGCGTGCGAGCTTGTTGAGGGAATCCCGTCGATCCGCATGTGATAAAGATGATTGGCTATATCGAGAGTCCGGACAAACTAGGTTTTCTCCTTAGCCAAGAGTTGGCTGCGATGTGATTCTCCGGTCGCTCCTCCGAGCTTCGAGCCATTCATATTAAACTATCACATGAACAATATGGTAGAACCTTGGCTGAATTGCATGGGATGCTAAAGACAGTGAGGAGAGTATCCGAAAAACGGTCATCATGTGATGATGATGCGAAGGCTAAGCGCAAACCACCTGTCAAGAAACTTTGCACCAAGAGGAAGTTAACTCCCGATGAGATCACGAGTGCCTCTAATGCAAAGAAGGGCAAGAAGGGTCGGCGGCATCGATGTCGTTTGCTTCTATTGCAAGGAGAAAGGCTACTTGGAAGAGTACTGCAAGAAGTACATGGAGGATCTCAAAAGGAAGCAAAGTATGATTTACGCTTCGGTATTAATGTTATAGACATTAATCTTGCTACTTCACCTACGACTCTTGGGTATTTGATACCGGATCGGTAGCTCATATTTGCAAATCGTTGCGGGAATGAGAAGAAGTAGAGGATTGAGAAGGGCGAGGTGAACTGCGCGTCGGCAATGGAGCAAGCGTTGCTACGGTTGCTTGTGGGCACAGTACCACTTCATCTACCTTCGGGATTAGTTTTGGAATTAAATAATTGTTATTGTGTTCCAACACTATGTCAAAACGTTATTTCCGCTTCATGTTTGCAAGCGGAAGGATATGATTTTAGATCAATGGTGTTCAATATATCTTAGAGATATGTTCTATTTTAATGCTCCATTGGTGAATGGATTATACGTTTTGAATCTTGAAGCGTCTCCCATCTATAACATTAATATAGAAAGGCAACTCTCTAATGATATATACCCCACGTTTATCCGGCATTGTCGCTTAGGCCATATAAATAAGAAACGCATGGAGAAGCTCCATAAGGATGGATTGCTTCACTCTTTTGATTTTGAATCATTTGAGACATGTGAGTCTTGTTTACTTGGTAAGATGACAAAGGCACCTTTCACGGGACATAGTGAGAGAGCAAGTGACTTATTGGCACTCGTACATGCCGATGTATGTGGACCAATGAGCTCAACGGCCGAGGTGATTATCGGTACTTCATTACCTTTACCGATGACTTTAGTAGATATGGTTATATCTACTTAATGAGGCATAAGTCCGAATCCTTTGAAAAGTTCAAAGAATTCCAGAATGAAGTACAGAATCATTTAGGGAAAACAATCAAGTTTCTATGATCGATCGTGGAGGAGAATACTTGAGCCAAGAGTTTGGTAATCATCGAAAGATTGTGGAATTGTTCCACGCTTGACTCCGCCAGAACTCCACAATGGAATGGGGTGTCCGAACGGAGAAATCGCACCTTGTTGGACATGGTGCGGTCGATGATGAGCCAAAGTGATCTTCCATTATCCTTCTGGGATATGCTCTTGAAACAATTGCGCTCACACTAAATAGAGTTCCATCTAAGTCAATTGAAAAGACACCATATGAGATATGGACAGGGCAACCCCCTAGTTTGTCTTTTCTCAAAATTTGGGGATGCGAAGCTTATGTAAAACGTTTACGATCGACAAGCTCACACCCAAATCGACAAGTGCTTCTTTGTGGGATATCCTAAGGAAACTAAGGGATATTACTTTTATAATCGGGAACAAGGCAAAGTGTTTGTCGCCGACACGGTGTGTTCTTGGAGAAAGAGTTTATTTCAAGAAGGGTTAGTGGGAGTAGGGTGCATCTTGAAGAAGTTCAAGAAACACCGAAAAACATTTCAGCGACCACGGAACCACAACAGAGGAGCAAAGTGTTGCGCCACCGAGTTATAGATACACCGGCCCACGAGAGGTTCTAAAGATCACGTCGTGCGCCGACAGTACAGTGCGGAACAACGTGATATATTGTTGTTGGACAACGATGAACCTAAGACCTATGAGGAAGCGATGGTGGGACTGATTCCAACAAGTGGCTTGGAGCCATGAAATCCGAAATAAAATCCATGTACGACAATCAAGTTTGGAACTTGGTTGATCCACTGATGGTGTCAAAACCATTGAGTGTAAATGGGTTTTTAAGAAAAGGCTGATATGGATGGAAATGTTCACATCTATAAGGCGTGATTGGTGGCGAAAGGTTTTAAACAGATTCAAGGAGTTGATTATGATGAAACCTTCTCGCCCGTCGCAATGCTTAAATCTATTCGGATTATCCTAGCGATTGCTTCATATTTCGATTATGAGATATGGCGAGATGGATGTCAAAACGGCTTTCCTAAATAGAAACCTAAGCGAGGATGTATACATGATACAACCTTAGGGTTTTGTCGATCCGAATCGCCTGGAAAGATATGCAAGCTACAGAAATCCATTTATGGATTGAAGCAAGCATCTCGGAGTTGGAATATTCGTTTTGATGAAGTAATCAAAGGGTTTGGTTTCATCAAAAACAAAGAAGAGGCCTGTGTTTACAAAAGGTCGGTGGGAGCGCAATTTTATTTCTAATCTTATATGTGGATGACATATTGTTGATTGGAAATGATATCCCTATGCTTGAATCCGTCAAGTCTTCATTGAAAAATAGTTTTTCCATGAAAGACTTAGGGAGGCAGCATACATATTGGGCATTCGGATCTATAGAGATTGATCCAAGAGGCTAATTGGATTAAGCCAAAGTACATACATTGACAAGGTGTTGAAAAGGTTCAACATGCATGATTCCAAGAAAGGTTTCTTGCCATGTCACATGGCATTAATCTTAGCAAGAATCGGTGTCCTCGGACACATGATGAGCGGAATAAGATGGGTATGGTTCCATATGCTTCGGCAATTGGATCCATCATGTATGCCATGCTTTGTACACGCCCGATGTCTCGTACGCTTTGAGTGCTATGAGCGGATACCGTCGGATCCGGGTGAAGGTCACTAGACGCCGTAAAGAATATCCTTAAGTACTTGAGAAGAACTAAGGATATGTTCCTAGTCTATGGAGGTGAAGAACAACTTGTTGTAAGTGGTTACACCGATGCTAGCTTCCAAACAGGACAAGGATGATTATAGATCGCAATGCGGGTTCGTGTTCGCCCGAACGGAGGCGCGTCACTGGAAGAGTTCCAAGCGGGATACGTTGCTGATTCTACAACGGAGGCCGAGTATATTGCTGCTTCGGAAGCCGCAAAGGAGGCTGTTTGGATCAAGAAATTTGTTTCGAGCTTGGTGTGATGACTAGTACGACGGTCCAATGTCTCTCGATTTTGACAATAGTGGAGCCATTGCGCAAGCCAAGGAGCCGAGGTACCATCGAAGTCCAAACACATACTTCGGCGATATCATATCATCCGCGAGATAGTGGACAGAGGTGATGTCAAGATATGCAAAGTGCACACGGATCTCAACATAGCCGATCCGCGACAAAACCTCTCCTCACCGAAGCATGAGGCGCACACAAGAGCAATGGGTATTAGATACTTACATGATTGACTCTAGTGCAAGTGGGAGATTGTTAGTGATATGCCCTAGAGGCAACATGGAGATGTTGGATATCACGTCAATGTTTATGTATTTATGAATAAACTGTTATTCAGTTCCATGAAATAGACATCTTGTATTAATCAATAAGTACGTGACTTATTTATGAGACTCGATATGTATGAATCTATTTCTAAATGATCCCGATCATATGTCATATTGTTGGAACAAATATGATTCTAAGAGTGGCATGTTTATTGATTGATGATCATGTCTCATAGATCATGGGTATGGAGATACCAAATCAATAAACATGGACATATGTGTTAGAGAACACATTGTTGGATAGACCCACCATGAGACACTACAGAATTAATGTGCCATTAGTTGGTCTCGGGTAGTGTTGGTACAAAGTCCTTAGACCTGAGATCACCATGGATTCCAACATGTGTAGTAGCCTACTTTGGGACTACCAAATGCTATTCCGTAATCGGGTAGTTATAAAGGTTTTCGGGTTTGCTATGAAACATGGAGTGGGATGTGAGTGATCAAGACGGAATTTGCCCCTCCTTTGGAGAGATATCTCTGGCCCCTCGAGGTAATGGATTATGGAAATGCATGGCCATGCTAAGTTGATTGAGGAGTCAATCAACGGACGGATAATCCAATACGGTTCGAGTGAATGGTTAAGCTATTGAAGGGATGGCACACATCTTGCCTATAGCTTAACCGGTATCATGAGGCAAAGGGATTTGTGTACACATTATAGGTTCGAGCCGATATTATTCTTGTATACTATGGTGTCAATATGTGCTGCTAGGCGCCGCGTTGACGGGTCGGCTGAGTTGGACTCGAGCCGACGATCGTCTAAGTTAGACTATAGCCGAAACCGAGTATACCTGAACCTACTGTGGTCGCACGCTTAAGGGGATAAGAACAGGCATTCGAGTTGGACTCGAACGGCTCGATCGGATAGGGATCCGATCGGATAGAGTCCTATGGGCTTACGACGTATGGGCGGCCAACTCTATGAGATTCGAGATAGGATCCGATTCAAAATAGAGTCCTGATCGGCCACGAGTCCCAGTCGGCCAACTCTATATAAAGGGGTGAGGGTGGAGAGCTGCGGAGTACATCAAGTCAATTGATTGCGCCAAAATCAATCTGATCACACGCGGCTATAGAAGTCGTCGAGATCAATCTCCACGGAAACCCTCCCCACCTTCGAGCCTAGCCTTGCATCGCGTGCTAGCACACGGGTGTACTGCGTTTTGTCCCCGGACGTGTTGATACCGGTAGAGGCGCTGCTACGTTGCGCGCTGTTGATCGGCTTCGGATCGGCTGCAATCGGAGTGATCGGCTGATTGGCGAATCGGCTGTCCCCGGGTATCGGCTGTCGGCTTGCGGGAATCGGCAGCACAGTTCCAGATCGAATAGCACTAATTGGCTAATTCCGCTGCATACTCCAATCGGTAACGACCTATCGGCCCTTACTTGCAAGTGTTCCTGGTTTGTGCGGTAAAAAGTTTTTGTTTTCGGCTAGCGTAGCCTCCGCGTAACCCTTCAGAAGCAACCAGGGTTCAGTCTTCTTCTTTTGGTCAAACAACAACCTCAACACATAGGACAAAACATCCCTCAGGTTACTCAAGAACAAGTTGCAGCTATGTTCAGAACAAACCGGGTTTTGAGCCGATTCCACAGATACCGATAAGGCAGGAGACACCGATTCCATAGCAGCATCGGCTTATTGGTATTCAGTTTGTTCTTGATCAGCAAGCCCACATGGTGCATCAGTCTCCTCAACATCACATGGGACGCAATATTAATTTCCAATATCAGCCTCATTCACCTCAAGTGCAGTATCGGCCAGGGGCATCACCTCAACCCCAGTATTGGCCTCAACTTAATAAGTTTGATCCGATATAGCAGCAGTTTCAAGGGGCACCTAACCAAAAGCCTTTGGTTGATATGATTGCCGATGTGATCATGTTGGGGCCACCCGGACCTTCTGTTCTATTTGAAATGTGAGTTGAAATGGTTCAGCTCATAAGACAAGTAGAACGAAACACCCGAGGTCTCGAGAGAGGGATATGTGAGAGATTGCTGGGCCTTTAGCCTGCCAGTCAACTTCAGCCTGAGACGTGCCCATCAAACCACTCGAAGGTGGTGACCAGATGTGTTACACGTTCAGGAGACTTGACAAATTTGGCTAAAGATCTACAACGTCTCAAATATTCCTAACTCGTACTCGTGTGAATCTAACTCCCAGGATGTGTGTTAGACTCACACTTTCATCACAAGCATGAATATACATCGCGATTACACTTTAATTGGGTAAAACTTAAAGAATTACAACAAAAAGAGTGCTAGTGAATTTTGAAGATATTTTCGAAGTAATCCTCACCTCTAACTTTGCAGCTTCATAAGTTATTATGTGGACCTGGTAAATTTGTGACAAGTTTACTAGAGGTAGATGTTAGTGATATGCCCTAGAGGCAACATGGAGATGTTGGATATCACGTCAATGTTTATGTATTTATGAATAAAGTGTTATTCAGTTCCATGAAATAGACATCTTGTATTGATCAATAAGTACATGACTTATTTATGAGACTCGATATGTATAAATCTATTTCTAAATGATCGCTGATCATATATCATATTATTGGAACTAATATGATTCTAAGATCGGCATGTCTATTGATTGATGATCATGTCTCATAGATCATGGGTATGGAGATACCAAATCAATAAACATGGACATATGTGTTAGAGAACACATTGTTGGATAGACCCACCATGAGACACTACAGGAATTAATGTGCCATTAGTTGGTCTTAGGCAGCGTTGGTACAAAGTCCTTAGACATGAGATCATCATGGATTCCAACATGTGTAGTAGCCTTCTTTGGGACTACCAAACGCTATTCCGTAATCGGGTAGTTATAAAGGTAGTTTTCGGGTTTGCTATGAAACATGGAGTGGGATGTGAGTGATCAAGATGGAATTTGCCCCTCCTTTGGAGAGATATCTCTGGGCCCCTCGAGGTAATGGATTATGGAAATGCATGGCCATGCTAAGTTGATTGAGGAGTCAATCAACGACGGATCATCCAATACGGTTCGAGTGAATGGTTAAGCTATTGAAGGGAAGGCACACATCTTGCCTATAGCTTAACTGGTATCGTGAGGCAAAGGGATTTGTCTACACATTACAGGTTCAGAGCCGATATTATTCTTGTATATTATGGTGTCAATATGTGCTGCTAGGCGCCGCTGTTGACGGGTCGGCTGAGTTGGACTCGAGCCAACGATCGGCTAAGTTAGACTATAGCCAAAACCGAGTATACCTGAACCTACAGGGTCGCACGCTTAAGGGGATAAGAACAGGCATTCGAGTTGGACTCGAATACAGCTCGATCGGATAGGGATCCGATCGGATAGAGTCCCATGGGCTTACGACGTATGGGCGACCAACTCTATGAGATTCGGATGGGATCCGATTCAAAATAAAGTCCTGATCGGCCACTAGTCCCAGTCAGCCAACTCTATATAAAGGGGTGAGGGGTGGAGAGCTGCGGAGGACATCAAGTCAATTGATTGCGCCGAAATCAATCTGATCACACGCGGCTTTAGGAGTCGTCGAGATCAATCTCCACGGAAACCCTCCCCACCTTCGAGCCTAGCCTTGCATCGCGTGCTAGCACACGGGTGTTCGGCGTTCGTCCCCGGACGTGTGGATACCGGTAGAGCGCTGCTCGTATTATGCGCCGGTGATCCGGATGGGTGGGCCTGCAATCGGAGCGATCGGTGTGGTGGAATCTGAGTTTGCGGACACAACGGGCGCATCGGAGCGAAGCGTAAGAACACGGCCGGACGACTCGAATCAGCTGATTGGTGAATCGGCTGTCCCCGCGAATCGTCTACACTTTTCCGGATCGGATAGTCCTGATTGGCTATTTCCGCTGCATACTCCAATCGGTAACGATCTATCGGCCCTTACTTGCAAGTGTTCCTGGTTTGCGCGGTAGAAAAAGTTTTTGTTTTCGGCTAGCGTAGCCTCCGCGTAACCCTTCAGTAGATAGGCATACCTTGGTTCCATTTTCTTTGGTTTCACTCAAAATATTAAGTGATTTGTTCCCAGAAATTCCACAAAGATAGGGTATTTTGGATCTCATTTGAATTTTTAGAGGGCCAAGACAGAGGGGAAAAATTCTAGAAAAAATATATTTATTCAGGGTTTATATCCTAGTATTTGAATAAATTATTTCCTATATACACTTATGTACACCTAAATCCCCTTTTAGGCAAGTTATCATTTTAGCCGATTAGAGTTATTAATTAGCCTATATTGGGACTGTTTCTTTTAATTTGTTTGGGGCAACAAACCTAGTTATTAAATTGCACAAAAATTATTTTAAGTTGAGTACCACCTATGGCACCTACATGAATTTTTGCAAGATTTTATCTTATATGGTTGAGTTTAGAAAATTTGGGTAGCATTCCTAGGTTTATGCGTCTACGCTAGGTGCACGTGACTATTTTATTCTTCGGATTCGTACTAACTTTCCTCTTGGGCTGAGGAAGTGATGTTGAATTAAATTTTTAGGTTTACATGTTAGCATCCAAAATTAGTTGTAGGTTCACTTGCTAATTCTAGATCGTCTAGGCTATGCGTATATGACATATAATGAGATGCATTTTCGAAAATCCGAATATACATAGATGTCCTAAGTCAAAGTGGACTTAATGATAGTATGCACTCGTTCGCATGAGCTTGCATTTTCATCCTAGGTTACAAATGAAAATTTTTTATTTTGTTCTCAAAATTTTGGTCTATCATGCAAGGGCCTAGGTTGAAATCCTTTAACCTAAGTTAGAAAAAGAAAAGTTTTGGTTCACAAAATTGAAAACTTTTCTTTCATTTTATCTGGACAAAATTTCGTCGACACTAGAATTTGGGTACGTGACAGATGAGGCAACAGTTTGGTCTTAAGCCTAAGGATACTGGTAATTTGTATCGGCATCCATATCCGGAATACTTTGAGAGGGTGCCGTTACCAAACCGATACAAGGTCCCAGATTTTTTAAAATTCTTAAGGCAAGACAATGTGTCAACTTATGAGCATGTCAGCCGATTTTTGGCTTAGTGTGGTGAGGCATCGGCTACTGATGCTCTGAGGGTTAGATTATTTCCTTTATCTTTATCTGGATCGGCTTTTACATGGTTTTCATCTTTGCCAAATAATTCTATTTAAAGTTAGGCCGATCTGGAAAAGCGGTTTCATAAGTACTTCTACAGTGGAATCCATGAGATGAAATTGTCTGATCTGATGGCAATCAAACAGAAACATGATGAAGCCGTTCAAGACTATATTCAGAGGTTTAGAGATATGAGAAACATATGTTATAGCTTGCTTTGACAGATTCTCAGTTAGCCGATTTTGCTTTCCTAGGATTGTTGACACCAATTAAGGAAAGATTTTCGGCTCAAGACTTTCAGATCTTGGCTCATTTTGGCTCACAAGGTGACAGCACATGAGCAAAGGTTTCAAGAAGCTAAGAAAGCATTTAAAAAGGTTAACCACATTAATACATATGCTTCTGAATTTGAAAAGAAGACAACTCCGAAGTAGTAGCGTCTGAGTGGGCAAGGAGCAAGAAAATAGTTACATGTCAGTGGGTTAAAATTTCTGCAAAGGAAGAAAGATATGACCTTGATATTACCAAGGCTGACAAGATCTTTGATTTACTACTTTGGGAGAAACAAATTAAACTACCTGTTGGTCATGTAATTCCTTGGTTCCATTTTCGTTGGTTTCACTCAAAATATTAAGTGGTTTGTTCCCAGAAATTCCACAAAGATAGGGTATTTTGGATCTCATTTGAATTTTTAGAGGGCCAAGACAGAGGGGAAAAATTCTAGAAAAAATATATTTATTCAGGGTTTATATCCTAGTATTTGAATAAATTATTTCCTATATACACTTATGTACACCTAAATCCCCTTTTAGGCAAGTTATCATTTTAGCCGATTAGAGTTATTAATTAGCCTATATTGGGACTGTTTCTTCTAATCTGTTTGGGGCATCAAACCTAGTTATTAAATTGCACAAAAATTATTTTAAGTTGAGTACAACCTATGGCACCTACATGAATTTTTGCAAGATTTTATCTTATATGGTTGAGTTTAGAAAATTTGGGTAGCATTCCTAGGTTTATGCGTCTAAGCTAGGTGCACGCGACTATTTTATTCTTCGGATTCGTACTAACTTTCCTCTTGGGCTGAGGAAGTGATATTGAATTAAATTTTTAGGTTTACATGTTAGCATCCAAAATTAGTTGTAGGTTCGCTTGCTAAATCTAGATCGTCTAGGCTATGCGTAT
This sequence comes from Oryza australiensis, assembly GCA_019925245.2. Classification (NCBI taxonomy): domain Eukaryota; kingdom Viridiplantae; phylum Streptophyta; class Magnoliopsida; order Poales; family Poaceae; genus Oryza; species Oryza australiensis. Next base: position 708,653 of record JAIFGZ020000604.1, on the reverse strand, counting down.
ATGACATATAATGAGATGCATTTTCGAAAATCCGAATATACATACATGTCCTAAGTCAAAGTGGACTTAATGTTAGTATGGATTCGTTCGCATGAGCTTGCATTTTCGTCCTAGGTTACAAATGAAAATTTTTTATTTTGTTCTCAAAATTTTGGTCTATCATGCAAGGGCCTAGGTTGAAATCCTTTAACCTAAGTTAGAAAAAGAAAAGTTTTGGTTCACAAAATTGAAAACTTTTCTTTCATTTTATCTGGACGAAATTTCGTCGACACTAGAATTTGGGTACGTGACAGATGAGGCAACAGTTTGGTCTTAAGCCTAAGGATACTGGTAATTTGTATCGGCATCCATATCCGGAATACTTTGAGAGGGTGCCGTTACCAAACCGATACAAGGTCCCAGATTTTTCAAAATTCTTAGGGCAAGATAATGTATCAACCTATGAGCATGTCAGCCGATTTTTGGCTCAGTATGGTGAGGCATCGGCTACTGATGCTCTGAGGGTTAGATTATTTCCTTTATCTTTATCTGGATCGGATTTTACATGGTTTTCATCTTTATCAAATAATTCTGTTTAAAGTTAGGCCGATCTGGAAAAGCGGTTTCATAAGTACTTCTACAGTGGAATCCATGAGATGAAATTGTCTGATCTGATGGCAAGCAAACAAAAACATGATGAAGCCGTTCAAGACTATATTCAGAGGTCTAGAGATATGAGAAACAGATGTTATAGCTTGGCTTTGACAGATTCTCAGTTAGCCGATTTTGCTTTCCTAGGATTGTTGACACCAATTAAGGAAAGATTTTCGGCTCAAGACTTTCAGATCTTGGCTCATTTGGCTCACAAGGTGACAGCACATGAGCAAAGGTTTCAAGAAGCTAAGAAAGCATTTAAAAAGGTTAACCACATTAATACATATGCTTCTGAATTTGAAAAGAAGACAACTCCGAAGTAGCAGCGTCTGAGTGGGCAAGGAGCAAGAAAATTGTTACATGTCAGTGGGTCAGAAATCTGCAAAGGAAGAAAGATATGACCTTGATATTACCAAGGCTGACAAGATCTTTGATTTAGTACTTCGGGAGAAACAAATTCAACTACCTGTTGGTCATGTAATTCCATCGGCTGATGAGTTGGGAAAGAGGAAGTGTTGTAAGTGGCATCATATTGGATCTCATAGTACTAATGATTACAAGGTTTTCAGACAATAGATCCAATCGGCTATTGAGCAAGGGAAGATAAAATTTGATGATTCAAAATGGCCGATGAAGGTTGATGATAACCCTTTTCCTATTAACATGGTTCATACGAGTGGGAAGGTAGCTGATAGAAAAGATTATCGGTCCACGCAGCATAAATCTGTCATAATCATCAATAAATACTAGCGGAAGTATGACAGGCAGGAAAAGAGATACTATGAGGAAGATGACAGTTTTGATCCCCATTGGAGTTGTGAATTCTTCAGGTTTTGCTAGAATGAGCGGATGAGACTGTCGTCAATAGAAGATTGTCTTGGATGGAGCAACTATGATAAGGGCTATGCTGGAGGTTCAAGTCGATCTTGTGCTAGGGGAAATTGGCTAAAACAGAGGAAATTGCCTGTTCATCAGAGATTATGTCCAATTCATCAGGATCTTTCACAGGAAGATTTTGATGAGGATAAAGATGAAACCAGGAACCCACAATGGTGTCCTTCTGGTATTTTCACTAAGAACGAGAAGAGGAGGGTTCAAAGGATGAGGAACAGGGAGCGTTTCCAAGAGGTTCAACAGAAGATCAATCATCGGCTAAATAGGAAAAAGCAAGTGTGGTGTATCAAGAGTAAGGTTCTTTCAGCCGATGAGGTTAAAATCGATTAGGCAAAAAGACTAGCTAAGGGGAAGGCTATTGCTTCTGCATCGGTTAATATGGCTTTTGTACTACCAGGAGAGTATGAGGCTAATCAAAACCGATGCAGATGTCATGGAAGAATCTTTAGCCAAGTTGGTTTTATCACTAGAACAAGCTATTTTTGAAAAGCCAGAAGGAACAGGGTATCAGCACCTCAAGCCATTGTATGTCAAGGGATTTGTCAATGGCAAGCCGATGTCTAAAATATTGGTTGATTATGGAGCTGCTGCGAATTTGATGTCGTATGCTACATTCAGGAAGTTGGGTAAGAATTCAAATGATCTCATCAAGACCAACATAGTTCTTAAAGATTTTGGTGGCGATCCTTCGGAGACCAAACGAGTGTTAAATGTGGAGTTGACAATTGGCAGCAAAACTGTTCCTACCACGTTTTCTGTCATCGATGGGAAGGGTTCATATAGTCTATAGCTCGGAAGGGATTGGATTCATGCAAATTGTTGTATTCCTTCGACCATGCATCAGAGCTTGATCCAATGGCGAGGTGACAAGGTAGAAATCATGCCAGCCGACAGGTCAGTAAATGTTGCTAATGTCGATTTAACTATTTGGGAGATGGATGGAATTGATTGCTTGTCTGGAAAAGTTTGGGAAGGAGATTATATAAAAGTGTCTGATTATGATATACAGTCAGTTGGAGATGAAGAGCCTCAATTATTACTTTGAGGCCGTCGTGGAGGGTTCAAATTTCTACACCAAGGATACTATAGATGATCTCGATCGCAAATTGGGTCAATATTTTATGTCGGCTAATGATTTGGAAGAAGTTGATATAGGTCTACGGGATAGGCCTAGGCTGACTTTTATCAGTAAAAATTTATTTGCTGATTTTAGAACCAAGTTGATTGAACTTTTGAAAGAATATAGAGATTGCTTTGCTTAGGAATATTTTGAGATGCCAGGACTTAGCCGATCGATTATAGAACATCAGCTTCCTATCAAACCAGGATATCGGCCATATAAACAACCACCTAGAAGATGCAAAGCCGATATGTATGATGCTATTAAAGCTGAAATTACTCGATTATATGGTGCTGGTTTTATTCGGCCATGCTGATATGCTGAGTGGGTTTCTAATATAGTTCCAGTTATTAATAAGAATGGTAAACTTAGGGGTTGCATTGATTTTTGAGATCTAAACAAGGCTACCCCTAAGGATGAGTACCCAATGCCGATTGCCAATCAATTGGTTGATGTTGCTTCAGGGCATAAGATTATAAGTTATATGAATGGCAATGCTAGATACAATCAGATTTTTTTGGCAGAAGAAGACATTCATAAGACTGCTTTTAGATGTCTTGGTGCAATCGGCTTGTATGAGTGGGTTGTGATGACTTTTGGCTTGAAGAACGCTGGAGCTACATATCATAGGGCCAAGAATTACATATTCAATGATCTGATCGGCTTGTTGGTTGAGATCTATATTTATGATGTGGTAGTGAAGTCATGGGAGATTGATGATCATATAGCCGATTTGAGGAAAGTTTTTGAAAGAACAAGGAAATATGACTTGAAGATGAATCCCGCCAAGTGTGCTTTTGGTGTATCGGTTGGACAATTTTTGGGTTTTCTTGTTCATGAGAGGGGGATTGAGGTAACACAGAGGAGTATTAATGCAATCGATAATATTCAACCTCGAGAAGCCAAGAAGCGGTTGCAATCTTTGGTCGGCAAGGTGAATTTTATCAGGAGATTTATTTCTAACTTGTCTAGGAAGATGGAACCCTTTACACCTTTACTCAGATTGAGAGCCGATCAGGAGTTTACTTGGGGTGCAGAGCAACAAAAGGCCTTGGATAATATTAAGGAATATTTGAGTTCCCCTCCAGTTCTGATTCCTCCACAAAAAGGAGTACCTTTTAAGTTGTACTTGTTAGCAAATGAGAAGTCAATCGGGTTGGTCTTGATCTAGGAATTTGAGGGCAAGGAGAGAGCAATCTTTTATTTAAGTAGAAGGCTTCTGGATGCAGAGATAAGAAATTCTCTGGTGGAGAAATTGTGCTTGTGTTTATATTTCTCTTGCACAAAGTTGAGGCATGATTTGCTATCCAATGAATGCACCATAATTTGCAAGGCCGATGTCGTTAAGTACATGCTATCGGCTCCGATGTTGAAAGGGAGAGTTGGAAAGTGGATGTATGCCTTAACATAATTTGATCTCAGATATGAATCGCCCAAAGCAGTTAAGGGGCAAGCCATAGCCGATTTTATTGTTAAACATCGTGATGACTCGATCGGCTCGGTTTACATAGTGCCTTGGACATTGACTTTTGATGGATCGGCTTGTACTCAGGGTTGTGGTATCGGCTTGGTCATAATATCACCTAAGGGGGAGAGTTTTGAATTTGCTTATACTATTAAGCCTTATACCAGCAATAATCAAGCTGAGTATGAGGCAGTTCTCAAGGGATTACAACTCTTAAAGGAAGTTGAGGCCGATGCTGTTGAAATCATGGGTGATTCTTTGTTGGTCATCAACCAGTTAGCTGGGGAGTATGAGTGCAAGAATGATACATTGATGATCTACAATGAGAAGTGCCGAGAATTGATGGATAGTTTTCGGTTGGTGACTTTGAGGCATATTCCTCGAGAGCAGAACGTTGAAGCTAATGATTTGGCTCAAGGGGCATCAGGATACATGCCGATGGTGAAAGATGTTGAAGTAGAAATCACGACAATAGCAGCCGATGATTGGAGGTATGATGTGTTTAATTATTTGAAGAATCCCTCTATGTCGGCTTCACGAAAATTGAGATATAAAGCTTTGAGATATGTCTTCTTGGATGATGAGCTATATTATTGGACAATTGATGGGGTGTTGCTAAAGTGTTTGAGTGCTGTGAAGGGTTACGCGGAGGCTACGCTAGCCGAAAACAAAAACTTTTAACCGCGCAAACCAGGAACACTTGCAAGTAAGGGCCGATCGATCGTTATCGATTGGAGTAGAGTGCGCGGAATAGCCAATCGGGGCAATCCGATCCGGAACAGTGTAGCCGATTCCCGGAGACACCGATTCGCCAATCAGCCGATTCGAGTCGTCCGGCCACGTTCTCACGCCTCGCTCCGATGCGCCCGATCGCAGCCGATTCCACCACAGCCGATCGCTCTGATTGCAGCCGATCCGAAGCCGATCAACAGCGCGCAACGTAGCAGCGCCTCTACCGGTATCCACACGTCCGGGGACAAAACGCCGTACACCCATGTGCTAGCACGCGACGCAAGGCTAGGGTTTGGCTCGAAGGTGGGTGGGTTTCCGTGGAGATTGATCTCGCCGACTTCTAAAGCCACGTGTGATCAGATTGATTTCGGCGCAATCAATTGACATGTCCCAGCTCTCCACCCCTCCCTCCTTTATATAGAGGTTGCCGACTGGTACTAGTGGAAGATCAGGACTCTATTTTGAATCAGATCTCATCCGAATCTCATAGAGTTGGCCGCCCATACGTCGTAAGACCATAGGACTCTATCCGATCGGATCCCTATCCGATCGAGCCGTATCCGAGTCCAACTCGAATGCATGTTCTTATCCCCTTAAGCGTGCGACCCTGTAGGTTCAGGTATACTTGGTTTCGGCTATAGTCTAACTTAGCCGATCATCGGCTCGAGTCCAACTCACCGACTGTCAATAGCGGCGCCTAGCAGGCACATATTGACACCATAGTATACAAAAATATAATATCGGCTCGAACCTGTAATGTGTACACAAATCCCTTTGCCTCACGATACCAATTAAGCTATAGGCAAGATGTGTGCCATCCCTTCAATAGCTTAACCATTCACTCGAACCTTATTGGATTATCGTCGCTTAATTGACTCCTCAATCAACTTAGCATGGCCATGCATTTCCATAATCCATTACCTCGAGGGCCCAGAGATATCTCTCCAAAGGAGGGGCAAATTCCATCTTGATCACTCACATCCCACTCCATGTTTAATAGCAAACCCGAAAACTACCTTTATAACTACCCGATTACGGAATAGCGTTTGGTAGTCCCAAAGTAGGCTACTACACATGTTCGAATCCATGGTGATCTCGGGTCTAAGGACTTTGTACCAACACTACCGAGACCAACTAATGGCACATTAATTCCTGTAGTGTCTCATGGTGGGTCTATCCAACAATGTGTTCTCCAACACATATGTCCATGTTTATTGATTTGGTATCTCCATACCCATGATCTATGAGACATGATCATCAATCAATAGACATGCCGATCTTAGAATCATATTTGTTCCAACAATATGACATATGATCGAGGATCGTTTAGAAATAGATTCATACATATCGAGTCTCATAAATAAGTCACGTACTTATTGATCAATACAAGATGTCTATTTCATGGAACTGAATAACACTTTATTCATAAATACATAAACATTAACGTGATATCCAACATCTCCATGTTGCCTCTAGGGCATATCATTAACAATCTTCCACTTGCACTAGAGTCAATCATGTAAGTATCTAATACCCATTGCTCTTGTGTGCGCCTCATCCTTCGAGCGAGGGAGAGGTTTTGTCGCGGATCGGCTATGTTGAGATCCGTGTGCACTTTGCATATCTTGACATCACCTCTGTCCACTATCTCGCGGATGAGATGATATCGCCGAAGTATGTGTTTGGACTTCGATGTGACCTCGGCTCCTTGGCTTGCGCAATGGCTCCACTATTATCACAATAGAGAGATATTGGACCATCGTACTAGTCATCACACCAAGCTCAAAAACGAATTTCTTGATCCAAACGCCTCCTTTGCGGCTTCCGAAGCAGCAATATACTCGGCCTCCATTGTAGAATCAGCAGTATCCTGCTTGGAACTCTTCCAGTGATGCGCCTCCGTTCGCGAACACGAACCCGATTGCGATCTATAATCATCCTTGTCTGTTTGGAAGCTAGCATCGGTGTAACCACTTACAACGAGCTCTTCTTCACCTCCATAGACTAGGAACATATCCTTAGTTCTTCTCAAGTACTTAAGGATATTCTTTACTACGATCCGTGACCTTCACTGGATCGGCGAGTATCTGCTCGTAGCACTCAAAGCGTACGAGACATCGGGCGTGTACAAAGCATGGCATACATGATGGATCCAATTGCCGAAGCATATGGAACCATACCCATCTTATTCCGCTCATCATGTGTTTGAGGACACCGATTCTTGCTAAGATTAATGCCATGTGACATGGGCAAGAAACCTTTCTTGGAATCATGCATGTTGAACCTTTTCAACACCTTGTCAATGTATGTACTTTGGCTTAATCCAATTAGCCTCTTGGATCTATCTCTATAGATCCGAATGCTAATATATATGTGCCTCCCTAAGTCTTTCATGGAAAAACTATTTTTCAATGAAGACTTGACGGATTCTAGCATAGGGATATCATTTCCAATCAGTAATATGTCATCCACATATAAGATTAGAAATACAATTGCACTCCCACCGACCCTTTTGTAAACACAGGCCTCTTCTTCGTTTTTGATGAAACCAAACCCTTTGATTACTTCATCAAAACGAATATTCCAACTCCGAGATGCTTGCTTCAATCCATAAATAGATTTCGTAGCTTGCATATCTTTCCGGCGATTCTGGATCGACAAAACCCCGAGGTTGTATCATGTATACATCCTCGCTTAGGTTTCCATTTAGGAAAACCGTTTTGACATCCATCTGCCATATCTCATAATCGAAATATGCAGCAATCGCTAGGATAATCCGAATAGACTTAAGCGTTACGACGGGCGAGAAGGTTTCATCATAATCAACTTCTTGAATCTGTTTAAAACCTTTCGCCACCAATCGCGCCTTATAGATGTGAACATTTCCATCCATATCGGCCTTTTTCTTAAAAACCCATTTACACTCAATGGTTTTGACACCATCAGTGGATCAACCAAGTTCCAAACTTGATTGTCATACATGGATTCTATTTTGGGTTTCATGGCTCCAAGCCACTTGTTGGAATCGGGTCCCACCATCGCTTCCTCATAGGTCTTAGGCTCATCGTTGTCTAACAACAATATATCACGTTGTTCCGCACTGTGTACATGCGGTGCACGATGTGATGTTTCGGACCTCCGTGGGGCGGTGTATCTACAACCGGTGGCGCAACACTTTGCTACTCCCGTTGTGGTTCGTGGTCGCGAAACGTTTTCGGTGTTTCTTGAACTTCTTCAAGATGCACCCTGCTCCCACTAACCCTTCTTGAAAGAAACTCTTTCTCCAAGAAGACACCGTGTCGGGCGACAAACACTTTGCCTTGTTCCCGATTATAAAAGTAATATCCCTTAGTTTCCTTAGGATATCCCACAAAGAAGCACTTGTCGATTTGGGTGTGAGCTTGTCGATCAGTAACGCTTTACATCAGCCTCGCATCCCCAAATTTTGAGAAAAGACAAACTAGGGGGTTGCCCCGTCCATATCTCATATGGTGTCTTCTCAACCGACTTAGATGAAACTCTATTTAGTGTGAGCGCAGTGTTTCAAGAGCATATCCCCGAAGGATAACGGAAGATCACTTTGGCTCATCATCGACCGCACCATGTCCAACAAGGTGCGATTTCTCCGTTCGGACACTCCGTTCCATTGTGGAGTTCTGGCGGAGTCAACGGTGGAACAATTCCATAATCTTTCGATGATTACCAAACTCTTGGCTCAAGTATTCCCTCCACGATCTGGTCATAGAAACTTGATTGTTTTCCCTAAATGATTCGTACTTCATTCGGAATTCTTTGAACTTTTCAAAAGATTCGGACTTATGCCTCATTAAGTAGATATAACCATATCTACTAAAGTCATCGGTAAAGGTAATGAAGTACGATAACCACCTCCGGCCGTTGAGCACATTGGTCCACATACATCGCATGTACAAGTGCCAATAAGTCACTTGCTCTCTCACTATGTCCCGTGAAAGGTGCCTTTGTCATCTTACCAAGTAAACAAGACTCACATGTCTCAAATGATTCAAAATCAAAAGAGTGAAGCAATCCATCCTTATGGAGCTTCTCCATGCGTTTCTTATTTATATGGCCTAAGCGACAATGCCGGATAAACGTGGGGTTTATATCATTAGAGAGTTGCTTTTCGTATTAATGTTATAGATGGGAGACGCTTCAAGATTCAAAACGTATAATCCATTCACCAATGGAGCATGAAAATAGAACATATCTCGAGATATATTGAACAACCATTGTTCATTGATCTAAAATCATATCCTTCCGCTTGCAAACATGAAGTGGAAATAACGTTTTGACATAGTGTTGGAACACAATAACAATTATTCAATTCCAAAACTAATCCCGAAGGTAGATGAAGTGGTACTGTGCCGACAGCAACGTAGCAACGCTTGCTCCATTGTCGACGCGCAGTTCACCTCGCCCTTCTAAATCCTCTACTTCTTCTCATTCCCCGCAACGACTTGCAAATATGAGCTACGATCCGGTATCAAATACCCAAGAGTCGTAGGTGAAGTAGCAAGATTAATGTCTATAACATTAATACTGAAGCGAAGTCGTACTTTGCTTCTTTTTGAGATCCTCCATGTACTTCTTGCAGTTCCTCTTCCAGTGGCTTTGTCTCCTTGCAATAGAAGCAAACGACATCGATGCCGCCGACCCCTTCTTGCCCTTCTTTGCATTGGAGGCACTCGCGATCTCATCGGGAGTTAACTTCCTCTTTGTGCAAAGCTTCTTGACAGTGGTTTGCGCTTAGCCTTCGCATCATCATCACATGATGACCGTTTTCTGGATACTCTCCTCACTGTCTTTAGCATCCCACGCAATTCAGCCAAGGTCCTATCCATATTGTTCATGTGATAATTTAATATGAATGGCTCGAAGCTCGGAGGGAGCGGCGGAGAATCACATCGAGCAAACTCTTGGCTAAGGGAAAACCTAGTTTTTCCGGACTCTCAATGTAGCCAATCATTTTTATCACACGCGGACCGGTGGGATTCCCTTCAACAAGCTCACGCAAACAAGGACTTTGAGGTGTTGAACCTCTCGGCCCGAGCTTGGTTCTCAAACATGCCACGCAGTCCACGAATAATAGTGTCGGCATCGCTGCTCTCATATTGCTTCAAGCTCGGGGACATTATAGCAAGCATGAGACAGCTTATATCTAGGGCATCATTAGTGTGCTTCTCATAAGCCCTCCGTGCGTTGCGGTGGCATTATTTGGCAAATCCTCGGGATAAGGTACTTCAAGAACGTACTCCTTACGCTCTTGCTTGAGAACAATTCTCAAGTTGCGATACCAATCCATAAAGTTTGTTTCATTTAATTTTTCTTTTCGAGAATAGATCACAAATTAAAGGTACTGGGTGTAGTATTAGCCGCCATTTATTCTACAACGAAAAACAAAGTTTAGCACAATGTTTATGCTATGTCTTTTGTTAAACAATTTAACATAAGACTCCCATTACGTATTTTCCACCTTCCCTCTAGGTTACGTATTGGGTCAAGATCCACATGTTAATTAATTTTCTAGTGAGCTTTGGCATCACCGCTAGAAGATTAATATCATCGGTAAGCAACTCCTTGCTAATCACATCTCTATGTGACTCTTGTTGTTGGTGTGGCATCTCCATGCCCCGCCCCAACCTATGTCCGGGGCCCAAAACTGTTTTGATAGCCTTGTTAAGTAAACCAAATGCTCCTGCTGTATATGTCCGACATATACCCCCTCGTGTTATGATAGAGAATGGCACTCTGCTTTGGCGACCCACCATTGACGAGCATAACGGTGACGGGTGCATCATTTGGAAGGGCATCATTACTACTTAATTTTACGAGGATGCTATCCTATTAAACAAACATATCACATATATGAAAGCAGGTAGAATAGCATGAAATAGTATTGGCCCCTTCACATGGTGATCTCCATCTCCATGCCGGTGTAGAGGATCTCCATCTTCATCACCGTTCTTCCAAGTGCCGAATGCTTGATTTCTTCAAACTAAGCTACTACTATAGAAGCTCTAATTGAAGATTACATCGACTCGTAGGCCGTGAAAGAATATTACAAGCATTGCACGTAAGAAAGAATATTACAGGGATTGCACATATGAAAGAATATTACATGCATCACATGCATCTCATACATACAATAGGGCCATACCATCTCAAAGCATTCTCTGCAAAAACAAGTTAGGCGTAGAAACGTTTTCTACCTATCGCAGAGAAACGACATCGAGACGACCTCTAAGGGGGTACGCACACGGCATGGAACACCACACAAAATTCATAGATCCAATCTATGAAATTGCTTACGGAAACCATATCGGCATAATCACATTATGCCGTCCCGATACACTATCAAGGGAGATGGTTTGCGTAGGCGCGAGGCAACAAATAAAGTCGGACTACGAGATAGCTTCGGTATAATCACATTATACCGTTCCGATACACTATCAAGGAACGCTATCTCGAACCCAACTCAAACCGAGTTATATGGAAATTGCTTCGACGTAATCACATTACGACGTTCGATACACTATCAAGGAACGCAATTACCATGAACTCTTGGCAACAACAAATCCCGTAAAACCGATTGATCTAATCAACCCGTGCGCAGAACTTGTTCCAGATCCAATCTAAAACCCGAACTAAGCAAGATTAGCTCTGATACCACTGAAGGGTTACGCGGAGGCTACGCTAGCCAAAAACAAAAACTTTTTACCGCGCAAACCAGGAACACTTGCAAGTAAGGGCCGATAGATCGTTACCGATTGGAGTAGAGTGCAGCGGAATAGCCAATCAGGGCAATCCGATCCGGAACAGTGTAGCCGATTCCCGGAGACAGCCGATTCGCCAATCAGCCGATTCGAGTCGTCCGGCCACGTTCTCACGCCTTGCTCCGATGTGCCCGACCATAGCCGATTCCACCACAGCCGATCGCTCTGATTGCAGCCGATCCGAAGCCGATCAACAGCGCGCAACGTAGCAGCGCCTCTACAGGTATCCACATGTCCGGGGACAAAACGCCGTACTCCCGTGTGCTAGCACGTGATGCAAGGCTAGGGTTCGGCTCGAAGGTGGGAGGGTTTCCGTGGAGATTGATCTCGCCGACTTCTAAAGCCGCATGTGATCGATTGATTTCGGCGCAATCAATTGACATGTCCCAGCTCTCCACCCCTCCCTCCTTTATATAGAGTTGGCCGACTGGGACTAGTGGCCGATCAGGACTCTATTTTGAATCAGATCTCATCCGAATCTCATAGAGTTCGCCGCCCATACGTCGTAAGACCATAGGACTCTATCCGATGGGATCCCTATCCGATCGAGCCGTATCCGAGTCCAACTCGAGTGCATGTTCTTATCCCCTTAAGCGTGCGACCACAGGTTCAGGTATACTCGGTTTCGGCTATAGTCTAACTTAGCCGATCGTCGGCTCGAGTCCAACTCAGCCAACTTTGTCAATAGCGGCGCCTAGCAGCACATATTGACACCATAGTATACAAGAATATAATATCGGCTCGAACCGTAATGTGTACACAAATCCCTTTGCCTCACGATACCAATTAAGCTATAGGCAAGATGTGTGCCATCCCTTCAATAGCTTAACCATTCACTCGAACCGTATTGGATTATCATGTCTTGATTGACTCCTCAATCAACTTAGCATGGCCATGCATTTCCATAATCCATTACCTCGAGGGGCCCAGAGATATCTCTCCAAAGGAGGGGCAAATTCCATCTTGATCACTCACATCCCACTCCATGTTTCATAGCAAACCCGAAAACTACCTTTATAACTACCCGATTACGGAATAGCGTTTGGTAGTCCCAAAGTAGGCTACTACACATGTTGGAATCCCGGTGATCTCAGGTCTAAGGACTTTGTACCAACACTACCCGAGACCAACTAATGGCACATTAATTCTGTAGTGTCTCATGGTGGGTCTATCCAACAATGTGTTCTCCAACACATATGTCCATGTTTATTGATTTGGTATCTCCATACCCATGATCTATGAGACATGATCATCAATCAATAGACATGCCGATCTTAGAATCATATTTGTTCCAACAATATGACATATGATCGAGGGATCGTTTAGAAATAGATTCATACATATCGAGTCTCATAAATAAGTCACGTACTTATTGATCAATACAAGATGTCTATTTCATGGAACTGAATAACACTTTATTCATAAATACATAAACATTGACGTGATATCCAACATCTCCATGTTTCCTCTAGGGCATATCACTAACATGCTGATCAAGCAAAGGTTGTGACGGGAGAAGTACATGAAGGTATATGTGGTACTCATCAATCGGCCCACAAGATGAAGTGGCTGCTTCGGCGAGCTGGGTATTTTTGGCCAATAATGGTAGAAGATTGTTTCAGATATTATAAAGGTTGTCAAGATTGCCAGAAGTTTAGAGTAATTCAAAGAGCACCAGCATCGGCTATGAATCCTATAATCAAGTCATGGTCATTCAGAGGTTGGGGAATAGATATGATCGGCTAGATCAATCCACCTTTAAGTAAAGGACATAAATTTATATTGGTGGCAATTGATTATATCACAAAGGGGTGGAGGTAATACCATTGAAGAAGGTTGATTCTAAGGACGCAATTCAGTTTGTTAAAGAGCATATTATATACCGGTTTGGTATTCCCCATACTGTCACAACCGATCAGGGATCTATCTTTGTATCAGATGAGTTTGTCCAATTTACAGAAAGCATGGGGATTAAGTTGTTGAATTCTTCATCATATTATACACAAGCCAATGGGCAGACAGAAGCATCTAACAAAAGTTTGATTAAGTTGACTAAGAGAAAGATTTCTGAATTTCCAAAGTAATGGCATAGCCGACTGGCTGAAGCATTGTGGTCTTATCAGATGGCTTGTCATGGATCGATACAAGTTCCTCCTTACATGCTAGTTTATGGGAATGAAGCTATGTTACCATGGGAAAGTGTCATCGGCTCGAGGAGGATTGATTTACAAGATGAGTTGACAGCCTATGATCATGATAATCTCATGGTAGATGAATCTAAAGAGTTGGTTCAATCTAGGATGCATGCTTTGGAGAAAGTAACAATAGATAAGGAGAGAATTGCTCATCATTATAATAAGAAAGTTGTGCCGAAATCTTTCTTAGAGGGCGAGTTGGTTTGGAAATTGATTCCGCTGATTGGAACTCGTGATAATAAATTCGGCAAGTGGTCACCGAATTAGGAAGGGCCTTTTCAGGTCTACAAGTATGTTTATAAGGGATCTTATATGTTGCAAGGGCTTGATGAAGAAGTTTTCGGAAGAGCTCTCAATGGGAAATATTTGAAGAAATATTATCCAAGTGTTTGGATCAATTCATGATTCGGGTGTGTTATGCCGATACATGGTAGCTGATGTGTTAACATTGCCTTTAGATGGCCGATATTTGCGATATCGCCCTTAGTCAAGCTATAATTTTATCAATAATTGTTTGGCATTGTAAAACTAGGGGGGCATACATGCATACAAAAATATGTGTTCTTTAAACCAATATTCACAGAAGTTGTGTCACAGAAGGTCACAAAAGTTCACAAAAGTTTCAAGCTACAAAAGTTTCAAGCCCCTATTAAAAAAATCGGCTCAGCGAGATACAAGCTTGTTTATAGCCGATATGGCCCTTTGCCTAACTTGTTCTACTTCATCAATGGCTTGGGCATCAGCTGCATCGATTCCTGGGATCATCTTCAGAGACTTGATTAGATCCGATAGATGTTTAATAGATGTCTTTAACTTAGATTTTTGCACTTCGATGGCCCTAGGGAAATCGACAAGCTTTTGCTCTTCTGATGCTAATTCGGCATTGCACTTCTCTAGTTCGGCTAGTAGCTCTGCCTTGCGATTTTTCAGCCAATCAATGTTGGGCCCGAGTGGAGTTTGTCCCAGCGATCATCTCAACCATTTTTGACTTGTTTGCGTTGATTGACAGTCGATTAGCTTGAATAGTGGCTTCAAGATCTTTCCTTTCTCGCTAATCGGTAATTCTTTGCCTTGCTTTCTCTAGTTTGATTCGGTTTTGTTCAACAAATACCGCTTGAGAGATGATATCGACCAGGTGTTCCGGGATTTGGTCTTGGATTTCAGCAAACCTTGCTCTGATCGGCCCACAATCAACAACCAGGGCATCCGAAGAGCTCTCTAGCCGATGTGCAACATCTAACAGCTAGCTTTTAGATCATCTGCAAGGGGAGCTAGGGCTTTGCTTGTAGTTTCTTCTTCATCATCCATTAACTGCCTTATGTCAAAAGAGAACAAATCGGTTAGAACCTAAAAAAATGTTGAGATTGTTAAGTGTTGGAAAACTCAGAACAATCGATATGAAATTTTCGAATAACTACTTACAGGGATGACAGGAGCTGATTCTTCTTCTTCGACATGGTGGCTGCCGAAAGCCAATGGAGTGTGTTCGCTAGATTCACGACGGGCAAGTGTTGGAGAGCGAGGAGGCTTAATAAACAATAGAAGAGAAAGTCAGGTTTTGTTCAGTATCGGTTGATTGGAAGTTCAAAAGAACATTGAGTTTGGAGTTACCGATGGAGATGGTGCTGGCTTCTTCTTGGTAGCCAGTTTTTTCTACAAGAAAAAGAGTCTAGTCAGAATTGGAATATGAATATTTAAAGGAAGAAAACTCCAAAAAAATACATACCGGAGGAAGACGAGTTTGGCGTTTTGGAGTAGTTGGAGTCTTTTTATGGGCTGGTACATCGGCTGGTGGTGTTAGTAGGTTTTTCTTGTTTCGCTCACATCGGCAGCAACGTCATCAATGGCTTTTTCCATTACTTCTTGATCTAAAAATTCTTCTACATCTGGATCTAGAGTTGGGAGAGCATCGGCTGTAGTAGTTTTTGTCTCTTTGAGATCTTTTTCTTTGCAGCTGATGGGTCTACAGCCGATTGTGTGACTCTTTTTCTTCTACCAGCTTCAAAAGGGATTGGTTTGCGACTTTGGCCATGAAGTAATGAAGTTATCTTGGGGCACTATGGCTGATTATCGAAGGAGCTAATCCACCACCATTTGGAAGAATTTCTGCAGCGTAACAGATAACTTCTCCACTTTGACTAGCATGAGGAGGTGAGGAGTCTGTGGTCTGCAAACAAGGAAAAAGAAGTGGTCAAATATTGAAATATGTTAGTTGGTAATGAAGAATCTGACAAAAGAAAGAATGCTTACTCGTGGAATCAGCTTTGGATAAATAGTAGTCAAATACATTGAAGCCGATTGATGACAAAGATGCTTCTTCCATTCTGTCCACCATCGGTTAAAAGTTGCACCCCTCATTAGCGCTGACTCGATGTTATCAATGCTGCCTAGTGAAGGTCCTGGAATATTCAGCACCCTGTCCATCATGAGGGCCGAGGTGATTCCTCCTCTGGTTTGGATCTTGTCCACGAAATACAAGCTGATTAGTAGCTGACCCATTCCCAGTTGTCTAGCAGCACTTATCGAATGATAAAATCCATATGAAACTTAACGTTTCTGCCCTGATGGATGCCAATAGGGAGTATGCAAGGGGATGGCAGTTGTAAAAACTTTTCTAGACTTTTCAAATTTTTCAGAGTCAAATCTGAAATCGGCTGGGAGCTCAAAGTCTTCAGAATGTTCATAAGCAAACCAAATTCTCAAATCCTTTGGAAATCAATCATAGAAGTTGCCAACCAATTTCTGAAGAGATCGGTTGATAGCTTTGATCCAGTATATGTAGATGCTACCTCTCCAAAGGACATGCATCGGCGAGTTTTAACCTCATTGCCATCATCTCTGTGGTCGGCTATGTTGATGGGAAATTGGCTTCTGTTAATGTTGGTCTCTTAGCAACTTTGAGGGTATATAGGTTGAGCATAGTCTACAAGAGCCACCAAGCGCCACCAATGCCGATTGTAGAATTTGTGTATATCCGAACCGATGTAGAGTTCAAGGTTGGTAGAGATATCCAAACAGATACTTGCCCAAAGAAAATTGCTTCTTATCTGCTAGGGCTTGGGCCACGTGTTGCCAATTGGTAGTAGGGCTACAACTCGGACCGCAGAACAAGAATTTCTCCAACCACATCAACAGAAAAGCTCCATGTTCTTTGGGGGTTACTGGACCAGTCCCATGTTCTGAGTGATAAATTCTTTCCAACAACCGACGACCCGGCTTTTGAAAGAAAATTTGTTCTTGATATTAAAGTTAACTGGGTTAGCCAATGAGGTGATATTCAAGCCTGTGATCATGATTATGTCCAAAAGGGTTGGTGTCATTGGTCCTTAATTAAACAAGAATGTGTTCAGGATGTTTGACCAAAAGTAAGTTGCGGCCGATAGCATGGGTTCATCCTTGGTCATATCGGTTACAGTCAAAGCTAAGCATTGTGCTATTCAAAGCTCTTCCCAATGGGTCTGCTGACTAGCCGATATTCTACTGTACCAATCCGGCTAGGTCTTGTCAGTAGATGGCCAAGATTTGAAGGTTCCAGCCCAGTGAGCTAAGCTAGGGTTTGTCAATATGAAGGGAACCCTATTGGTCTCGGCATTGATAAATTCAGTAGGGTTTATGTTGCCGATTGGTCCCAAGAAAAAATGTTTGAATGAACCAGACTATGAATTGCAACTTGTTTGGAAAGATTCTACAGTAGAGAAAAGCGAATCACGAAGAGGAAAACCAATCTGTAGCAAGAAAAGAAGTTGTAGCCGATAGGTCTTACCTCGGAAAACTCAACCGATGGGGCACCAGAGGGATTGGCAGAAGTCAACATAGTCGGAGATGGAGTCGCCACAACAAGGGGATCACCTGCAAGTTTGCCGAGGGCTTTGAGGAGATTGCCGGTGAAGTTGGGGACGACTATGGCTAAAGCGGTGAAAACGGAATTAACGGCATGAAAAACTTCAAAGCAGTGGTTATTATTTAAAGAGGTGAGGTAACGATCGAAATGGAAAGCCCTAGATTAAATTTTCTTGGAGATAAGATTAGGCAAATCCGCAATACTATAAATATAGCGGACTTGGGGGGCATGTGTTAACGACCAAATTTGGTAAATCACGCGTCGGATTTGGAGTTAAGGCCGAAGCAGATTTGGAGGAAATCGTGATTCTTGGAAATAGAGTGTGCACCTGTTGCAAGTTGAATCGGTTAAGGTTTTCATCGGCTGATACCGAGTCGGACAAGGTAAGCCGATGTAGCCAATTCCGGTAAGATGACATTGGAGTCATTGTCGGATCAGGTTGATGTGCTTCATGAGGATTCCCATGTGTGGATAGAGTCCAAAAAAGGCAATTGTATTTATTAATTAGGTTATTTTAAGTAATTTCCTTATATATTGTGCCGGTAAGAGTATGCCCAAGGGACTTGTTTGTATTTTGAGTTGTAATAGAGATAAGAGTCATGTCTGCCAAGGACATATTATGTATTTGGGTATAAATATAGCCCAAGTTTGTAATCAAACAATAATCAGTTCAATAACACTTACGGTGCATCGCCACCTTTTCTACTTACGTTTGTTTCGACGAGTTCTTGCTTTCGAGTTGGGTTGCATCGGGTTCAATCTCCGACAAGAGGTAAAACTTGTTATGGCGGCTTGCGTTCTCGGGATTAGTGCTTACATATTTATGACACTCTAATATTGTTCATGTAAATCGTCGAGTTATCATATATGCTATATAATCTAAATCAATATTGTTATCTAACCCCAATCGGCTATCATCTGTTACTACACAACAGCCGATAGGGTTATATATCAACGTTGACCTAGATTATATAGTATATCCACCATCTCGAAAGGCTTTCATCGATTTGTTTAGACCTTATGCTTCTCTTTATATTTAATGTTGCATCGGTTAAGTCCAACTCTATCTTGTTCTATGACTGCTTTTAGAGATAGTTTTGGGGTTTCAGCCGATCTTACCTGGTTTAGTTATCTTATTTCCTACATGTTTACTTGAGATGCTAAATCCGCCCTTTATATTAAGATCTCACTATGGTAAAATATATTAAGCTTGTCATTAATCTGTTAGGTCATCTTAACACTTGATTGATTGTTGTTTAATGTATTTAACCTATATTTATATCCTAGTTTAAAATGGTATCGGAGTATTAGCCGATACATGTTAGTTTTTTACATCGGCTATGCTATAAATACATGTAATCTCTGTCTTGAAGTACTTTTAGACATAAATGATTTATACTGTCTCGGCACACTGCCCGATCTATCTCAATCACTTTGTTTAAACATATCTTCGGACATAGATTATATATTATTGATATCTACAGCCGATCGAGTAGATCTAATTTTCCCTTTGCTTTGTTCTCTATTGCCGATCCTATGCATATTACATCGGCTTGATATTGAATGATACGTCATCGGCCTTTAGCCAATCGGCTATCGTTTATGGATTTAACTTTGTTTTCTTTCTTTATTTCTTCTTAGTTGCAGGATTAAACCAACAGACACGCCTTTGAAACCCAAAAGCAAGATTTAGGTCCTGCACGAGAGTTAAGTAGATCTCTCAAGCCAGTGTGTGTTTTTTACATCGACAGATACATAGTAAACATGGCTTTGGACCGGGTAAGCACGACCTTCCTCCGGGCGCTTAACAACCAACACTGTACTCACGATAGACGTGGTTGCAGTGACATATAGAAGCGTTGTTCCTCGGGGTTCAGAGCGGTGAGGACTGGTGGCGTGGTCGAGAGATGTTTGAAGTCGGCAAAGGCCTTGTTAGCCTCGTTTGACCATTGGAATCTTTGCCCTTCCAAACTAGCTTGAAGAATGGCGGTGCGCGCTCGCCGAGTCACGAAATGAACCTTCCGAGAGACATCATGCAACCCATGAGCTTCTGCACGTCCTTGATGCAGGACGACTTCTGCATGTTCAGGATTGCTGAGATCTTCTCGGGGTTGGACTCGATTCCTCGGCTAGAGACGACAAAACCTAAGAGCTTCCCGGAAGGTATGCCAAAGACGCACTTCTCGGGGTTAAGCTTCCATTGGTACATGCGCAGGTTCACAAAGGTCTTTGCTATGTCGGACAGGAGATCGTTGGGGATCCACATCTTAATCACCACGTCATCTACGTAGGCTTTGACATTACGACCAATCTGGCTAGCCAAACAACACTGGACGGCTCGCTGAGAGGTCAATCCGGCGTTCTCTAGACAGAAGGCCATCGTGGTGTAACAAAAAGCCCCGAACGACGTAATGAAAGATGTCTTCTCCTGGTCGAACGCTTTTTGAGCCCTATATGATGATAGCCTGAGTAGCAGTCCAAGAAACACATGAGAGAACTACCCACGGTAGAGTCGACGACTTGATCGATGAGGGGAAGAGTAAACGGGTCTTTGCGGCAATGCCTGTTAAGATCGGTATAGTCAACACACATCCTCCATTTACCATTCTTCTTCTTTACAAGAACCGGATTGGCTAACGTTTCCGAATGATACACTTCTCGAATGAAACCCGCATCTAACAGTATAGTCAACTCCTTCTGGATCTCGTCCTCGCGCTCCTGAGTGAATCGGCGCAACCTTTGTCTGACCGGCTTGGCATCGGGAAGGACGTGAAGTTCATGCTCGACCAACTCCCTGGGTACTCCCGGCATGTCCGCTGGTTTCTAGGCGAACATATCGATGTTCGCGCGCAGGAAGTCAACGAGCATGCTTTCCTATTTCTCCCCAAGGTGTGAGCCAATTAGCGCCGTCTTGGAGGGATCGGTGTTGGAGAGGGAGATGACCTTGTACTCGGCGGAGCCAACGAATGGGTCTCGACACTGGCGGCACCGGGCATGGGTCGTCCTAGACCATTGGCGCCTTCCCTTTGGGGTTGGCATGCAGGGGCATGAAACCTCCGACGCGAGCCGAGCGATCAGCGGCCTCACCCAGGGTGAGGCTCTCGTACTCGCACAGAGAATTCCTCATGGGGCCCCAGTATCTTGAGGACCAAGTACGACATGTGGTCATAGAAGGTGTAGAACTGCCGGATGGTGTGGTTACCTTCCGGGTGGAGGAAGCATGACTTGTCCAATGCCTCCTAGAATGAGTCTCCTGAGGGCTCTCTCCTCGAGCCCGACCTCCCGATGGCCGTGACTTTCGAGGTCGGCTTGCGCTTCATCTCATCCCACCGAGCCCACGGAAGCGGTCGGCGGTCTAATCTTATTGGTGAGCGACGCTCGGGATTCGCCCGATCCTTCCCAGGACTGTTGGGAGACGGGATTCGAGCGACCATTTTGTGACATTCGGTGTCCTCGGCATCGGCGAAGCTCTCGGCGATGGCGATTACTTCGGCCAGAGTGGTTGGCTTCGTCCGAACGAGGTAGCGGAACAACTCGGAGGGCTTTCGAAGGCCCTCAGAGAAGATGCGCATGACGTCTTCATCGGTGATGCTAGCAACTGTGTTGTGGTGCTCCGAGAATCGTCGAATGTAGTCCCGAATGGACTCGCTAGCTCCCTGCCGGACTTGGCGGAGGTCGTAGCGGGTCAGCGGGCACTGCCAGGTGCCACGGTAGTTGGCAACGAAGGCGTCGTAGAGATCATCCCAAGAATCGATGAAGTTCTTGGGGAGACCAGTGAGACAGTTAATAGCAGTTGGCGCCAGCATGACCAGGAGGTAGTTTTCCATCATGTTGGCATCGCCGTTTGTGGCTCGGACAGCTGTACTGTACAACTGGAACCACAGGGTGGGGTCGGTCTTGCCGTCATAGGGGTCGATCCCTGTTGGACGGAAACCTTTGGGCCACGTGACCCGCTAGAGTTTGGCGGTGAAGGCCACAAAGCCGTCATGTCGGGGCACGATGTTGGGGGCTCCGTCAGGAGGTCCATGCATCCGGTTGTACTCGTCTCAGCACTGCATCTTCTGGTGCATCCGATCAGCGGCACGCCGCTCGACAATGTTGCGCACATCGACCCACTGCATGATTATCTCACGCAGGTCCCCCATGTACGAGCTCCCCTGGTGCTCGGCTGCGCGAGCATTCTTGTAGCGGTGGGTCGTGCCGCCTGGGGCGGCCCCGGTCTTCGTGGCCACGTCCTTAGCAGGACATGGGGAGGCCGAATGACCTACACTCTGCTGCGACCGCCGATCTCGAGTGTTCAGCACTCCTGGAGGGGCACTCAGATGCTCCCAGAATGTTGAGCTGCACAGCGGCTGCCTGGGTCATGCGAAGGCTACGCTAGCCGAAAACAAAACTTTTTACCATGCAAACCAGGAACACTTGCAAGTAAGGGCCGATAGATCGTTACCGATTGGAGTAGAGTGCAGCGGAATAGCCAATCAGGGCAATCCGATCCGGAACAGTGTAGCCGATTCCCGGAGACACCCGATTCGCCAATCAGCCGTTTGAGTCGTCCGGCGTTCTCACGCCTCGCTCCGATGCGCCCGACCGCAGCCGATTCCACCACGGCCGATCGCTCCGGTGCAGCCGATCCGAAGCCGATCAACAACGCGCAACGTAGCGGCGCCTCTACGGTATCCACACGTCCGGGGACAGAACGCCGAACACCCGTGTGCTAGCACGCGATGCAAGGCTAGGGTTTGGCTCGAAAGTGGGGACGGTTTCCGTGGAGATCGATCTCGGCGACTTCTGTTGCACGCGATGCAATTGACATGTCGCAGCTCTCCACCCCTCCCTCCTTTATATAGAGTTGGCCGACTAGGACTAGTGGCCGATCAGGACTCTATTTTTGAACCGGATCTCATCCGTATCTCATAGAGTTGTCCGCCCATACGTCGTAAGCCTATAGGACTCTATCCGATCGGATCCCTATCCGATCGAGCCGTATCCGAGTCCAACTCGAATGCCTGTTCTTATCCCCTTAAGCGTGCGACCACAGTAGGTTCGGGTATACTCGGTTTCGGCTATAGTCTAACTTAGCCGATCGTCGGCTCGAGTCCCACACTCGCGACCCGTCACAACGGCGCCTAGCAGGCACATATTGACACCATAGTATACAAGAATAATATCGGCTCACGAACCGTAATGTGTACACAAATCCCTTTGCCTCACGATACCGGTTAAGCTATAGGCAAGATGTGTGCCATCCCTTCAATAGCTCAACCATTCACTCGAACCGTATTGGATTATCAGTCCGTTGATTGACTCCTCAATCAACTTAGCATGGCCATGCATTTCCATAATCCATTACCTCGAGGGCCCGAGATATCTCTCTCCAAAGGAGGGGCAAATTCCATCTTGATCACTCACATCCCACTCCATGTTTCATAGCAAACCCGAAAAATACCTTTATAACTACCCGATTACGGAATAGCGTTTGGTAGTCCCAAAGTAGGCTACTACACATGTTGGAATCCATGGTGATCTCAGGTTTAAGGACTTTGTACCAACACTACCGAGACCAACTAATGGCACATTAATTCTGTAGTGTCTCATGGTGGGTCTATCCAACAATGTGTTCTCCAACACTTGTGTCCAAGTTTATTGATTTGGTATCTCCATACCCATGATCTATGAGACATGATCATCAATCAATAAACATGCCGATCTTAGAATCATATTTGTTCCAACAATATGACATATGATCGAGGGATCGTTTAGAAATAGATTCATACATATAGAGTATCATAAATAAGTCACGTACTTATTGATCAATACAGGATGTCTATTTCATGGAACCGAATAACGCTTTATTCATTTATACATAAACATTGACGTGATATCCAACATCTCCATATTGCCTCTAGGGCATATCACTAACAATCTCCCACTTGCACTAGAGTCAATCATGTAAGTATCTAATACCCATTGCTCTTGTGTGCGCCTCATGTTTCGGCTGAGGGAGAGGTTTTGTCAGCGGATCGGCTATGTTGAGATCCGTGTGCACTTTGCATATCTTGACATCACCTCTGTCCACTATCTCGCGAATGAGATGATATCGCCGAAGTATGTGTTTGGACTTCTGATGTGATCTCGGCTCCTTGGCTTGCGCAATGGCTCCACTATTATCACAATAGAGAGACATTGGACCAGTCGCACTAGTCATCACACCAAGCTCAGAAACGAATTTCTTGATCCAAACAGCCTCCTTTGCAGCTTCTGAAGCAGCAATGTACTCGGCCTCCGTTGTAGAATCAGCAACAGTATCCTGCTTGGAACTCTTCCAGCTGACTGCGCCTCCGTTCAGGCAGAACACGAACCTAGATTGCGATCTATAATCATCCTTGTCCGTTTGGAAGCTAGCATCGGTGTAACCACTTACAACGAGCTCTTCTTCACCTCCATAGACTAGGAACATATCCTTAGTTCTTCTCAAGTACTTAAGGATATTCTTTACGGCGATCCGTGACCTTCACCTGGATCGACTAGTATCACGCTCGTAACACTCAAAGCGTACGAGACATGCAGGCGTGTACAAAGCATGGCATACATGATGGATCCAGTTGCCCAAGCATATGGAACCATTCCCATCTTATTCCGCTCATCATGTGTCCGAGGACACGATTCTTGCTAAGATTAATGCCTTGTGACATGGGCAAGAAACCTTTCTTGGAATCATGCATGTTGAACCTTTTCAACACCTTGTCAATGTATGTACTTTGGCTCAATCCAATTAGCCTCTTGGATCTATCTCTATAGATCCGAATGCCCAATATGTATGTGCCTCCCTAAGTCTTCCATGGAAAAACTATTTTTCAACGAAGACTTGACGGATTCTAACATAGGGATATCATTTCCAATCAACAATATGTCATCCACATATAAGATTAGAAATACAATTGCGCTCCCACTACCTTTTTGTAAACACAGGCCTCTTCTTCGTTTTTGATGAAACCAAACCCTTTGATTACTTCATCAAAACGAATATTCCAACTCCGAGATGCTTGCTTCAATCCATAAATGGATTTCTGTAGCTTGCATATCTTTCCGAGCGATTCTGGATCGACAAAACCCGAGGTTGTATCATGTATACATCCTCGCTTAGGTTTCCATTTAGGAAAGCCGTTTTGACATCCATCTGCCATATCTCATAATCGAAATATGCAGCAATCGCTAGAATAATCTGAATAGATTTAAGCATTGCGACGGGCGAGAAGGTTTCATCATAATCAACTCCTTGAATCTGTTTAAAACCTTTCGCCACCAATCGCGCCTTATAGATGTGAACATTTCCATCCATATCGGCCTTTTCTTAAAAACCCATTTACACTCAATGGTTTTGACACCATCGGTGGATCAACCAAGTTCCAAACTTGATTGTCGTACATGGATTCTATTTCGGATTTCATGGCTCCAAGCCACTTGTTGGAATCGGGTCCCACCATCGCTTCCTCATAGGTCTTAGGTTCATCGTTGTCCAACAACAATATATCACATTGTTCCGCACTGTGTACTGCTCGGTGCACGACGTGATCTTTCGGACCTCCGTGGGGTTGGTGTATCTACAACCGGTGGCGCAACACTTTGCTCCTCCCGTTGTGGTTCGTGGTCGCGAAACATTTTACGGTGTTTCTTGAACTTCTTCAAGATGCACCCTGCTCCCACTAACCCTTCTTGAAAGAAACTCTTTCTCCAAGAAGACACCGTGTCGGGCGACAAACACTTTGTCTTGTTCCCGATTATAAAAGTAATATCCCTTAGTTTCCTTAGGATATCTCACAAAGAAGCACTTGTCGATTTGGGTGTGAGCTTGTCGGTACAAACGTTTTACATAAGCTTCGCATCCCCAAATTTTGAGAAAAGACAAACTAGGGGTTGCCTGTCCATATCTCATATGGTGTCTTTTCAAGCGACTTAGATGGAACTCTATTTAGTGTGAGCGCAGTGTTTCAAGAGCATATCCCCGAAGGATAACGGAAGATCACTTTGGCTCATCATCGACCACACCATGTCCAACAAGGTGCGATTTCTCCGTTCGGACACTCCGTTCCATTGTGGAGTTCTGGCGGAGTCAGCGTGGAACAATTCCACAATCTTTCGATGATTACCAAACTCTTGGCTCAAGTATTACCCTCCACGATCGATCGTAGAAACTTGATTGTTTTCCCTAAATGATTCTGTACTTCATTCTGGAATTCTTTGAACTTTTCAAAGGATTCGGACTTATGCCTCATTAAGTAGATATAACCATATCTACTAAAGTCATCGGTAAAGGTAATGAAGTACGATAACCACCTCACGTCGTTGAGCTCATTGGTCCACATACATCGGTATGTACGAGTGCCAACAAGTCACTTGCTCTTTCACTGTGTCCCATGAAAGGTGCCTTTGTCATCTTACCAAGTAAACAAGACTCACATGTCTCAAATGATTCAAAATCAAAAGAGTGAAGCAATCCATCCTTATGGAGCTTCTCCATGCGTTTCTTATTTATATGGCCTAAGCGACAATGCCGGATAAACGTGGGGTTTATATCATTAGAGAGTTGCCTTTCGTATTAATGTTATAGATGGGAGACGCTTCAAGATTCAAAACATATAATCCATTCACCAATGGAGTATGAAAATAGAACATATCTCGAGATATATTGAACAACCATTGTTCATTGATCTAAAATCATATCCTTCCGCTTGCAAACATGAAGCGGAAATAACGTTTTGACATAGTGTTGGAACACAATAACAATTATTCAATTCCAAAACTAATCCTGAAGGTAGATGAAGTGGTACTGTGCCGACAGCAACTGTAGCAACGCTTGCTCCATTGCCGACGCGCAGGTTCACCTCGCCCCTTCTTAAGCCTCTACTTCTTCTCATTTTCCGCAACGACTTGCAAATATGAGCTACGATCCGGTATCAAATACCCAAGAGTCGGTAGGTGAAGTAGCAAGATTAATGTCTATAACATTAATACCTGAAGCGAAGTCGTACTTTGCTTCTTTTTGAGATCCTCCATGTACTTCTTGCGGTTCCTCTTCCAGTGGCTGTCTCCTTGCAATAGAAGCAAACGGCATCGATGCCGCCGATCTCTTTTGCCCTTCTTTGCATTAAAGGCACTCACGATCTCATCGGGAGTTAACTTCCTCTTGGTGCAAAGTTTCTAGACAGTGGTTTGCGCTTAGCCTTCGCATCATCATCACATGATGACTGTTTTTGGATACTCTCCTCACTGTCTTTAGCATCCCATGCAATTCAGCCAAGGTCTTATCCATACTGTTCATGTGATAATTCAATATGAATGGCTCGAAGCTCGGAGGGAGCGACTGGAGAATCACATCAGTAGCCAACTCTTGGCTAAGTTGAAAACCTAGTTTTTCCAGACTCTCGATATAGCCAATCATCTTTGAGGTGTTGAACCTCTCGGCCCAAGCTTGGTTCTCAAACATACCACGCAGTCCCTGAATAATAGTGTGAGCATCGCTGCTCTCATATTGCTTCTGAAGCTCAGGGGACATTGTAGCAAGCATGAGACATCTTATATCTAGGGCATCATTAGTGTGCTTCTCGTAAGCTCTCCGTGCGTTGCGGTGGCATTATTAGGCAAATCCTCGGGATAGGGTACTTCAAGAACATACTCCTCACGCTCTTGCTTGAGAACAATTCTCAAGTTGCGATACCAATCCATAAAGTTTGTTCCATTTAATTTTTCCTTTTCGAGAATAGATCGCAAATTAAAAGCACTGGGCGTAGTATTAGCCGCCATTTATTGTACAACGAGAAAAGTTTAGCACAATGTTTATGCTATGTCTATTGTTAAACAATTTAACACTAGACTCCCATTACGTATTTTACACCTTCCCTCTAGGTTACATATTGGGTCAAGATCCACATGTTAGTTAATTTTTTAGTGAGCTTTGGCTTCACGCTAGAAAATTAATAACATCGGTAAGCAACTCCTTGCTAATCACAACTCTATGTGACTCTTGTTGTTGGTGTGGCATCTCCATGCCCCGGCGCCAACCTATGCCCCAAGGCCCAAAACTGTTTTGATAGCCTTGTTAAGTAAACCAAATGCTTCGTCGTATATGTCCGACATATACCCCCTCGTGTTATGATAGAGAATGGCATTTTACTTTGGCGACCCACCATTGACGAGCATAACGGTGACAGGTGCAACATTTGGAAGGGCATCATTACTACTTAATTTTGAGAGGGATGCTATCCTATCAAACAAACATATCACATATATGAAAGCTGGTAGAATAGCATATAATGAAATAGTATGGCCCCCTTTGTAGGGTTACGCGGAAGCTACGCTAGCCGAAAACAAAAATTTCTACCACGCAAACCAGGAACACTTGCAAGTAAGGGCCGATAGATCGTTACCGATTGGAGTAGAGTGCAGCGGAATAGCCAATCGGGGCAATCCGATCCGGAACGGTGTAGCCGATTCCCGGAGACACCGATTCGCCAATCAGCCGATTCGAGTCGTCCGGCCGCGTTCTCACGCCTCGCTCCGATGCGCCCGACCGCAGCCGATCAAGAGCGCGCAACGTAGCAGCGCCTCTACCGGTATCCACACGTCCGGGGACGAACGTCGTACACCCGTGTGCTAGCACGCGATGCAAGGCTAGGGTTTGGCTCGAAAGTGGGGAGGTTTCCGTGGAGATTGATCTCGGCGACTTCATTGCACGCGATGCAATTGACGTGTCACAGCTCTCCACCCCTCCCTCCTTTATATAGAGTTGGCCGACTGGGATTAGTGGCCGATTAGGACTCTATTTTGAATCGGATCTCATCCGTATCTCATAGAGTTGGCCGCCCCACACGTCGTAAGCCCATAGGACTCTATCCGATCGGATCCATATCCGATCGAGCCGTATCCGAGTCCAACTCGAATATCTATTCTATCCCCTTAAGCGTGCGACCCTGTAGGTTCAGGTATACTCGGTTTCGGCTATAGTCTAACTTAGCCGATCGTCGGCTCGAGTCTAACACCCTTCACATGGTGATCTCCATCTCCATGTCGGCGCTGAGGATCTCCATCTTCGGCACCATCTTCCAATGTGAATGATGCTTGATTTCTTCAAACTAAGCTACTACTATAGAAGATCTAATTGAAGATTACATCGACTCGCAGGTCATGAAAGAATATTACAAGCATTGCACGTACGAAAGAATATTACAGGGATTGCACATATGAAAGAATATTACATGCGTCACATGCATCTCATACATACAATAGGGCCATACCATCTCAAAGCATTCTCTGCAAAAACAAGTTAGGCGTAGAAAACGTTTTCTACCTATCACAGAGAAACGGCATCAAGACGACCTACAAAAGGGGGGTGCGCACACGGCGGTCCCGCTTACAGAAACCATGTCGGCATAATCATATTATGATGTCCCGATACACTATCAAGGGAGATGGTTTGCGTAGGCGCGAGGCAGCTAACAAGATCGGACTACGAGATAGCTTCGGCATAATCACATTATACCGTTCCCATACACTATCAAGGAACGCTATCTCGAAGCCGACTCAAACCGAGTTCTATGGATATTGCTTCGACGTAATCACATTACGCCGTTTCGATACACTATCAAGGAACGCAATTACCATGAACTCTCCTCAACAAATCCCGTAAAACCGATTGATCTAATCAACCCGTGCGCTAAACTTGTTCCAGATCCAATCTAAAACCCGAACAAAGGAAGATTAGCCGATTCCCGGAGACAGCCGATTCGCCAATCAGCCGATTCGCCGATGTAGCCGATTCGCCTAGTCGTATGGCCGCGTTCTCGCGCCTCGCTCCGATGCGCTCGATCACAGCCGATTCCTCGCCGATCAACAGCGTGCAATGTAGCAGCGCCTCTACCGGTATCCACACGTCCAGGGACAGAACGCCGAACACCCGTGTGCTAGCACGCGATGCAAGGCTAGGGTTTGGCTCGAAGGTGGGATGGTTTCCGTGGAGATTGATCTCGGTGCAATGCAATTCACCTGATGTGTCGCAGCTCTCCACCCCTCACCCCTTTATATAGAGTTGGCCGACTGGGACTAGTGGCCGATCAGGACTCTATTTTGAATCGGATCTCATCCGAATCTCATAGAGTTGGCCGCCCATACGTCGTAAGACCATAGGACTCTATCCGATCGGATCCCTATCCGATCGAGCCGTATCCGAGTCCAACTCGAATGCCTATTCTTATCCCCTTAAGCGTGCGACCCTGTAGGTTCAGGTATACTCGGTTTCGGCTATAGTCCAACTTAGCCGATCATCGGCTCGAGTCCAACTCAGCCGACCTGTCAATAGCGGCGCCTAGCAGCACATATTGACACCATAGTATACAAGAATATAATATCGGCTCTGAACCTGTAATGTGTACACAAATCCCTTTGCCTCACGATACCAATTAAGCTATAGGCAAGATGTGTGCCATCCCTTCAATAGCTTAACCATTCACTCGAACCGTATTGGATTATCTGTCTGTTGATTGACTCCTCAATCAACTTAGCATGGCCATGCATTTCCATAATCCATTACCTCGAGGGGCCCAGAGATATCTCTCCAAAGGAGGGGCAAATTCCATCTTGATCACTCACATCCCACTCCATGTTTCATAGCAAACCCGAAAACTACCTTTATAACTACCCAATTACGGAATAGCGTTTGGTAGTCCCAAAGTAGGCTACTACACATGTTGGAATCCATGGTGATCTCAAGTCTAAGGACTTTGTACCAACACTACCTGAGACCAACTAATGGCACATTAATTCCTGTAGTGTCTCATGGTGGGTCTATCCAACAATGTGTTCTCTAACACATATGTCCATGTTTATTGATTTGGTATCTCCATACCCATGATCTATGAGACATGATCATCAATCAATAAACATGCCGATCTTAGAATGACATGATCAGGGATCATTTAGAAATAGATTCATATATATCGAGTCTCATAAATAAGTCACGTACTTATTGATCAATACAAGATGTCTATTTCATGGAACTGAATAACACTTTATTCATAAATACATAAACATTGACATGATATCCAACATCTCCCTGTTGTCTCTAGGGCATATCACTAACACTTACGGGGTTGGAGACGATAATCGCTCCACCCATGGTTGTATACTGTCGATGGGTAGGTCGGTAGTCCTCCGAGGGGTGTGCCCAAGGAGGTGAGTGAGTGGTTGGAATGCTCTTCCTCTCGGGATCTGATGGTCCACTCAAGTCACTAAGATGAGCCAAGAAACAAGAGACACAAGGTTTATACTGGTTCAGCCCTCTCGAAGGATAATGGTCCTACGTCCAGTGTTCTTTGTTGGCGTGGATGATGAACAAGGTGTAACATCCTGAAAATCTGTATTTTTTAAAATGTGTAAAATTATGAAGAAATTTTTTGCAACTAGTGTTGTGGTGTGTTCAATGTTAAAACCTTTAAAATCCCCTAACATTTATTAATTTTTCTCTTCTTTCAAATTAGAAAATCAAATTTTATTAATTGTTGCTTCTTATTTTTTATAAACTCTAATTTAGTTATTAAATCAAGGAAATTCCTAAAAATAAATTAATTTTAAAAACCTAAATTAAATTCTTTCCAACATTTCCCTAAATTTTCCTTTTCCTTTATTTTACTTTTTCCTTTATTTTATTTCCCTTTTATTTTTCTTTTTCCTTTTCTTCTTTTTCTTTTTCCTTTTCTTTTAGCCTTTCCTTCTTTTCCTCCATTCTTCTTTCTCTGCCCTGCCGACCGCGGCGCCTCTCAGTTCAAGCCACGATGCTATGGGCGCGGGCCCTCCCCACCGGAGCAACAACCGACCTCAAGCCGTCGTCATCCTTTTGCAAACGTGCCATCACACAATTGGAACGAATTCATCATTGCGCTCATATCCTCGCCAAACCGACTTGAAGTCGCTACCTCTATCCCATGCACAACCGACTCAAATCTCCAATAAATTGAGCACCCCGAGCCAAAGATCCATACAAAATTTCTTCCTCACTTCTTCCTCTACCTTCCCCTGGGGTTTCCCAGTTTTTTACACCTCAAATCGCTGTCGCAAAGCTCGAAATCAAAGAACCCCGAAGAACCCTAATTTAGCCACCTGGACTAAACTCCAAAATTTGTCGTCCTCGGTTGATTTCTTACCAAATTGAAGATCGCGACGTCGAGTTCGCGGAAGGAACTGAACTCGACCAAGGTTTTAACGTAAACACCCTCGTAGTCCTTCAGCAAAATAAAGATTTTGAGACCGCTGACACTCAAGGCAAGTCAAACTATTCTTGATCATTTATAGAGTCTAAAAATAATATGTTAACATGCATTAAATAGTATATTTAGTTAGAAATGCTTTCTGGATGGGTTAGCTAAGTTAGATGGTCATAATCCAAAATCTCATGTGGTTCTAAATGTTCTTTAAATTATATATATTAATATTTCATGTGAATATAAGGACTTCCTTAGTTTATGTAAGTTATTATTTCATGCATTAGAAATATGCTATCATTTTATGTATAGAAAAGGAGAAGCTTATTATTTCACATGATTAGATATTTTCTCCTTCTCCTTAGACAACATTCGGATAGCCTGCATTAAGCATAAAACCATGAGAATAATAAAATGAGCATTATCATATGCATTAATATTTCATGCAATGGTCATATGGAATTATATTATTATTTCATACAATAGAATGGAAAAGGATCTATTATTTCATGTGATAGGTAAATAGAAATCCTATCATTTCATATGGTATAATCATGGTTTTGGCTGAATGCTAGAAAATATAAAAACTCTTGTGTCAGAATAAGGACATAGTTTCTCCCATCCGATGGATCGGTTATACCGACTTAGCAACTATATATTTCTCTCCGATCTCCCTGGGGGCTTGCCTTATATGGCCCGCAGAAGTCAAATTGGAGAACAACTATGTAAACAGCGGAAAAAATGTCAATACTAACCAGATCGGTACCGTTTGTTAAGATAGTCCACAGGTCTCTCCAAGCCGGGGTAAGTGTATGACGAACAACTATTAAATAGGGAACTCATGTACCATTCTCTGGTTAGGTTTGGTACCCTATTAAGATAGTCCGTCGGTCTCGTTCATACATCAGAAAAGGTTAGAAATATATAAATGCTATGTAACCCTTAGCCTTGTAACCTAAGGTTAATCCTCGGTAAAGCTGGGCAAACACTGCAGGGTTGATTGTATTCGAATACGCCGTACTCCCGGTCAATGGAGTTATGTCTATGGGTGAATCCAGAACAATAGCATAAGCATTTTTCTAAAATGCCATCATAAAACATGAATATTCATATGTAAATACTTTTAGGAAGGAGGTAGAACATAGAATCATGTTAAGGTTAGGTTTATGTTATTCCTTTTAAGCTATCATGTATATCCATTTATATATAGTATAGGATCTTGTTAGAGCTAGGCTTAAATTATTTCCTTTTACGATATCTTGCATATTTAATTGTCTAAGTAGTTTGAGTTCAGTTTGGCTTGCTGAGTACCATTGGTGCTCATCCTTGCGTATAATATTTTTAGGAAACCCTGAAGCAGATGAAGAACTCCCAAGTACCCTAGAGGATTGGGAAGACAAGTATGATTTCTAGGTCGCCTCTACACTCGGGCTATCCTTGTGGAAATGTCGCTGCTTTCTTGTATTGTATGGTTTGTACTTAAACATTAATAGTTTGTAATAATATACGAAGTTCTTGTATCTGTACTATCTCATGCATAACCAGACTCCTGGGAGGTTATGTGGTATTGTGGGTGTTGATCTCTTCGGAGGAGACCCCACAGGAGTGGTATCAGAGCAGAGTTTTACTGTAGGTTGACCTAGGTAAGTTAATTGAATTTTAAACATTATTTTCAAAAATTAAAAATATTTGCAAAAATTTTCCCTCTATGTTTATCTCAAATTATTGGCCCTCTTATCTATTTCTTTTCTTCGTACCTTCTCTCTATTAAAAATATTTTTTTACTTCTCTTCTTAACTATTTCAAAACGTTGAGAAACATTAGGGAATAATAAGGTTGAATAGTTGAATAGGGGTTAGCATTAGCTAGCCTTTTTGGATAGAGGTACCGATAAGTTAAGTC
Source organism: Oryza australiensis (assembly GCA_019925245.2). Taxonomy (NCBI): domain Eukaryota; kingdom Viridiplantae; phylum Streptophyta; class Magnoliopsida; order Poales; family Poaceae; genus Oryza; species Oryza australiensis. The sequence goes on along the minus strand of JAIFGZ020000604.1, from coordinate 674,828 downwards.
TATCCAAAGTCAGTTGACGGTTTATCAGTCCAGATAGAGTGATGAGTCATGTAATGTATTTTCTTTGTGACTTGTAGTTGATTCATGAGACTTTTCGAGTTCTATGACTACTAGTGTAGTTCTCGTCGTTTAAAAAAAGTTTTGAAAATAAAAATTTTAAACATGACTCTGTCTATCACCCTTTTCTACTTCCATGCTGCTTATTTTCATGCCAAGTTCGTATCTTATCCGTTCAATTCTTATCTTTGAACACTATAATCAATGATTTTATAAATAAATTGTTACGGACCTATCCAAAGAATAAGATAAGATGTTGGGAACATAAGGAGATGGAGCTGCGGAGCAGCAAGCCAGAGAGCAGCAACTATGGAACAGCAGAACATGGTTAACCAAGATAATGTTATAAGTTCATGGAAACCATGGAACGAAACTACACCAGGCTATTTGAACAAGTCATCAGTCGTATGACACAACCTGAAGTACTTGGTGTAGAAGGATCGGTTATGGGGTCCAGATGGATTGACTTCCAGAGGACCAAGCCACCAATGTTCACTACTGCCTCGGAGCCTCTTGAAGCAGATGATTGGTTGTTGGATGTTGAGAGAAAGCAATACATGGTCCAATGCAATGACCATGAGAAGGTTTTATATGCCTCACATCAATTGAGTGGCCCAGGTGCAAGATGGCGGATAAATTATCAAGCCACCCATCCAGACAAGGAGTCTATAACTTGGAAGAAGTTTGTGGACAAATTTATAAGTGCATATATCCCTGAAGGACTGATTGCCGCTAAGATGGAGTTTAGAAATCATGTCTAGGAAGGGAAGCCTAGTTGCTTTAAACAATACCAATGTGATTCATGCCTCTGGATCTGATATGAGGACTTAGTTTAAATGTCCAAAAGTGGAAATCCAGATTAAAGGGGTCATGTTCACAACAAACCTTATCCTCTTGGAAATGCAAGGGTTAGATAAATTTTTGGGAATGGATTGGTTGCATAAGCATAAGGGGAGAATGGATTGTGAGAGTAAGATTACTCGGTTGAACAGTATAGAGGGGAAAGATGTGGAGTATAGAGCCAAGGAACCCCTATTACCAGCATTACCAGAAGCTTTGAATATGGAGGTAGCAGAAGGAGTAGAGAAAATACCGATCGTTAAGGAATTTCCAGATGTATTCCCAACAAATCTTTCTAGAATGCCACCGGAAAGAAACATTGAGTTTTCAATTAAGCGAAGACCTGGTACTAAACCAATAGCAAAGGCCATGTATAGGATGGCTACACCGGAGTTAGGAGAGCTGAAAAGATAGACAAGTTGAAAGAAAAAGGGTTTATAAGACCAAGTGTCTCAGAATGGGCAGCCTCAGTGCTATTCGCAAAGAAGAAGGATGGGACACTAAGAATGTGCATAGATTACAGGGCATTAAATGAGGTTAAAATTAAGAATAAGTACCCAACGCCAAGGATTGATGGTTTATTTGATCAGCCGAGAGGAGCCAAGGTATTTGAAAAGATAGACTTGAGGTCAGTGTACCATCAACTAAGAGTTAGAAAGGAAGATATACCAAAAACAGCCTTTATTACCAGGTACGGGCTATATGAGTTTACAATAATGCCCTTTGGAGTAACTAATGCACCGACTGTTTTTATGAATGTGATGAATAAGAGATACATGGAATAGCTGGATAAGTTTGTGGTGGTATTCATAGATGATGCCCTCATCTATTTCTCCAGTACATAAGAACAAGGAGAACATTTGAGACTAGCTTTGGAGAAATTAAGAGAACAACAATTATATGCCAAATTCTCAAAATGTGAATTTTGGTTGAGGAAGTACAGTTTATAGGTCATATTATAACTGCTGAGGGAGTAAAAGTGGATCTAGAGAAGGTGAAGGCAGTATCAGAATGGGAACAACCCACAACGGTAAGAGATATTAGGAGTTTTCTTGGAATGGCATGATATTACCGGCATTTTATTGAAGGATTTTCCAAGATAGCTAGACCTCATACCAACTTGCTGAAAAAAGGATATACCCTTTGAATGGACGGATAAGTGTGAGAAAAGCTTTCAAGAACTCAAGAAAAGATTGACCACCGCACCAGTATTGGCATTACCAGACAACAGAAAAGATTTTCAGGTTTACTGTGATGCTAGTCGTCAAGGACTAGGATGCGTATTAATGCAGGAAGAGAGAGTTGTTTCTTACGCATCCCACCAACTAAGACCACATGAGCAGAATTATCCGACTCATGACTTGGAATTAGCAGCGGTGGTTCATGCTCTAAAGATATGGAGGCATTCTTTGATTGGGAATAAATGTGAAATGTTTAAAGATCATAGGAGCCTCAAGTATATTTTCACTCAACCCAATCTGAACTTGAGGCAGAGAAGATGGTTGGACATCCAGTATCATCCGGGAATGGCTAATGTTGTAACCGATGCCTTAAGCCAGAAAGCATATTGCAGTAATAGTATGATTAAGGAATGTCCAAAGCCGTTACAGGCAGAAATCAAGAAACTAAGGTTAGAATTTGTGGGTAAATCAAGAGTGGCTCAAATGGAAGTGAAACCCACCTTGGATGACGAAATAAAGAAAGCACAACAAGATGACCCACAAATTCAAAAGATTAAAAGAGAGTTACAAAAAGGCAAAGCACCAGACTTTGTAGAAGATAACAATGGAGTACTCAGATTTCAGGAAAGCATCTGTGTTCCAGACGTAAAAGAAATAAAGGAGATGATTTTGCAAGAGGCTCATGACTCATTGTTTTCCATCCACCGTGGAAGTACAAAGATGTATCATGATCTTAAAAAAATATTTTGGTGGACTGATATGAAGAAGGAAATAGCAGAATATCTAAGCCTGTGTGAAGTATGTCAAAAGGTGAAAGCAGATCACCAAAGACTTGCAGGATTAATGCAGCCACTCGCTTGTCCTGAATGAAAATAGGATGAGATCGGGATGGACTTTATTATAGGTTTACGAAAAACAAGAGAGGGATATGATGCCATTTGGGTTATTGTGGATAGGCTAACAAAATTTGCTTACTTTATCCCTATTAAACAAACTTATGGAGGGGATAAATTGGCCAAAATATATCTAACCATGATCGTTATACAACATGGAGTACCCTTGAGGATTGTGTCACATCGAGGATCACAATTTACATCCAGATTTTGGAGAACGTTTCAGGAATTCATGGGTACTAAGTTAGGGTTCAGTTCAGCCTACCACCCACAGACTGGAGAACAGACGGAAAGGGTAAACCAGATTCTTGAGGATATATTGAGAGCCTGTGTATTAGTATGTAGACCTGCATGGAATATCTTCTTACCCTTTTGCAACATTCTCATACAATAACAGTTACCAATCCAGTTTGGGAATGACACCCTTTGAGGCAATATATGGCCGAAAGTGTAGAACTCCTCTCAATTGGACGGAAGTAGGGGAAAGACAGTTGGTAGGGCCACAATTGGCACATGATGTAGAAGCCCATATTAGGATTATAAGAGAAAAATTGAGAGCTGTCCAAGAAAGGCAGAAAAGCTATAGTGATAATCCGAGAGGAGATTTGAGTTTTAAGATTGGAGATTTTGTCTATTTAAAGGTGACACCATTTAAGGGTGTACATATATTTCAAATAAAAGGGAAACTAGCTCCTGGATATATCGGGCCATATCAGATCTTGAAGAGAAGAGGAGAAATTTCCTATCAGTTACATTTACCGTCAGAGTTAAATGAAGGTCAACCAGTATTTCATGTGTCACAGCTTAAAAAGTGTCTGACACAGCCAACCGAAGAAATACCATTACAAAATATCAATTTGCAACCCGATTTAACTTATGTTGAAGAACCTGAGAAAATATTAGAAATATCGAAACGGAAGTTAAGAAACCACAACATAAAGTTTTGTCGAGTACAATGGAAGAATCATACAGAGCAAGAGGCAACTTGGGAAAAAGAATCAGAGTTGGAGAAGAAATTTCCCCAATTATTTGATACCCAGCCGAATCTCAGGACGAGATTCTTTTAAGGAGGGTAGGTCTGTAACATCCTGAAAATGTGTAAAATTATGAACAATATTTTTACGAATAGTTTTGTGGTGTGTTCAATGTTAAAACCTTTAAAACCACCTAATATTTATTAATTTTTCTCTTGTTCCAAATTAGAAAATCAAATTTTATTAATTGTTGGTTATTATTTTTGAACAACCCTAATTTAGTTTTTAAATAGAGGAAATTCCTAAAAATAAATTAATTGTAAAAACCTAAATTAAAAATTAATTCGTTCCAAATTTTCCCTAAAATTTTCTTTTTCCTTTATTTTATTTCCCTTTCCCTATTCTTTTCGTTTTCCTTTTATTCTTATTCTTATTCTTTTTCTTTTCCCTTTCCTTCATTCCCTCCTTTCTTTCTTCCTGCCCAAGCCGACAAGCGGTCGCCTGCGGTTCAAGCCACGGCTCTATGGGTGCCAGCCCTCGCCCACTGGAGCAACAACTGACCTCAAGCTGTCATCATCCTTTTGCACACGTGCCATTACACAATTGGAACGAATTCGTCATCGTGTGCATATCCTCGCCGAACCGACTTGAAGCCGTCGCCCCTATCCCATGCACAACCAACTTAGATCTCCTATAAATTGAGCACCCCGAGCCTAATATCCATAGAAAATTTCTTCCTCACTTCTTTCTCTTTCTCTACCTTCCCCTGGGGTTTCCCCTAATATTTTACACCTCAAATCGTTGTCGCAAAGCTTGAAATCCGAAGAACCCCCGAAGAATCCTAATTTAGCCGCCCGGACTAAACTCCAAAATTCATCATCGTCGGTTGCTTTCTATCAAAATTCAAGATTACGACGTTGAGTTCGCGGAAGGAATTGAACTCAACCAAGGTTTTGACGTAAACGCCCTCGTAGTCCTTCAACAAAATAAAGATTTTGAGACCGCTGACACTTAAGGCAAGTCAAACTATCGTTGATCATTTATAGATTCTAAAAATAATATGTTACCATGCTTTAAATAGTATATTTAGTTAGAAATGCTTTGTGGGATGGGTTAGCTAAGTTAGATGGTCATAATCCATCATTTCATGTGGTTCTAAATGTTATTTAAATTATATATGTTAATATTTCATGTTAATATAAGGACTTCTTTAGTTATTATTCCATGCATTAGAAATATCCTAACATTTTATGTATAGAAAAGGAGAAGATTATTATTTCACATGATTAGGTATATTCTCCTTCTCCTTAGACAACATTCTGATAGCCTGCATTAAGCATAAAACCATGAGAATAATAAAATGAGCATTATCATAAGCATTAATATTTCATGCAATGGTCATATGGAATTATATTATTATTTCATACAATAGAATGGAAAAGGATCTATTATTTCATGTGATAGGTAAATAGAAATCTTATCATTTCATGTGGTATAAACATGGTTTTGGCTGAATATCAGAAAACATAAAAACTCTTGTGCTAGAATAAGGACATAGTTTCGCCCATCCGATGGATCGGTTATACCGACTTAGCAACTATATATTTCTTTTCGATCTCCCTGGGGGCTTGCCTTATATGGCCCTCATAAATAAAATTGGAGAACAACTACATAAACAACGGATAAAAACACCGATACTAACCAAATCGGTACCATCTGAAAGATAGTCCACAAGTCTCTCCAAGCCACGGTAAATGTATGACAAACAACTATTAAATAGGGAACTGGTGTACCATTCACTGGTTAGGTTTGGTGCCCCTATTAAGATAGTCCGCCAGTCTCGTTCATACATCAGAAAAGGTTAGAAATATATAAATGTTATGTTACCCTTAGCCTTGCAACCTAAGGTTAATCCTCCGGTAAAGCTTGGCAAACACTGCAGTGTTGATTGTGTTCAAAGACGCCGTACTCCCTATAAATGGAGTTATGTCTATGGGAGAATCCAGGACAATGGCATAAGCACTTTTCTAAAATGCCATCATAAAACTTGAATATTCATATGTAACTACTTTCAGGAAGGGGGTAGAACATAGAATCATGTCGAGGCTAGGTCTATGTTATTCCTTTTAAGATGTCATGTATATCCATTTATATATAGTATAGGATCATGTTAGAGCTAGGCTTAAATAATTTCCTTTTAAGATATCTTGCATATTTACTTGTCTAAGTAGTTTGAGTTCAGTTTGGCTTGCTGAGTACCATTGGTGCTCATCCTTGCATATAATATTTTTAGGAAACCCTGAAGCAGATGAAGAACTCCCAAGTACCCTAGAGGACTGGGAAGACGAGTACGATTTCTAGGTCGACTCTAGACTCGGGCTATCCTTGTGAAAGTGTCGTGGCTTTCTTGTATTGTATGGTTTGTACTTAAACATTAATAGTTCGTAATAATGTATGAAATTCTTGTATTTGTACTATCTCACGCATAACCAGAATCCTGGGAGGTAATGTGGTATTGTGGGAGTTGACCTCTCTGGAGGAGACCCCACACAAGGTTAACAAGTGTGAGTTCTTTGGGCTTAGAGCCAGCCGGCCAAGAAGAAGCTGAGAACTAAGAACTAAGCGAGATCTGTTTGTGCGTTTGTATCCTCCTCTCTGTCCGTCCTGCCCTCCCTTTTATAGTCCAAGGGAAGGAAGTTACATGGGACTTGGGGGCCAAGAAAGCTAAGACTAAAGATTTAAAAAGGGTAGTACAAACAACATCTGAAAAAGGTACATGGATATGCTCTCCGGGTCCTGCGCACCGTGGGCGTCATGTGTTTTATCCTGCCCTGGGATCCCTCATCTGCAGATTCCACCTGTACAGTGTGGTCGGGTGACGTCATTCCTTACCGGGTTGTCCCCTCCAAGCCTCCTTGCTAGCCAAGTCTTGTCCCTAGGAGGTCGGAAGAGAGGTTGAGGAATCAAGGTCAAGAAAGGAATGCCGAGGTCGGACCGGGGGAAGGTTGGGGCTGTTAGTGATATGCACTAGAGGCAACATGGAGATGTTGGATATCACGTCAATGTTTATGTATAAATGAATAAAGTGTTATTCAGTTCCATGAAATAGACATCTTGTATTGATCAATAAGTACGTGACTTATTTATGAGACTCTTTATGTATGAATCTATTTCTAAACGATCCTCGATCATATGTCATATTGTTGGAACAAATATGATTCTAAGATCGGCATGTTTATTGATTGATGATCATGTCTCATAGATCATGGGTATGGAGATACCAAATCAATAAACATGGACATATGTGTTGGAGAACACATTGTTGGATAGACCCACCATGAGACACTACAGGAATTAATGTGCCATTAGTTGGTCTCAAGTAGTGTTGGTACAAAGTCCTTAGACCTGAGATCACCATGGATTCCAACATGTGTAGTAGCCTACTTTGGGACTACCAAACGCTATTCCGTAATCGGATAGTTATAAAGGTAGTTTTCGGGTTTGCTATGAAACATGGAGTGGGATGTGAGTGATCAAGATGGAATTTGCCCCTCCTTTGGAGAGATATCTCTGGGCCCTCGAGGTAATGGATTATGGAAATGCATGGCCATGCTAAGTTGATTGAGGAGTCAATCAACGGACGATAATCCAATACGGTTCGAGTGAATGGTTAAGCTATTGAAGGGATGGCACACATCTTGCCTATAGCTTAACGGTATCGTGAGGCAAAGGGATTTGTGTACACATTACAGTTCGAGCCGATATTATATTCTTGTATACTATGGTGTCAATATGTGCTGCTAGGCGCCGCTATTGACAGTCGGCTGAGTTGGACTCGAGCCGATGATCGGCTAAGTTAGACTATAGCCGAAACCGAGTATACCTGAACCTACGGGTCGCACGCTTAAGGGGATAAGAACAGGCATTCGAGTTGGACTCGAATACGGCTCGATCGGATAGGGATCCGATCGGATAGAGTCCTATGGGCTTACGACGTATGGGCGGCCAACTCTATGAGATACGGATGAGATCCGATTCAAAATAGAGTCCTAATCGGCCACTAGTCCTAGTCGGCCATCTCTATATAAAGGAGGGAGGGGTGGAGAGCTGCGACGGTCAATTGCATCGCGTGCAACGAAGTCGCCGAGATCAATCTCCACGGAAACCCTCCCCACTTTCGAGCCAAACCCTAGCCTTGCATCGCGTGCTAGCACACGGGTGTACGGCGTTCGTCCCCGGACGTGTGGATACCGGTAGAGGCGCTGCTACGTTGCGCGCTCTTGATCGGCTGCGGTCGGGCGCATCGGAGCGAGGCGTGAGAACGCGGCCGACGACTCGAATCGGCGATTGGCGAATCGGCTGTCTCTCGGAATAGGCTACACTGTTCCGGATCGGATTGCCCGATTGGCTATTCCGCTGCACTCTACTCTAATCGGTAACGATCTATCGGCCCTTACTTGCAAGTGTTCTGGTTTGCGCGGTAGAAATTTTTGTTTTCGGCTAGCGTAGCCTCCGCGTAACCCTTCGGTGGTATCGAGCTAATCTTGCTTAGTTCGGGTTTTAGATTGGATCTGGAACAAGTTTTGCGCACGGGTTGATTAGATCAATCGGTTTTACGGGATTTGTTGAGGAGAGTTGATGGTAATTGCGTTCCTTGATAGTGTATCGGAACGGCGTAATGTGATTACGTCGAAGCAATTTCCATATAACTCGGTTTGAGTCGGCTTCGAGATAGCGTTCCTTGATAGTGTATCGGAACGGTATAATGTGATTATGCCGAAGCTATCTCGTAGTCCGATCTTGTTAGCCGCCTCGCGCCAACGCAAACCGCCGTGTGCGTACCCCCTTATAGGTCGTCTCGATGCCGTAGCTCTGCGATAAGTAGAAAACGTTTCTACGCCTAACTTGTTTTTGCAGAGAATGCTTTGAGATGGTATGGCCCTATTGTATGTATGAGATGTATGAGATGCATGTGATGCATGTAATATTCTTTCATATGTGCAATCCACGTAATATTCTTTCATACGTGCAATGCTTGTAATATTCTTTCACGACCTGCGAGTCGATGTAATCTTCAATTAGAGCTTCTATAGTAGTAGCTTAGTTTGAAGAAATCAAGCATTCGGCACTCAAAAGAACGGTGATGAAGATGGAGATCCTGTACATCGGCATGGAGATGGAGATCACCATGTGAAGGGGGCCATACTATTTCACTATATGCTATTCTTCTTGCTTTCATATGTGATATGTTTGTTTGATAGGATAGCATCCCTCGCAAAATTAAGTAGTAATGATGCCCTTCCAAATGTTGCACCCGTCACCGTTATGCTCGTCAATGTGGTCCGCCAAAGCAGAGTGCCATTCTCTATCATAACACGAGGGGTATATGTCGACATATACATGCAGGGAGCATTTGGTTTACTTAACAAGGCTATCAAAACAGCTTTGGGCCTTGGGGCATAGGTTGGCGCCGGGGCATGGAGATGCCACACCAACAACAAGAGTCACATAGAGATGTGATTAGCAAGGTGTTGCTTACCGATGTTACTAATTTTCTAGCGGTGATGCCAAAGCTCACTAGAAAATTAATTAACATGTGGATCTTGACCCAATACGTAACCTAGAGGGAAGGTGGAAAATACGTAATGGGAGTCTAATGTTAAATTGTTTAACAATAGACATAGCATAAACATTGTGCTAAACTTTGCTTTTTCTTTGTAGAATAAATGGCGGCTAATACTACACCCGTACCTTTAATTTGCGATCTATTCTCGAAAAGGAAAAATTAAATGGAACAAACTTTATGGATTGGTATCGCAACTTGAGAATTGTTCTCAAGCAAGAGCGTAAGGAGTACGTTCTTGAAGTACCCTATCCCGAGGATTTGCCAACTAATGCCACAACTGCACGGAGGGCTTATGAGAAGCACACTAATGATGCCCTAGATATAAGTGTCTCATGCTTGCCACAATGTCCCCGAGCTTCGAAGCAATATGAGAGCGGCGATGCTCACACTATTATTCGGGGATGCGTGGCATGTTTGAGAACCAAGCTCGGGCCGAGAGGTTCAACACCTCAAAGTCCTTGTTTGCGTGCGAGCTTGTTGAGGGAATCCCGTCAGTCCGCATGTGATAAAGATGATTGGCTACATTGAGAGTCCGGAAAACTGGGTTTTCCCCTTAGCCAAGAGTTGGCTACGATGTGATTCTCCGCCGCTCCCTCCGAGCTTCGAGCCATTCATATTAAATTATCACATGAACAATATGGATAGGACCTTGGCTGAATTGCATGGGATGCTAAAGACAGTGAGGAGAGTATCCGAGAAAACGGTCATCATGTGATGATGATGCGAAGGCTAAGCGCAAACCACTGTCAAGAAACTTTGCACCAAGAGAAAGTTAACTCCCGATGAGATCGCGAGTGCCTCTAATGCAAAGAAGGGCAAGAAGGGGTCGGCGGCATCGATGCCGTTTGCTTCTACTTGCAAGGAGACAGCCACGGAAAAGGAACTGCAAGAAGTACATGGAGGATCTCAAGAAGAAGCAAAGTACGACTTCGCTTCAGGTATTAATGTTATCGACATTAATCTTGCTACTTCACCTACTGACTCTTGGGTATTTGATACCGGATCGGTAGCTCATATTTGCAAATCGTTGCGGGGAATGAGAAGAAGTAGAGGATTGAGAAGGGGCGAGGTGAACTGCGCGTCGGCAATGGAGCAAGCGTTGCTACGTTCTTTGTCGGCACGATACCACTTCATCTACCTTCGGGATTAGTTTTGGATTTGAATAATTGTTATTGTGTTCCAACACTATGTCAAAACGTTATTTCCGCTTCATGTTTGCAAGCGGAAGGATATGATTTTAGATCAATGAACAATGGTTGTTCAATATATCTCGAGATATGTTCTATTTTCATGCTCCATTGGTGAATGGATTATACGTTTTGAATCTTGAAGCGTCTCCCATCTATAACATTAATACGAAAAGACAACTCTCTAATGATATAAACCCCACATTTATCGGCATTGTCGCTTAGGCCATATAAATAAGAAACGCATGGAGAAGCTCCATAAGGATGGATTGCTTCACTCTTTTGATTTTGAATCATTTGAGACATGTGAGTCTTGTTTACTTGGTAAGATGACAAAGGCACCTTTCACGGGACACAGTGAAAGAGCAAGTGACTTGTTGGCACTCGTACATACGATGTATGTGGACCAATGAGCTCGACGGCCGAGGTGGTTATCGTACTTCATTACCTTTACCGATGACTTTAGTAGATATGGTTATATCTACTTGATGAGGCATAAGTCCGAATCCTTTGAAAAGTTCAAAGAATTCCAGAATGAAGTACAGAATCATTTAGGGAAAACAATCAAGTTTCTACGATCGATCGTGGAGGGAATACTTGAGCCAAGAGTTTGGTAATCATCGAAAGATTGTGGAATTGTTCCACGTTAACTCCGCCGGGAACTCCACAATGGAACGGAGTGTCCGAACGGAGAAATCGCACCTTGTTGGACATGGTGCGGTCGATGATGAGCCAAAGTGATCTTCCGTTATCTTTCGGGGATATGCTCTTGAAACATTGCGCTCACACTAAATAGAGTTCCATCTAAGTCGGTTGAAAAGACACCATATGAGATATGGACAGGGCAACCCCTAGTTTGTCTTTTCTCAAAATATGGGGATGCGAAGCTTATGTAAAACGTTTGATCGACAAGCTCACACCCAAATCGACAAGTGCTTCTTTGTGGGATATCCTAAGGAAACTAAGGGATATTACTTTTATAATCGGGAACAAGGCAAAGTGTTTGTCGCCCGACATGGTGTCTTCTTGGAGAAATAGTTTCTTTCAAGAAGGGTTAGTGGGAGCAGGGTGTATCTTGAAGAAGTTCAAGAAACACCGAAAAATATTTCAGCGACCACGGAACCACAACAGAGGAGCAAAGTGTTGCGCCACCGGTTGTAGACACACCCCCACGGAGTCGAAGATCACGTCGTGCGCCCGACACACAGTGCGGAACAACGTGATATATTGTTGTTGGACAACGATGAACCTAAGACCTATGAGGAAGCGATGGTGGGACCCGATTCCAACAAGTGGCTTGGAGCCATGAAATCCGAAATAGAATCCATGTACGACAATCAAGTTTGGAACTTGGTTGATCCACTGATGGTGTCAAAACCATTGAGTGTAAATGGGTTTTTAAGAAAAGGCCGATATGGATGGAAATGTTCACATCTATAAGGCACGATTGGTGGCGAAAGGTTTTAAACAGATTCAAGGAGTTGATTATGATGAAACCTTCTCGCCCGTCGCAATGCTTAAATCTATTCGGATTATCCTAGCGATTGCTGCATATTTTGATTATGAGATATGGCGAGATGGATGTCAAAACGGCTTTCCTAAATGGAAACCTAAGCGAGGATGTATACATGATACAACCTCGGGGTTTTGTCGATCCAGAATCGCTGAAAGATATGCAAGCTACGAAATCCATTTATGGATTGAAGCAAGCATCTCGGAGTTGGAATATTCGTTTTGATGAAGTAATCAAAGGGTTTGGTTTCATCAAAAATGAAGAAGAGGCCTGTGTTTACAAAAGGTCGGTGGGAGCGCAATTGTATTTCTAATCTTATATGTGGATGACATATTACGATTGGAAATGATATCCCTATGCTTGAATCCGTCAAGTCTTCATTGAAAAATAGTTTTTCCATGAAAGACTTAGGGAGGCAATATATATTGGCATTCGGATCTATAGAGATAGATCCAAGAGGCTAATTGGATTAAGCCAAAGTAAATACATTGACAAGGTGTTGAAAAGGTTCAACATGCATGATTCCAAGAAAGGTTTATTGCCTATGTCACATGGCATCAATCTTAGCAAGAATCGGTGTCCTCGGACACATGATGAGCGGAATAAGATGGGTATGGTTCCATATGCTTCGGCAATTGGATCCATCATGTATGCCATGCTTTGTACACGCCCGATGTCTCGTACGCTTTGAGTGCTACGAGCAGATACTCGAGATCCAGTGAAGGTCACTGGATTGCCGTAAAGAATATCCTTAAGTACTTGAGAAGAACTAAGGATATGTTCCTAGTCTATGGAGGTGAAGAAGAGCTCGTTGTAAGTGGTTACACCGATGCTAGCTTCCAAACGGACAAGGATGATTATAGATCGCAATGCGGGTTCGTGTTCTGCGAACGGAGGCGCATCAGTGGAAGAGTTCCAAGCGGGATACTATTGCTGATTCTACAACGAGAGGCCGAGTACATTGCTGCTTCGGAAGCCGCAAGGAGGCTGTTTGGATCAAGAAATTCGTTTCGAGCTTGGTGTGATGACTAGTACGACTGGTCCAATGTCTCTCTATTGTGACAATAGTGGAGCCATTGCGCAAGCCAAGGAGCCGAGGTCACATCGAAGTCCAAACACATACTTCGGCGATATCATCTCATCCGCGAGATTGTGGACAGAGGTGATGTCAAGATATGCAAAGTGCACACGGATCTCAACATAGCCGATCCGCGACAAAACCTCTCCCTCAGCCGAAGCATGAGGCGCACACAAGAGCAATGGGTATTAGATACTTACATGATTGACTCTAGTGCAAGTGGGAGATTGTTAGTGATATGCACTAGAGGCAACATGGAGATGTTGGATATCACGTCAATGTTTATGTATAAATGAATAAAGTGTTATTCAGTTCCATGAAATAGACATCTTGTATTGATCAATAAGTACGTGACTTATTTATGAGACTCTTTATGTATGAATCTATTTCTAAACGATCCTCGATCATATGTCATATTGTTGGAACAAATATGATTCTAAGATCGGCATGTTTATTGATTGATGATCATGTCTCATAGATCATGGGTATGGAGATACCAAATCAATAAACATGGACATATGTGTTGGAGAACACATTGTTGGATAGACCCACCATGAGACACTACGGGAATTAATGTGCCATTAGTTGGTCTCAAGTAGTGTTGGTACAAAGTCCTTAGACCTGAGATCACCATGGATTCCAACATGTGTAGTAGCCTACTTTGGGACTACCAAACGCTATTCCGTAATCGGGATAGTTATAAAGGTAGTTTTCGGGTTTGCTATGAAACATGGAGTGGGATGTGAGTGATCAAGATGGAATTTGCCCCTCCTTTGGAGAGATATCTCGGGCCCCTCGAGGTAATGGATTATGGAAATGCATGGCCATGCTAAGTTGATTGAGGAGTCAATCAACGGACGGATAATCCAATACGGTTCGAGTGAATGGTTAAGCTATTGAAGGGATGGCACACATCTTGCCTATAGCTTAACGGTATCGTGAGGCAAAGGGATTTGTGTACACATTACAGGTTCGAGCCGATATTATATTCTTGTATACTATGGTGTCAATATGTGCTGCTAGGCGCCGCATGATGACAGTCGGCTGAGAGTTGGACTCGAGCGACGATCGGCTAAGTTAGACTATAGCCGAAACCGAGTATACCTGAACCTACGGGGTCGCACGCTTAAGGGGATAAGAACGGCATTCGAGTTGGACTCGAATACGGCTCGATCGGATAGGGATCCGATCGGATAGAGTCCTATGGGCTTACGACGTATGGGCGGCCAACTCTATGAGATACGGATGAGATCCGATTCAAAATAGAGTCCTAATTAGCCACTAGTCCTAGTCGGCCAACTCTATATAAAGGAGGGAGGGGTGGAGAGGCTGCGACAGTCAATTGCATCGCGTGCAACGAAGTCGCCGAGATCAATCTCCACGGAAACCCTCCCCACTTTCGAGCCAAACCCTAGCCTTGCATCGCGTGCTAGCACACGGGTGTACGGCGTTCGTCCCCGGACGTGTGGATACCGGTAGAGGCGCTGCTACGTTGCGCGCTCTTGATCGGCTGCGGTCGGGCGCATCGGAGCGAGGCGTGAGAACGCGGCCGGACGACTCGAATCGGGCGATTGGCGAATCGGTGTCTCTCCGGGAATAGGCTACACTGTTCCGGATCGGATTGCCCGATTGGCTATTCCGCCGCACTCTACTCTAATCGGTAACGATCTATCGGCCCTTACTTGCAAGTGTTCCTGGTTTGCGCGGTAGAAATTTTTGTTTTCGGCTAGCGTAGCCTCCGCGTAACCCTTCAGGGGCGTCCGACCCCGACGGGAGGTCGGGCTCCCGATCATGTCCCGAGGACCCACGGTTTGACTTCATCTTAACTTCAACCCTGGTCCGAGTGCTACCCTTGGGTGACAGCCCCCATACTAGCCTCCGAGCCTAAGGAGGAATGAGACTTCGATCCTTAGGATCTAAGTTCCTTCTGGTCGTCGTCATCAGTGGATACCCAAGGAATTGCAACAACGCTCCAGCAGGTACCCGAAATCTTGTAAATCGATCTTTAGCAGGTGCACCGCCTAGGTGCACCTTTCTGGTGTAGCCTGCGAGCCTATGGTCAGATGACACATCCAAGCCTAGGGTCCAGTCTGTAGGATCGCTTTTTATTCCTATCCATGGCCGTACCTCACGGTCCTACAGTGATTACGCGGTTCAATGGGTCTCCTGCCCGAAGGCACATGGTAGTTCCAACCTTGACCGTGGGATGGCCTGAAAGCCGTTGCCCTAGTCGGCAAAGCCATGGCTGGGAGGCCAGTGGCGGTCGGCGAGTTGGTCGGAACTACCGTCCGGAGACTTATGGTAGTTCCAACCTCGATCCGGAGATGGCTCGGAAGCCGTCGCTCGAGTCGACAAAGCCATGGGCCGAAGGCCAGCGGTGGTCGCCGAGTCGGTCAGAGCTACCGCCCGTGGGCTTATGGTAGTTCCAACCTCAACCACGGGATGGCCTGGTAGCCGTTGCCCGAGTCAGCAATGCCACGGCCCTGGGGTCACTGGCAGTTGGCGAGTTGATCGAAACTACCGCCCGGAGGCTTATGGTAGTTCCAACCTCGACCAACAGGCGACCCGGAAGCCACCGCCCGAGTTGGCAGAGCCACGGCCCGAAAAACAGTTGTGGTCGGCGAGTTGGTCGGGGCTACCACCCGAAGGATTCGTGGTAATCCCGAAGTTGATTTGATTCCGACCCAGAGGCTAGGAATCGAGTCATTTGGGTTGTAACCCAAATGGCTAATGATATTCGATGAAGTCGAAGGGTGGCCTTCTGACAGTCTCAGGCTGAGTCCCAATCACATCACATTGAGGGCGCAAGAACCGGTGTTGCATTGCGGCTAGTCTAATTCTTGGGTTTCCACTTCTCCCTAGGCGACAGGCAGGATGAACGGTTTAAGACGGAAACAATTTCCCCGGAACAAGCAACGAAAGTCTTTCAGATGTCGTTAGCTACTCCCCATAACCGATGGTTTTGATTTACTCAAAAGGTGACGTGGCACGCTGGGGAGATGGATGGGCATGGGCACTTCAGATTCCCTATGCCCATCATTAACGGCGCTAAGTGCGTTTTCCAAGAACAACGCCGCCAGGCCCATCATTGTCCCTTTTTAAGCCCGGTCATTCTCACTTCCTTTCGTCTCACACCATTCTTTCACCAAGGGAAAAACTTCAAGACTCGTCCCCACCTTGCTCTTCTACTATCTCAAAAGTTCCTAAAGCTCATGGAGTCCTCTCTATGTTCCTCGGAAAGCAGGAACTGGAGCGACAACACCGATCGTCGTCAACCGGTAAAGTCCTGAATCTCGACCTTTAGTCAAATGCTTTCTCTCTTTTATTGTCTTCTCTTTTTTTTGTTGGAGCCTCACCTGCAAGGTGTTCGTGCCATGGCAGGGTGATGGAGCCCTCGCCGTGCTGTCACAATTGGACGTTTCGGAGATCCGCCTCCCCATTGTGACGGCCGATCCTAGGGGAAAACGGGTGTTGTCCGCTTTCCCCGAGGCGGGGCTAAGTTCACGCGGGGTGCTAGAGGCATACGAGTTGGAACCGGCCAAGAAGATACCACGCCAGGGTGCTGTGAGGTTCATAGCTTCCACGAGGTGAGCTCAACATTTTATTGTATTCTATACATTATTGATACCGATCAAACTGACTGGATTCACTGATAGGGAGTAGTCGGCCATCGATCCTCGCAGTGAAGGGTCGTCCTCCCGAGCCGGCACTGAGGAACTCACGGCTCAGCTTGGGCACTCCGAGGACCTTATCCAGGACTTAGTCTCCATGCTCGATAACGCTGAGGCAAGGACGAGGGCATCCGAGGCAGCTAAAGCCGAAGAGAAGAGGAAGCTGGAGGCCGCCGAGGCAGCGAGGGATGAAGCATTGGCTGGGATGGCCATGGACAAGGCTGCACAAGCAGAAGCCATCCGTGAGTTCCATTCTTTATTTCTTTCAACTTTTGGTTTTGGCCTATGTTCTTGACCGACCTCTTTTTCGAATAGGCCAACTTGCGCCCCTCCACTGTCAGGTTGGCAGACTACGGGCCCGCATCTAGATGGCCAAGGGGTGTTGGGCGATCTGTGCGGACAGAGTCTGGGCGCTCCTCGCCAAGATCGACCCAGAGTCGTCGTCGATCGTGCCGACAGACAACGCGCTCCTGGCCCATCTTTAGAGCGGCAGGGAGCTTCTCCAGGCCTACGTTCGGGGCTTGGCAAAGACGGCGATGACGCATGTCCTTGAGTTGGTGCAAAAACTGTACCCCTGTCGCCAAATCCGATGTTGAGGCCATCTACGCTTCCGTTGAGCCAACAGCGCAGAACATCGTCACCAACATGGACGTGTAAATTAGGGGGAACTCGGGCCCTGTGTATGATCATCACCCCGTTTGTATAAGAAAAAATTTTCTCTATTCTTTTGAACGTCATGCTCAATTCGCGAAATGTCTGATATGTGTGTTTTTTTGGACACCCAACTTTCCGCTATGTGACTGACCGTGCTGAGCGACCTCGTCCTTCAACGGTTCGAATCGAGAGGGCTCTCTATCAAGCTCGGGCAAAGTTACCACTTCGGGTAGTTTGCGTTGAGCGACCTCGACCGTCGACAGATCGAAAACCGAAAGTCTTCTGGTCATGGTCGAGCACCTATGTACCTTGGAGTAGATTGTGCTGAACGATCTTGGCCATCAATAGACTAACTTCGGAGGGCTACCGATCCAGCTCAAGCAGGTCTACCTCCTCCATAGCAGGTCGGTACGCGAAGAGACAACCTTCTATTCACCACATGACCGACCTCTGATGCTGAGCGGCTTAGGGTCTCAACAGACAGATCCGGAGTGCACCCTAGCCTAACCCAGGCCGACTCAGTCGTGTATAAGGTGAATTGGTGGATGGTGGAAGATCGGCGATCACTCGGTACGTGTATAACTCTCATGGCCAAGCGGGTAAAGCCTACATAACGGATCCCAGGGGCATTCAGTCTCTGTGTGTCCGACCCTTGAAGTAGAGTGGCTTGAGCCATCAATAGACCTTTGTCCGGGTGACTGCAAGTCGAGCTCCTGGCGTCTTAGTCCTATACATAGGATATAGTTGTTAAGAGCCCTCAGCTCACTCACCTGGCACTTGACCGAAACATGACTGGTCCCGACCGTAGCCTACCTTGGGTAGCGGACAGGAGCCTATCCAAAGGGACGTCAGGTCGAGCCGTCACGTTCAATCGAAGTGGGGAAAGAATGAGCCCCCGAGCAGCTCAAGCTCAAGCGGTGGACACCTCTTCTCATGTACCCTCAGCTTACAGGCTGGGGTCGCATTGCTTAGGGCTCACCATAAGCATTTTTTATGAGAGAAGGGGCCAACGCAGCTAGTGATTCTGCTCAGGAGGGCTTCCGAGCCTCCGAGCTGTCCGAGGGTCGGGGGGTAAGTGTCCTGCAAAAAGATCAGGGGATAACCAAAAATGCACTATTTAAAGGGATTAGGGACCGGGTACTTAGCTGTTCAAGCATATAATCGGAGTAGGTGCTCAATGTTCCACGAATTTGACTTCCTGTCCATCTTCATGAACCAGCCTGTAGAAGCCCGGACGTTTGAGAGACATGCCCCTACCTCGCATAAGTGGTCGGGGCCACGAAGCTCATAGAGGGGAACCCTGACCATAGCGGGCCGGGGCCGCATAGCTTAGGGCTGGCCATAAGTGCAGCACGAAAGTCATTGAGTAGTTGTAGCCTGCTTGGCGACAGGGCGAAAAGCAATAAACGACAAATGGAAAGGTATCGAAGCTACTTTGTAGAAAGAAATGAGTGTAGAATACGTATTTGTTCGAGGATCGAATCAGCGGGAGCTGATGTTGCGTGCCTGAGTGCTCCGAAGTGCCAGATCATGGTAGCTGAAGCCACTGAAACGATGCATCAAGCTCCCGATGACCAAAGTCGCCGCAGCAAGCCACGCAACATTGATGAAGAAGGGATTCTCTACCAAATCGCCAGAAACAAAGCTGAAACGCACCCCTATGTGGCGCGCCAACTGTCGATGGGTAGGTCGGCAGTCCTCCAAGGGGGTGCCCAAGGAGGTGAGTGAGTGGTCGGGAATGCGCTTCCTCTCGGGATCTAACGGTTGACTCGAGTCACTAAGACGAGTCAAGAAACAAGAGACACAAGGTTTATACTGGTTCAGCCTTCCCGAAGGATAATAGACCTACGTCCAGTGTTCTTTGTTGGAGTGGATGATGAACAAGGTTTACAAGTGTGAGTTCTTCGGGCTTAGAGCAAGCCGGCTAAGAACAAGCTGAGAACTAAGAACTAAGCGAGATCTGTTTGTGTGTTCGTCTCCACCTCTCTATCCCGTCCTGCCCTCCCTTTTATAGTCCCAGGGGGCAGTTACATGGGACTTGGGAGCCAAGAAAGCTAAGACTAAATATCTAAAAAAGGTAGTACGAACAACATCGAAAAACATACATGGATATGTTCTCTGAGTCCTACGCGCCATGGACGTCTTGTGCCATATCCTGCCCTAGGATCCCTCCTCTGCAGATTCCACCTGTACAGTGCTATCGAGTAATGTCATTCCTTGTCGGGTTGTCCCCTCCTCGCCTCCTTGCAAGCCAAGTCTTGTCCCGAGGAGGCCGAAAGTCAGGTCGAGGAATCAAGGTCAAGAAAGGAGTGTCGAGGTCGGACCGGTGGGGAGGGGGCGGTCGGGGCGACCGACCCCGAGTGGAGGTCAGGCTCCCAATCACGTCCCGAGGACTCGCAATCCGACTTCAGCTTGACTTCAAGTCTGGTCTGAGTGCTACCCTGGGGTGACACCCGCCACAGATACCATCTTTTCAATTAGCTCTGTCGCGTTAGCAACGGTTAATGAAAAGAAGGCTCCTCTGCAGCAACATCAATATGATCATGGGTAGCCATAGTTGTAGAAATTATGAAAAATGAGCCAATCGTCCATCCCATGGTGAGGGCAAACCAAGATGTACTCTTGGAAGTGCTCCCATGCATCGGGGATTGATTCATCTGACGCCTACTGGAAGCTTGAAATTCTTTTGTGAAGGGCATTGGTTTTACCCATTGGGAAGAATTTTGTGAGGAACACATTGGAGGATTTATCCTAGGAGTCCACAGCACTTCAGTTCATGTAGAACCACTGTTTCACTCTCCCAATAAGAGAGAACGAAAACAGTCAGAGTGGGATGGCATCTTGGGTGACTCCCTTGATAGTGAAAGTGCTGTAGATCTCCAGCAATAATTGGAGATGAGCGCTTGCGTCCTCATTGGCTTTCCCACAGAATGGATTAGCCTACACCATGGTAATTAGACCCGTCTTGATATCAAAATTGGCATCACCCGTGCTGACAACCGGTCGGGTAAGGACGTCGGTAGCCAAGGGTGCTGAGAAATCACAGAAGGTCTTTTGTGCCATTGAGCTTGATGGTGCTTTGATTGATGGTTCACTTGCTGCAAGCATCACTTTAGGAGGACTCTCCTTACAAGTGCTTTCAGATTTGGATTATAATTTGTCAGCAAGTTGAACCAGTGATATGCTACTTGTTTTCACATAAAAGAGAATACAGACCAAGATAAACCTGCTATCCAATGGTAAGACAACTATGAACATATCAATAAACAAGTCATTAATATTTCTTCTTAGACCAATGTCTTCCCTGGCAACGGCGCCAGAAAAGCTTGTTGGTATTTCCTACGTTCATAGATAAATCCGCAAGCGCACGGATATACCGTTGTAGCATTTCACCCTGGAGTATTTCGGTGTATCATATTTATTTTATCCCAAAGGAAGACAGTGGTCTAGAAGAGAATATTAAGTTACTATGAATATTCATATGTTATAGTTGAGTTGACAAAGTCTAGGCAGTGGTAAGAGATATATGGATAATTTGGTAGTGTGACACACACGGAAGAGTCCTAACAATTGGTACACTAATGCTAAGTAGAGAGTACAGTGTTAGAACTAAGTTCCTAATATACCTCTAGTATAGTTGTATAGGTTATACAAACAATTATATTCATGGTTAGTTACTCAGTTCTATGCTCCCAGGACTACGGGGGTACTACCTCTAGTGGCCCGGTCTGTCACCAAAGGCGATTTCTTACCGTACACCCTACACCATACCCGAACGTGGAGGATGGACATGGCTGTCACCACCTATTGCCTACTTCTACAACCCGTGGAATATGACCATAACCAGTTCGGCCGAACCACCAACTACTCCAACCTCCACCGACTTTCTCCAATGGCTTACAGGTGGGCCCTTATGGCGGTTCCAAGGTGTTTGGCCCCACTTTAAGTTGGTTTCACCTTACTTATGGGCCCTTCAATCCGTGGGATGCTAATGTGGTGAGCGTCGATTGATCGAAGTTGTGTTTCTTAGCCATGCGAGCACGCTTTCACTTCATTTATTCATATAAGTTCCTGGATTCAAATATTCTTCAAGGACATGTGGAACTTTATTAATTCTAAAACCTATATGCATGGAAGAATAGCTAATTCCCATTTATTCCCAAGGTCTGTGATGGTCGGAATTGGTACTTAACGACCGCCAACAGCCTTTAGCACAGCTTACCACCCTAGACTGATGGACAGAATGAATGGACAAACCAAACCTTGGAAGATATGATAAAATCTTCTGCCCTAGATTTCATCACTAATTGGGAGACATGTTTGCCCTATGCAGAATTCTCCACAATAACAGCTACCAAGTAAGTTTGAAAATGTCCCCTAACAAGGTGTTGTTTGGATGAATGTGTCGTACACCACTTATGTGGTCTGAAGTTGGAGAGTCAGCTGTATTTGGATCCAACATTCTAAAGGATGTTGAGGAGAAGGTCCCTCTGATCCAGGACCGACTCAGAGCAGCCCAAGCTCGATAAAAGAGTTATGCCGACGTGTGTCGACGTGAATTGACTTTTGAGATTGGAGACTATGTCTACCTCAAGGTATCACGTCTACAAGTTATGAAAAGATTTAAAGTCAAAGGAAGGTTGGCAACTAGGTACATTAGCCCTTTGCAAATATTGGGCCGACGAGGTCAAGTTGCTTATGAGCTGGAGTTACCAGAGACCCTTGCGGACATTCATCTAGTCTTGCACGTGTCATAACTCAAGAAGTGCCTTTGTGTTCCCGAGGAGCATACCCCGCTAGGGGCATTGGATCTGAACCGAGGTCTCACCTATCCCAAGAAACAATTCAAGATCTTAGATGAAGCTGAACGAAGGACCCGATCCAGGGCTATAAGATGTATATGGTTCCATGGAGCAACCATTCTGAAGAATAATCCACCTCAGAGCGAGAAATTTTATTAAAGACAGAGTATCCCCATCTCTTTTCCTAAACAGCTAAGCAATCTCGAGGACGAGATTTCCTTAAAGTGGGAAGGTTTGTAACATTCTGAAAATTTGGAATAAAATCCGGAAACAAAAATTTGAAGGTAAAAACTTTTCTCCAGAAATTTGCATCATGCTGGATATTATTGGGATTTATATCTTTTTATTTTCATCACTGAGAATTAAAACTTATCAAATTTACAAACAAATGGTGACAATATTTGAATTACATATCAAATAGGAGAAGTTTAAACCTTCAAACAAATGTCCCTAGAAAAACAAAAATTCTTTTGCCTCTCCCTGGGCTCAATCCATTCCTCTCCCTCTCTTTTTCTCCATCCCAACCCGGCCCATCTCTCCCTCTCCTCAGCTCCCTCTCTTTCTCTAAGCCCAATCGAGTAGGCCGGCTTCAGCCAACTCGTAATAAAGTCTATTTTCCCTCCCTCTCCTTTCCTCGTGTCGGCTCGCCCCCACCCACATGAACGCGCGTCCGCTAGATCCGCTCTAGCCGGACCTCCCTGTCGGCCACGCGCTGCGCAGCGGCCGCCTGCCTGCCGCAATGACATGCGGCCGTCATCCTTTGGGCATCGCTCTCCATCCCGTGGACCAAAGCCCGTGTCGCCTCCCATTCTCTCTTCCCCAGCACGCCGGGCGCCCCGGACGTCACCGATCGACGCCCGTCGCGCCAAGAAGATCCCTTTTTCCCCTCCCCCGACCGCTAACGTTGTTGTCATCCTTGTATCACTGCACCTTCCGCTTTTCCCACCGGCGATGATGCGTATGATGATGACCTCGGGCTGCTCGACGTACACCGCCCATGCCAGCCACCTACCTCGCCACCACCACGACGTGCGTCCCACGCTGTTCTCCCCTTTGGACTGTCGGTTCAAGCACCGCCGCCTCCCCCTTCGAACCGCGCCCATACGCGGTGACAGCGCCTATGGACCATGAGAGTTCACCCCTCTCTGAATCTCGTCTCAGTCATCCCATCCTCGCCGTGAAAAATCGCCTAAATATAGATCGTATTGAAAAATGAATTTCTAGAAGTTATTTAATAATTGAAGGAAGTGTTTGAATAAAAATCTATGACAATTTGATCATCAAATTGATCTAGATAAAATTTTATTACATACTTTGAGTGTCTAAGTATTGTCCGGATTTTTCATGGAATTATTTCAGCATTGAAAGTATTTTTAATAAATAAAACATCATTTTAGAATTTATTTAATTCAAAAATCAAATTAAAATCCCCTTCCAAAGTTTTGGGCCGAATCTAGGCCCATTCCTTTCTTCCTCACTCCTCTCCCGCACGTCGGCCTTCTTCCCTGCCTCAGCCCAGTCGCGCCATTTGCAGCCCGCACCCTTCCGGCGAAGTCCGCATCGCCTCCCTCTGCCCCTCCTCTCGCCGGACATTTGGGCCCGTGAACAGTGTCGTCCCCTACCACCTTCCCGACGCCACTATTGAAACCATGCCTGAATCCATCTCCGGTTTCCACACGATTCTCTCGGCCGTTTTCTGAATTTGTTGGTTTTGCCCCTTATCTCCTCCTCTTGTTTTCCCCGAAGAAAACCCTTCCAATCACATCTAAAATCGTCCCGTATTAGAGTCATTTTCATCCTAGGTTAACCGCCACCAATCCCCGTTGTATCCGAGCCGATCTCCTTCTCATTGCCTATAAATAGCATGTCTCGGACCTCCTCTCCCTTTTTCAGCTTTTTCCTAAGATTTTCTCATGCCCTAGCCTTCTCCCCGAGCTCGCCTTCTCTTCTCGCCGCCACTGTCAACTCCAGCCACGTTGCGCCGCCACTTCGGTCGATGCCGATCTGCGTCGTCGCCTCCTTTGGCTCCGGAAGGACGAAGGCTACCTCAGCCGCTGGTTCCCTTGTGCCAAAAACCACACAAAGTTGCCCGTCGCCATGAACCCGACAGCCCCCATAGTGGTCAAGCGTTCGGCAGAGCCCTGTCATCGTTCCCGTTGTTGCCCTTCATCGCCGTCTTCACCGCTAGCTCCGCAACGCCAAGATGAGGCCTGACCGCCCTCTCTTTTTCACCAAGAAATGTTGGAGCATCGTTGCCATCGTCGTCCTAATCCCTGTCGGTGCTAAAGCAAGCTGTTTGTCTTCCCACCATTGTTCATTCGTCGTTTTTGCATCGGTAAGGATTGCCGTCTCCTCCTCTTCCTCCTTGTGCTATGGCTCTCCGCCACCACGTTGCCGTTCACCGTCGCCTCGTCTTCCTGGCCGTCATGCCCATGTGGCTGCCATGTTGTTGTCGTGTCACCACCACGTTGCTGCCACCTCAGCACCAGCTACAGCCATGTGGCTCCATCCTAAACCCAAAGTCCGATTCAATCTTAACAATTCGATCTTCGTCAGATCCGATCAAATCAATCTTGTCCGTTCGTTCTTGTGAACCTGTGGACTCCCTCGGTGCACTGAGTCCACGGTACACCCAGTCCATAGCTTGTCCCTATGACAAGTGGATCCCACCTGTGTCACGCCCGGAAATGTTTCCCAAATTTTGAGACTATTTTGGTATGAAAACCCTATCCAGGCATCAACCAGGGTACACAAAAGGACAAATTAATACACAGATCCAAACATATAGTAAAGCATATAAATACTTACAGGAAAGAGGCACTTAGTCCTCACACTCGAAAGAAATCAGCAACAGCAGGGAAAGACGATCCTAGCCGGGCTTCAACTCCTCTCCACAGGCAACATCAACTGCGGTCTGAGCCTTGGTCCTATAACACCGTCTTCTACTTAGAAACACTACACTTCTGAAAAGGGGGAAGATTTTGCAAGGCTGAGTACAACCAACGTAATCAGCAAGCCACACCAAGGAATGCAGAAATGCGAGGGAAGGCAAGGAGAGGCTTGGGGCTAATTTGCGGAAAAGCGGTTGCAAACCTTTAATTGTTTTAAAATGAGGAAAATCATTGATTAATTAAGGCAATATTAATCCTCCACTAAACAATGTTATACCCACGTTGAACAGACCCAACCATTCCCACCTAAACTAATCCAGATTATTGAGCCAAATTATTAAGGGTGAGACTAATCATGGTGAATCCGGTTGATCCCCCATAACCGCCGGCACGACTATTCGTATAGTTTTACTCTGATCAGCAGTGCGCTACTTTAGCCACAAGACACGATTCCACACATGTTGCCATGCCCCAAAGTATCACCATGATACTGGAAAGGGGGAAATCGTGACAACACCTTTCGCATAACATTCCCCTAACCAATCGTACCACACCAAGTTTTCACTCCATCCCTCAGAAGGCAGTGGGTAGCCCCCTCGAGTGCCGCAGCGTCGACAAGCAAATCGGCTATCGGCTTTGGGTATTCATCCTTAGGGGTTGCCTTGTTTAGTTCTCTAAAATCGATGTTTGAGACCCATTCGGCGTATCGGCAAGGCCGAATGAATCCTGCATCGTATAACCGAGTGATTTCGGCTTTAATTGCATCGTACATATCGGCCTTAAACCTCCTAGGAGGCTGTTTGAATGGACGAAAGCCTGCCTTAATCGGCAGTTGATGGACCACTATTGATCGGCTGAGGCTGGGCATCTCAAAGTACTCCCAAGCGAAACAATCTTTATATTCTTTTAACAAATCAATACGCTAGGATCTACAATGAGGAGACAAATTTTTGCTAATATACGTCGTCCTCGGCTTGTCGCCAGAGCCGATGTCAGTTTCCTCTAATTCGTCGGTCGACATAAAACCTTGCCCGAGCTTGCCATCGTCTTCGTCCACGGTGTCAATGCTGAAGACGCTTGAGCCCTCCACCATGTCTTGTTCAAAGTAGCAGCTGCGGCTCGTCATCTCCAATCGGCTGTATTGTGGAGTTGGACACATTTAGAAAATTGGCTTGCCAGATTTTCCCAGACAAACAATCGATGCCTTCGATTTCCCAAAGCAGCAAATTAGCATTGACGACACTAACTGACCTGTCGGCTAGCACGATCTCAATCTTGTCATCGTCCCATTGGATCAGGCTCTGATGCATCATAGAAGGAATGCAGCAGTTAGCGTGTATCCAGTCCCTTCCGAGCAGCAGGCTGTAAGACCCGTTCCCATCGATGACAAATAATGTTGTGGGCACGGTCTTATTGCCGATGGTCAATTCGACGTAGAGGACGCCCTTGGTTTTTGACAGGTTGCCGCCGAAGTCTTTGAGCACCATATTGGTCTTTATCAGGTCTTCGGCCCCCTTGCCAAGTTTTCTGAATATTGCGTAAGGCATGAGGTTGACTGCAGCTCCCCATCGACTAGCATCTTGGAAATCGGCTTGCCATTGACGAATCCTTTAACGTACAACGGCTTCTAGTGCCGATTTTCGGTCCCCTCGGGTTTGTCGAAGATAGCCTGGTTCGGTGAGATTGCTAGCTTCACTAGGTCGTCCTCGATGGTGTCTGCATCGGCATCAAGAGCACTAAACTCGGCTGGTAGCACGAACACCATGTTGGCCGATGCAGAAACTTTGCCTTTCCCTTTGGCTGCCCTCCTGGCTTGATCGGCTGGCCTCTCCTCGGCTTGCTCTTCATCGGCTGCGGCAGTTTTCTCTTTGGGAACCCATCGCCTTTTGATCTTACCCAGCCGACGGTGCTGTTCGTGGATCATTTGCCGAACCTCGTCTTCTCTCCCTTCACGCTTAAGTCGTTGAATTCTTCTTTTCTGCATCTTTGTGGAGAGATCGGACGTGCACCATTGGGGATTGGCCGATTCCTCGTCGTCGACCTCTTCATCGTCGCGGTTGTTGTTATTGCAGTCTTCGTCGATGAAGAAATCCTGGTGGATTGGGCCGAGCCGATCATGGACGGACCACCGCCTTTGGTTCAGCTGAACGGCTCTAGGGACGAACTGGGCTGGGCTTGCAGCCGATGGGCTCCTGCGTTCGTCGTCGCGGTGATCATTGCATGCTGGGCAATTGTCCAGTGTCAGTAGTCTCATGCCGAATTCCCAGCAGTACCTAAAAAAATCACAATGCCAATGCGAATCGGCACTGTTGTAGTTTATCTCGCGTCGACGGCTTTGGATCTCCGGCTCGTGCCGACGAGGTGCTTCATTGCAAGCTTCTTCCTGCCGAGACTGGTGCTGAGGGTAGTGTCGTCTATCTCTATGGATCGGTCGTCGGTTAGCCGATCTGATAACTGGGCGCACCATATTAATTGGCGTGGCGTGATATCCAATCGGCTCGTCTCCTGCTTTAGCCCCGGTCGACGTATTGACTAAGCCGTGCACCACTCTGTTCTGTCGATCAGCTTGCCTGGGGCCGGCTTGGACTGTGTTGACCGTGAAAGGGTTGCCATCTACCTTCATCGGTCGATTTGAATCGGCGAACTTCAGCTTCCCAGCCTCAATTGCCGACTGGATTTGCTGCCTGAAGACTTTGCAGTCGTTGTTGGCATGGGATGTGGAGTTGTGCCACTTGCAGTATTTCTTCCTCTTTAATTCCTTGGCCGACGGGATCACGTGATTTTCAGGCAGCTGAATCTACTTCTCCTTGAGTAGCAAGTCGAAAATCCTGTCGGCCTTCGTGATGTCGAAGTCGTATCGTTCTTCTTTGGCCGTCTTCAGCAGCCATTGGCAAACGATGGCCTTTTTGTTCTTGGCCCATTCGGCTGCTGCCACTTCTGTGTCATCGTCGTCGGACTCGTAGTCTGATTCGACGACGACCTATGTTATGTTTTTGACGGACTTCCTGGTGTCTTGGGATCGCTGTTCGTGGGCCGTCACCTTCTGTGCCAAGTGGGCTAGGCTGTCGAAGTCCAGCGCAGAGAATCGCTCTTGGATCAACGCGATCAAGCCGTGAAAGGCCAAATCGGCTAGCTGAGCATCCGATAGCACCAAGTTGTAGTATCGGTTCCTCATCTCCCTAAAGCGTTGGATGTACTCCTGAACCAATTCGTTGTGTTTCTGCCTGATGCTGGTGAGGTCCGACAACTTCATCTCATGGTTGCCGGAGTAAACGTAGCTGTGAAACTGCTTTTCGAGATCGGCCCAACTCTGAATTGAGTTGTAAGGCAGTGAAGAGAACTAGGTAAAAGCCGATCCCGAAAGAGAGAGGGAACAACCGAACCCTCAAGGCGTCTGTAGCCGATGCTTCGCCACACTGCGCCAAGAATCGGCTAACATGCTCGTAAGTTGAAACGTTGTCTTGCCCTGAGAACTTCAAGAAATCTGGGATCTTTTATCGGTTGGGCAGCAGAATCCACTCGAAGTGCTCTGGATAGGGATACCGATACATGTTTCCTGAGTCTTTCGGCTTGAGGCTGAATTGATCGTGCATGACATCTACGATCAGATCGGCACAGGTCCGGTTGTCCTGCTGTATCGGCTCATATGGTTCGTACAGTGCGGGTGCTTGTCGATACAGCGGTGGTGGCGTCTGAGGCCTGTAGTGATGATCCTGACGCCTCCTTGATACTGGTAGTGACGATCAGCGGGAGGTGGCTGATGCGCCGATGGTGGCGTTGGTGGTCCCGGGAATAGTTGTCGGCCACCGGCGTTGTACCGCCTGTCCAGGTCAATCTGGGGAATCGGCTCTGACTGCCGATTGTCGTTGAACATGTTAGCAATCTGATCCTGGGGCAGCGGTTGCTGTCAGTTCAGCATGGTGATAGCTGGCCTTATAGCCGATTCAGTTGGATTTGGCTGGCTGAGAATCCCTCCTGGCGGCCCTTGTTGTGCTGGTAGTGGGATCGGCCGATTCTGGGTGACCAACGTCCTGTAACCAGGAAACTGGCCGTCTGTGAAGTATGTCGGCCCACGTTGCAGCTGGTCGGCTATTTTGGCGTCGACCACGGTAGCGATCATGTTGTTGAGAGTGTTGACCAGGATGCTACTTTGGTTGACCAGCGTGTGGTGAACGGCCGAATCGATTCGGTCTTGCAAGGTATGCAGAGCCAAATCGTCCTGTTCCTGAATCGGCTCCTCCCTCTTCGGTTTGCCTTTTGTCTCACCAGAAGTGGATGTCTTGAGATCGTCCAAGCTGAATTTATACTTCTAATGCACGGCCCGGATCTTGTTTGGGTGAAAGATTGCAAGTAGTTGGCCTAGAGTTCTTCCACCATCTTCTTATAATCGGCTTGCTGTTCAGCCGATAACTGCTCCATTTTCACAGGCACAATGTTGTCTTGGGAAACGTTGGGGCTCTTGGAGTCGACCATCTTTCTGGCTGGGTCCATGCGTCCGAGTCGAGCCGACAGAGAAAGTCCCACTGGGCGTGCCAAGAAGCGTGTTGACGAGAAATTTCTCTCACGCGCTGGCCTGGGAGATCTGCTTGACTCCAGTGCAGGTCCTTCTCGGCTGCCTGTGCGGTGCAGGGCGTGCCAGTTGGTTTGATCTGTTAACCAACAAGAAAAACAAAGAAACGTGCATTAAGTGTTAGGTTAGATTCCCACTGAATCGGCTAGGGGAATCCATGAGCATGTATCTGCTATCCTAAAATATATTTAAGCCAAGCGACTGGAATGGATCGGCGATACCGAGACAACATTAGCGATTTAACCCAAATACAGTAAAGGATAATAGATATATGTATTGATAACCTAGCCGATGCTGGAAAGCTAACAATGAATCGGCTAGTACTCCGATGGTTCTTATAGAAAGATATCATCCTTGACCAGAGGCTTAGCTCATAAATCGGTTGTCGGCTGTCTATGGCCGCCGATTTCGGCTCACGAGGTCCAACAAGAACAAGATCTTAACATAAGAGGCAGTCCTAATATAAATCTAATAATAAATATATTAAAAGAAATATATTAGGGCAGATAAGGCCGGCTGAAACCCCGGCACTGTCTCTAAACAATATAAATCTAGTCGAACAGATCATGAAAAGTTCTAAAAACGACTTAATAGTTCAACATTGATGCAGCATTAAGTATAAAAAGAACAACCCGATCTGTTGTGACCGATTTATATTTCTCAAGACGGTGGATACCGCATATAAACCAGCCAACCTTTAGATCTAGCCTTATTGGCTGCGGGTTCTTGCTAGAACTGACCAATAGCAGGAGAGATCTAACCATTGATCTAGTTTATACGTGCTATACGATAAAATGGCGCAGTATGAACTCCTGAATCTAATGTGTCATTACGGTGGAAGCATTAGAAACAGCAAATCATACCACTAACGACAAGCATTTACCTAGACTTGGGGATCGAAATGATGCAGCCCGTAGCCAAACAAATTGCTCGTCTAAAGAAAAAGGTTGGCGATGCGCCGAAGGTTGATTGATTGTGATTGTCTTGAATTACAGGGGGTCTCGGGTCCTATTTATACCCAAGATAAAATTATCTGTACAAACCCTGGACTCTATCTAAACTACTATCTAAAACACGACATTATCCCGGCAAGGACCCACACCGCATTACAATGAACAATTTAAACAAACTCCTAAATTACAGATACAATCGCCATTACATGCCTCTATCCATAGATGGCAATATCGTTTAACGTGCAATCTAATAACCGAATCTTCTATTTATCTTCAAACTACTGCACCAAAAACAACTTTATCTTCTTCGATCGTAGAATCGGCTATCGGCCGCCCTTGTCCGATCCAAACTTACCCGATTGGTCTCACAGCCGATCGCTCCCCAGCCGATGCGGCCTCTATTTCTCCGTCAAACCAGCCGATCCAATTCTGCTTCATCTTTGCAACGTCTTAGGGATTCAACTACCAAATTTTGGTGTTAACAACAATATGCTCCAGAGGACGTACGCACTGACGCCGAACGTCAAGAAAAGTTCTTGGCAGGGCTGGACGATGAGTTAACAGACAAACTCATCTCCGAGGAATATGTTCCCTGTGAACTCCTTTAATGCATCAGTCCTGTTTGATTCGGGTGCAACCCATTCTTTCATATCAAAAGCATTTGTGGGGACACATGGGTATTCGGTGTTAAAACTTAATATACCCATGCGGGTTCAAACTCCCGGAAACATTTGGACACCGCCCACTTTTGCCCTTCAATGGCAATAGAAATCCAAGGATCTCCCTTTCTAGCCAATCTTATCCTTCTAGAATCAAAAGGCCTGGATGTCATCCTTGGGATGGACTAGTTGACCCGTCATAAAGGTCTGATCGATTGCGCAAGCCGCACGATCTCCTTGACCAATGATGAGGGGAAGGAAGTGATTTACCGCTCCCCTAAACCATTGAGGGTAGTGGCAAGTCTGAATCGAATCTCGGCTAAGGAGAAACCCGAAGAGAAAGGAAAGGACTAGGCGAAGTTAGAAGATATTCCCGTGGTTTGTGAGTACCCGGAAGTCTTCCCGGAAGACCTAACCATGATGCCACCTAAAAGAGAAATAGAGTTTCGGATTGACCTAGTCCCTGGCACTGCTCCTATCCATAAGAGACCTTATAGAATTGGAGCCAATGAGTTGGCAGAGGTCAAGAAGCAAGTAGATGAACAGTTACAGAAAGGCTATATCCGTCTGAGCACATCACCCTGGGGTGCTCCAGTAATATTTCTGGAGAAAAAGGATAAGACCAAGAGGATGTGTGTAGACCCCATTTGCGGAACGGAAATCATTCGTGTTCATAGTACCATTTCCCTGGATCGAGTAGTTTGGTACCAACGAAATACAGTACTGAATTATCAGGTGCAGAGTGCACGAATAGTCTTACACCGAAAGTATTACAATAATAGGCCCGAAGGAAATATCATTACACATGTAGGACCTACTGGTCCGGATACAACCAAAAGCTGAAATTAGATAAGGCAGCCGAATTAAGGCAGCGGCTCATCGATTTTGCAAAAGGCAACGACCGGGGACTAAGACCTAGTAGGCGCCTTCTTCTTCCTCGCCCTCCTAGCGTAAGCATAGGGGTCCTCCAGTTCTTCGTTTCCACCATCTGAAGGTTTGTGCGTATAGTAAGGGTGAGTACCCAACGTACTAGCCAACACGGAAGTGATGCATATGATAGGATCATTCAAAGGATGGATGCAGTTCATTTGTGCAAAGCCAATTTTCATAAATCATTTCACAAGCCTAACATCTAGCCAAGTCAAGTTTTAGTTCCAGAGTATATTAAATCGGTGATGGTTCTGTCTACCATCCATCGTGATACCAAGGATGGCTTCCCACCTCCGAGTCGTCATGGTTTTCTGGGGACACTACTAGAAAAACCCCCCTGTAGATACGTTGTAGTAGTAACGCTGTATAAAAGCGTCTTTATTTTGACACATAAAGATGTTTTTTGATGCGATTTTGAAAATGTGTCAGACTATTACGATATTAGACACACTTATAGTGTTACTAATCATATAAAGATATTTTTTAACACGATATTGAAGTCGTCTCAAAATGACACGGAGGTAGACACGGTTTAAAGCGTCATTATCCTATAGATACGTTATAAAGCGTATCAAATAATTGTCTATAGTTAGATATAGATGATTTTTGACTTGATTAGAAAAACATATCGAAATGATACAAAGTTTGTCATGCTTTCAACCGTAAATAGCATGTATATACGTTGTAAAACGTATCAACTAACCATCAATAGAAAATGACACGGAGTTAGACATGCTTTGAAGCGTCATTATCCCATAGACACATTGTAAAGCATATCAAATAATTATTTATATCCGGGTATAGATGCTTTCGACTTGATTAGAAAAACGTATCAAATTGATACAAATTTTGACATGCTTTCAACCGTGAATAATATGTAGATATGTCGTAAAGCGTATCAAATAACCAGCAATAGACACATAAATATAAATTTTGATTTGAAAAGGAAATCACACTTATTTGGATCAAGAGAATCTAATTTTTGTAATCATTGAGAAGGATGAAGAAACAATATATTTGAATTGGTAAAAAAATACAACTATCATATGGCATATATATTATTTAATTACTAGCAAAAATGCCCATGCGTTGCAACCGGACGACGACACACGGAGGGAAGCGGGACGTAGGGCGCGGGAGCTCGAGCGGCGGGAGGGGAGGGCGCGCGCGGCGTGGGAGGAAGGGGCGCGGGAGGTTTTTTTCTATTCAAGTCTTCCCATTTTTTTCAGCATTGGGATCTGCGGGTTAATTTTATAAACACTCAAGAGGTTTTCGCAAAATAGTCGGCGAACGAAAATTTTGGGTAGAAACACTACTTGCTCTATAGATAGTTATAGATTGACGAGGATGAATAAATGATATATTTTAATTGTAAATAATTTTTGTAATTATTGAAAAGTATGAAAAAATAATATATTTGAATTATAAAATAATACAAATACCACATAACCTAGTATTTATATTATTTATATTTAATAATTGACACGAATAAAGAAATATAATTGAACTTTTTCACCTTGAGGAAACTTGGATTCCTTGAAACAAATTAGAACTTATGTTCGCGTTACAGATAACCAAAACTAATTAGAATATCTAAAATTGACTCTATTTTTAGATTACCATCAGCCAAAAAGGATTAGTCGTTATTTATTTCTCAAACGTTATTTATTTATACGTATCCAATTTCTTTCCTTTTTAGGCACTTGGCCTAACCGTGAAATTTTTCAAAAAGGGATTGATTGACCAATTACATATATACATGCGAGCCATCAACAGTGGCAATATGTGTGTGTGCATGAAGGGAAATGATATGATTCCATGAGGAGATGGGGGTTTGTATTGAGTGCTAGCCTTTATGCCGAGACGAATATATTTTGCTAGCTAATCTTGCAGGGCCTGCAGCATGCACCCAGTATTTAACTAGAGCAGTCATCAGCTTTTAAATTAAATTATGCTCTTTTAAACCAATCGAGAGAGATGAAATTTGTATGACAAGCAAAAAAGTGAAATTTGAGGATTAATTTGCTCGGTTGGGGATTCCTAGAACTGAACACTAATCAGAAAAAAAAGAAAAGGATTTGAACAGCAGTGGACAAATTGGATAATTAAATGGACAAGGCTCATCAAATTGACCAGGTCGTTCTGGAAGCAAATTAAAGGATCAGAGAGAGGCGATCCAGTGCAATTGAAACAAAGATTATTTGGTTGGTGATCCAGTGGATATTCTGAGAAGAAACCTTCGAAGGAAAACCCAGGTAAAAAAAGAATCCCAAGGAAATTATACAGTTTCACAGAAAATAATTGAAGAAGAATTAACAAATTTAGGCTTAGATCCACAGCATAAAATCCTAATCAAGGACCACGAAAAGCTGGAGAGATTAAAAACTGCATGACTTTTGAGATTAGGAGTGCACATGATCAGTAGATATTTTCAACTCGACGGTGATAAAACCCATAACATGAGATTAAAACAGAGCGAACAGAGCTGCAACAGACCCATAACATGATTTTTGAGATTGAAAACCCATAACATGACTTTTGAGATTAAAAACGCAATGAGCTAGAACACACTGCATAAGAGATTTAAAGAAATAAGGATTTCACATGATCGTACAGATACTTTTCATCTCGACGTGATAAAACCCATAACATGAACGCAATTTTCATTTAATCATGTATTTGACTTCCTTCTCCGCCCTTCCCGATTTTTGGGGCTTGCCACGCTTCCCCTCCCGAGGATCACTGTTGCTTGCTTCTTTCCTTAAACATATTCAAATATATGTTAGAAATGTTACCATTTTTTTATAAAAGAGCAAATCTTCAAGCAAGTTAACAAAATAAATAGAGCCGTTACATGAGGGATACGGAGACACCAAGAAAAGCAAACAATCTATATGGTTTGCATAAGTAAATTTATAAGTTCTGCAAACTTGCATAATCTTGCATGCAAACTATCTGAAATAAGGTTATGAGTTCTGAAATAAGTTTGCATGCAAAATAAGTTCTGCATAAGCAAACTATCTGAAATAAGTTTGCATGCGATCACGAAAAGATTATGATATAAAAACAGCAGTTGTACACTACTCTGTTTTGTTCACTATAGGGAATTTATAATGAAAGAAAGCTTAGTAATAACCCAGCACAACAACAGTCACATACTTAGGTTTAGCTAAAACAGTTTTCTATCACTAATTCAGGCTACCACATTGCGAAACAATCGCATATTTTGCTTGGTCGAAGTAAGGAATCAATGTAGAACAGTTGCATATTTTGGGATCCACATAGCTACAACACATTCCAATTTTTCATGCATTGCGAAACAACATAGGTATCTAACTTAAAATACCTGCATATATTTTGTGCGACTTCTAATCTGTTTCATCGCCAACAATTCAGCACCCATGTCAAAATTATCACGTGGTATAACTCTCACCACGGTGTGCCATGCTTCAGCTTTTGGATCTTGGACATAAAAGACTTGTTGCACTTGTGAAGAGAAGACAAAAGGATCATGCTCTAAATTTTGTCCCGTGTGTATCTTTCGGGAAAATTCACAAGGCTAAATCCAAACTCATCTTGACGTAACCCAGCTTGATGATGAACATCATACCATTCACCTTTGAAAAGCACTACCTTGTACTCTGCATATGACAATTCAATTATATCGACAATCGCCATAATAATTCACACCATCATGTGCGATGTTCACTATGCCACTTTTTTGTGTCAAGCGTGCAGCCTCACGGCTCATAGTGTGGAACCTGAAACCATTAATACTGAAACCACTTGCATCTCACACCAAATCTGCTAGGTTTTGCAGCCAATGCTCTAATCTTTGCCGTGAAGTTTGTTCCATCCCCTAGGATAACCTATTTGTATAATGAATTATATTATATCGATTGCATCTATTATATATGGTATGTCTAAAATGCATCAATTTAAGATATACACACCTTTTGCTCCAACCAATCGGGAAAGTGTTCATCGATCAACTTCTCAATGGAACAAGGTGTCAAATTTGTTGATGGCCCCATTCGCTTTTCTCCTCTTCCAAGAATTCTCTACAACAATCGAATCATTGTCATGTCATCAAGTTAGTACAAAAATAAATATAACATGGAGCACTGTGTGAACAAACCTGCGTAAATCCTCAAGTTCATCGAAATGTCGTAAGACATATCGATGTGCCTGAACAAGAAAATGTTTATCAAGGTTGACCACAGTACACTTTCCAATTGGTTCACCAGCACTATCAAACAAATATTGTCCTTTTTTTTCATCAGAAGATTCAGGATTTCTAGATGGCCTAGTAAAACGTGTAGGTCCTTCTAAAAATCTAGCACAAAAGTCCAGGCACTCCTCCATGCAATATCCTTCAGCAATTGATCCTTCGGTGAGCTCTATTCTTCACAAGTGCCTTTAGCCGAACAAAAAATCGTATGCAAATGTGCAATTATGGACAAGTGTAAGTTGTAAAAATTATATATTGGCAACGACCGTGCAAACTAAATTTAGTTGCGTACCTCTCCATGGGGTACATCCACCGAACTGAACAGGGCCACCAAGTTTAACTTCTTCTACCAAATGCACCATCAAATGCACGCTCACAAGAAAGAATGATGGCAGGAAAGTTCTCTCCATATCACATAGTGTCATCACAATACTCTCTTGAAGCTTTCCCAACTCATCCACATCTATCACCTTGGAGCGAGCATCTTGAAGAAGTTAGATAATTGAACAACTATCCTCATGACATCTTTGCTAGGGTAACAGGATCGGAGCGCCACCGGAAGAATGTCATGTAGTAAAACATGATTGTCATGACTCTTTAGTCCACTCAATGTAAAGTCTTTCATGTTCACACACCT
Organism: Oryza australiensis; assembly: GCA_019925245.2. Taxonomy (NCBI): domain Eukaryota; kingdom Viridiplantae; phylum Streptophyta; class Magnoliopsida; order Poales; family Poaceae; genus Oryza; species Oryza australiensis. The sequence goes on along the minus strand of JAIFGZ020000604.1, from coordinate 637,481 downwards.
AGATATGTTTGATGCATATCCATCGGGGTCCTAAGGTTTTTAATCACCGAGCAAAGGATCTCCTTTTTCTCTCTAGACATGGTGAAAGGTGCATCGGGAAGCGACTGTTTTCCATCATTATCTACAACAGGGATGAAGATCCTTCCGAATTCCAAGCTCAACTAAATCTAGTCGTGCATTAAGGTCATCCTTCGTTTTACGACAAATAGCCAACAAAGTCGAGATAAAGTTATCACTCACATTTTTCTCTAAGTGCATTACATCTAGATTGTGTCTTAATCATTGTATTCCCAATATGGTAGATTAAAGAACACAGACCTCTTTTCAACCAATTTTTAGGATCCTTCACCTCCTCGAAACACTCCCATTTGACTCATTATTTTGTCCTTTTGTTTTACGCTTGCGTTTCTTAGTGCTTTCAGCCCCCACTTCCCTATTCTTGCCTTTCTTGATGTCCTTTGCTGTGCACGCCTTTTCCCTAACACAAACTCCCTCCCTTCTAACATTTTAAGAACAGTCTGGCACTCATTGTTTCAGTGCAAGGTCGGTCTCTATCGAGCCATCAAACCGCATTCTTTGCTTTCGGTATTTGTGATTTCCGGCAACCATCGACGATGACCCATGTAGCATGACTTTTTACCATTCTTCAGGCGAAATGATTTTGTCGCTGGACCACAAGAAGGACATGCATATGTACCACCCGTGCTCCATCCATATAGGTAAGCTAATGCTGGAAAATCATTTATAGTCCATAATAGTGCAGCTCGGAGATGGAATTCCTTTTCGATGATGCATCAAATGTGTCAACTCCATCCCACAATAGTAAAAGCTCATCAATCGGGGCTGCAAATATACATCTATATCATTGCCGGAGAATCGGTCCAGGGATGATCATCGACAACATAAAAGATGTTTGCTTCATGCGGATCCAAGGTGGTAGGTTGTAAGGAACGAGCATTACGGCCATGTATCGTGCTTCAAATTCTGATTCATCACAAAAATTTTCTTCACATAATTATGGCGTAGCAGCAATATAATGGCAATATAATGGCAGGAGCAAACACACTTGTTTCATGGCATAAGGAATTGAGGACTGAAGAAGAGTGGTGCAAGTGTATGCAGTTTTAGTTGACATTTATGGACAATATGGCCATTTTCGTGATGTCCATGACTGCGTTGCTGATTTGAAAGCTGAAAGCCTGCAGCTTTCACCTAGCATCTTTTGTGTCTTGGCCAACGCATATGGTCAACGAGTTAGTCTAGTCCGGTCACACATGGGCCCTAAGGCACAAGTTCTCTTGCACACTAGCAAGGCATGGCAAGGCTATGAAGAGAATCAAACATGCGGTGTCATTACTCGGTAGTCGCTCTGCACCAATCCATACTTGGACCAAACCATATGCTGAGAACTAACCATTTTGAATTGCTAAACAGTTTGAGGGCGGCGCAGTGTTAATACCCAGGGAAACGGCATAGTCGGTCCCGATGGCGCCTTGTCAGGTGTAGAACCAAAAATCCGAAGCAATTTTTCCAAAATTCCAACCCACTCATTACAAAGTGTGTGAAACTTCAGCATTTGGGGTCATAGTTCTATTAAACCGCAGCGTGTCTCCATGGTATATCATATCGCGAGCTAGAACATTTGATTGGTATGCAAATGCAAGCATCTCGATAAAATAACAAAGGAACAAGGAATTGTAATGACACTAATCATGGTTACACGCTGAATATTCATGCAAATCAAGGTCCAAAAAGGTAGTTAATTACTTTGTGAGATTAGTTTTGGTACCTTAGTTGAATTGATTTAATCTCCACCGCCGCCTCCTGCCCTCCACCACGCCGCCTCACCACCGCCGCCCGCGCTACCGAGCAGCCGCCGCCGCCGCCGCCCCTCCCTCCACCACGCCGACTCGCCGCCGCCGCCGCTCGAGCTCCGTGCAGCCGCCTCGCCGCCGCCGCCTGCGCTCCCGTGCAGCCGCCTCGCCGCTGCCGGCCGCGCTCGAGCGCCGCCTCGCCACCGTCGCCGCGCTACCGAGCAGCCGCCTCGCCGCCGCCTCCTCGCCCTCCACCACGCCGACTCGCCGCCGCCGCCGCTCGAGCTCCCGTGCAGCCGCCACGCCCGCGCTCCCGTGCAGCCGCCTCGCCGCTGCGGCGCCGCCCCCCGCCCTCCGTTCGCGCCGCCGCTGTTGCCCTCCGTTCGCGCCGCCGCCGGGGTAGGGAGACAAGCGACGGGAGAGTAGATGCGCACGTAGGGGAGAAAGGAGTTGTTGGGAGAGACAAGGCCGGGACCGTTTCCTATAGGGCAACAGCTTTTATTTTTTCTAATTCGGTTGTACAGACTAAATATATAATGTATAATCTATAATCTATATTATAATCTATAACTATCTATAATCTATGTTTATTTTCATCTGCCTCGATATTTAAAAAAACCCTTGAGTATTTGTGAAATTAACCCTGGCCGAGACCACCGCGAAGTCAAGCTTGCCGAGGCCATCGCCGAGTCCCATGCTCCCGATCCAAAGAGAGGCGACGCGACCGGTGAGGGTGGGCGAGGAGGGAGTTTCCGGTATGCAAAGGGATTCCGGGGCAGCAGACCGTGCAACAATGAGGGCGTGTTGACCCGAAACGGACGCCCGAGGCCAGCGCCCGCCCTACGCCCGTCGATGCTGAAACCATGTCTTCAAAAACAATGTCTTCCATTAATTTTTAGAAACAATGTCTTTCATCTCCATTAATTTTTAGATTAGATTTTAGCATTTCAGATATTTACAATTGCCTAACGAATTTTCACGGAACATCAATGGTGACGTCAACCACATGAAGGCCTTCCCTATTGTGATCGCACATCGCGCCATCATCCATTTGCGATAACATGAAAATAAGCAGTTAACATCTCATACAACTAGATTACAAATTCGCGAGCGCAGATCGTGCAAATGCGCGGAGCGTCGGAAGCGGGAGGGAGGAAAGACGAATCGAATACATCGGTGGAGAAACGCGCGCTGCTACACCGTCGGCGGCGGCGACGGGGAAGACGGAGGCCACATCCGACAAATAATAAGTAAAGGTATCCAATAAATATTTGGTGATAGTGAACATATAAAGAATGATATAAACAATGATATGGTTCCGTTCGACAATGGTTATAACACCTATTTATATATAAAGACGTCCAATAACTACAAATATACTTCTATTAGGATCATAAAGACATAATATAAGGTTATGAACATTAAGTCCTATAAAATAAAAAGGTTTATATGGTTTTATCTCTTAGTGGTGATAAAAGAATACGTATTAATATTACGAACTAAATTTAATTTTTGCTAAGATTTTTTGCTAAGATGTAATACTCGGTTTTAATTTGTATTGCATGCTAGAATCATATTAAAAATAGAAAAATGTAGGCAAGGCTAAAACATAGTAAAAATAGAGAAAAACATTAGGTCATATAAAATAAAAAGATTTATATGGTTTTATCTTAGAGTGGTGACAAAATTTTATAAAATATTAAGGTATTAATTTAAAAAATGAAAAGATGATGAAACAATATGTTGGAAATGTTAAAAAATACATATTAATATTACGAACTAAATAAATTTATGTAATGTTTGCTAAGATAAAATATTCTATTTTAATTCGTATTGCATGCTGAACTTATATTAAAAGCAGTGAAAAAATTGAGGCAAATCTAACAACAGGGAAAAAAATGGAGGGAAAAAATTGAGGCTAAGCTAAAAAAAGGAAAAAAATTGGAGCAATCAGGATTCGAACTGAGGTTGTTTGCTGCTTTCAACGGCCATCCCACCACTATGCCACTTCTTCTTTATGGCTTCAATTTTTTTGTGTTAGCACGTAGCTTAGAGCCTGGACATTACTGATTTTTGGCGCTGGCGGCACGCGCCGAATTTTTTGGCGCTGGCGGCAGCGCCGAAATTTTTGGCGCTCGCGGATAGATTACATCGCCCGAAAATCATCAACCTCCCGCAAAACTTTCGCAACCTTCCACAGCAAGTCTTCAATCCCGCGGCGCCAAATCCTCCCGCGCCCTTCTTCCCAAGCTGCACCGTAGATCCCTACTCCTTCTTCCCACCGGCCGCGTCCCCCTCGCCGACTCCGCGCGCACACGTTCAGGCTGCTTCTCCTACCTCGTCGGACTTGGCCCTTCTCCTGACTCGCACCGCCCTCCTCCGCCGCCGCTGCCCACCGCCGCCGTGGATCCTTCGTCGCCCCGCAATCCAATCGTCGTCGATCCTCGCCGTCCTATCCCGCCGTCGTCGCCCCTCGCAAACGCCTCCGGATCTTGCCTCCCACCATGTCACGCCTCCGGATCTCGCCTCCCACCATGTCGAGGTAGGGATCGGCAGCTGTCAACACCTGCGGCGGCCAACGCTCCGGACAGGTACATTTCATCATTCTAATGCTCCCGTAGTGCTCGATGAAATGTTTTTAGGTTCTTTCTGTTCACGCAAAATTTTGAGACAAAAATTTAGTTGCGGCTAGACAGACATGATTGCAGCTAGATGATGTGTACACTGCCTGTTTTAAATTGCAGCTGAATAAGTTTTGATTTTCATCGGCCTGTATAAATAGATGAACAGATGAGTATGTGATCTCTGCATCTATTGTTAGAAAGAGCACTGTGAAGCAAACTGCCGGTAATGTATGTGACTTGTTACAGTGAGAAAACAAGGCTGGATTTGTTGGGTATTTTGCTTCTTTTTGGAACTCAATATGATCTGCAGACATGTACACTTTACTGTACCTTCTGTTGGGTTTTTTGATCCTACAGAAGTGCTCCCACGGCGGTACCTTCTTATCACTTATTGATCATGTATTCATGTTTACATTTGAAGTGGTATAGACCTGCTTAATTTCTGGAACACAGATGCATGCATGTAAAGACAAGCTGCATTTCTTATTTTTCTTTGCAAAGGCGAGAGCCCAAGATTGAATGGTGAAGAAGATGATGCCTGCTAAACAGTATGCCTGCATTGTAGTAAATTAGATCTATTTTGCAATAAAGTAAAAATGCAAGGAAAAAAGGCGCAGGACAAAACCGGATATCGCAGCAACAGTGCATAGGAAGAACAAGGCGCAGAAAACAGAGGTTCAGGAAACAGAGAAAAGCGGTGGCTATGTTGCTGATCCTCCTAACCGTTCAATTAATATAACGAAAAACGATTATGGGTCTAAATTTGATTTTTAGAAAGTATTTATGAAAAACTCTTGGAGATTGTCTTCTTTTTCTCTCCCAATATTTTTTGGGAGTTGAAAAACAATAAGATTTGAAAAAAAATATGAGAAATTCTTGGAGATGCTCTAACCATTTCCCCATCTCTTCCTCCTCCTCTTCCACATTTCTTTCCCAAGAATGCATCTTCTCGGCCGCAGAACACTTTCCGGCTGGAGGGAGGGACGTCGGAGGAGCGCGTCGCTGCCGCTGCTGACCGGAGAATTTGTGGCACGATCTTGGCGGGAGGATTTGGTGCGTTTGTTGCTCTACTTTTGTATTGGTTAGAACAGTTGATTAGGCTTTTCGTCTAGATCTGCGATGTGGTTTGTCTAGCTGGAACGATTAATGGTTGCTTGTGATCTAGAACATCTTGGCTAGTACAAGGTTGCTTGTGTTAATGACCAGCTAGTTGTGTTAATGACCAGCTAGTTGTGCTAACATTTGCTACTATTTTTTGTTAGCTTAAGTTTCACCAATCTCACTTCGAACTCCAAATGGCTTTACTAAATCTTTGTGGAGAAAGCTAAGAAATTATCATGGGTGGCCTAAATAAAAATTGTTTCGTTGATGTCTCATTTTCTCGTTGAGTAGCATATATGTAGCATGTCTATTAGTTGTTTGTACTATAGTATATAGTTTTTGTACAAAGCATTTTTCTCAAGAGAGTAGTGAATTTATATTTATCAGCATATTGTCCCCGTCCCATGACAACTAACTAGCAAGCTAAGGTTTATATTTTTCTATGTGTATGCGAAGAAATCATGGTAAGACCACTTCGACGGTTAAGGAACTTAAACCCGCAAGAAGAACATGACGCGAGAACCTACGAGAATGGGCAGGAGAACATATCGTAGAATGAGAATGGGCGGGACAACTCACTAGAGAATGAGCGGGATGATGACTTACGGGGTCCTCCCGATGTTGATGCCTTATTACCCCGCCTCCCAAGCCAACATATACGAACCCCCATTAAGATAATATGTAAGTTCATGTTTTTCTTGCATATCGAAATGCAGTGTCAAATCAATCTATTTCCTACATGTAGGGCCAAATGGAGAGGTGAGACAAGTTTTAGGGGATTTCGAGTTTCAAATCTAGTGGAGTTACAAGAAGGAAAGGTAATTGTAGGGACCGATGAAAATGGTGTCCCTAATGAAAGGTCGACCTCCATTCTTGGTCGGTACCTTGGACGATAGCGAAAAACCATCATTAGCTCCTTTACACATTGAAAGATGGGACAATGATCTGTTCAATATTCACAAGCAACAAATAATCAAGGATGTGGAGGTAACTTTAATCATAGTACCTAGTTCAATCAAATACTTCAAGTTTCATCCATCTGGTAACATCTACGTGTACTCTTTATAGAAACACTTTCAATTTCCTCGCCAAACACCGAACCTTACAAGGGACTGGGGTGTTAAGGACTCATTAACAATAGGTGGCGATCCTACAAATCAAAGTTGAAGAAACAATATTTCAATCGTGAAGAGAGATCTCTAGATGAAATCATAAATGAGAAACCAAACAAAGTGAATGAACTTCAATGGAAAGCCCTTGTCGGATTTTGGTGCCGAGAACCACATAAGGTGCCATCATTTTATTTACCATTTATATGTAGTTTGAAATATACGAGTGTAACAACACTTCATCACTCTTTTATCTTTGCGAAACTATGTGCGACAAACTCTAGGATCGCAAAAGAACGAAGAATACACACACATCGGGCGAAAAAAGCCATGCTAGGCTGAAAAAGAGATGGTGAAATATATTCATCCGAATTTAATTATTTTATTCACAATCATCTAATTGAGATTTGTAATGAGCCTCAATTTACTCTCTTGTGCAGGAAGATAACCATAAAAGGAAGATTAATAGGCTTGAATTATGGGAGGCTTCTCACAAGAAAAAAATGGCGATTACACTACCCACAAAGTGGATACAATAATGGTACATTTTCTGATCCTAAGCATTTATGTTCGCTTTGAATTTCGGTTTACCATGTTGTGACAGTGCAACGTTTTTTTTATTTCTATAGAATGCATCATATGAGGAATTAGAAAAAGACAACAAAACAACAATGGTAGTCTTTCACTCAAGATTTTAATGAGGTGTTCAATGAGATAGTTGCTAAGGAGTTAAAAGCACGGGGTACTATGATGATAAGTATTGGAGTGATGTTCGAGTGTCTCAAGGTCTAACTTTTGTCACTCAAAATGCGGAAGAAAGGAGCTACCAAAAGAAAGTGAATGAAATGGGGAATAAAATGCAACGCATGGCTGGTATCATGAAGCACTGGCTTGGTTTCATGTTAAAAAGTTTCTGAAGAGGATTTCATAAAGGAAATGGTAGCCGATCTACATGATGATGAAGTAAGCATATGTTCCTTCTTGAATGACAACTACATCTTTTTTCTCATTGATAACAATGATTAGATATGCTATTATGCTCTAAACATCTTAATGGTTCAATCTATTACTTATGCATATATGTAACCTTTCATATTACAATGAACTGTATATATGCCTACCACCTAGAAGTAATCCCTCCCTCTCTTAATTTTTTCAAGGATGAACATATAGAACCGTAAAGTCATAATGATCATAGCCCTGCACACTCAATTGGTAATGTGCACTCTCCCACAATTGAAGTACAGGTAAATGAGTACATACTTTATTACTAATGTACTCGGCTACAACAATAATATTAAAGTTTTTGTAATGTATTATGTAATATGATCGATGACACTTTGTAGCATGAGACATCCATAAGCACGTACGTCTTTACCTATTGAGCAAACGGTTGCAAAGGTAACCTTTCATTCCGCTTGTTGTAGACCAAGTTGAATGTGCATCTATTTTAGACATACATATGCATGTTACAGTTTGTTGTATTTTAGACATACATGTGCATGTTACCGCTTAATTAATGCCCTTAATATTATTATTGTAGCATATTTATCCTATTGTATAACCTATCGGGCAACATGACAATGTGAATGGAAACTATATTATTACTAGGGGATGCATTTTTATGCGACTATTGCTATATACATGAATGGTTTTTGCAATCGAAGCAAAACAAGCATAGTTAAGTGTAATATCTCGTACTAATCACGCTTGCTAATACGAAAACGTGTATCTATAACACTCGAGCTAGTTGCTTTTGATTGGTTTTTGACTCCAACTTGAGATGTCCATCAATAACAATCGAGATGTCCATGAATGATTTTTGACTCCGACCTTTTTACTGCAGGAAGCACATTTTTATAGATCAATTGATGAAGATAATGGTAATGCAGCCCCAAATTTTTCGAAGATCCAATATTGGCAAACATGGTATGTCTAAGCTAGCATTGCAATATTGTTTATAATGAGTTAACTTGCTTTAGTGATGTTGTATTTTGACTAATATAAGTTCGTCTATTCTAGAGGACTCGAAGAATTAAAGCCAATAGTTTCAAACCGTCAGAATCGGTATGCTTCTATTCCGTTTGTTTCTTTTTTAATTAAATTAGTTAAATGTACAAGACTCTTATCTTCATGTTTTGCAAAATGGTAGAGACATTATCCGGTCTATCTTCTTTCCCTAAGAAACAAAGGAAGAATTGTGGCCAAAGCGCAGTTAGTAACTAATGATTGCAGACGAGAGATTGGAGGAACCATGCTTGGAAAGGAATATGTTGGGGTTTATGTTGAAGCGCTTGAAAACGTTGACATTAGAAATAAAGGAGATGAGTTGATACCTAGGCCTATTTTTGAGATTCGTACACTACTAGATGCTATTGGCTATACTATTCCTTGGCCTCGTTCACACGTAAGTTTTTTTAAAAGATTAAACCTAGTTTTGTTGTATCTTTAAATCGTGTCATTCATCTAACCCCATGCCCCATTGCAGGTGAAGAAAGTTACAAGTTCTCAAGGGAGAAGTGAAGTTGCGATGGAGAAGGGCAAGAACGGACAATGAAGCATAGGTTTTATTTGTTAGTGAAAAATTTTGAACTATTTGCATGATACTGTCACTTTTTGTGTTTCTTTATCAAGACAATTGTCATGTCCACAGTACCTTAAGTAGCACTTGTTGGTTCAAAGTACTCGGTTTATTTTTGGTGAAGCAAAAAATTGATTGTCAATGCAATGTCATGGATCATTTATTTATAGATTATTATCCAATTAGAAAATATAAAGATATATTACAATTATAAATGCAAATAAAAGAATCATTATATATTAGTACACACGAAAATAGATGTATCTATAAATCGTCTCTACAATTCTTAATACACAATATGATGTAACTATAAAACGTGACTATATCGTAGACGCGTAATAAAAATGTATGTACGATATTGTTTCTACATTTGTTAACACGCATTTTGGTGTTACTATGAAACGTGTCACCCGCCACGTCACCGACCCATCACCCGCCATGTCACGTGCCACATCACCCGCCACATCATTCGCCACATCACATGCCATGTCATGTGCCACATCATCCGCCATGTCACGTGCCATGTCATCTGTCACGCTCTACTAAATCGTCTCTGTAATAATTGCTACGCTATAAGGTGTCGTTACAAAACGTGTCTATATTAGTATGCATGTTTTGTATATGTATCTATAAATTGTGTCTATGTTTCTTAACACACAATGAAGCGTTACATTACTACGTAACTACACCACTAGAGACGTTTTATACATGTGTCTGCAAAATTGTATCTATATTTTTACATATGCATAAAACGTGTTTATGAAATATCTCTTTCTTTCGTAGCAACGCTTAAAGAATTCATATCTACAAGGCTGACGCGCTACGTATGAAGACGCTTCTAACACGCTTTATGAAAGCGTGTCTACATTGATATAGAGATGAAATATAGCGTGTCTAACCCTAAATCTAACGTAGCTACAAGGGGGTTTTCTAGTAGTGGGAGTCTACCCCTTCTCACGTCTTGAGAAGTTAACTCCATCAGCACACAAAATCATTATGCATACCAACCCATCATTTTAAAACTTATGAGTCTAGCCACAAGAGAAACTTGTCACGCCGCTCATTATCTGCGAGGACGGCTATTCGAATAGATTGATTTACTCACACTGCAGTGGATGTACACTTTACCCGTACTCTGCAACTGCCCATTGAATGAGCCTACATCCCTCTATATGGGACGATCACGACAAAGCCTTTCGATAACCTCACTTTGGCAGTACCCGCTCCATGAACTTAATTCCACTTGCACTCTAGCTGTCCTTTCCTAGAAGTGAGAGGAGCTCTGGTGCTCCCGGGATAAGGGAAGCTCTCTCAGTCTTTAAGTTGTAATTAATTTTGATTTGATTCATCACTTCAGTATGTGGGCCGCAGCCTCATCTCAACATCACAAACCACTTCTCATCACAAGAACCACTATGCAGGGATACTGCCTCCGCTCGGCTATCTACTCCGCTAGGTCTATACCCATTCGAGAAGTGCGGTTGTACTGGCTCGTTTCAGGTTGTAAGTCTCATGGCTCGGTCCTTAATTGACCAGGGACGGTACTTGCCTTTGCCGGAATCCACCCAAATCCATCCAGTCGCCCCAGTCTAAAAACATTGGTTTTGTACTTTCATTTTTCCATCAAAACTATTTTCATCATGTTTGAGGCAATGTGGCGCTCATGTCTCCACATGCCGTATCTCAACTACCTTCCCTAAGGTAGTTGCCCAAGCATATAGCTTTTGTAAAAATATGAGTATGCAAGATTCTAGTATAAGCATGGCTAAGAATTTTACCGAAGATATCCTTCAGATATATCACATCGAGGGTTACAAAGATTATATCTAAAGGTAAACAATGTCAAGGCATGGCATATCAAGCATAGGCATTAATTTGTGTATATAGTATGCATGTTTGAAGTTTAAAACAACATCATTTTGCAATTGGGATCAATATGTTCAAGGAGGTGTGATGACTTGCCTTGCTCGCACGCTTGTTGGACGGGGTCTTCAGTATAGTCAATGCTTGCTCCCTTGGATGCTAACCGTACGTGCGAAAATCAATTGAATTCGGTTAGAATTCAATAAAACTACCAAGAGGTCGAAAAAGAACCAAAAAGCGACTCCAAAAATTAGTTTATCATTTTAGATGAATTTAGGTTCGAGTTCTGACGAAATCCGAGTCAAGACGAGCGAGTTATAATAATTTGAAGTTTTGCGATTCACAGGTTTGATTTATTATGAGGCGATAATATTTCAAGTTGGTTTATTTCTGTTTAGGGAAGAAATAATGGTTGATGGTTCAAAAATGTAATATAGAGAAAAGAATGGTTAATTCAAAACTTTATCGCCAAATTTATCAGGCCAACAAACCCTAGGATTAAATAATCAAATCCGCAAACTAATTAATCCTAAGGATCGACTCTACACTAACCAGTTTAGAAATTAAATTTTTAAAGAGTTCATATAATAAAATAATTAGGGTTTAATGTCAAACTATAATTAAATTCTTAATGTTATAATTAAATTCCTAAATCAAATTCTTGAGATAATTAAATCCTCAATATTATACCTAATCTTTAGCATATAATTATCCCCTAAAATTTTATTCCATAAAATATAGTTTTATCTGAAATTTCTCAAATATTTTCCCCAAAATATTTTCCCTATTTTATTCTATTTTATTTTTTCTCCTTTTATTTTTTTTCTTTTCTTTTTTTCCTTCCCTTCCTTCTTCCTTCTCTGCTCTGTTCTCCTCTCTTCTCTCTGTTTCGGCCGGGCAAGCCGGCGCAAGGCGCAAAGGGGAGAGTGGAGGAAAAGGGAGAGGGTCGGCTCACGCGGCGACGCGGCGTGCGGCGGCGATGGCGGCGCAAGGCGGCACGGGCGAGCGTCGGCGCGGCGGCGGCGGCTCCCGAGGATGGCGGCGCATCTTCGGCATGCACCGGCGACGACGGGGCGAGAGAGCGAGGAACGGGAGAGGAGAGCGGCGAGGTGGGGAAAAACGGAGAGGGCTCGCCCACATTTTATAGATGGTCGGAGAGGGGAGAGAGAGAGGGGGCCGACGCGGTGAGGCGACGCGGCAGCGGCACACACCTCGACGCACGGGGGCAGGGCCGGGTAAGGACGGGTGCGGCGCAAACGGCGTGCGGGTGGGGGCGGGCGGCACGGCGACACGTGGCGCGAGGGCGCGAGGTACGCCGCGGGCGAGGGAGAGGGGGTCGGCGTGGGCATCGCGGACGGGCGCGCGGCGTGTGGGCGTGACGCGCGCGCGCGCGGCGCGGGGGGGGGGCCGGCCCGGTATGGCATCGAGCGTTGGTGACGGATGAACAGTGACATTTGCATTTCCCGATTTAATTTCTATTTTCTCCCATTTCTTTTTCCCTTCTCATCTAAAATTGAAATATGACCTAACCCATTCAAAAATTAAATTTTAACCTACATATCCAACCTTTTGCCCATTTTTATTATATTATATTATATATTTTTTATTTATTTTCTTTCCCTTTTTCCAAAAATGTGATTTTTGATTCAAAATAAATTCTCATCAACTTCCCTACATATCTTTTTATAATTTTTATTTTCAAACCCTTATTTTGAAATTTCCTTTCCTTTGGGATTTTTAATTTTTATTAATCTTTTAGATAAATTTCTCTTTATTAATTTCACGCAACAAAGCTGGCAAATAAGAGGCAATAAACACGATGAGATGCAAAAATACCAAAAGTTTTTGCATGTTCCAATTTTTAAATTCCCGATTTTAAATTCTTCAATTTTCAGGGTGTTACAAGCCTACCCCCCTAACAATAAATCTCGTCCGCAAGATTTCTTACCGTTCGTGGAATAGGTTCGGGTACCCGGTCTTCAAAAAGTCCTCTTTCTCCCAGGTGGCTTCTTCTTCGGTGTGGTTGCTCCATTGCACCTTGTACATTCGCCACGTCTTGGTTCTAGTCTTCTTCTATGCTTCGTCCAAGATCTTCACGGGGTGTTCAGGGTACGTGAGGTCTTCGTTGACAAGAATGTCCTTCCAGGGGACTTGTTCTTCCGGCACTCGCGAACATTTCTTCAGTTGTGATACATGAAAGACTGGGTGTACATCGGAAAGATTTTCCGTTAGGTCTAGTTGATAGGCCACTTCGCCTCTTCTGGTGCTTATCGGGAAGGGTCCAACATATCTCGGCGCCAGTTTTCCTTTGACCTTGAACCTCTTAGTTCCTCGGAGTGGCGAAAATTTTAGGTACACAAAATCGCCTATATTGAATTCCAAATCTCTCCGGCGAGTGTCCGCATAGCTCTTATGCCGAGACTGGGCTACCTTAAGCCGATCTCTTATCAGACGAACATTCTCTTCTGCTTCCTTGATGATGTCTGGTCTAAACACAGCTCGTTCACTGGTTTCCGACCACATCAGCGGTGTTCGACATCTTCGTCCAAATAGGGCCTCATTGGGTGACATCTTCAGACTAGCCTGGTAGCTGTTGTTATAGGAGAATTCTGCATAGGGCGGGCATTTCTCCTAGTCCTTGGTGAAATCCAACGCGCAAGCTCTCAACATATCCTCAAGGACTTGGTTCATCCTTTCGGTTTGTCCATCGGTTTGAGGGTGATAAGTAGTACCGAAGGCGAGGTGAGTTCCCAATGCCTCGTGAATCTTATTCCAGAAGTGAGATGTGAATTGAGTACCACGATCCGACACAATTCTCATTGGTACTCCGTGCAGGCACAGAACTTTGGACATGTACAATTCTGCCAACTTAGCGCTGCTATACCGAGTCTTGACCGGGATAAATCGGGTAGTCTTGGTAAGTCTATCCACAATCACCCAATTGGAATCGTATCCTGTAGCAGTTTTGGGTAGTCCAACTATGAAATCCATGCCTATTTCATCCCATTTCCATTCAGGGATCTTAAGGGGCTGTAATAATCCTACCGGTCTCTGATGCACAGCATTGACTCGTTGGCATACATCACAATTGGCTGCATATTCTGCTACGTCTCTTTTCATGTTGGCCACCAGTATTCTGTTTTCAAATCCTGGTACATCTTGGTGCTGCCCGGGTGTAGCAAGTATGCTGACTCATGGGCTCCCTTGAGGATCAGTCCTCTCAATCCTCCTTTCTCTGGTATGTAAATCCTTTTACGATACCACAGGGTTTCATCGTTGTCGGCTGTGAAATTCCTTGGCTAGTCCTTCGGCCATGCGTTCCTTGATCAGTTGGATTTCCTCGCAATCCTTCTGGGCTTCCTTAATCTGAATTTGTAGGAGAGGTTGTATCTCCAGCGAATTCAGTTGTCCATGAGGAATCAACTACAGGTTAAGCCGAGCCATTTCTTCTTGAAGCTCATTGACCATACGTTCCAGCTTCAGGTAATTGCATTGGGTCTTGCGGCTCAAAGCGTCGGCTACGACATTGGCCTTACCAAGGTGGTAATGGATTCCTAGGTCATAATCCTTGATTAGCTCCAGCCATCTTCTCTGGCGTAGGTTAAGATCTGTTTGGGTAAAGAAGTATTTCAAGCTCTTGTGGTCCATGTATATATCACAGTGGTTCCCGATGAGGTAGTGCCTCCAAATCTTCAAGGCATGCACCACTGCAGCCAATTCCAAATCATGGGTGGGATAATTCTCCTCATGCGGTCGCAGTTGTCTCGAGGCATAAGCCACAACTTTCCAGTCTTGCATACACACCTCCTAGTCCTTGTCGATATGCATCACAGTATATGACGAAGTCTTTCCGGTTGTCCGGTAGGACTAAGATTGGGGCGGTGGTCAACTTTTACTTGAGCTGGTCAAAAGCTTGCTGACACTACTCAGTCCATGCGAACTTCTTTTCCTTCTTCAACAGTTGGGTCATGGGCCGGGCTATCTTAGAAAATCCTTCGATAAATCTCCGGTAATATCCGGCCAATCCCAAGAAACTTCTAACCTCCGTTACTGATTGGGGTGCTTTCCACTTGGTAACAGCTTCGACCTTGGCAGGGTCTACTGCTACGCCTCCAACTGAGATTATATGTCCAAGGAAAGCTACTTGCTTAAGCCAGAATTCACACTTGTTGAATTTGGCATATAGCTGGTGCACTCGCAACTTTTCTAGTACCAAGCGCAAATGTTGTGCATATTCTTCATCGTCCTTAGAGTAGATGAGAATATCATCAATGAACACTACCACAAACTTGTCTAGATATTCCATAAATACTTTGTTCATGAGGTTCATGAAGTAGGCCGGGGCATTGGTCAGTCCAAAAGACATCACTGTGAACTCATACAAGCCATAGCGCGTAGAGAACGCAGTCTTGGGTATATTCTCGGATCTAATCTTTAGCTAATGGTATCCAGATCAAAGATCGATCTTTCAAAATACTCAGGCTCCCTTGAGCTGATCGAACAAGTCGTCGATTCGAGGCAACGGGTATTTGTTCTTAATGGTTACCTCATTTAACGACCGATATTCTATGCACATCCTCATGGTTCCATCCTTCTTCTTAACAAACAACACTGGGGCTCCCCACGGTGAAGAACTATGGCGTACAAAGAATTTCTCTTGCAATTCCCTTATTTGCTTCTTAAGTTCCTGTAATTCGTTTACTGGCATCCGATAGGGTCTCTTAGCTATGGGGGCGGTGCCAGGCATGAGGTCAATGATGAACTCTATGTCTCGGTCTAGGGGCATTTCAGGTAGTTCCTGAGGAAATACATCCGGTTAATCCTGAATTATTGGCATTCCAACTATGGGTAGCATGGTGAATATTCCCGTAGCTCGGTCATAGAGCATAGGGTCTTGGTCCATGGCTACAGTCATCAGCCATCCCCATGGGGTAGATAGGGTGACTTCTCTCCGTCCACAATATAATACCCCTTGGTTCTTGGTCAACCAATCCATTCCTAGTATGATGTCCAGGGTTTGGGGTGGTAAAACCATAAGGTTCGAAAGGAATACCACATCCTTGATCCGAATGGGCACATCCATGCACGCATGGGGTATAGTTATATCTCCCCTGGGTGAATGCACTACCATTGGTCTCTTAAGGTCTACCCAGTGCAGGTTGTACTCTTTGCTTATTCTTGACGATATAAATGAATGCGAAGCTCCAGAATCAAACAATACTTTAACTGGTGTAGAGTGGATAGAAAACATACCCATCAGCACGCTTTGGTCCTCTTGAGTTTCCTCAGCACGCACATGGTTCACCTGACCACGACGGAATTCGATTGCAGCTTCCTTTGGTTGGGGCGTTCTGAAGAGACTGCGTCCAGGTGCCGGGGCGAGGGTTCCTCGTACTGCGATGGCGTTGGCTCCGGTACGGCTGGGGGTGTTGCGTAGCTTAGGGCAACTATTGGCATAATGCCCAAATTCTCCGCAGTTAAAACAGTTAACATTCCTGGTCCGTGGAGCTGCCAAAGAAGGTGCCGGGGTGCGAGACGGTGTTGCAGGTGGCCTGCTAATGTTGCCGGGTGCGGCAGGGCGATTGGTTGCCAAGATGGCTGGCTTCAACCTAACGGGGTTGCTCCTTTGGGTCGCTGGGATGTCCCCTGAATTGGATGGGTCATTGCAAGTCTTCTTTTCCGATTATTTTCGACCGTCCTCTGGTCATGTTCCAGTCTCACGACCTTGTTGATTAGGCTTTGGAAACTGGCGTGGTCTTGACCGATCATCGGTCCTCGCAACTCCTCTTTCAATCCTTCAACAAACTTGTCTATTTTCTCCTTCTCGTCTGCCAGATCGCTGGTGGCATAGCGAGCCAGTTGTGTGAACTTGTTTAGGTACTCTTGCACTGTGGTGTTCCCTTGGCGTAGCCTACAAAACTCGTTCTTCTTCATCCTCATGACTACAGCAGGTACGAAATATTCACGGAAGGCGGCCGTGAATTCTTCCCAAGTTGGTTCGAAGGCATCTTCGGCCCGGGTTTCCTTGTAGGTGTCCCACCAGTCACTTGCGGGACCTTCCAGCTGGATGGTGGTGAAGATGACTCTGTCTGCCTCTCGTACTCGGATGAGGGTTAGTTTCTTCTCTATGACTCTCAGCCAATCTTCAGCATCCATTGGTTCTTCTGTCGTGGAAAACGTCGGTGGCTTGGCTCACATAAACTCACCTAAGCTTGATCCTCCGCGTTGTCCTTGGTTGTTGGCAATGGCTTGAAGCAGTTGGGTCTGTAAAGTCATGACTTCCACTAGGGTGGAGGGGTTAGGCTCCGGTGGGTTCTCGTTGGTCGCGGTTGCTCTACGGCGATGAGCCATCTGTACGACGTGGACAAGGTAAGAGACTTGATCTACTAAGGTCACGATTCTAAGGGATTTTTCTTCAAGTTGTTTAAGGTGATCTTTCGAAGCAAGCTTGGTGGAATAAACTCATTTAAGATACATAATAAAACATCTCAATAGTTCTTAATTAATGCATCATAAGGGATACATTGGACGGCACATACACAGTCCCATACAACAAAATACAATACTAACATCGTTCTAGATCACACCATAACTACGGGGAAATCAGGGTGTGGCCCTTGCTAACTCAACACCATCCAAAGCAAGACCAGAACCTGTGCAGATATCCAATCTAATCATCCAACCAACCGCAGGATCCGGGTGCTACTTTTATTCCTGTGGAATACCGATGTTGCAAATCATGCGGTTGTCTTGAGACGGGTGGTGCTTGGGCAGTGGGCAACTTATGGATACATGACCTGTTTCGCCACAGTTGAAGCAACGTCGGTCTTCTTTTGCTGGTCTTGGAAGGGGGGATTTATTGAAAAAGTGTCCCAGCTTACGACAGTTGAAACAGATCAGACCCGATTTGTCACGAGGTACATTCTTCTTGGTATACCGCACACCTTTGTTACCACTGATGGTTTTTCCCAGGGTTGGGGTTGTTTCAAAATCAGAAACATCTTCTCTGTTAGTGGTACCAACCAAGAGTTGATTGGTGGACCGTCGGAATACCTTTTGGTCTTTCTTCTTCTTATCTAAGATTATCATCAGTTGGCAGTCCTTTGGTACATGATCTGTTCCTTCACACAAGAAGCATGTAATGGCTCTCATGGGGCATTCTTTTGGCATATGGGTGTCTTCACCGCAGCGACAGAGGTAGTTGCACATGCTTGCAGTGTGTCCAATTTCTCCACAACGAGTACATGCCTGGAAATCCATTTCTCTTCCACTAATGTTTCCCACGTTTTCTTCATCATCATCTCCAGAGGACATCTCTTCTGATGTATTATCTTCTGGGTTGGGCGGTCCATAAATCTGGAGATGTCGGGTTAAGTGACGTGCACCATGGAAAGTATTGTTCCTCAGGTGTCGGGGATCTTCGCAGCATCTTCGGGTGTAAACACCGTGCCTGTGATGATCATTTTGCTATCACAACTTATATTCCAGTCTAGTGACTCTCTCCTCTTGTGCACCGCCTCTTTTCTTTGGTCGGGAAACGAGTATACTCATCCCCTGTTCCATTTCTGATCATGGCCTGCCATCTGCTTTTGAAACTATCTTAGAGTTAGAGAGGTGTAATATCAAAATAATTTTAGTAGAGAAATGGGGCCAAGAGTATAAGGGAAAACACATTCTGTTCTGTAGACATAGCTTGTACTTGAAATAATCCTAAGTAGGGATAGTTTCCTTTAACCAGCTCGTCAAGGGGTGGGGCACCATTTGGTCTTATCCTACAGTCGCACTGCTCTGGTACCAGCTCTGTAGAAACCCGTTTTCAGAACGGGAATCATTCGTGTTCATAGTACCATTTCCCTGGATCGAGTAGTTTGGTACACACGAAATACAGTACTGAATTATCAAGTGTAAAGTGCACGAATAGTCTTACACCGAAAGTATTACAATAATAGGCCCGAAGGAAACATCATTACACATGTAGGACCTACTAGTCCGGATACAACCAAAAGCTGAAATTAGATAAGGCAGCGGAATTAAGGCAGCGGCTCGTCGATTTTGCAAAAGGCAACGACCGGGGACTAAGACCTAGTAGGCGCCTTCTTCCTCGCCCTCCTGGCGTAAGCATAGGGGTCCTCCAGTTCTTCGTTTCCACCATCTGAAGGTTTGTGCGTATAGCAAGGGTGAGTACCCAACGTACAAGCCAACACGGAAGTGATGCATATGATAGGATCATTCAAAGGATGGCTGCAGTTTATTTCTGCAAAGCCAATTTTCATAAATCATTTCACAAGCCTAACATCTAGCCAAGTCAAGTTTTATTTCCAGAGTATATTAAATTGGTGACGGTTATGTCTACCATCCATCGTGATACCAAGGATGGCTTCCCGCCTCCGAGTCATCATAGTTTTCTGGGGAGTCTACCCCTCCTCGCGTCTCGAGAAGTTGAGTCCACCAGCACACAAAATCATTATGCATACCAACCCATCATTTTAAAACTTATGAGTCTAGCCACAGGAGAAACTTGTCACGCCGCTCATTATCCGCGAGCACAGCTATTTGAATGAGCCTACATCCCTCTATATGGGATGGTCACGGCAAAGCCTTTCGATAACCTCACTTTGGCAGTACCTGCTCCATGAACTTAATTTCTCTTGCACTCTAGCTGTCCTTTCCTAGAAGTGACAGGAGCTCTGGCGCTCTCGGGGTAAGGGAAACTCTCTTAGTCTTTAAGATATAATTAATTTCGATTTGATTCATCACTTCAGTATGTGGGCTGCAGCCTCATCTCAACATCACAAACCACTTCTCATCATAAGGACCACTATGCAGGGATACTACCTCCGCTCGGCTATCTACTCCGCTAGGTCTATACCCATTCGAGAAGTACGGTTGTATTGGCTCGTTTCAGGTTGTAAGTCTCATGGCTCGGTCCTTAATTGACCAAGGACGGTACTTGCCTTTGCCGGAATCCACCCAAATCCATCCAGTCGCCTCAGTCTAAAAACATTGGTTTTGTACTTTCTTTTTTCCATCAAAACTATTTTCATCATGTTCAAGGCAATGTGGCGCTCATGTCTCCACATGCCGTATCTCAACTACCTTCCCTAAGTTAGTTGCCCAAGCATATAGCTTTTGTAAAAATATGAGTATGCAAGATTCTATTATAAGCATGGCTAAGCATTTTACCGAAGATATCCTTCGGATATATCACATCGAGGGTTAGAAAGATTATATCTAAAGGTAAACAATGTCAAGGCATGGCATATCATGCATAGGCATTAATTTTTGTATATAGTATGCATGTTTGAAGTTTAAAACAACATCATTTCGCAATTGGGATCAATATGTTCAAGGAGGTGTGATGACTTGTCTTGCTCGCACGCTTGTTGGACGGGGTCTTCAGTATAGTCAATGCTTGCTCCCTCGGATACTAACCGTACGTGCGAAAAATAAATTGAATTCGGTTAGAATTCAATAAAACTACCAAGAGGTCGAAAAAGAACCAAAAAGCGACTCCAAAAATTAGTTTATCATTTTAGATGAATTTAGGTTCGAGTTCCGACGAAATCCGAGTTAAGACGAGCGAGTTATAATAATGTGAAGTTTTGTGATTCACAGGTTTGATTTATTATGAGGCGATAATATTTCAAGTTGGTTTATTTCAGTTTAGGGAAGAAATAATGGTTGATGGTTCCAAAATGTAATATAGAGAAAAGAATGGTTAATTCAAAACTTCATCGCCAAATTTATCACGCCAACAAACACTAGGACTAAATAATCGAATCCAAAAACTAATTAATCCTAAGGATCGACTCTACACTAACCAATTTAGAAATTAAATTTTTAAAGAGTTCATATAATAAAATAATTAGGGTTTAATGTCAAACTATAATTAAATTCTTAATGTTATAATTAAATTCCTAAATCAAATTCTTGAGATAATTAAATCCTCAACATTATACCTAATCTTTAGCTTATAATTATCCCCTAAATTTTTATTCCATAATAGTTTTATCTAAAATTTCTCAAATATTTTCCCCAAAATATTTTCCCTATTTTATTTTTTCTCCTTCTCTTTTTCTTTTCTTTTCTTTTTTCCTTCCCTTCCTTCTTCCTTCTCTGCTCTGTTCTCCTCTCTTCTCTCTGTTTCAACTGGGCAAGCCGGCGCAAGGCGCAAAGGGGGGAGTGGAGGAAAAAGGGAGGGGGGTCGGCTCACCGGCGATGCGGCAGTGACGGCGGCGCAAGGCGTGGCGTCGGCGCGGTGGCGGCTCCCGAGGACGGCAGAGCAGCTTCAGCGCGCAGCGGGCGACGACGGGGGCAAGAGAGCGAGGGAACGGGAGAGGAGAGCGGCGAGGTGGGGAAAACAAAGAGGGCTCGCCCCCCTTTTATTGACGGCCGGAGAGGGAAGAGAAGAGAGGGGGCCGGCGCGGTGAGGCGGCGCGGCGGCGAAACGCGTCGACGCACGGGGCGGGGCCGGGTGAGGATGGGCGCGCGCGAATGGCGTGCGGGTGGGGGCCGGGCGGCACGCGACGCGTGGCGCGGCAGCGCGCGGGCGTGGCCGACACCGGCATGGAGCGCGCGCGCGCGCAGGCGCGGCGTGCGCGTGGGTGGGCGGGCGGCGCGCGGGCGGCGGCGCGACGCGCGGCGAGGGAGAGGAGGGTCGGCGCGGGCATCGCGGACGGCGCGACACGCGGACGCGAACGGGTGGGGACGGGCGCGGCGCGACGCCCGCGGCGAGGGGTCGGGCCCGGGTGCGGCGTCGGCGATTGGTGACAGATGAATAGTGACATTTCGCATTTTCCCGATTTAATTTCTATTTTCTCTCATTTCTTTTTCCCATCACTTTTAAAATTAAAATATGACCTAACTCATTCAAAAATTAAATTTTAACCTACATTTCCAACCTTTTTCCCATTTATATTATATTATATTATATATATTTTATTTTCTTTCTTTCCCTTTTCCAAAAATGTGATTTTTGATTCAAAATAAATTCTCATCAACTTCCCTATATATCTTTTTATAATTTTTATTTCCAAACCCTTATTTTGAAATTTCCTTGCCTTTGGGATTTTTAAATTATTTGTTTTTTCCTCAATCTTTTTGATAAATTTCTCTTTATTAATTTCACGCGACAAAGCCGGCAAATAAGAGGCAATAAACACGGCGTGATGCAAAAATACCAAAAGTTTTTGCAAGTTTTGATTTTTAAATTCCCGATTTTAAATTCTCCGATTTTCAGGGTGTTACAATGTGCGTCGACTATCGCGCACTCAATGAGGTCACTATCAAGAACAAGTACCCTCTCCCTAGGATTGACAATCTTTTCGATCAATTAAAGGGAGCAAAGGTGTTCTCAAAGATAGACCTGCGATCAGGCTATCATCAGCTAAGGATTTGAGAGGAGGACATTCCCAAGACCGCTTTTATCACTCATTACGGTCTGTACAAGTGCACGGTCATGTCCTTTGGGCTTACAAATGCCCCAGCCTTTTTCATGAACTTGATGAACAAAGTGTTCATTAAATTCCTAGACAAGTTCATCGTAGTGTTCATCGACGACATCTTGATCTACTCCCAGTCAGAAGAGGAACACGAGCACCATCTCCGGTTGGTACTCGAAAAGCTAAGAGACCACCAGCTCTATGCTAAGTTTAGAAAATGTGCCTTCTGGTTGAAGGAAGTGCAATTCCTCGGACATATCGTGAATGCCCAAGGAGCCGCAGTGGACCCTTCCAATGTGGAAGCACTAACCAAATGGACTCCACCCAAAACCGTCACCCACATCATAAGTTTTCTAGGACTTGCGGGATATTACCGTCGGTTCATTCAGAACTTCTCAATGATTACCAAGCTATTGACGCAGTTGTTAAAGAAGGATGAAAAATTTATATTGATTGCCGAGCGCAACCAGAGTTTTGAAACTCTCAAGAGAAAACTGGTGTCCGCACCCGTACTGATCTTGCCAGATCAAACCAAGGATTTCCAAGTCTATTGCGACGCATCTCATCAAGGGTTAGGCTGTGTGTTGATGAAAGAAGGAAAAGTGGTCGCTTGTGTTTCCCGCCAGTTGAGACCTCATGAGTCTAACTACCCAACACATGACTTGGAACTAGCAGCAGTCGTCCATGCTTTGCAAAAATGGTGACATTACCTCGTCGGTAATCGATGTGAAATATATACGGATCGTAATAGCCTGAAATACATTTTCACCCAACCGGATTTGAACCTCTGTCAGCGAAGGTGGTTGGAGTTGATCAAGGATTATGATCTAAGTATACACTATCACCCTGGCAAGGCTAACGTGGTAGCTGATGCTTTGAGCCAAAAAAGTTACTGCAACTCTATTCACATGAAGGGAAATGTGAACAGTTACTACAGGACCTACAGCACCTAAACCTAGGAATTGTCGAACCCGGATTTGTGGCTGCTCTTGAAGCCCAACCTACACTCTTAGATCAAATTCGCATAGCTCAAGCCTCGGATCCGAACATAACTGAGCTTAAGAAGAACATGAGGGTTGGAAAAGCTCATGACTTCACGGAAGAAGAGCATGGAACCATATGGATGGGCAACAGGATATGTGTACCAGAAGATAAGGAATTGAAGAAGTTAATCCTTACTGAAGCTCATCAAAGTCATTATTCTATCCACCCGGGAAGTACCAAGATGTACCAGGACCTTAAGGAGAAATTTTGGTGGGTTAGCATGAAAAGAGAAATAGCAGAGTTCGTGTTGAAGGGTTACGCGGAGGCTACGCTAGCCGAAAACAAAACTTTTCTACCGCGCAAACCAGGAACACTTGCAAGTAAGGGCCGATAGATCGTTACCGATTGGAGTATGCAGCGGAAACAGCCAATCAGGGGTATCCGATCTGGAACTATGATGGCCGATCACAACCAATTCCCGCAAGCCGACAGCCGATTCCTGTGGACAGCCGATTCACCAATCAGCCAATTCGCCGATGTCGCAGCCGATCCGAGTCGTCCGACCGCGCTCTCATCGCCGATCTACCGCAGTCGCCTCACTCCGATTGCAGCCAATCCGAAGCCGAACAACAGCGCGCAACGTAGCAGCGCCTCTACCGGTATCCACACGTCCGGGGACAAAAACGCCAAACACCCGTGTGCTAGCACGCGATGCAAGGCTACGGTTTGGCTCGAAAGTGGGGAGGGTTTCCGTGAAGATTGATCTCGGTGACTTGTTGAGCCAAATCAGATTGATTTTGGTGCAATTCGATTCAACTTATGTACCACATGTCTCCACCCCTCGCCCCTTTATATAGAGTTGGCCTACTGGGACTAGTGGCCGATCAGGACTCTATTTTGAATCGGATCCCACCCGTGTCTCATAGAGTTGGCCGTCCATACGTCGTAAGCCCATAGGACTCTATCCGATCGAGCCGTATCCGAGTCCAACTCAAATGCATGTTCTTATCCCCTTAAGCGTGTGACCCTGTAGGTTCAGGTATACTCGGTTTCGGCTATAGTCTAACTTAGCCGATCGTCGGCTCGAGTCCAACTCAGCCGACCTGTCAACAGCGGCGCCTAGGAGCACATATTGACACCATAGTATACAAGAATATAATATCGACTCTAAACCAGTAATGTGTGCACAAATCCCTTTGCCTCACGATACCAATTAAGCTATAGGCAAGATGTGTGCCATCCCTTCAATAGCTTAACCATTCACTCGAACCGTATTGGATTATCTGTCTGTTGATTGACTCCTCAATCAACTTAGCATGGCCATGCGTTTCCATAATCCATTACCTCGAGGGGCCCAGAGATATCTCTCCCAAAGGAGGGGCAAATTCTATCTTGATCACTCACATCCCACTCCATGTTTCATAGAAAACCCGAAAACTACCTTTATAACTACCCAGTTACGGAATAGCGTTTGGTAGTCCCAAAGTAGGCTACTACACATGATGGAATCCATGGTGATCTCAGGTCTAAGGACTTTGTACCAACACTACCTAAGACCAACTAATGGCACATTAATTCCTGTAGTGTATCGTGGTGGGTCTATCCAACAATGTGTTCTCTAACACACGTGTCTATGTTTATTGATTTGGTATCTCCATACCCATGATCTATGAGACATGATCATCAATCAATAAACATGTCGATCTTAGAATCATATTAGTTCCATTAATATGATATATGATCAAGGATCATTTAGAAATAGATTCATACATATAGAGTCTCATAAATAAGTCACGTACTTATTGATCAATACAAGATGTCTATTTCATGGAACTGAATAACACTTTATTCATTTATACATAAACATTGACAATGATATCCAACATCTCCATGTTGCCTCTAGGGCATATCATTAACACGTGTAACTATGCGATGTATGACAACGAGTGAAGGCAGAACACCAGAGGCCTGCTGGATTACTACAGCCACTCCAAATTGCGGAATGGAAGTGGGAGGAAATCGGGATGCATTTCATCACCGGTTTACCTCAGACATCGTCAGGACACGATTCTATCTGGGTTATCATCGACCGCCTCACTAAAGTGGCTCATTTTATCCCAGTGCTTACCACCTATACGGGCAGAAGGTTAGCGGAATTGTACCTTGCAAGGATTGTGTGTCTTCATGGGGTATCCAAGAAGATAGTGTCTGATCGTGGTAGTCAGTTCACCTCCAAGTTTCGGCAGAAGCTACAAGAGGAACTTGGCACCCGGTTGAATTTTAGCACGGCCAATCACCCACAAACCGATGGTCAGACAGAGCGTGCAAACCAGGTTTTGGAAGATATGTTGCAAGCTTGTGCTCTGGATTTCGGAGGAGCTTGGGATAAGAGCATGCCCTATGCAAAGTTCTCCTATAACAACAGTTATCAAGCCATTTTACAGATGGCACCTTTCGAAGCGCTTTATGGACGAAAGTGTCATACCCCGCTTTTCTAGGATTAGACCGGCGAACATCAGTTGTTTGGAACTGAAGTGTTAAGTGATGCCGAAGAGAAAGTAAAAATCATAAGAGAAAGGCTGAAAGTTGCACAGTCTCGTCAGAAGAGTTATGCAGACAACCGCTGCAGAGAGCTAGCTTTCGAAGTCGGAGACTATGTATATCTTCGTGTCACCCCACTTCGGGGAACACCGATTCAAAACCAAGGACAAGTTGGCACCACACTATGTGGGACCATATTGGATTCAAGAGCGACGAGGCGAAGTAGAATACAAACTCGAACTGCCACCCACCATGACGGGAATCCATAACATTTTCCACGTCTCCGAACTCAAGAAGTGTCTGAGAGTTCCGGAAGAACATGCCAGTCCAGATCAGATCGAAATCCTGGAAGATCTGACTTATGTGGAGAAACCAACACGTATCCTTGAAACCAGTGAGCGGAGAACCCGAAACAAGGTTATCAGGTTCTGCCGAGTTCAATGGACTCATCACTCCGAAGAAGAAGCCACCTTGGAAAGGGAAGATGAGCTAAAAGCCGCTCATCCCTATCTGTTCGCCAGTACCTCCGAATCTCGGGGTCGAGATTTCGTTTAAGGGGGATAGGTTTGTAACACACTGAGGTGTTTTTCCCTTTTTAAAAATCCAAAAGAAAAACGTTGGATTTAACTGGAGAGAACAGATAATTTTAAAAGCAAAATTCTAAATAATTTAACTCGAGAGAAATGGCATGGTAGGATTTTTCTTAAATTCTACATGTCAAAATACACTAACGGGGTTTTTAGTGGATTTTTAGAGCACTAGAAATAATTTTTAACCAATTAAAATAAAAATCAGAATTAATAAATCTTGGGAAATTATTTTCTCTCCTCCCGTACTTTTTCCCGCTCTTTTCGGCCGTGGCCGTCGGCCCGAGCCGACGGCCCATCCCTCCCCGCGCGTGCCGGCCGACGGCCCGGCCGTTCCGCCCGCGCGCCTCTCTCCTCTCTCCCTCGCGGGCCAGCCGAAGGCCACGGCCCGTTTAACCCTTGCGCCGCGAATAAGTCCGTTTCACCCGGGACGCCGACAAGTGGGGCCCGCCTGTCAGGCCGTCGTCCCCTACCTCCGGCCGTCCCGGCGCCATTTCTGCCGCCCCTCTCCGCTCGGATCTCACGCGCCCGCCTTCCCCGCGCTCCGAGATCCTGCTGCCTTAACTCGCCACCGGTCCCGCCGACCTTTAAAACCCCCGGTCGTCGCTCCCGTACGCCCTAATGGCCAGAATTAATCGCCGGCCGTTACTTCCCCAAAATTTACTCCGGCGAGCAATTGCGCCCTTATCCAATCACCCCCGACCTCCCCATCCCCTATTTAAGCATCCCCACGCCGTCCTCCCCACACCTTCACTCAAGCCGATCTCGCTCTCGTTTGATCCCGCACTGTGCGTCCTTGATTCGGCCGCGATATCCCGTCGCCCCGAGCCGTCCCGGACCTCGCCGTCGTCTCCTTCCTCCTTCCCGGCACCCGAGCGACCCCGGCCGTCCC
Source organism: Oryza australiensis (assembly GCA_019925245.2). Lineage (NCBI taxonomy): Eukaryota > Viridiplantae > Streptophyta > Magnoliopsida > Poales > Poaceae > Oryza > Oryza australiensis. Next base: position 609,944 of record JAIFGZ020000604.1, on the reverse strand, counting down.
TCTCCGTCGCCGCCCGCCGCCTCCCTCACCAATTGCGCCGTCTTCTCCCCCATCTCCGGCGGCACCCGCGGTGAGCTATCCCCTCCTTTTTCCTCTCGGTCCAATCCTGCATCACCGTGTGCGGGTGCACGCGGTTCCGCTCGCGCGTGAGCCGCGGCACTCTGCCGCCCCGCGGCGCCGCCCGAATGGCACCGGCCGGCCGCCCCGTGCCTTTCCTCTCGACGGTCCGATCGGCTTCAGCCAATCGTCACCGTCCATCCCGCTCGCCCTCGTGCCACGCCACGTGGTCGCCACCTCAGCACCACATGTGCGCCACGTGGTGCACCGCCCCGTGGACCCGGTCCATGAAGGGTTACGCGGAGGCTACGCTAGCCGAAAACAAAAATTTCTACCGCGCAAACCAGGAATACTTGCAAGTAAGGGCCGATAGATCGTTACCGATTGGAGTAGAATGCAGCGGAATAGCCAATCAGGGCAATCCGATCCGGAACAGTGTAGCCGATTCCCGGAGATAGCCGATTCGCCAATCAGCCGATTCGAGTCGTCCGGCCGCGTTCTCACGCCTCGCTCCGATGCGCCCGGCCGCAGCCGATCAAGAGCGCGCAACGTAGCGGCGCCTCTACCGGTATCCACACGTCCGGGGACGAACGCCGTACACCCGTGTTCTACAGCACGCGATGCAAGGCTAGGGTTTGGCTCGAAAGTGGGGAGGGTTTCCGTGGAGATTGATCTCGGCGACTTCTGTTGCGGATTCGGTTCAATGCGATCAATTGACGTGTCACAGCTCTCCACCCCTCACTCCTTTATATAGAGTTGGCCGCCCCACACGTCGTAAGCCCATAGGACTCTATCCGATCGGATCCCTATCCGATCGAGCCGTATCCGAGTCCAACTCGAATATCTATTCTATCCCCTTAAGCGTGCGACCACGCAGGTTCGGGTATACTCGGTTTGGCTGTAGTCTAACTTAGCTTATCATCGGCTCGAGTCCAACTCAGCCGACTGTCAATAACGGCGCCTAGCAGCACATATTAACACCATAGTATACAAGAATACAATATTGGCTCGAACACTGTAATGTGTAGACAAATCCCTTTGCCTCACGATACCAATTAAGCTATAGGCAAGATGTGTGCCATCCCTTCAATAGCTTAACCATTCACTCGAACCGTATTGGATTATCTGTCTGTTGATTGACTCCTCAATCAACTTGCAGCATGGCCATGCATTTCCATAATCCATTACCTCGAGGGCCCAGAGATATCTCTCCAAAGGTGGGGCAAATTCCATCTTGATCACTCACATCCCACTCCATGTTTCATAGCAAACCCGAAAACTACCTTTATAACTACCCGATTACGGAATAGCGTTTGGTAGTCCAAAAGTAGGCTACTACACACGTTGGAATCCATAGTGATCTCGGGTCTAAGGACTTTGTACCAACACTACCCGAGACCAACTAATGGCACATTAATTCCTTTAGTGTCTCATGGTGGGTCTATCCAACAATGTGTTCTCCAACACATATGTCAATGTTTATTGATTTGGTATCTCCATACCCATGATCTATGAGACATGATCATCAATCAATAAACATGCCGATCTTAGAATCATATTTGTTCCAACAATATGACATATGATCGAGGATCGTTTAGAAATAGATTCATACATATCGAGTCTCATAAATAAGTCACGTACTTATTGATCAATACAAGATGTCTATTTCATGGAACCGAATAACACTTTATTCATAAATACATAAACATTGACGTGATATCCAACATCTCCATGTTGCCTCTAGGACATATCACTAACAATCTCCCGCTTGCACTAGAGTCAATCATGTAAGTATCTAATACCCATTGCTCTTGTGTGCGCCTCATGCTTCGGGAGGGACAGATCGGCTATGTTGAGATCCGTGTGCATTTTGCATATCTTGACATCACCTCGTCCACTATCTCGCGGATGAGATGATATCGCCGAAGTATGTGTTTGGACTTCCGATGTGACCTCGGCTCCTTGTCTTGCGCAATGGCTCCACTATTATCACAATAGAGAGACATTGGACCCGTCTCTTGGTCATCACACCAAGCTCGAAACGAATTTCTTGATCCAAACAGCCTCCTTTGCACCTTCCGAAGCAAGACAATATACTCAGGCCTCCATTGTAGAATCAGCAACGTATCCCGCTTGGAACTCTTCCAGTGATTGCGCCTCCGTTTAGGTAGAACACGAACCCAGTTGCGATCTATAATCATCCTTGTCTGTTTGGAAGCTAGCATCGGTGTAACCACTTACAACGAGCTCTTCTTCACCTCCATAGACTAGGAACATATCCTTAGTTCTTGTCAAGTACTTAAGGATACTCTTTACGGCGATCCAGTGACCTTCACTGGATCGACGTATCTGCTCGTAGCACTCAAAGCGTACGAGACATGCGGCGTGTACAAAGCATGGCATACATGATGGATCCAATTGCCGAAGCATATGGAACCATACCCATCTTATTCCGCTCATCATGTGTCCGAGGACACGATTCTTGCTAAGATTAATGCCGTGTGACATGGGCAAGAAACCTTTCTTGGAATCATGCATGTTGAACCTTTTCAACACCTTGTCAATGTATGTACTTTGGCTTAATCCAATTAGCCTCTTGGATCTATCTCTATAGATCTGAATGCCCAATATGTATGCTTGCCTCCCCTAAGTCTTTCATGGAAAAACTATTTTTCAATGAAGACTTGACAGATTCTAGCATAGGGATATCATTTCCAATCAACAATATGTCATCCACATATAAGATTAGAAATACAATTGCACTCCCACGACCTTTTTGTAAACACAGGTCTCATCTTCATTTTTGATGAAACCAAACCCTTTGATTACTTCATCAAAACGAATATTCCAACTCCGAGATGCTTGCTTCAATCCATAAATGGATTTCGTAGCTTGCATATCTTTCCGGCGATTCGGATCGACAAAACCCCGAGGTTGTATCATGTATACGTCCTCGCTTGGTTTCCATTTAGGAAAGCCGTTTTGACATCCATCTCGCCATATCTCATAGTCGAAATATGCAGCAATCGCTATGATAATCCGAATAGATTTAAGCATTGCGACGGGCGAGAAGGTTTCATCATAATCAACTCCTTGAATCTGTTTAAAACCTTTCGCCACCAATTGCGCCTTATAGATGTGAACATTTCCATCCATGTCGGCCTTTTCTTAAAAACCCATTTACACTCAATGGTTTTGACACCATCGGTGGATCAACCAAGTTCCAAACTTGATTATCATACATGGATTCTATTTCGGATTTCATGGCTCCAGGCCACTTGTTGGAATTGGGTCCCACCATTGCTTCCTCATAGGTCTTAGGCTCATCGTTGTCCAACAACAATATATCACATTGTTCCTCACTGTGTACTGTCGGGTGCACGACGCGATCTTTCGGACCTCCGTGGGCTGGTGTATCTACAACGGTGGTGCAACACTTTGCTCCTCTGTTGTGGTTCGTGGTCACGAAACATTTTACGGTGTTTCTTGAACTTCTTCAAGATGCATCCTGCTCCCACTAACCCTTCTTGAAAGAAACTCTTTCTCCAAGAAGACACCGTGTTGGGCGACAAACACTTTGCCTTGTTCTCGATTATAAAAGTAATATCCCTTGGTTTCCTTAGGATATCCCACAAAGAAGCACTTGTCGATTTGGGTGTGAGCTTGTCGGACGGTAAACGTTTTACATAAGCTTCGCATCCCCAAATTTTGAGAAAAGACAAACTAGGGGTTGCCCTGTCCATATCTCATATGGTGTCTTTTCAACCGACTTAGATGGAACTCTATTTAGTGTGAGCGCAATTGTTTCAAGACCATATCCCCGAAGGATAACGAAGATCACTTTGGCTCATCATCGACCGTACCATGTCCAACAAGGTGCGATTTCTCCGTTCGGACACTCCGTTCCATTGTGGAGTTTCGGCGGAGTCAAGCGTGGAACAATTCCACAATCTTTCGATGATTACCAAACACTTGGCTCAAGTATTCCCTCCACGATCCGATCGTAGAAACTTGATTGTTTTCCCTAAATAATTCTGTACTTCATTCTGGAATTCTTTGAACTTTTCAAAGGATTCGAACTTATGCCTCATTAAGTAGATATAACCATATCTACTGAAGTCATCGGTAAAGGTAATGAAGTACGATAACCACCTCGGCCATTGAGCTCATTGGTCCACATACATCGGTATGTACGAGTGCCAACAAGTCACTTGCTCTCTCACTATGTCCCGTGAAAGGTGCCTTTGTCATCTTACCAAGTAAACAAGACTCACATGTCTCAAATGATTCAAAATCAAAAGAGTGAAGCAATCCATCCTTATGGAGCTTCTCCATGTGTTTCTTATTTATATGGCCTAAGCGATAATGCCGGATAAACGTGGGGTTTGTATCATTAGAGAGTTGCCTTTCGTATTAATGTTATAGATGAGAGACGCTTCAAGATTCAAAACGTATAATCCATTCACCAATGGAGCATGAAAATAGAACATATCTCGAGATATATTGAACAACCATTGTCCATTGATCTAAAATCATATCCTTCCGCTTGCAGACATGAAGCGGAAATAACATTTGACATAGTGTTGGAATACAATAACAATTATTTAATTCCAAAACTAATCCCGAAGGTAGATGAAGTGGTATGTCTTATAGCAACCGTAGCAATGTTTGCTCCATTGCCGATGCGCGGTTCACCTCGCCCTTCTCAAGCTTCTACTTCTTCTCATTCCCGCAACAATTTGCAAATATGAGCTACCGATCCGGTATCAAATACCCAAGAGTCGAGGTGAAGTAGCAAGATTAATGTATATAACATTAATACCGCGAAGTCGTACTTTGCTTCTTTTTGAGATCCTCCATATACTTCTTGCAGTTCCTTTTCCACTGGCTGTCTCCTTGCAAGTAGAAGCAAACGGCATCGATGCCGCCGACCCTTTTGCCCTTCTTTGCATTAGAGGCACTCACGATCTCATCGGGAGTTAGCTTCCTCTTGGTGCAAAGTTTCTTGACAGTGGTTTGCGCTTAGCCTTCGCATCATCATCACATGATGACCGTTTTTCTGGATACTCTCCTCACTGTCTTTAGCATCCCATGCAATTCAGCCAAGGTCTTATCCATATTGTTCATGTGATAATTTAATATGAATGGCTCGAAGCTCGGAGGGAGCGACCGGAGAATCACATCGGTAGCCAACTCTTGGCTAAGGGGAAAACCTAGTTTTTCCAGACTCTCAATGTAGCCAATCATTTTTATCACATGCGGACTGACGGGATTCCCCTCAACAAGCCTGCACGCAAACAATGACTTTGAGGTGTTGAACCTCTCGGCCCGAGCTTGGTTCTCAAACATACCACGCAGTCCCCGAATAATAGTGTGAGCATCGCGCTCTCATATTGCTTCAAGCTCGGGGGACAATGTAGCAAGCATGAGACAACTTATATCTAGGGCATCATTAGTGTGCTTCTCGTAAGCCCTCGTGCGTTGCGGTGGCATTATTAGGCAAATCCTCGGGATAGGGTACTTCAAGAACGTACTCCTTACGCTCTTGCTTGAGAACAATTCTCAAGTTGCGATACCAATCCATAAAGTTTGTTCCATTTAATTTTTCCTTTTCGAGAATAGATCGCAAATTAAAAGCACTGGGTGTAGTATTAGCCGCCATTTATTCTACAACGAAAAAAGCAAAGTTTAGTATAATGTTTATGCTATGTCTATTGTTAAACAATTTAACATTAGACTCCCATTACGTATTTTACACCTTCCCTCTAGGTTACGTATTGAGTCAAGATCCACATGTTAGTTAATTTCCTAGTGAGCTTTGGCATCACGCTAGAAAATTAATAACATTGGTAAGCAACTCCTTGCTAATCACATCTCTATGTGACTCCGTTGTTGGTGTGACATCTCCATGCCCCGGCGCCAACCTATGCCCCAAGGCCCAAAACTGTTTTGATAGCCTTGTTAAGTAAACCAAATGCTCCCGCCGTATATGTCCGACATACACCTCCTCGTGTTATGATAGAGAATGGCACTCTGCTTTGGCAGACCCACCATTGACGAGCATAACGGTGACGGGTGCAACATTTGGAAGGGCATCATTACTACTTAATTTTGTGAGGGATGCTATCCTATCAAACAAACATATCACATATATGAAAGCAGGTAGAATAGCATGAAATAGTATGGCCCCCTTCACATGGTGATCTCCATCTCCATGCCGTTTTAGAGGATCTCCATCTTCATCACCGTTCTTCCTAGTGCCGAATGCTTGATTTCTTCAAACTAAGCTACTACTATAGAAGCTCTAATTGAAGATTACATCGACTCATAGGTCGTGAAAGAATATTACAAGCATTGCACGTATGAAAGAATATTACAGGGATTGCACATATGAAAGAATATTACATGCATCACAAGCATCTCATACATACAATAGGGCCATACCATCTCAAAGCATTCTCTGCAAAAACAAGTTAGGCGTAAAAACATTTTCTACCTATCGCAGAGATTCGGCATCGAGACGACCTATAAGGGGTACGCACACGGCGGTCCCGATACATTATCAAGGGAGATGGTTTGCGCAGGCGCGAGGCAGCAAACAAGATCGGACTATGAGATAGCTTTGGCATAATCACATTATACCGTTCCGATACACAATGTGTTCTCCAACACATGTGTCCATGTTTATTGATTTGGTATCTCCATACCAATGATCTATGAGACATGGTCATCAATCAATAGACATGCCGATCTTAGAATCATATTAGTTCCAATAATATGATATATGATCAGGGATCGTTTAGAAATAGATTCATATATAAAGAGTCTCATAAATAAGTCACATACTTATTGATCAATACAAGATGTCTATTTCATGGAACTGAATAACACTTTATTCATAAATACATAAACATTGACGTGATATCCAACATCTCCATGTTGCCTCTAGGGCATATCACTAACAAGTTAGACTCATGAGGTCTCAACTGGCAGGAAGCATAAGCGACCACTTTTCCATCTTGCATCAACACACAGCCTAACCCTTGGTGAGGTGTGTCGCAATAGACTTAGAAATCCTTGGTTTGATCTGGCAAGATCAATACGGGTGCGGACACCAGTTTTCTCTTGAGTGTTTCAAAACTCTGGTTGCGCTCGGCAGTCCATATAAACTTTTCATCCTTCTTTAACAACTGCGTCAATGGCTTGGCAATCTTTGAGGAGTTTTCGATGAACTGACGGTAATAACACGCAAGTCCAAGAAAACTTCTGACCTGGGTGACGGTCTTAGGTGGAGTCCATTTCGTTACTGCTTCCACATTGGAAGGGTCCACTGCGACTCCTTGGGCATTCATGATATGGCCGAGGAATTGCACTTCCGACTATGAGTAGATCAAGATGTCATCGATGAACACTACGACGAACTTGTCTAGGAATTCCATGAACACTTTGTTCATCAAATTCATGAAAAAGGCTGGGGCATTGGTAAGTCCGAAGGACATGACCGTGCACTCGTACAGACCGTACCGAGTGATGAAGGCAGTTTTGGAAATGTCCTCCTCACGAATTCTTAGCTGGTGATAGCCTGACCGCAGGTCTATCTTTGAGAACACCTTTGCTCCCTTTAATTGATCGAACAGGTCGTCAATCCTAGAGAGAGGGTACTTGTTCTTGATAGTGACCTCGTTGAGTGCGCGATAGTCGACGCACATCCTTTTGGTCTTATCCTTTTTCTCCACAAAAATAACTGGAGCACCCCAGGGCAATGTGCTCGAGCGGATATAAACTTTCTGTAACTATTCATCTACTTGCTTCTTGACGTCTGCCAACTCGTTGGCTCCCATTTTATAGGGTCTCTTGTGGATCGGAGAAGTGCCAGGGACTAGGTCAATCCGAAACTCTATTTCTCTTTCAGGTGGCATTGTGGTTAGGTCTTCTGGGAAGACTTCCGGGTACTCACAAACCACAGGAATATTTTCTAACTTTTCCTGGTCCTTTCCTTTCTCTTCGGGATTCTCCTTACCCGAGATCCGATTCAGACTTGCCACTATCCTCAATGGTTTATGGGAGCGGTAAATCACTTTCTTCCCTTCGTCATTGGTCGAGGAGATCGTGTGGCTTGCGCAATCGATCATCCCTTTATGACGCGTCAACCAGTCCATCCCAAGGATGATATCCAAGTCTTTTGATTCTAGAAGGATAAGATTGGCTAGAAAGGGGGATCCTTGGATTTCTATTGCCACTGAAGGGCAAAAGTGGGCAGTGTTCAAATGGTTCCCGGGAGTTTGAACCCGCATGGGTATCTTAAGTTTTAACACCGACAACCCACGTGTTCCCACAAATGCTTTTGATATGAAAGAATGGGCTGCACCCGAATCAAATAGGACTGATGCATTAAAGGAGTTCACAGGGAACATACCCAGTATGACATCCGGTGCGTCCTGTGCCTCCTCTGCCGAAGAATGATTCGCTCTTGCTTGGATGAACCTGCGTGCACGTTTTGGTCTTGGACACTTGTCTGCGAAATGTCCATGTTCTCCACAGTTGAAACAGTTACCCGGTTTGAATCCCGAGTCCTTCTTTGGTGGCATTGGCTTGGACTGCGGTGGCGGCTGCGCCGTTGGCGGACGCGGGGCCGGATTCCGCTATGGCTGTCCGGGACGGCTTCCGCTGGGTTGGAAATTTTCGGGATGGTATGGGCGATGTTGACGAACAATCATAGTGGTAGGTCCACTCTGACCACCCGGAGTGAAACATGGCCGCTGGGGATTCCCTTGCTGAGGGTGTGGCCTAAACTGAGTAGCCTTCCGTTTTCTAAGCATTTTATTGCGTTGGTCTTCTTGACGGATGGCTTTGTCGACTAATTTCTCGAAGTCGGCGTATTCACCAGAGATGAGTTTGTCTGTTAATTATCGTCCAGCCCGGCCCAGAACTTCTCTTGATGCTCAGCGTCAGTGCGTACGTCCTCTGGATCATATCGCGCTAAGCGATTAAACTCGTGCAGATACTCGGTGACAGTCCGAGTGCCTTGCTCCAGGGATCTGAACTCCCTCTTTTCTAGGCTACTATCCCTCCGGGGATGTGTGCCTTCCGGAATTGGTGGCAAAACTCGCCCAAGTAATCGCACGTGTGTCCGCCCGACGGTAACCAAGAAGTTGTCCCACCAGGCTGAGGCGGGGCCTTGGAGTTGGTGGGTGGCGAAAGACACCCTCTCGTGGTCCGTGCACTGGAGAAGGTCCAACTTCTTTTCTATGGTGATGATCCAATCATTAGCCTCCATGGGGTTAGTGGTGCTGGAGAAAGTTGGCGGTCGACCCAAAGGAATTCTGACAGTTTTTTGTGGGGGAGGTATTGGTGCGAAATGGTTGTGCTGTGCTGATTCTGCTGCTGTGTTGACACCTAAATTTGGTAATTGAATCCCTAAGTCCTGACAAGGGTGAAAAGAATCGGATCGGTTGGTTTGACGGAGAAACAAAGGCCGCATCGGTTGACTAGCGATCGGCTGCGAGGCCAGTCGGCTAAGGTTGAATCGGACAAGAGCAGCTAATAACTGATTCTAGGTTCAGAGGAGATAAAACTATTTTTGGCGCAGATATTTGAAGATAAATAGAAGATTCGGTTATCAGCTTGCGCGTTAAAAGATATTGCTATCTATGGAAAGTCCTGTAACGACAAATTTTTATTTGTAAAGTACGAGTTTGTTTAAACTGTTCGTTGTTTATGTGGCGTGGGTCCTTACTGAGGTAGCATTGTATTTTAAATAGTGGTTTAGATAGAGTCCAGGGTCTGTACAGATAATGTTATCTTGGGTATAAATAGGACCCAAGACCCCCTGTAAACAACATTCAACACAATCAATCAAACAACCTTCGGCGCATCGCCAACCTTTTTTCTTTAGACGAGCAATTGATTTGGCTACGGGATGCATCATTTCGATCCCCAAATCCAGGTAAGTGCTTGTCATTAGTGGTATGATCTGTTGTTTCTAGTGCTTCCATTGTAATTACATATTAGATTCAGTGGTTTATACTGCGCTATTTATCATATATCGCATATAAACTAGAGTAATGTTTAGATCTATCCTGCCATTGGCCAGTTCTATCAAGAACCCTCAGTCAATAAGGCTAGATCTAAGGTTGGCCGGTTTATACGCGGTATCCACCGTCTCGAGAGATATAAATCAGCTATAACAGATCAGGTTGTTCTTTTTATACTTAATGCTGCATCAACATTGAACTATTAAGTCATTTTTGGAACTCCCAGTGATCTGTTTTGTTAGATTTATATGTTTAAGAGATAATGTCGGGGTTTCAGCCGGCCTTATCTACCCTAATATTTTTTTTCAGTATGTTTATTATTAGATCTATGTTAGGACCACCTCTTATATTAAGATCCCATTCTTGTCGGATGTCATAAGCCGAAATCGGCCTGCCATCAATAGCCGACGGCCGATTTCTGGGCTAAGCATCTGGTTCAAGGATGATATCTTTTCATAAGATTCATCGGAGTACTAGCCGATCGCTTGTTAGCTTTCCAGTATCGCTAGGTTATCAATACATATATTTATTATCCTTTACTATATTTGGGTTAAGCGGCTGATGCTGTCTTGGTATAGCCGATCCATTCAAGTCGCTTGGCTTAAATATATTTTAGGATAGCAAATATATGCTCATGGATTTCCTCAGCCGATCCAGTGGGGATCTAACCTAACACTTAAGGCATATTTCCTGTTCTTTCTTGTTGGTTAACAGATCAAACCAACTGGCACGCCCTGCACCGCACAGGCAGCCGAGAAGGACCTGCACTGGAGTTAAGCAGATTTCCCAGGCCAGCGCGTGAGAGAAATTTCTCATCAACATGCTGAAACTGTTGCATCATTTGCAAGTGCATCTGTTGATGCTGCTGTTGCATCTGCTGCATCATTGCAGCCATCATCTGGGTCTGGTTGGCTAGGACTTTTGCCAAAGTGATGTTCTCAGGTGGAGGAGGTGGCTTGTTGGCATTAGCACGGGTGTTGTTCTCAGCTGATTCAGTGCTGGTGCTGCCATTCCTGGTGTTCACCATCTGAAGAAGCGGAACAAACAAGGCGGGGAGAAGGAGTAAAATCGATTGGACAGAGTAGTCGATCTTTATAACTTGTTTTGATCTGTTCTTTAATTAAAACACTTGAAACACACTCAACATCCTTAATTGGACAACCCATATCCACACTTGATACAGGTTGACCACTACCCACACACAGCACTCCTAACACACAACAACTAAGCAAAAAGGAAAACTAGGAAAACGGTAAACTAAGGGTGGTGATGCTCTAAGGGTCAGAGCGGCTTCCGCGGTCGGAGGAGTCGAAACCACTCCCTAGGGAGTTTTCGTCTTCCTCTTCCTTCGAGCGGCTTTGAGAGCTTGCTAACTCTTCTTTCCGTCCGGGGCTCTTGGAGCTGCCGCTGCTACTGCCCTTGCTGCTGCTGGACACCAAGATCCATCCTCCTCCTCTGCTTGGAGCTGGGACCAGGGCAAGAGTAGGATCTGGCACTGGGGCGGGGACTGGGGAAGGTGGCGGTGCAGGAGGTGGAACCCTGGGCGCCAACTGCATCCGCACCGGAGCCTTGGTGTTCTTTCGCGGCGTGATCCTGATCCGAAGGATGTTAGGAGGTGGAAGTCCCTTCAGACTGGCGATTTCTCTCTTGAGACGATCCACCTCATCCTTCAAACTCTTGATCCTTAGGATCTTTTGGTCATTCAGGGCCTTTGCCGCTAGGTGGAGATCTGCATGGATCTTATCCAGCCCTTCAATTACCGTCCTCATGTGAGAGAAGGTGGTGTCATTCTCCCCTTCAGCAGATTGGAAGGTGTTGACTGCTGACGAAGTTCCACGCCAAGGATGGTACCGGTAGGCAGAGTGGCGGAGATGGTAGTCATGCATCTCCCTCATCCGAGCCAACATCAGATAAATAGCTTCTTGGCAGGCATGCTCATCTGTTCCTCCCGACGCAGTGACCACCATGTTCGGGATGTTGGTGCCGACGAACCCGTGCACCTCCAGGCAGACTTGGTGAGGCAACTCACTACCGAATGGTGAAACGGTAGTGTACTCAGGTGCATCCGGATAGCCCACTGCCTAGGCCATCCTCGCCAGCTCCGCGACGAAACCCTTCAAGCCCTGACCGTTGTGGGTGACTGGACAGCCTGCCATCTAGAGAAGACAAGGTAGGGATCAATGCATGCTCAAACCCAAGTTAGATAAACGATAAAGGACTCAAGTAAAGTAAACGAGAAAAAGAGGGTTTTTGAGAAACATTTTCATGAGGCTAAGTAAAATTTCTAACGACATCCCCTAGATGATGCGGTAAAATAGATGCTTAGTTATAATATAAAATTGGCGACCATCCCCTCCTATCTCGACTTAGGACTTTGATCCCTTAGAAAATCCCGACTTGGTGGCTGAATAAGAGATCAAATGATTTTCCAAATTTTAACTCTAAAATCCTATCACTTAGACTTAACCGTGTTTTCAAAATTCTTTGTTGTGAGAGAGACTTAAAATTTTCCCAATCCCGAGGAAGCAAGACCCATTTTCCCGAAATGACTTCAAAAGCCAGGGCTTATGCATATGAAAATATTCAGAGGGCTCCTAAGGTTTTTCCGTTTGTCTTTTCCTATGGTGTGGAAATTGGCTCTGATACCAACTTGTCACGACCAGAAATTCAGACTCGAATTTCCGAAGCTATATGTGTATTAAAATTCCTGTCCAGGACCAGCCAGGGTACACATACGACAATTGTCGATATTACAGTTCCACATCTTAGAAACATTACAAAAAGATTGCAAAAGAGCAGCGGAAAAAGGAAAAGGGCCTAAGCCTAAGCTTGACGCTGGCCACGGGGCTTCGGCCACTCCACAGGCAGATTCTAGAGTGTAGGACAGGCCTACTCCACTTCGTCTTCTTCTTCAGCTTCTGGCTCAGGTTCTGGTGAAGAGGCAAGGATGAGTACTTCCATGTACTCAGCGAGTCACACCGGAAGGGGGAGAGAAATGAATGCAGGGAAGACAGGGGTTTGGCTAAGGTTTGCTTTTGCACAAACAGCGGGGGTTTTCCAAACAATAAGAATTTTGAACATAATCAAAACAAAAGTAATTTAAGTAATTAAAGCATTTTGAAAACCAACACTGTCCAACGTTAACCCACGTTGCGACAGGCCCAACCCATCCACCTATACTAGTCATGCTCCAATAATCAGGGTGTAATAGTGTGGGACTAATCATAGAGAGCTCGGTCGATCGCCCCATCACCGCGGGCACGGCTATTTGAATAGTTTTACTCTGATCAGAGGTGTACAACTGTACCCACAAGAAACAGACCCATGACACGGTCTCCCGTGCGCCGGAATACCACCGTGGTACCCCGGAAAGGGAACTGTCATAGGACCTTTTGTATAACCCCCACTAACCAAGCGAACCCCACCAAGGTTTCGCCCCCACTCCCGGACCCTGGGAATAGGCAGCCCCCTTGAGTGCCTCGGTTAATCCAGCAGCCCAGCAACCCTTATACCGGGGCCGACTGAAACTTCATCCCACTCACCCTTGCCGATGGGTCCGTCAGCTAGGAGAGGCTACACTACGGGACCTACCTTACCCATTTCGGCTTGTGGTTTGCACGGTCATTCTCGCGAGGGGTCCCGTGAACCGGTCCTTAATTGCCATGGGCACCGCCAACCAAAACCATAGTGCCCACAGCCCACCATTTGCCATATTTTAGTTGTTAATCTGGTTCACCTAAAACACTAGCTATTAATCCTTCGAACAGATGTCCAGGAGAGACACATTAACTGAGAATGACCCATTTAGTGAGCTAATGAGTCTAAGCCAGGCTAAGCATAACCTAGTCCTGAATCTAATCATATTATTTTCCCAAGTTTAATCAAAGGGTTTGGGGTGTCAAACCTAAGGCATAAACTAAGCATAAGGTGTACTATTTCCCATGAAATGACATTATAAAATACATGCAATTCCATAGAATAAAACAGGTGTTTTAGCAAAATGGGAGCAATATGATCAATAATATAGAATGACTTGCCTTGCTCTTCGGCTTGGGGGACTTCAGCGACGACTTCAAAGTAAACCGGGACGGCGCAACTACCGGGATCTACACGGCAAACAAGCACTTCAACAAAACAGGCCAAAAAGCTACTGAAACAGGGAACAAAACCATTTTTAATGAATTCTTGGTATTTTTATGAATTTAATGAAATTTGAATGGGCTAAAACGTGGAAGCACCGGTCCACGGTGGACCGGATCCACGGCCGGACCAGGCGGTGCACCACGTGGCGCACACGTGGTGCCGAGGTGGCGACCACGTGGCTTGCCACGTGGGCGACGGCGCCGATCGGACGAAGCCGATCAGATGGCTGAGAGGAGGAGACACGGGCGCGCTCGGCCAGCGGCGGCGACAGGTGGCCGGAGGCCGGCCAGTGTCATACAGCGGGCGGCGCGGGACGGTGGGGTGCCGCAGATTACACGCGGGTGGAACCACGCGCACCCGTGCACGGCGCTGCGGGTTCGGACCGAGGGGAAAAAGAAAAGCGTTTCACCGTGGGGTCGCTGGAGTTGAGGGAGACGACGTTGACGGCGATGAGGAAGACGGCGGAAGCTTGCGGGGAAGGGTGGCCAAGGTGGCGCGGGCACCGGCGACGAGGAAGGAGGCGTCGGCGGAGCTCGGGATGCCTCGGAACAACGAGGAAGTGCGGCCGAAGACCGGCGGCGAGGTCCGAAATGAAGGCGCACGATGCGGGGGCAACGGAGAGGAGGATTAGCTCGGGTGAAGGTGTGGGGAGGACGGAGAGGGTGCGGGGGTGCTTTTAAAGGGAAAGGGGAGGTCGGCGGCGACCGGATAAGAGCGCAATTGCTCGCTGGTGCAATTTTTGGGGAAATAATGGCCGGTGATGAAATCCGGCTATTAGGGCGTGCGGGAGCGGCGGCCGGGGACTTTGAATACCGGCGGGCACGGTGGGGAGTTAAGGCGAAGGGATCCCGGAGTGCAGGGAAAGCGGGCGCGTGAAAAACGAGCGGAGTAGGGCGGCAGAAATTGCGCCGGGCCGGCCGGGGTCAGGGACGACGGCCTGACAGGCGAGCCCCACCTATCAGCGTCCCGGGGTAAAGGGGAGGCGAACTGCACTTGTTCACGGGCGCGAGGGATAAACGGGCCGCGGCCTTCGGCCGGCTCTCTAGTTAATTCCAACAATTCTTTTTTACGATTTTCTTTTGGATTTTTAATAGGGAAAAACACCTCAGGGTGTTACACGAACCCATCGGCAAGGGTGAGCGGGATGGAGTTTTAGTCAGCCCCGGTATAAGGGTTGATGGGCTGCCGGATTCACCGAGGCACTTGGGGGGCTGCCCACATCCCAGGGTCCGGGAGTGGGGCGAAACCTTGGTGGGGTTCGCTTGGTTAGTGGGGGGTTATACGAAAGGTCCTATCACAGTTTCCTTTTCGAGGTAGTATTCCAGCGCACGAGAGACCATGTCGTGGGGCTGTGTCTTGTGGGTACAGTTGGACACCTCTAATCAGAGTAAAACTATTCGAATAGCCGTGCCCGTGGTAATGGGGCGATCAACCGAGCTCACCGTGACTAGTCTCACACTATTACACCCTGATTAATGGAACATGACTGGTATAGATGGATGGGCTGGGCCTGTCACAACGTGGGGATAACGCTGGATAGTGTTGGATTCAAAATGCTTTCATTACTTAAATTACTGTTTTTTTGACTGTGCTCAAAATCTGTATTGTTTGGAAAACCCTTTGTTATTTTCGCAAAAGCAAACCTTAGCCAAACCCTTGACTTCCCTGCATTCATTTCTCTCCCCCTTCTGGTGTGACTTGCTGAGTACGTGGAAATACTCATCCTTGCCTCTTCACCAGAACCTAAGCCAGAAGCTGAAGAAGAAGACGAAGTGGAGTAGGCTTCGTTCTACACTCTGGAAGTTGCCTGTGGAGTGGTCGAAGCCACGTGGCCAGCGTCAAGCTTAGGCTTAGGCCCCTTTTCCTTTCTCCGCTGCTCCTTTGTAATCTTTTTGTAATGTTTCTAAGACGTGGAACTGTATCATCAACAATTGTCGTATGTGTACCATGGCTGGTCCTGGACAGGGATTTTAATACACATATAGCTTCGAAAATTTGGGTCTGAATTTCTGGGCATGAAAACCTTGAACTTAGGGATTTGGTTACCAAATTTGGTCGTTAACAACTATCTCGTGAGTCTTGTTCTCCATGCCTCTGTTACCACTGGTGGTCTTCACTGAGGTTGGAGCTGGTTGATGATCAAGAGCATCATCACCAATTGTAGTACCAACTACGAGTTGTCTGACATGTTCTAGAGGTGTCTTTAGATCTTTCTTGGTCTTATCGAAAACAAAGTTCAATTGGCAATCCTTAGGTACGTGATCTGTTCCCTCACACAAGAAACACATGACATTTCCCATGGGACATTTCTCTGACATATGGCTGTCCTCACCACAAAGGCAGGTGTCGATGCACATGCTCAAAGTGTGTCCAATTTCTCCACAACAAGTACAAGCTTTGAGCTCCATTATTTTTTCACTAACGTCTCCAAAGATTGCTTCACCATCCTCATCAGAGGACATTTCTTTTGATTCATCATCCTCTAGCTTGGGCGGACTGAATAACCTGAGATGTCGGGTTAGCTGACGTGCGCCATGGAAAGTATTTCTTCTCAGGCGTCAGGGAATCTTCTCCGCATCTTCAAGAGTAAACTCTGTGCCCATGACGATCATATTGCTGGCACATCCTATATTCCATACTTGTGCCTTTCTCTTCTTTGTGTTGGACGGTGGCGTACCAAGATTCTGGCTGATTAGTTGACTGGATACTTTCTTCCATCTAGGGCGCTGCATCTCATCTTCGGTTTGTGTCCTTGCATTCACATCCCTTGAACTGTATCTTGCATCACGACCTTTGCTCAGTGCAAACATAGCAGAGGTCATGTGTTCCCTTCCAGCATGATGACGGGGTTGGTGCCATTGTCTTCTGGGAACTTTACAGTATGCTGGCGGGAGTCACCAGGGCTTGCATCTGTTGTTGCTGCTGATACTGTTGTTGCATCTGTTGCATCATCATGGCCATTAACTGTGTCTGATTGGTCAGTACCTGGGCTAGATTTAGATCCCCAGGAGGTGGAAGTGGAAAACTTGCAGTGTGGTCCTGAGCTGACCTATGGAACGGTTGGGGTCTTGATCCACTGATACTGCCCTTGGCTTTAACCATCTGACCAGGAGGAGGAAGGACAGGACAAGAGAGAGAGGTTACACTATAGGTAAGACCTTAACCCCACTGAAATACTGATCTGATGTGGGTGAACTTTTATTGTTCAAGTTGATTAAGCAAACAACCTAGTATGGCTACATCCCCAGCACTGGTGTAAACCATACACCTGCACACAGCAAACAACACACGACCTAGGAACTATCAATACTACTCTTTCAGGAAGGATTGGATTTTAGGCAATCTTCGAGAAAACCTCACTTGATCCTCGAGAAGCGCTGACTTTGAGCTACTCGGCTTGATCTTCTTGCTTGAAGCTTGGGGATTGACTTGACTTCAACAGGTTGATGAGCAACTGGGTTTTGACTTCCAGGTTCAACAACTAAAAGAGGTGGAGGGGAAAAGAAAGAAATTTGGCAAATCCTTTTGCAAAGATTCCCGAGGGATAGAAGAGATATTTCACAAATAAGGTTTTTCGTCGGGAGCCCTTCGAACCTCTTATTATATATGTAGGATGAACGGTTTATCCGAATTCTTCCAACAGACATAATAAGCATTCGGCGCTCCGAGAGAAAGATAAGTGAGACATTGCTCGGCCTTTAGCCTGCCAGTCAACTTCAGCCTGAGATGTGCCCGTCAAACCACATGAAGGTGGAGACCATATGTGTTACACATTCAAGAGACTTGACATCAAATGGCCCAAGATCTACATTGCCTCAATTATCTTTAACTCATACTCATATATAATATGTCCTAGTGAAAGGAACACATTAAACACTTTCATCCAAGCAAGTGCTAATTCTAGCATGATTATATGTTCTAGATTCTAAGTACTAGATACTTCATACATCATAGTACTTTAGATACATACGGCCGTCCGACCAAATACATAAGTATATAAGTTCGCGGAAGCATCTTCTACCCGAGAGATCTTTCATGCAACCGACTAGGGTAAACCCTAGTAAGAACCATCCTGGAAGAAGGAAATATCCCCGGCAAAGTCATCCTCCTCAAGAAGAATCTCACCTGCAGTCAAGTCTGCGCAAACAACAAATATATATATATATACAAAACAAGTGTCAGTACAATGGTTTGTACTGGCAAGCAACAGTCAAGCCTACACGCGACTTGCATGGCCATATCAAAGTAAGGCTCACATTAGGTTCCTTCAGCATAAAACAAGTTTTGTTTAGCAAAACCCATTTGCAAATTTCAGATTTTCCATAAGGAAAATTTCAGCAAGCGTATACTTAGTAATTTGGGCATTTATTTAGATGATAAGTCATTTAACATAGCACCTTTTTGCCCTCCATGGCAGCATGGGAGTACAACATAAGTTTTCATCACTTATCAACATTTATAAATCAGCATTTAGGGAATTTAAAATCATAAGTCTATACTCATGACATATTCATACGCCGCTCTTAACCGTGAGCACGACTAATCGATTAGTTTTAACTCTGCAGAGTACATACACTTTACCCACATGATGCGAAATCATAATCATGCATAGCATGTCACGCGATACATAAGTATCTGATTTATTACATGAAACAAAGCCCTTCCAAAATTCATGATTTAGCCTTATACCAGCACGATACGTATTCCATTCATCCTAGTCATACTAGAATATGACATAGAACCGTCAAGTGGCATGGCCCCGCTTTAAACTTGACGCCGTGGTGGCGGACACGACAGGAACCCACCCACGTGGCAAAATATCGTCGTATTGAGATACACTTAGTCACTTGAACTACCACGACGGGGTAAATAGGAAGTTCCTCTGAGTTATATGAACTCACACTCTCTGGCCTACTAAAATGTAAGCCTAAACCATAAAGATTTTACTAAGCTAGGGCTATCCCATACTAGCACATGTGGTTGTACTGTATTCGTAATGAACAGGCATTGAGTGTGGTCCTTAAACATCGGTTTGGGCACTCTCTCCCCCTATCGGTACATAATTAATCACCAAATGCATACCACATGAGGCCTAGACCACAAATCCTCATTTTCAAACTCTTTATTTGACATATGTACATTTATTCAACATAA
The DNA here is from genome assembly GCA_019925245.2 of Oryza australiensis. NCBI lineage: Eukaryota > Viridiplantae > Streptophyta > Magnoliopsida > Poales > Poaceae > Oryza > Oryza australiensis. The sequence continues at coordinate 590,556 of JAIFGZ020000604.1, read as the reverse complement.
AATTCAGAGGACAAATCAACTTAGTTTTTTATATACTTTGCCCATATGTGGAGTGAAATATACTACAAGCATGGCTAAGCATTCAACTTTATTTTCATTTCCAAGCATCAAACCCAACATAGCAAAAGTGAGTTAGTTCTAGGGCTAGGAATGATGGCTAACGTACTTTATGGAGTTTAAGCGGGAAATCCGAATTAAGGAGTTGTTCTACGGTGTATTACAAAATTTTAGTGATGTAGTACAAATTCAACATGCATATTTCGCAAATCATTTTCAAAATAACCTCCAAAGTATAGGTTCAATGTGTTCAAAGGGGGAGGTGAGGACTTGCCTGGATCCCCTTCCTCTTGCTCGTCCAAGTACAAAGGTTCGTCGAAAAACGTCGGCTGCTCGTCCAACGTATATACACAATATATCAGTTTACAAACATTATGAAAAATATCATGATCTAAGATGAATGCAATGTATGATTTGAAAGTGCTTAGTTTTAGGTTAAATTTCTGGGTAGAGTTCCTATCTTAACAACTTTTACGAAAGTGGAAAAATTATAGAATCATTTATATGTCCAGTGTATAACCATGTTCTTTCTAAAATTATTCAGAGCTAACCATTTGGGTTGCTGGTATGTCAAATATTTTTATTTAGTAAGGCATAAGAATGTAGTCCTAACAAAATTTAGTTTAAATTTTTAGGAGTTTGGATAGAGCTCTTACAATATTTAGAAGTTGAGGTGTACAAGAAAAGGTTATTTTCCTTATTTATTTTCTAAGTGTCTTATTTGTTACAGAATTTACCTTGTTTTATAATTTTAAAACGAAGTTCATCTTTTGCTGGTTTTATAGGATTTGAGTTCACCTCATTTGGAGTTGAGATGATTTTCCTACAATTTTTATAATTTAAAACTCACCCTAGGTCAGCTGGTCTATAAATAAATCCTTAGAATTAAATTTCCTAGTGTGAGTAGGTGATTTTATTTCATAATAGCAAAGTTCATAAACTTGTGAATCTAACAAAATTTCTTCCAGTCTAAAATATTCCATTTTAGATTTTATATGAATTTTCAAAGTTGAGTCCTTTTTCTGTTTGAAAAACACCCCTCGAGTTTATCCTGTTGCCTGATTTTTAATTAAAACGAGTGGGGTCCATCTGTCAGCATCTGCCTTTTTTTTGAATGGGGTTCATTAGCACCTGACGAGTGGGTCCCGGTTGACAGCGAGACAGAGAGAGAGAGAAAACATGACAGTGGCGCGCGGCGGAATTCTCGCCGGCACCGACGGCGAACGGCGGCCAATCTCGAGTCGCGACCAAAAGGAAAAAGCTAGAAAAGACTAAGGCAAAGCTAATGGTGATCTTCTTGTCCACTGTCGTCGCCAAAATCGTCGCCATCGACAGTACAGGCGGCACCGTGGTTAGGGTGGATGTTGCATGTGCGTTTTAGGCCTAGCTAGTTCTGGTTGTGCATGTGCAATGCATAGCTCTAAGAGGTCACTGGGGAGCTTACCGAACAATGTCTGGGCTCTGGCAAGGTCTGGTTGTTGGTGGCACCGTGCAGAGCTTCGAGGCGGCGGCGCTGCTTCCTCGGGCGAACGTCGTCGGGGTTCCTCGGTTTTCAGCTGTTCACAGGGGGAGCTGACATTGACTTAGCATTGCACAAGGATGCTCTTAACAGAAGGAATCGTGCTGAAGCTAACCAGAGAAGGAGGAAGACAGGAATGGTGTCGGCGGCCGGAGTTGAGGAAGAAGAAGGGGATTTCCTCCACAGGGCACTTCGCGGCGATTCCTTCGGTTTCAGCCAATGTCAGGCATCGGGTAACATGTTGGCGAGAGGGTTCAGTTAGTGTCTTACCGTAGACAGATGTCGACGAGCGGGTGCGTGGCGGCGGTTGGCACAGAGCATGTCAAAGGCCCGTCGTGGCATGGTGGTGTTCCCGACGGTCGGCTGCACCATATGCGGATGGTTTCGGTGGCATTAGAGAGGGGATTGAGTGAGGATTAAGGAACATGCATTGATCGGGAGAGTACTTCACCGAGCGTCAATGGCGATGGGCTCCTAGCCTGCCGACGGCGAGGTTCTCTTGGTTGTTCTTGTCGCTCTCAAGGTGGGCAGTCTCGGCTTCTCTGTGGAACAGGACAAGGGTGAGAGAGAAACATAGGAGGTCGGCCGATCAGGCTTATATGTTGTCATCGGCAAGGAATGGGAGGAGGGGCGCTCGCCGCGGCGGCCGACGCATACCCCGGCACGTCGCGTGCACGGTATGACCTGCAGGACTGTGTGGAGAACGTTGGGAGACTGATTTCGTGGCCCCACCGGGCAGTTGGGCCCACTTGTCTCGCGAAAGGAGTGAGAGAGGAAAAACCAGGGATTTTTTTTTCTAAGTCTGGATCCCATGGTGACTTTACTAATTTGGGCTTCATTTTCAAATAATTTCCAGGTAGATTTTGGGGTTGAGTCCAATGGCAAAGTTGTAAAGCATGACCTGAACTGTAATAATGCCAAATTCCACCGCCTGAAGATCACTGGTTTAATTTTGGTGTTAATTCAAAAATAGCTCCAGAGTTCTGTCAGATTTCCAGACTTAGAAATTTCTAGTGGATGTTTTGTTCTAGATTTTGGTTTAGTAAAATAATTCAAACTCTACATTGTGCTTCTAAGTTTTGCAAAGGATTTATACAAACTTTTCTCAGATTCTTGGGTGGTTTTAAACATTTTTCTTCACCCCATTTTGTTGAGACTTAAAATGGTTATGCTTCTAATATGCATATGCACATTTGTTTTCCAAAATGCACGACAAGCCATTCAAAATATTTTCTAGGAAAAACTTTTAATTCTCTTTTACATCATTCTGCCATTTCCAAAGTCTACCACATATTTCAAAGTTGTGGTATGTGACATTTTCACAAAACTAGTCCTTAATGATTTGACCATTTGGCTCAACCTACAGTCGAGATGGCTGTGATATCAACTTGTCACGGTTGAAAATTTTTTCCAAATTTTTAGACTATTTTTTGTATTAAATCCTTGTCCAGGCATCAACCAGGGTACACAAAATGATAAATTAGTACACAGATCCAAACATATAATAAAGCGTATAAATACTTGTAGGAAAAGAGGCACTTAGTCCTCACACTCGAAAGAAATCAGCGACAGCGGAAAAAGACAATCCTAGCGTGGCTTCAGCTCCACTCCACACGTAACCCCAACTGGGGTTTGAGCCTTGGTCCCTAACACCGTCTTCAACTTAGAAACACTACACTTCTGAAAGAGGGAAGATTTTGCAAGGCTGAGTACAACCAACGTACTCAACAAGCCACACCAAGGAATGCATAAATGCGAGGGAAGGCAAGGAGAGTCTTGGGGCTAATTTGCGGAAAATCAGTTGCAAACCTTTAATTGTTTTAAAATGGGGAAAACCATTGATTAATTAAAGGCAATATTAATCCTTCGCTGAACAACGTTATACCCACGTTGAACAGGCCCAACCATTCCCATCTAAACAAATCTAAATTATTGAGCCAAATTATTAAGAGACTAATCATGGTGCGCTACTTTACCCACAAGACACGATTCCACACATGTTCTCATGCCCCAAAGTATCACCATGATACTGCAAACGGGGAAATTGTGACAAGACCTTTCGTATAACCTTCCCCTAACCAATCGTACCACACCAAGGTTTTGCCCCCACCCCTCATAAGGCAGTGGGCAGCCCCCCCGAGTGCCACGGTGAATTCGAAAGCCGATCAACCCTTATACCGGGGCCGACCCAACTCCATTACACCCACCCTTGCCACGGAATGTCGGTTAGAGGAAAGCTACACAACAAGTCCAGCAGTTGCCCATTCTTGCTTGTGGTAAGCACTGTTTGTCTTGCACGGTTTCCCATGAACCGGTCCTTAATTACCATGGGTGCGACAATCAAAACTATGCACCACTGCCCACCATTAAGTCATATTTTAGTTGGGATAATTATGACCAATTTGTTTGCCCAGAGGTGTTAGCTTGCAGCTCATCAGACCCTAGAGTAGTTAATGTGATTATCCCATTTAGTGAGCTAGTGGTAATTAAGCATGGCAAAGCATAAGGTTCTAGCAAAAGTCAACATCAGTGACTAAAGCTAGTATTTTATGACCCAAGGTTAACAAAGGACGGATATCAAACAAATAGGCACAAGCAAGCAGATAGGTAATTCCATCATCCCATGTAATTAGCAAAACATGCAATTTCATTTGCAAACAGTAAAACATTTATAAAAAGGTTCAATATGCTTCAAGAAAAGTGTGACTTGCCTTGCTTCTTCAAACAAACATCACTTCTAGCGTGAACTCTGAAAACTGCAGAATCTGCACGCTGGCACACAAAACAAGGAAAAAACCCTAATAAAAATAAAATAAACAATACATCAAATGTAAACCAACATGTAGAGCTCAATTTTAGATGAATTATGCAATTTGAATGGCCTAATTTGGAGTTCAAATGAATTAGATATGAATTCTACAAGTTTTGGACCATTTAAATAAATTCTGGAAACTAATTCGATTTATTGCGCAATTTTTTAATTATTTTTCAAAGGAAAAAGGACACGGCTGATGTCAGCAAGGCAGCAGCTGACGTCAGTGGCCGAGGGCTGACGTCAGCCGTGGCAGCGACGTGGTCCATGGTCGGTCCACCGTGGACCAAGTCCAAAGTGGTCCACGGGCGGGCGCGCCATGTGGCGCACACATGGCGCCAATGCGGCGGCCGCATGATAGCCACGTGGGCGGCCGGATGAACGACCCATATCTACCCCGAGGCAGATCGGGCACTAGAGGAAGGCGGGGCTGGTGGCAACTACAGGCCGGCCGGCCGGGCGACGCGACAGCGGCGCGTGCGCCCTCATGGTCACGGCGGCGGCGGGCATGGGAAGCGGCGAAGAGGGCAGAAAGGAGGGGGAGCTCACTGACGCAGAGAAAAAGAAGGAAGAGGGGAAATTTATAGCCGGGGAGGGCCGCGGGTGGTCGAGGGCGGCGGGATGGCCGAGACGATGGTCGACGGCGTTAAAGCATGGCGAGCAAATGTGGCGATTTAAGGCGGTGGGATTGGGGGGAAACTAAGGGAAAACCTGCGAAGTGATGGTGGTGGGTTAATGCGCATGCGAGAGCGGCTGGGTGCACGAGGTTCGTGGCACGAGGGGACGGCTTACGGCGGTGGAAATGGCGCGGCCAACGCGAGGAAGAGGATGACAGGTGGGACCCACCTATCATCGACCCGGGGCACGAGGGACGCTGGATGGACTTTGGTGGAACGCGCAAGGGAGACGGGCCGTGGCCTCAAGGCCGGCCCACGAGTGGGAGGGCTGCGCGCGCGAGAGGGAGAGAGGAAAACGGCCCGTGACGGATTGAAACAAGGAGTTGGGCCGAAACCGGCCCGAGAACATGAGGAGGATTTATAATTTCTTTTTCTTTTTAATTAATCGCATAAATGATCTTTGAGTTTTTCATAAATATTTTTAGTGCTCAAATAATTCTAATAAAAAGTCTAAAAATAGATGAACACTTAAAGTATTTAATAAAAATATAACCAGATCGTTCAGTGATTAGTTTATTTATTAAATAATTACTGAAATGTTCTTTGTATTATTAAAATTATTTCTGGAGCTCAAAAATTTCACAAAAAATTTCAGAGAATACTTTAGGGCATGGAGAATATTTCAAAAATATTTTCAAAATTTTAGTTTCCTTATTAATTTCACTTGATATTTTCTTAATTTCTGGAAAATAATTGATTTAATGATTTTTGATCCCGAACAAATATTGGGTTGTGACAACCTGACAGTGGCTTAGCTTTCTCTCTCTTCCAGGCTGATGTCATATTCACCCTTTTCTTGTTCAAAATAATTTAATATGACACAATAAATCATTTAGTTGTTTTTGTAGGTTTTAAATGATTAAAACTTCATTAATTCATAACTAATTCATACGAACTCGGAATGAGGTCGTTCAAGCCTCATAATTCATCTAAATTCAATCTCTACCTATTTATGATCTTTAATTGTACTGTTTATTTGGTTTTTATTAGTGTTTTTCCTCATTTTATGTTTTAGGTTTAATTCATTCGTTGGAGAAGTTCTTGAAGGCGTTTGTTTGCAAGGCAAGTTACACAGATCCCAAACACAATCCCTTTGACCATGTTGATCCTATATTTAAATTATCTTTTTACTTCAAATGTGCATTTATTTTCGAATGTCATTGGGTTGTCAATTTGTTATGGCCAATTTTCATTGATTCACCGTACTCCTTGATACTTTGGGTTATAATTGGACTAGCTTGGGCCTTATATATTGGTTCGGCTAGATATTTAGTATAATTGCTTGGTCATGCTTAGAAACATTAGTATCATTTTATGTGGGATAACTAATGGTTCAGCCATGATTAATGATTGTTAATTAATGGTAGCTCACAATGATTTGTCGTGGGTTGTTAATAATACTCGAACTAAAACTTTACTAATTGTGGGTTGTGCGCACATGGTTGTGTTGGTCGTGCTCATGACAAGTAAGGACTGGTATGCGAGCTACTGTTATGAAGCATTAACCGTACTAACCACGAGCCAGCATGGGCAACGACAAGATCTGTAGTATAACACATTCAGTAGGAGACACTATGGTATGTTGTGTTTTTATCATGGCACATAACTAAGTCCACAGGTAGCCGCAACTAAATCCATAGTTTTTGGGTGCTAAGTAGTCTCCCAGTTAGGTAACTAGCCACCCCTACCGGAGACAGATGCTTAGTGGGTGTCATTCTGATGGGCGTGTTATGCGAAGGGTCCTGTCATAGTTCATTTCCAAGGTACCGTGGTGATATTGAGGGGCATGGAAACATGTTGTGGGATTGCGTCTTATGGGTAAATTTGTACACCTTTTGCTAGAGTAAAACTATTCAAACAGCCGTGCCCGCAGTTATGGGAGGGTCTAGCAATGTTTTTTATGATTAGTCCCACACTACTCATCAATGATAATAAATTGGTGATGATAATTTATTAGCTCATGTTATAGAGTTTAGATCTAAGCAATTAGGATTGGTTTTTCAGAGATGGTTGAGCCTGTGCAGCATTGGTGTGTTGTCGCAGTGATTGGTTAATATTGCTATTTAATTACTATATTGTTTTACAAATTCTCAAATGTTTGCTATATGTTGTATTTGCAAATGAACCTTGTATTATTGTAATCCTTTGTATATCCTATGCACTTGCATACTTGTTTTGTGGCTTACGGAGTATTTAATATACTCACCTTGCAATAATCAATCAACCTCAATTGAAGAAGAATTTCGAAGGAGAAGACCTTTTAGCTTAGATCCCAGTTGAGCTACCTATTGGAGTGGAGTTGAAGCTTCGCTAGATTTTATTTTTCGCTGCAGTTTTATTTGTGGGGAGGACTAAGTGCCTCTTTTGCAAGTATTTATCGCATTACTTTATTTGGTATTGTATATTCAAATTGTCGACTTGTGTACCTCGGCTGATTCCTGGAAGAGGGTTAAATGCACAAATTAGTTTGGAAATTACTTATGAGTTTCCGTGCGTGACACCCGCAATTGCCGAGCGGCACCATGCTGTCCTCGCGTCCTTGTGCGGCAAGGAGCGGGCAACGGCCAAGCCCGTCCGTGCCTATAAATAGGATGGACCGGGATGCGAAGCCGCCACCCATCTCTGCCCCTTCCGCGGGATGCCATTGCGGCGGCCCTCCCTGTTAGTGATATGCCCTAGAGGCAACATGGAGATGTTGGATATCACGTCAATGTTTATGTGTATAAATGAATAAAGTGTTATTCAGTTCCATGAAATAGACATCTTGTATTGATCAATAAGTACGTGACTTATTTATGAGACTCTTTATGTATGAATCTATTTCTAAACGATCCTCGATCATATGTCATATTGTTGGAACAAATATGGTTCTAAGATCGGCATGTTTATTGATTGATGATCATGTCTCATAGATCATGGGTATGGAGATACCAAATCAATAAACATGGACATATGTGTTGGAGAACACATTGTTGGATAGACCCACCATGAGACACTACAGAATTAATGTGCCATTAGTTGGTCTCGGGTAGTGTTGGTACAAAGTCCTTAGACCCGAGATCACCATGGATTTCAACATGTGTAGTAGCCTACTTTGGGACTACCAAACGCTATTCCGTAATCGGGTAGTTATAAAGGTAGTTTTCGGGTTTGCTATGAAACATGGAGTGGGATGTGAGTGATCAAGATGGAATTTGCCCCTCCTTTGGAGAGATATCTCTGGGCCCCTCGAGGTAATGGATTATGGAAATGCATGGCCATGCTAAGTTGATTGAGGAGTCAATCAACGGACGGATAATCCAATACGGTTCGAGTGAATGGTTAAGCTATTGAAGGGATGGCACACATCTTGCCTATAGCTTAACCGGTATCGTGAGGCAAAGGGATTTGTGTACACATTACAGGTTCGAGCCGATATTATATTCTTGTATACTATGGTGTCAATATGTGCTGCTAGGCGCCGCTATTGACAGTCGGCTGAGTTAGACTCGAGCCGACGATCGGCTAAGTTAGACTATAGCCGAAACCGAGTATACCTGAACCTACGTGGTCGCACGCTTAAGGGGATAGAATAGATATTCGAGTTGGACTCGGATACGGCTCGATCGGATAGGGATCCGATCGGATAGAGTCCTATGGGCTTACGACGTGTGGGGCGGCCAACTCTATGAGATACGGATGAGATCCGATTCAAAATAGAGTCCTAATCGGCCACTAGTCCCGGTCGGCCAACTCTATATAAAGGAGGGAGGGGTGGAGAGCGTGAGAGGTCAATTGCATCGCGTGCAACGAAGTCGCCGAGATCAATCTCCACGGAAACCCTCCCCCACTTTCGAGCCAAACCCTAGCCTTGCATCGCGTGCTAGCACACGGGTGTACGGCGTTTTGTCCCCGGACGTGTGGATACCGGTAGAGGCGTGAGAACGCGGCCGGACGACTCGAATCAGCTGATTGGCGAATCGGCTGTCTCCGGGAATCGGCTACACTGTTCCGGATCGGATTGCCCTGATTGGCTATTCCGCTGCACTCTACTCCAATCGGTAACGATCTATCGGCCCTTACTTGCAAGTGTTCCTGGTTTGCGCGGTAGAAATTTTTGTTTTCGGCTAGCGTAGCTTCCGCGTAACCCTTCAAGTGGTATCGAGCTAATCTTGCTTAGTTCGGGTTTTAGATTGGATCTGGAACAAGTTTTGCGCACGGGTTGATTAGATCAATCGGTTTTACGGGATCTGTTGAGGAGAGTTAATGGTAATTGCGTTCCTTGATAGTGTATCGGAACGGCGTAATGTGATTACGTCGAAGCAATTTCTATATAACACGGTTTGAGTTGGGTTCGAGATAGCGTTCCTTGATAGTGTATCGGAACGGTATAATGTGATTATGCCGAAGCTATCTCGTAGTCCGATCTTGTTAGCTGCCTCGCGCCTACGCAAACCATCTCCCTTGATAGTGTATCGGGACGGCATAATATGATTATGCCGACATGGTTTCGTAAGCGAATTCATAGATTGGATCTATGAATTTCGTGTGGTGTGCGTACCCCTTATAGGTCGTCTCGGTGCCGTATCTCTCGCGATAAGTAGAAAACGTTTCTACGCCTAACTTGTTTTTGCAGAGAATGCTTTGAGATGGTATGGCCCTATTGTATGTATGAGATGCATGTGATGCATGTAATATTCTTTCATATGTGCAATCCCTGTAATATTCTTTCATACGTGCAATGCTTGTAATATTCTTTCACGACTGCGAGTCGATGTAATCTTCAATTAGAGCTTCTATAGTAGTAGCTTAGTTTGAAGATATCAAGCATTCGACACTTGAAAGATGGTGCCGAAGATGGAGATCTTCAGCGCCGACATGGAGATGGAGATCACCATGTGAAGGGGGCCATACTATTTCATTATATGATATTCTTCTTGCTTTCATATGTGATATGTTTGTTTGATAGGATAGCATCCCTCTCAAAATTAAGTAGTAATGATGCCCTTCCAAATGTTGCACCGTCACCGTTATGCTCGTCAATGGTGGGTCAAAGCAGAGTGCCATTCTCTATCATAACACGAAGGGGTATATGTCGACATGTACATGCAGGAGCATTTGGTTTACTTAACAAGGCTATCAAAACAGTTTTGGGCCTTGGGGCATAGGTTGGCGCCGGGGCATGGAGATGCCACACCAACAACAAGAGTCACATAGAGATGTGATTAGCAAGGTGTTGCTTACCGATGTTACTAATTTTCTAGCGGTGATGCCAAAGCTCACTAGAAAATTAATTAACATGTGGATCTTGACCCAATACGTAACCTAGAGGGAAGGTGGAAAATACGTAATGGGAGTCTAATGTTAAATTGTTTAACAATAGACATAGCATAAACATTGTGCTAAACTTTGCTTTTTCTCGTTGTAGAATAAATGGCGGCTAATACTACACCCAGACCTTTAATTTGCGATCTATTCTCGAAAAGGAAAAATTAAATGGAACAAACTTTATGGATTGGTATCGCAACTTGAGAATTGTTCTCAAGCAAGAGCGTAAGGAGTACGTTCTTGAAGTACCCTATCCCGAGGATTTGCCAACTAATGCCACCGCAACGCACGGAGGGCTTATGAGAAGCACACTAATGATGCCCTAGATATAAGGTGTCTCATGCTTGCTACAATGTCCCCGAGCTTGAAGCAATATGAGAGCAACGATGCTCACACTATTATTCGGGGACTGCGTGGCATGTTTGAGAACCAAGCTCGGGCCGAGAGGTTCAACACCTCAAAGTCCTTGTTTGCGTGCGAGCTTGTTGAGGGAATCCCGTCACCGCATGTGATAAAGATGATTGGCTACATTGAGAGTCCGGAAAACTGGTTTTCCCTTAGCCAAGAGTTGGCTACCGATGTGATTCTCCGCGCTCCCTCCGAGCTTCGAGCCATTCATATTAAATTATCACATGAACAATATGGATAGGACCTTGGCTGAATTGCATGGGATGCTAAAGACAACGAGGAGAGTATCCGAAAAACGGTCATCATGTGATGATGATGCGAAGGCTAAGCGCAAACCACTGTCAAGAAACTTTGCACCAAGAGGAAGTTAACTCCCGATGAGATCGCGAGTGCCTCTAATGCAAAGAAGGGCAAGAAGGGTCGGCGGCATCGATGCCGTTTGCTTCTACCGCAAGGAGACAGCCACGGGAAAAGGAACCGCAAGAAGTACATGGAGGATCTCAAGAAGAAGCAAAGTACGATTTCGCTTCAGGTATTAATGTTATAGATATTAATCTTGCTACTTCACCTACCGACTCTTGGGTATTTGATACCGGATCGTAGCTCATATTTGCAAATCGTTGCGGGGAATGAGAAGAAGTAGAGGATTAAGAAGGGACGAGGTGAACTGCGCGTCGGCAATGGAGCAAGCGTTGCTACGCTTGCTGTCGGCACAGACCACTTCATCTACCTTCGGGATTAGTTTTGGAATTAAATAATTGTTATCGTGTTCCAACACTATGTCAAAACGTTATTTCCGCTTCATGTTTGCAAGCGGAAGGATATGATTTTAGATCAATGAACAATGGTTGTTCAATATATCTCGAGAGATATGTTCTATTTTCATGCTCCATTGGTGAATGGATTATACGTTTTGAATCTTGAAGTGTCTCCCATCTATAACATTAATACGAAAGGCAACTCTCTAATGATATAAACCCCACGTTTATCCGGCATTGTCGCTTAGGCCATATAAATAAGAAACGCATTGAGAAGCTCCATAAGGATGGATTGCTTCACTCTTTTGATTTTGAATCAATTGAGACATGTGAGTCTTGTTTACTTGGTAAGATGACAAAGGCACCTTTCACGGGACACAGTGAGAGAACAAGTGATTTGTTGGCACTCGTACATACCGATGTATGTGGACCAATGAGCTCAACGGCCGAGGGGTTATCGACTTCATTACCTTTACCGATGACTTTAGTAGATATGGCTATATCTACTTAATGAGGCATAAGTCCGAATCCTTTGAAAAGTCCAAAGAATTCCAAAATGAAGTACAGAATCATTTAGGGAAAACAATCAAGTTTCTACAATCGATCGTGGAGGGGAATACTTGAGCCAAGAGTTTGGTAATCATCGAAAGATTGTGGAATAGTTCCACGTTGACTCCGCCAGAACTCCACAATGAAACGGAGTGTCCGAACGGAGAAATCGCACCTTGTTGGACATGGTGCGGTCGATGATGAGCCAAAGTGATCTTCCGTTATCTTTTTGGGGATATGCTCTTGAAACAAGCGCTCACACTAAATAGAGTTCCATCTAAGTCGGTTGAAAAGACACCATATGAGATATGGACAGGGCAACCCCTAGTTTGTCTTTTCTCAAAATTTAGGGATGCGAAGCTTATGTAAAACGTTTACTCGACAAGCTCACACCCAAATCGACAAGTGCTTCTTTGTGGGATATCCTAAGGAAACTAAGGGATATTACTTTTATAATCGGGAACAAGGCAAAGTGTTTATCGCCCGACACGGTGTCTTCTTGGAGAAAGAGTTTCTTTCAAGAAGGGTTAGTGGGAGCAGGGTGCATCTTGAAGAAGTTCAAGAAACACCGAGAAAATGTTTCAGACCACGTAACCACAACAGAGGTGCAAAGTGTTGTGCCACCGGTTGTAGATACACCAGCCCCACGGAGGTCGAAAGATCACGTCGTGCACTGAGTACACAGCGGAACAACGTGATATATTGTTGTTAGACAACGATGAACCTAAGACCTATGAGGAAGCGATGGTGGGACCCGATTCCAACAAGTGGCTTGGAGCCATGAAATCCGAAATAGAATCCATGTACGACAATCAAGTTTGGAACTTGGTTGATCCACCGATGGTGTCAAAACCATTGAGTGTAAATGGGTTTTTAAGAAAAGGCCGATATGGATGGAAATGTTCACATCTATAAGGCGCGATTGGTGGCGAAAGGTTTTAAACAGATTCAAGGAGTTGATTATGATGAAACCTTCTCGCCCGTCGCAATGCTTAAATCTATTCGGATTATCCTAGCGATTGCTGCATATTTCGATTATGAGATATGGCGAGATGGATGTCAAAACGGCTTTCCTAAATGGAAACCTAAGCGAGGATGTATACATGATACAACCTCGGGGTTTTGTCGATCCGAATCGCCTGGAAAGATATGCAAGCTACGAAATCCATTTATGGATTGAAGTAAGCATCTCGGAGTTGGAATATTCGTTTTGATGAAGTAATCAAAGGGTTTGGTTTCATCAAAAATGAAGAAGAGGCCTGTGTTTACAAAAAGGTCGTGGGAGCGCAATTGTATTTCTAATCTTATATGTGGATGACATATTACGATTGGAAATGATATCCCTATGCTAGAATCCGTCAAGTCTTCATTGAAAAATAGTTTTTCCATGAAAGACTTAGGGGAGGCAGCATACATATTGGGCATTCGGATCTATAGAGATAGATCCAAGAGGCTAATTGGATTAAGCCAAAGTACATACATTGACAAGGTGTTGAAAAGGTTCAACATGCATGATTCCAAGAAAGGTTTCTTGCCCATGTCACATGGCATTAATCTTAGCAAGAATCGGTGCCCTCGGACACATGATGAGCGAATAAGATGGGTATGGTTCCATATGCTTCGGCAATTGGATCCATCATGTATGCCATGCTTTGTACACGCCCGATGTCTCGTACGCTTTGAGTGCTACGAGCGGATACCGATTAGATCCAGTGAAGGTCACTGGATCGTAGTAAAGAATATCCTTAAGTATTTGAGAAGAACTAAGGATATGTTCCTAGTCTATGGAGGTGAAGAAGAGCTCGTTGTAAGTGGTTACACCGATGCTAGCTTCCAAACAGACAAGGATGATTATAGATCGCAATCTGGGTTCGTGTTTTGCACGAACGGAGGCGCGATCATGGAAGAGTTCCAAGCGGATACCGTTGCCGATTCTACAACGGAGGCCGAGTACATTGCTGCTTCGGAAGCCGCAAAGGAGGCTGTTTGGATCAAGAAATTCGTTTCGAGCTTGGTGTGATGACTAGTACGACGGTCCAATGTCTCTCTATTGTGACAATAGTGGAGCCATTGCGCAAGCCAAGGAGCCGAGGTCACATCGAAGTCCAAACACATACTTCGGCGATATCATCTCATCCGCGAGATAGTGGACAGAGGTGATGTCAAGATATGCAAAGTGCACACGGATCTCAACATAGCCGATCCGCCGACAAAACCTCTCCTCACCGAAGCATGAGGCGCACACAAAAGCAATGGGTATTAGATACTTACATGATTGACTCTAGTGCAAGTGGGAGATTGTTAGTGATATGCCCTAGAGGCAACATGGAGATGTTGGATATCACGTCAATGTTTATGTATAAATGAATAAAGTGTTATTCGGTTCCATGAAATAGACATCTTGTATTGATCAATAAGTACGTGACTTATTTATGAGACTTTTTATGTATGAATCTATTTCTAAACGATCCTCGATCATATGTCATATTGTTGGAACAAATATGGTTCTAAGATCGGCATGTTTATTGATTGATGATCATGTCTCATAGATCATGGGTATGGAGATACCAAATCAATAAACATGGACATATGTGTTGGAGAACACATTGTTGGATAGACCCACCATGAGACACTACAGAATTAATGTGCCATTAGTTGGTCTCGAGTAGTGTTGGTACAAAGTCCATAGACCTGAGATCACCATGGATTCCAACATGTGTAGTAGCCTACTTTGGGACTACCAAACGCTATTCCGTAATCGGGTAGTTATAAAGGTAGTTTTCGGGTTTGCTATGAAACATGGAGTGGGATGTGAGTGATCAAGATGGAATTTGCCCCTCCTTTGGAGAGATATCTCTGGCCCCTCGAGGTAATGGATTATGGAAATGCATGGCCATGCTAAGTTGGACGAGGAGTCAATCAACGATGAATAATCCAATACGGTTCGAGTGAATGGTTAAGCTATTGAAGGGATGGCACACATCTTGCCTATAGCTTAACCGGTATCGTGAGGCAAAGGGATTTGTGTACACATTACAGGTTCGAGCCGATATTATATTCTTGTATACTATGGTGTCAATATGTGCTGCTAGGCACCGCTATTGAGCAGTGCCTGGCTGAGTTAGACTCGAGCCGACGATCGGCTAAGTTAGACTATAGCCGAAACCGAGTATACCTGAACCTACGGGTCGCACGCTTAAGGGGATAGAATAGATATTCGAGTTGGACTCGGATACGGCTCGATCGGATAGGGATCCGATCGGATAGAGTCCTATGGGCTTACGACGTGTGGGCGGCCAACTCTATGAGATACGGATGAGATCCGATTCAAAATAGAGTCCTAATCGGCCACTAGTCCCAGTCGGCCAACTCTATATAAAGGAGGGAGGGGTGGAGAGCTGTGAGAGGTCAATTGCATCGCGTGCAACAGAAGTCGCCGAGATCAATCTCCACGGAAACCCTCCCCACTTTCGAGCCAAACCCTAGCCTTGCATCGCGTGCTAGCACACGGGTGTACGGCGTTCGTCCCCGGACGTGTGGATACCGGTAGAGGCGCGCTACGTTGCGCGCGTTGATCGGCTTCGGATCGGCTGCAATCGGAGCGATCGGCTGTGGTGGAATCGGCTGCGGTCGGGCGCATCGGAGCGAGGCGTGAGAACGCGGCCGGACGACTCGAATCAGCTGATTGGCGAATCGGCTGCTCCGGAATCGGCTACACTGTTCCGGATCGGATTGCCCCGATTGGTTATTCCGCGCACTCTACTCCAATCGGTAACGATCTATCGGCCCTTACTTGCAAGTGTTCCTGGTTTGCGCGGTAGAAATTTTTGTTTTCGGCTAGCGTAGCTTCCGCGTAACCCTTCACTCCCCTCTTCCCATGCCCCTCCACCCGCCTCTGCCCCTGTTCGATCCCCTCCTGCTCGGCTGTCGGAGAAAAGCCGCTCCCCACGCTTGGACCAACGCCACAGGAGCAAGAGGGAGCCGCCGGACCACCACCACACACCGCCGCTGCCATCGAAGAAAGTATCGCACACCGAAGAAGATGGAATCCTCGTCGTCGTACCTGCACATCCCCCAACCCGAACCCCGTCGCCGCTCAGTTATGTCGCTTCCCAGTCGCCGCACGATGAGCACCACCCTCTCCTCCTCTCTCTCTATCTTCTCTCTCTTTCGACTACCCCCACCACTCCCGTCGCCAGCTTTCCCACGATGTCGCATCATCGCCCGCGCTTGGCCTCACCCAGCCCAGCGGAGCAAGGAGGCAAAGGAGGAAGGGGATAAATCCCTTCCCCTCCGACTGACTTATGGGTCCACTTCTTAATAAAGATGGTTAATCCCTAATGAAGATAATTAAACTAATTATATTCTCTAATCCTTACACCGACATGTGGGACCCATTCACTAAGAATACTTTTAAAACCTTGATTGAATTTTGTGCCAACAACATGTGGGCCCTTGGCCATTGACTTGGTCTACCTTGACCCATCCCCATCTGTCAGTGACCGCATGCTTTTCTTTAAGAATATAAATATTTTATCAATTAAAATTCTATAGGACCCACTTGTTAGTGAGCCAAGAGATCCCAACCACTAAAGGACAAAATAGTGCATAGTAGCCTTTTATCTTTGTTTGAATTAATTCAAATTGGAACCTTCATAACTCATTCACCTTAGGACCAAATCCAGTGAAAGCCAGTCTAAATTCATCTAAAATCAAGATCCATCTAATGGCACTGGTTTGGTATTTTTTCTATTTTTTTATTTATTCTCATTTAAGTTAGTCGCGGGACAGCATTTTGAATTAGTCGATTCGCCATTTAGGCGATGTTTGAGACGACGAACCTTTTGACGCAGAGGAGGAAGTTGTTGTAACTGAGCGAGGCAAGTCACCACATCCCACTCCTTTGAACATGTTGATCGTATTATGAAATGTTTTGTTTGCAACTAAAATTACATGCTATGTTAAACTGTGTTCTTATATTGTTGTGTATGCATGTCCTTTGATATTGTTGCCCTGTAGCTTGGAGCCATACAATACTCTATGTCCATGGTCAATTATTGACGAACGCTTAGTCATGCTTAATAGATTATTCATACCTTATATTGTGATAATTAGAATAGGAGTAACCACTTCTGGTAGGGAGTGGTTACATTTATGCAAGTGGAGACATGAAATGCCACTCGCGAGACATTTGTGAAATGTGTGGGAAAACCCAAGGTTAATGAACAAAACTATTTTCGGTTGGGCGGCAAGAATTGAATTGGGTGGTTCCTGGTAAAGGCTAGCATTGATCTTGGCCAAGTAAGGACCGAGTCAAGAAAACAAGCAAGAAACGAATAGAGTTACAACCACTTTTCTCATATGGGCATAGACCTAGTGGACTAGGTGATTCTAGTGGGGCAGCACCCCCAATCATGGCCGATTCTGAACATAGTGCGTTGTGTTGAGAATGGAGAAAGAAGATAGGTCATAGAATTAACGACATGTAAAGTAAAATGAACCCTTACAGGTAAAGCGTACATCCACTTTAGTGTGAATAAAATAAATTTATTCGAATAGTCGTGCTCGCGGTTAATTGAGTGTTGGGACTTGTACTACTTTTGACTAGACTCTGAAATATAAAATTAATTAGGATGGAATGGTGATTTGGGTAAACTCTCACGAAAGGCGGGAGAGCAACGTATGAGATGTGAGAATTGGACCATGAAGGTAAACTAAACGAACTGGAGCTTAGCAGGGTGGACACAGCCTTTGTGAAATGGTTAAACTACCTGAACTATAGTGAACTCTTTTGGTAAGATGGCTAAGTCTTAGGCTTGCTAAATAATTTGAGAAAACTTGGTTTACGCAATAACCTTATAGCCATCTTTGAAACCAATGAGCATTAATCATATTGTAGTGGTGGCTTGCATATACTTTACGTACTCACCATTGCTATTTTTCTCCCTTTTAGAGCTAGATACCGCAAATGACCCGTGTGAGAAGATTTCGGTAAAGGAAGAACCAGTGGAGGTGCCATAGGACCTAAGTCCCACTTGATGCCTCTGGACAAATGCAGGGTCACTACAACTTAGCTTCTGTCATCTTATCTATCTATTTTGCTAATTTAAGTCAGTCCATTGAAGCCCCTATTGAACAATCTTTTGTATCCTAATATTGTACTTTATAATGCTAAATGCAATGTATCAGTATACTCTTATGTGTGTACCAAGCTACTGATCCCAGGACTTGGTACGAAATACACATGAGGTTTCCGAACTCAAAAACCGGGGGCTGACATATAATTTAAAATCTGTGGAAATTATCAAGGTGTGAAAACATAATATGATTGCATGCTATGGTGAGATATGTAATTATATCTACATATATATTATTTGTAATTTAATTTGTATGCCAGTTATACGATTGCATCAAAATTGCATCAAAATCTACGTTCCATCAAAATTGCAATATATAACGTACCATGATAGGAAATTAGGAATTGTCTTGGTTCTGAACATAGAAATGAATATTTTACTGAGCTACAGAGGATTAAAATTATCAAAGATATGATATAAATGTCTATTGTTGTTTGGATTCGAAATAAGACATTCGACGTTGAGTTACCATGTGATCAGCGTGCGCCACATTAGATCGATCCTAATTGTACTGGGATAGCCAAGTCAATGTAGAGGGATGAGTAATATATTGTTGTACGGACCTACTTTGCACGGAATAGCCAAGTTTGCAAGTCAATGTACCCGGATATGAGCAATATATTGTTGTGCGGACCTATTTGTATATACGGTGAGCACAACAATTTACTCGGTTTGTTTGCATATATGTTTTTCGGCTTTTCAATCAGCTCCGGCTATGCACAAAGCCTAATTTGCGCACACGGGCAAACGGGGAAGTGGCGCACGTTTTCCGACCGTGTCATGACAAGCCACACACCAGGGGAGTTAAGGTTAGGGTTAAGGTTTCTCGGTGTGGTGGGATGGGGGAAGGGTGTGAAGGGTTACGCGGAGGCTACGCTAGCCGAAAACAAAAACTTTTCTACCGCACAAACCAGGAACACTTGTAAGTAAGGGCCGATAGGTTGTTACCGATTGGAGTATGCAGCGGAAACAGCAAATCAGGGCTATCTGATCTGGAACTGTGCTGGCTGATGACAGTCGATTCCTGGGGATAGCCGATTGACCAATCAGCCAATTCACCGATGTCGTAGCCGATCCGAGTCGTCCGACCGCACTCTCGTCACCAATCTGCCGCAGTCGCCTCACTCCGATTGCAGCCGATCCGAAGCCGATCAACAGCGCGCAACGTAGCAGCGCCTCTACCGGTATCCACACGTCCGGGGACAGAACGCCGAACACCCGTGTGCTAGCACGCGATGCAAGGCTAGGGTTTGACTCGAAAATGAGGAGGGTTTCCGTGGAGATTGATCTCGGCGACTTGTTGCACCAAATCAGATTGATTTCGGCGCAATTCGATTCAACTGATGTACGACATCTCTCCACCCCTCGCCCCTTTATACAGAGTTGGCCTACTGGGACTAGTGGCCGATCAGGACTCTATTTTAAATCGGATCTCATCCGTGTCTCATAGAGTTGGCCGCCCATACGTCATAAGCCCATAGGACTCTATCCGATCGGATCCCTATCCGATTGAGCCGTATCCGAGTCCAACTCGAATGTCTGTTCTTATCCCTTTAAGCGTGCGACCCTGTAGGTTCAGGTATACTCGGTTTCGGCTATAGTCTAACTTAGCCGATCGTTGGCCCGAGTTCAACTCAGCCGACCTGTCAACAGCGGCGCCTAGCAGCACATATTGACACCATAGTATACAAGAATATAATATCGGTTCTGAACCTGTAATGCATACACAAATCCCTTTGCCTCACGATACCAATTAAGCTATAGGCAAGATGTGTACCATCCCTTCAATAGCTTAACCATTCACTCGAACCGTATTGGATTATCTGTCTGTTGATTGACTTCTCAATCAACTTAGTATGGCCATGCATTTTCATAATCCATTACCTCGAGGGGCCTAGAGATATCTCTCCCAAAGGAGGGGCAAATTCCATCTTGATCACTCACATCCCACTCCATGTTTCATAGCAAACCCAAAAACTACCTTTATAACTACCCAGTTACGGAATAGCGTTTGGTAGTCCCAAAGTAGGCTACAACACATGTTGGAATCCATAGTGACCTCAGGTGTAAGGACTTTGTACCAACACTACCTGAGACCAATGCACATTAATTCCTGTAGTGCCTCATGGTGGGTCTATCCAACAATGTGTTCTCTAACACATGTGTCCATGTTTATTGATTTGGTATCTCCATACCCATGATCTATGAGACATGATCATCAATCAATAAACATGCCGATCTTAGAATCATATTAGTTCCATTAATATGATATATGATCAGGGATCATTTAGAAATAGATTCATACATATAGAGTCTCATAAATAAGTCACGTACTTATTGATCAATACAAATGTCTATTTTATGGAACTGAATAACACTTTATTCATTTATGCATAAACATTGACAATGATATCCAACATCTCCATGTAGCCTCTAGGGCATATCATTAACAGGGTGGTGCTTGGGAGGGGGGCACTGGAGGATCGGGTTTTGTGGAATGGCTCGGGAGGCGGCAGACCGATGGTGGGTGGCGGACAAGGGTGAGTGGTGAGGCGGCGTAGCGCTGCCGGAGCCGTGGTGTGGGAGGTGTCACCCCAGGGTGCCTCAAAAACCTAGATTGAACCCCAACAGAAGTCAAACTGAGTGTCCTCGGGATATGACCGAGAGCCCGACCCCCCCCCCCCGGAGTCAGGCATTCCAGCCTTCCCCCGAGTCCGACCTTGTCCCCTTCTCTCGACCTCGACTCGTTGCCCGACCTCGAGCATCCTCGGGAAGAAACTTGGGAGGCACGGAGGAAGAGGGAGGAGATAGTCTGGCAGCATCTGACATCACCTAGCGGCATAGAAGCAGGGTCCTAGGGCTAACAAGAGCACAAGATACCCACGGTGTACAGGACCTAGCAAACCAACATGTACTCTATCAGATATTCTTTGTACCCCACTGTTTGTCTCTCTTAGTCTTAGCTTTATTGACCCCTAAGTTCATTTGTTCCTGCGCCCCTTGAATTATAAAGGGAGAGCAGGACGACGGGGCCAAGAGATCCGATCGAGGAGAAGAGAACTCTAGCACACTCCTTTGTAACTCTTGTTCATCATCCACCCCAAGGAAGAACACCACACACTGGACGTAGGCCTATTATCGTTCGGGGGACTGAACTAGTATAACTCTCTGTGTCTTATTCCGTGGCTCATCGTTAGATTCGAGTCGACCATCGGATCCACGGAGGGCAGCTTCTCTACCACTCTCTCTCTTCTGTCTCCTTGGGGATCCCCCTTGGAGGACTGCCGACCCATCGGTTGACACATGGGGTCGACAGCAAGTGGTTGGCCAGTGATGGTGACGGGGGCAAAGCGAGGCAAAGGGGAGGGGGAGGAGGTCGGCCAGGCGGGGCCGCGCCAGCCCGTTGACTCATTTTGGCATCGGCAAGACCAAGGTGGTGGCATGGTGGGGGAGGGGTGGAGAAAAAAGCTAACCTGGCCAGAGGGAGGAGGAAGCGAACTCGTCGGAGGGGTGTCGCCGGTACCATAGCTGCTCCGCTCTCGCGTCATCGTCATTGCCGCTGCTTCGCTCTTGCGTCGTCCCCGCTGGAGTAAGGAGGAGGGGCTCGCTGGAGGGAGGAGGAAGTGCTCACCGAAGGAAGGAGGAGCGGGCTCGCCGGTGACGACGTCTAAGGAAAGCCGCCTGTCAGCATCGTCGCCACTCCGTCCGCTCGCTCTGACTAGGGAAAGAGATAAGGGAGAGAGAGAGAAAATGGAGGGGTGGAGATAGAGGATGGTGGGCCGGGCTCGCATGCACGACTTGGCCTCCTGTTGCACAATATGAAACCCTCGGTTATTTGAATTTGTGTAAGAGCATGTCCAACAGTGTTTCTAAATGATACTCTAAATCTGTTTTTGAGAATTTCCCTGAAAAAATGGCTTCAACAGAGACTTCATATGGATCTCTAAACTTGTAGGTTCTCTAAAATAAGGATTTCGTTTTCAAAACTGATAATAGAAACATGGTTCTCTAAATTTGCTCCCACCAGCGTGAGGAATTTTTTGCCGCGATATCTGGCGCACGCGAGTGAAAAATCAATTTGTTCTTGTTCTGGGCAGCAGAGCGGCGGTCAGGCCCTCACGCGCCCCGAAGACGCCGCGCTAGTCCCTGCCACCCGCGCCTGCGCTTGCTGCCGCCGCCCACGCATGCGCCTACCAATTGTTGATTGTTGATTGCTGCTGCTGCTGTCGTGCCTTGGAGACGTGACAAAAAAGATCGTTCCTGCCGCACTACTGCTGAGACAAAAAAAACGGAGAAAAAACGATGCGAGATTGTCTTTTAATACCCTAGCGGTTGATGGAGCCCAGTTAGTTATAAAATAGAAAATTAGTTTTGAGAATCTGCCATATTAATTTTTCATTTCATTCTCTAATTTTTGTAGGAATTCTCTATATGAACTTTTTTGATAATTAGTTTTTGGGAACTTGTTGGATATGCTAAGAAGAAAATTGAGATACGGATATTATTTACGGGCATATAGTTTACAACTGTTTGCTATTCAAAACTGGCATTCGAAGCCGGCCCTTCCACAACAAACAATCCACTAAAAAATAGGACCAGAACATACCAAAAAATAGGTCAATCTCCATATACATTGCGGCAGTATACGAGCTAACAGACCTAACAAACAGCCTAACCCCTTACGTTCCAGCCCCACCAGGCCACCAAACTCTCGCAGGACGCGCCCGCCTATCTCTGGAAACCCGAAGCGGTCAACGCGTTTACCGGTGGCAGAACGACCCGCACCGAGCCAGCCCAGGGCCACCGACTCGCGTCGCGCCTCCTCGCGCGCGCGGCTCAACCCTCCAGCCGCGTGATGTAACTGAAACCCCCCGATTCTCCCCTACAAGAGACCACACGACTCCTCCAACCACAAGCCGCCTCTCCCCACCCCAGACCCCGTCGCCGCCGTGGCCGCACACCATGGAGCGCTACGAGTGTCTCGGCAAGATTGGGGAGGGCGCCGCTGGGGTGGTGCACAGGGCGCGGGACCGGAGGACAGGGGAGATCGTCGCCGTGAAGCGCCTCCACGGAGGGATCGGCTGCGGCGAGGAGGAGTGGCTCCGGGAGGCACGGTGCCTCGAGGCGTGCCGTGGCCACCCGCACCTCGTCAACCTCCGCGGCGCTCACCGGGAGATGAGGAGGGGCGGCGCGTGCTGCTACGTTGTGATGGAGTACGTCGACGGGCCCAGCCTGGCGCGCATCGTGCGGGGCCGGCCGTTCGCGGAGGCCGAGGCGCGGCGGCTGATGCGGCAGCTCCTCGACGGAGTCGCGGCGATGCACGCTGCGGGGGTCATGCACCGGGACCTCAAGCCGGGCAACGTCGTCGTCGGTCCCCGCGGCGACCTCAAGATCTGCGACTTCGGCATGTCGCGCGTCGCAAAGGCCGGCGCGCCGCCGTACACGTCGCCAGTAGTCACGCTGTGGTATCGCGCGCCGGAGCTCATCCTGGGATCACAGAAGTACGACTCCCTCGTCGACACGTGGTCGCTCGGCTGCATCATGGCCGAGCTCCTCGCCGGCGCTCCGCTCTTCCCCGGGAGGTCGGAGATGGACCAGCTGAACAGGGTGTTCGACACGGTCGGCATGCAGGACATGAAATCGTGGCCGGGCTTCGCTCGCCTGCCGCGAGCCGAGTCCGCGCTCTGCCACCGTGCCAGGCCGCCGAGCAGGCTCCGGGTGATGTTCCCCAAGCTGTCCACCGCCGGGTTCGACGTGCTGAGTGGGCTGCTCGCCTGCCGGCCGGACAGGCGGCTCACTGCGGCGGACGCACTCCGGTGCGCGTGGTTCACGGAAGCTGACACGTCGCCCGACGCCACGCCGGCCACCTGCGGCAGCGCTCGCTTCACTCCCTGCGTCTCCGGTGTTGCAGACGCAATTGTTGTATAAACAAGTTAGAAAAACAGAGCAAGCTAGTGTCATGGCCAATTGGAAGTAAATTAATTATTTAATTTATTGTAGATTTTGTACTTATTTGTATTCTATTGGTTTAGCAACAGTTTTGTAACCACGTTCTTGGGTGTTTAAAGAATTATAAGGGCAACGTGCTTTGTATGGGTTTTGTCAAGTGATCCATTGTAATCTTGCATGGTGGTTGGTGGAAAGCTCCTGGAATGGGACATTTTGCCAAGCTGTGCGTTGTTGATTAGTCGTTTCAAGGCTGTATTTTGAAGCAACAATAACACAAAATATTTTTGAAAACAGTAAAACAAAATGGCAAGGATTGGCAAAGATATTTGAACAACAATATGCCAATTTGCAGCTCCAGTACTGTTGCACAAAGCTGTGTGCCCTGTAAGCCTCACCCTTTGCTTGGACGAGGAATTTCAGTTTCTCAGGGCAGCGTTGTTTGTCATTGAAAATATATGCTTCCTACTAACCATTATATCTGATTAAAGTCAAATGAAAAATAAGTGATTTTTGAAAGACATCCAAACGAAAAAATATGGCATTTTAAAAGTACTGAATTGTGAAAAACAGTTGGACCTGTAAATTGTATTATGTTTGCTGCACGCCCGTGTTGTTCTATTGATGTTATCGTTGCCCAAAACAGAGTTTTTTTATATTTATTTTATTTAAAAACACAGAATAGAGTTGAGTTTGTTCTACACTGAAAACTATATTTTTTCTCCACCTTTCTAGCCATGAACCAAAAGATAGTTGTGTTACATACTTACATACACATACATTAGAAATTTGTGACCACTTGTAACTATATGGGAAATATCCTCATTTAAGTAAATAGAAAATTGCTCTATGCCTAAACATACTGTATTCTCACATCTCAGTGGTTCATGGACTAATTTTGTTGCGCGTATAATTTGTTCACCTTTAATATAATAAGTTATTAGCCATATAGTTAGATTAGTACATTAGTAGATTATTGTTAAATATTTTTCACAAATTTTCACAACTACATGTATTTTATAAAATAAAATTCTACTTACTTTGGTCAAGATGAGGCCGACTAGGAAACGCTATACCGTCCCAAGGACGAAGAATGGAGCTAACGAGTCCGACAAGCCCCTCCTCGCACAAGGCAACCACACGTGCCCCCTTCCCGTGTCTCACTGTCTCGGTTCGTAATCCTCTTTAGTTCCGATTGTCGAATCGGGACTACGAAAGCGAGACTAAAGATCGGTACTTTTAGTCCCGATTGAAATAATCGGAACTAAAGGTGCAACTTTAGTCCTGATTGGTGTTACCAACCGGGACTAAAGATTTTTTTAAAATATTTTTTGCTAGCTCCTAGCTTGCCGCCTTTCAATTATATATATTATACATACATATTTTACACACATATATATTTATACATATATATGCAACATGCATATATATGTATAAATATATAATTTACACACATATAAATAAACTTAATAAAGGAAATATATACATATATTACCAAAATATGTACACATATGTACAATGTCCACATATATTTCGTACGTAACAAAAAATTCTCTACTTTATGGATCCCATTGTAAAGTTACTTAAACTAAAGTAGAACTCTCCCATCAATTCTTCTTGAGCAGCCTGTATGAAAGTCGCGTGGGGGAGATTGTCTCTTACTTGCATAAGCTATCATTAAATTCAAATAAACGAGAAATAAATATATAAAATGAATAAGAAATTGAGACGTAATGTATGAATGGCTGTTATGCATACATCTGTATCGTCAAGACTATTAACTTCAGTAACAAAGCGGTGAATGTAGTCGCAGACGTAGTAGCCGCATAAGTTGGTCCCCTCCACTTGTTTTGCACACTAAAGGAGAAACGACGACGATTGAATATACATTTCATAATTGAGAACAAATTAATGATTCAATACAACTTTGGAGCATGTTACTAACCAAAAAGTTTATCCTCACATAGAGTTTATCTTTCCAATTTCCGCGAACATTCACTCAGAACCGTGCCCATGCCCTACGTGCAGTTGAAAGATAGCTAGTAATTATCCGAGAACCGCATATATGCAATAACAAGTAAGATGGCATTACCTGTTTAGCAGTTCAAATATCTTTGCGTACGTGGACTTTGGTTTATCCATTGAGTCAAAGACATGGATCCGTAAGTGATCCATGTCAATTATGAACAGAGCGCAGTGAAATCTGCAAATTTGTTGAGATGACACATATGAAACTTTATGTATGCATGGATTGAATTTGGTACGGAAGATAGAAAAAACTTACGCCGTGTTGTAGGGCAAAAGGATGAACGTCTTGTAGTGGTGCTGCACCAGCACATTATATATATTATCCTCTGTTTGCACCGGATATTGATCAACCATCACGGTGTTGATTTTTCATGGGTCCATGACTCCATGTTTGGGATCTTCTTGCTTGTTGCAATATTGGATCGCCATTCTGCAATGG
Organism: Oryza australiensis; assembly: GCA_019925245.2. Taxonomy (NCBI): domain Eukaryota; kingdom Viridiplantae; phylum Streptophyta; class Magnoliopsida; order Poales; family Poaceae; genus Oryza; species Oryza australiensis. Next base: position 563,919 of record JAIFGZ020000604.1, on the reverse strand, counting down.
TTAAAAGAATTTAAGTCAGCTAAATACAAGGAGCTAAGGAATGAAATAAAAATAATTGAACGATACTTACAAGACCCGCATGGCTAGAAGAGAGACGTCGAGGGCATCAAGCTGGTACAGGTCAAATATGTCCTCGAATCGGATAAAGAAGTTGTCACCTCCATCGAAGAAATAGTCCAGTGAGTATTTGCCCGTGACCATCTCTGTAACTCTGCTGGATTCTTGCATGTACCATTTACGGAAGCGGTACATCTGTGTAGGTAGCTGTTTAACTTGATTCGGCTTTACAAGAGGCTTTCCAAGTTTGAACTTGTAGTTCAGCAGAGCCTTCGTGAGGGGAGCACGCCCGGATAATTGATCCACTGTTATTCTAGCAGATTCCATAAATTCTCTTAACTCCGTTCAAACATTTGGAACCGTGCTGAACTCAAGGGTTTTTGAGGCTGCTTGCCGAGCTGCGGTACATCTTTGCCCTTTCTTTGCGCCTTGCCAGCAGCCATCCGGATAGTCCTGTCATAGTCGGACTATGGTTGCGGTTGCGGTTTAGGCTGTAGCGTTAGGTACGTCTTCTTAAAAAAGTCCTTGGTCTCCTGGGGGATTTTAGGAGGTTTCTCAAAAGACATCTTCTTGAAAGTTCCTTGACCTCGGCTCGGACGGCCTCGTCCAACTCCTCTTGAGTCTTGTCATACGTCGTTTTCTTTGGGGCTGGTGGGAGCGGGTCCAGTTTAGGCCTCTTGCTTCTTGGTCCACTGGTTGACATTGACCGCGTGGCTCGAGCTCTGCGCTTAGGAGGTGACGGAGGAGGCGACGTAGGATGAGTTGCTGACCGTTTAGGAGTCGATGCTCGTTGTGGCGACAAAGAAGGTTGAGCAGGCGGTGGAGTGGGAGACGGTCGTTTAGGAGTCGGTGTTCGTGGAGGCGACGCAGGAGGCGGAGGAGGCGGAGGAGGCGGAGTTGGCGAAGGAGGCTGAGGAGACGGTCCACCTGGGAATATGATTAAGGGCTTCCTTCAAAGAAATATCCCGTGAGTTGTTTCTCCTAGCGTCGTCTCCCCGTCTCCTCCGGGGATATCCAGCTCGAGATCTTCGTATCCACGTTCCACCTGTTCAACTTCACTTTTGAGTACGCAGGCGGAACGGGCCTGCAGTGGTAGGTGCCATCTCGTTCTGCTGGAATCGCCATGCCCGACGCGACCTATTCGAGACAGGCGCTTATTAGTTAGTAATGAACCTTGATTGTCAAGTTATTCAAGGAAATATACAACATAAAACTATGAACATACCTTTATTGTTATGTTCTTGATTGGAATGTGCAACTCACACGATGTCCGCTGCGTGATATCATCCACGAGGCATGGCAGACAGGCTTGAGCTTATGGGGCCAACTCACCTTCATTTCCTGTTGAAGCGCAGCTGCTGCACTGCTGCTGTAGTTGAGCTCTTGTTGCTGGATCTGGCTGTTGGCTAACCCAGTGGCTCCGTTCCTCTACCAACCTTTGGGTCAACCTTTGGTCCACTATTTGATCAATCTGCGAGAGCCGCATCTCCATTTCTATGAACCTCGCATCTGTCTTTTTAAACCGGGACTAAAAATATTTTTTAGTCCTGGGTACAACTCTAATTGGGACTATTGTGGTTTTTGCCTCTTCAACCAAAGATGGTTTCTCCAGTAGTGTCTACAGCTGGCTGGCAATACTCCTGAAAATCAACGTGCATGCATAAGCTAGGACACATACTCTCTCGGTCTAAAAAAGCTAATAATAGGAATGTAATATAACGTAGTACGATGAATCTCGACATTCTAACACTACTACAAAAAAGCCCATAGGTATCGCCTCAAAAGGTGCCGGTCAAAATAAATCCGGTACCTATTAAAACAATAGGTATCGGTTCTAAAAAAACCCAGTACCTATACTATTGGTAGTGGTTTTTTAAAAAAACCGGCACCTATAATATATTATAGGTGTCGGTTCAAAATAAAAACCAGTACCTATACTATTAGTGTCGGTTTTGACACCTATAATATATTATACGTGCCGGTTTTATTAAAAAACTAACCCCTAAAAACCGGCCGGCCACATTTAAACCGAATCTCAGCCTTGCCTTATCTTCTCCACCACTCAATCTCTAGCCTTATCTCTTTCTTGTTTCCCTCTTTCCTCTCTCAGCCGGCTCTCTCTCCACCACGGGTGGCCGGCTCTTCTCCCCACGGGCGGCCCGGAAGCGGCGGGAGCGGGGCGGCGCGCCGGCGAGGGAGCGGCGCGGCCGTGCGGGAGCGGCGCCGGCCGGCGGGCGGCGGCTCTCTTCTCCACCACGGGCGGCCGCGGGAGCGACGGGAGGCGGGACGGCGGTGCCGGCCGTGCAGAGGCGGCGCTAGCCGCGGGAGGCTGCGCAAGCCATGTGGGAGGCGGCACCGGCGTCGGTCTCCCTCTCTCTCTCACCCCTCTCTCCCTCAGATGTGCGGCATCGGTCTTCCTCTCTCGCCCTTCTCGATCTTGGATTATTTTTTGTGATTTGTGGATGTGGATTGATTGATATGTGGATGGATTTGTGATCTTTGATTATTTTTTTGTGATTTGTGGATGTGGATTGATTGATATGCAGATGAATTTATGTTCTTGTGAATGGATATGTGGAATTTGTGTTCTTGTGGATTGGATCTGTGGATGTGGATTAGATCTGTAAGGCTCGGATGCAAGCTGATGAACCGGGATGCAAGCTGATGAACCAGGATTTTTTTTGATTTTTTGAATCTCAAAGGTGCCGTTTATTAGAGACCGGCACCTATTAATCTTTTTATAGGTGCCAACCAATAGGTGCCAGTTCGGAAAACCGGCACCTAAGTAGGTTTCCCAACTGGCACCTTTGCCGGTTTCTGTAGTAGTGTAAGTCCAGATTTCTTCTACTAGTTATGTCAAGTCTCCATTTAGATTGATTTTTTTAGATAAAGGAAGTACTTGTCACACATGACGAGGGCTCCTTCATGGCTAGAACTACATGCTAAGCTCATGTGACATCCTACTAGCTAGACTATTTAGAATGCGTGATGTATCATGATACATAGATATGGACTAAAAATGATACATGTAGACGTTAGGTCTACCACCCACCTTCCAGGTATATCACACTACTAGGGAAAGGGGCTTTAGTCCCAGTTCGTAACCCCCTGTTGTCCTGGTTAACGAACCGGGACTACGTAAGCGGGACTAATCATTGGAATATTTAGTCCCGCTTGATAACACCAATCGGGAATAAAGATGGCGGCGCCATGTGGCTGGCTCCGTCATCTTTAGTCCTAGTTGGTGTTATCAATTCTTGTTGAGCAGCCTGTATGAAACTCGCGTGGGGGAGGTTGTCTCTTACTTTCATAAGCTGTCATTCGAATAAACGAGAAATAAATATATGAAATGAATAAGAAATCGAGACGTAATGTATGAATGGCTGTTATACGTACATCTAGATCCTGGGGACCTGTGACTTCTGTAACAATGCAGTGAATGTAATCGCAGATGTAGTAGCTGCACAAGTTTGTCCTCTTCGCCTGTTTTGCACACTAAAGGAGAAACGATGACTGATTGAATATACATTTCATAACTTAGAACAAATTAATGATTCAATACAACTTTGGAGGATGTTACTCACTGGAAAGTTGAGCCTCACAGTAAGCTTATCTTTCTAATTCCCCCGAACCTTCTACGGAGTCGTGCCCATGCCCTACGTGGAATTGAAAGCTAGCGAGTAATTATCCGAGAACCACATATATGCAATAGAAAATAAGATGGCATTACCTGTTTAACAGTTCAATGATCTTTGCGTACGTGTACTCTGGTTTATCAATTGAATCAAAGACATGGATCCACGAGTGATCCATGATAATTACGAACAGAGCTCTGTGGAATCTGTAAATTACGTGAGATGACATATATGAAACTTTATGTATGCACGGGATTGAAATTTGTACGGAAGGTAGTAAAAACTCATGCTGTGTTGTATGGCAGAAGTATAAACGTGTTGTAATGCTGATGCACCAGCATATTGTATATGTTCTCCTCTATTTGCTTCGGATATTTGTAACACCCTGAAAATCAGAACTTATAAATCGAAACCTAAAATTCGGAATTCGCAAAAACTTTTGCATTATTGCTTTCATTTGGATCTTATTGCTTCTTATTTGCGAGTCTTGTTGCGTGTTATAATCAAATAGTAGTTATTTGAACATGGAAAGCCAATAGTGCCGCTCGCAGCTGCTAGCATCGGCCACAGCCGACGGCATCGGCCGAAGCCGATGAAGCCGCCCACAGCCGACAGCGTCGCCACAGCCGATAGTGCCGCAGCCGATAGCGTCGCCCATAGCTAGAGTCAACGCTGCCCATGCCGCCGTACACGCGCGCGTACCCGCATGCCCCCAGAGTCAACATTTCTGTCACATCCGCACCTGTACACCACATCAGCCGATTCTATCACGCACGTCGCACGCCCACGCTGCCGTACGCCACAGCCCATAGCCGACGCCACAGCCGACGCCCCCCCTTGTGTTGCTGCGTCGCCAGTGAGCCGATTCCCCTTTTTTTCTCTTAGGTGATTCACCTTGAGTCTAGCTTCTAATGCTCTATTCACGTCCATGCTTTAAGCCACAAGTTTTCTTCAGAGTTTTTGATTTCCACAAGTCTGGGATTTTTATATGCCTAAGTCACAAAAGTATTTTCAATTTGGATATTGTCCCCCTATATTTATATGTACTTTTGACTCGGTGTTATCCCGGATTTCAAAACACTATAACTCTTTCTCACTCCCTTTCATTTCCAAATTCAGATTTATCAAACCTAACATTATCTAAAACCGCCTTAGAACATTAGGAAGTGCTATATGATTTTTATTTAGCTTTTATTGGATTTTATTGAATTCTGACCGAATTCAATCTTTTCTCTCGCACGTACGATTAGCGTCCAAGGAAGGCGTTGAGTACGCGGAAGACCCCAACCAACAAGTATGCGAGCAAGGCAATTCAACACTCCCCTTTGAACATATTGATCCTATTTTGCAAAATGATTTTGATTTAAACTTCAAATATGCATGCTATACACAAATACCTATGCTTGATATGCCATGCCTTGATATTGTTTACCCTTAGAAATATTCGTTGTAACCCTCGATGTGATATAACGGAAGGAAACCTTCGGTAAAATGCTTAGCCATGCTATTCTTAGATTCATGCATACTCATGATTTTATAGAAGAGCTTTATGCTTGGGAAATTACCTTAGGGAAGGTAATTGAGATATGACATGTGGAGACATGAGCGCCACATTGCCCCGATCATGATGAAATGAGTTTTTATGAAAACCAAAAATGAAAAACCAATGTTTTTAGACTGGGGCGGCTGGATGGATTTGGGTGGATTCCGGCAAAGGCAAGTACCGTCCCTGGTCAGTTAAGGACCGAGCCATGAGATAGGCGGAGAGCAAACCAGTATAACCGTACTTCTCGAATGGGTATAGACCTAGCGGAGTAGATAGCTGAGCGGAGGCAGTATCCCTGCATAGTTGTTCTTGTGTGGAGATATGGTTCTGGTTGTTGAAATGAGGCTGCGGCCTACGTGTTGATTAATGAATGAGAATTTGGTGAGTTTCCCCTTACCCCGGGAGCGCCAGAACTCCTCGCACTGCTAGGAAAGGACAGCTAGAGTGCAAGAGGGTTAAAGTTCATGGAGCGGGTACTGCCAAACTGAGGTTATCGAAAAGCTTTGCCGTGACCGTCGCATGTGGTTGTGACGTAGGCTCATTTGTTGGGCAATCGCGGAGTACGGGTAAAGTGTACATCCACTACAGTGTGAGTGAATCAATCTATTCGAATAGCCGTGCTCGCGGTTAATGAGCAACGTGACACGACTTTCGTTTGGCTAGACTCATAAGTTTTAAAATGATGGGTTGGTATGCATAATGATTTTGTGTGCTGGTGGACTCAACTTCTCGAACTGCGAGAAGGGGTAGATTCCCCAGAAAACCATGACGATCCGGAGGCGGGAAGCCATCCTTGGTATCACGATGGATGGTAGACAGAACCGTCGCCGACTTAATATATTCTGGAACTAAAACTTGACTTGGCTAGATGTTAGGCTTGTGAAATGATTTGTGAAAATTGGCTTTGCGCAAATAAACCTCAGCCATCCTTTGAATGACCCTATCATGTGCATCACTTCCGTGTTGGCTTGCTGAGTACGTTGGGTACTCACCCTTGCTATACGCACAAACCTACAGATATAGGTGTGGAAGGCTTGGAGGACCCGTACGCATACTACCAGGATGAATGAAGACGATGGTGCGCAATAGGTCTTAGTCCCCAGTTGTTGCCTGTGGCAATCGACATGCCGCTGCCTTTCGTCTGCTATCTCATCTAAACTCTGATGTTGGTGATATCTGGACCAATAGGTCCTGTATGTATTGGATATTGCCTTCAGGCCTATTATTGTATTACTTTTGGTGTAAGACTATTCATACACTTTGCACCTGATAATTCAGTACTGTATTCGTGGGTACCAAACTACTCGATCCAGGGAAATGGTACTATGATCACAAATGATTCCCGTCCTCAAAAATGGGGGTCAACAATATTGATGTACCATCACGGTGTTGATTTTTCGTGGGTCCATGAATCCATGTTTGGTATATTCGGTCTTGTTGCAATTTTGGATCGCTATTCTACAACGGTTAAAATAATTTTAGTCAGCTAAAAATACAAGGAGCTAAGGAATGAAATAAATATAACTGAACGATACTTACAAAATCCGCGTGGCTAGAAGAGAGACGTCGAGGGCATCCAGCTGGTACAGGTCGAATATGTCTTCGAAACGGATAAAAAAGTGGTCACCTCCGTCGAAGAAATAGTCGAGTGAGTATCTTCCCATGATCATCTCTGTACCTTTGCTGGATTCTTGCATGTACCACTTATGGAAGCGGTACATGCTTGTAGGTAAATTTTTAACTTGATCGGGCTTTACAAGAGGTTTTTTGAGTTTGAACTTGTACTTCAGCTCAGCCTTCGCAATCGATGCGTGTCCGGATAATTGGTCCATTGATATTCCCATAGATTACATAAATTGTCTTAGCTCGGTTCAACAGTTGGAATCGTGCTGAACTGAAGTGGTTTTTGAGGCTGCAGGCCGAGCTGCGGTACATCTTTGCCCTTTGTTTGCGCCTTCCTAGAAGCCTTCCTGATAGTCCTGTCATAGTCGGACTGCGGTTGCGGTTGCGGTTTAGGCTGTGGTGTTAGGTACATCTCCTTAAAAAAGTCCTTTATCTCCGGGGCAATTTCAGGAGGCTTCTCAGGAGACTTCTTCTTGAAATGTGCCTTGACCTCAGCTCGGACTGCCTCGTCCAACTCCTCTTGAGTTTTGTCATACGTCGTTTAGTTTGGGGCTGGCGGGAGCAGGTCAAGTTTAGGCATCTTGCTTCTTGGTCCACTGGTTGACATTGACCACGTGGCTCGAGCTCTGTGCTTAGGAGGCGACGGAGGAGGCGGAGGAGGCTAAGAGGAAGTCCGTTTAGGAGTCGGTGCTTGTTGTGGTGACAGAGGAGACAGAGAAGGCTAGAGAGTGGGAGACGGCCATTTAGGAGTCGGTGCTCGTGGAGGCGATGCAGGAGGCGGAGGAGGCGAAGGAGGCGGAGGAGACGGTCCACGTGGAGGCGATGGCGGAGGAACGAAAGGCATCGCTTCTCCCCCAGGAAATACTATGAAGGGCTTCCTCCAAACAAATATCATTGAGTTGTTTCTCCTAGCGTCATCTTCCCATCTCCTACGGGGATATCCAGCACGAGTTCTTCGTATCTGCGTTCCACCTATTCAATTTTGACTTTTGAGAACCCAGGTGGAACAGGCCTGCAGTGGTAGGTGTCATCTCGGTCTACTGGAATCGCCATGCCCGACGCCACCTGTTCGAGAAGATATCTTATTAATTAGTAATCAACCTTGATTCTCAAGTTATTCAAGGAAATAAATAAAACTACGAACATACCTTGATTGTTATGTTCTTGAGTGGAATGTGCACCTCACACGGTGTCCACTGCGTGATATCATCAACAGGGCATGGCGGACACATTGGAGCTTGTAGGGCCAATTCTCCTTCATGTCCTGTTGAAATGCAGCTGCTGCGCTATTGCTGTAGTTGAGCGGTGGTTGCTGGATCTGGCTGTTGGCTAACAAAGTGGCTCCACTCCTCTGCCATCTTTTCGACCACCTTTTGTGCCATTATCTGATCGATCTGCGAGAGACGGATCTCCATTTCTGCGAACCTCGCATCCGTCTCTCGCTTTGTCCTCGTGCGGCTCTTGTATGTTTTGACATCCGCTTGAAAGCCGTATTTCCAGGGGATGACGCCTTTTCCGCGCGTTCGTCCTGGATGCTCGGGGTTTTAGAGTGTGAGCGTTAGCTCGTCCTTCTCTCTCGTAAGGCTTGAACGAGCCCGAGGCGAGGCCTCCGGTGCTTCTTCCAACCTCTTGGCCGCTTCTTTAATTTCAGCACCGAAGATTACTAATCCATCGGCGGGATTCGGTGATCCCCGTGAGCATAGAACCAATGTTTTGATTGTTCCGGCCAGTTGGTTGTGCCCAGAACGATATCTCGCGCTTCCTGGTCGGCTTCCATCTTCTCCCATTTTTGCAATGCCTTTTGATAGCCACCTGACCCTATCTAGTGATGGTATTTCTTCTTGGCTGCGTTGGCCTTGTTCTTTTCAATGAGGGATTGCGTTTGCTCCCGAGTCTTGTATTGCACAAAGGCCTCCCGGTGATCTCTGAGCTTTGGGAACTTGTCAAAGTTTGGGTTTTGGCCCTTCAAGATGTATTTCTTGTGTAACTCCTTCTTATAGTTCCTGAAGAGCTCGACCATCATCTTTAACATCCATTTCTTGACCCTTGCCTATTCTGACTCTGGGACGGTGAACGTCTGTAGCATTGTCGTCCACAGCATCTCTTTCTCTGTGTCCACGAGATAGCTCTACGACTCTCCTCCTGTCCTTGATCGCCTCCATTTCACAATGCTGATAGGCATGTGATCCCTCACCACCCATCCGCTATGTGCCACAAACTTCCTTGCGGCGTCGGCTGGGGCACTTGGTTGATCGTCCGGTGCTACTTTCGTTATGACATTGTTAATGACAAAATTTGGTAAGCAAATCCTTGGGTTTGAAGCTACAATTGAAGCGGAATTGAAGGAATGTGCGGATTCTCCGAAAAAGGGTGTGCATCGGTTGATGTCCGAATTGGCTAAGGGATCAATTGGCTGAGATTGAGTCAGGCAGGACATCCGGTATAGCCAATTTCGATTGGGATAATAGATGTGACCAATTTCGATGGACAGGCGTGAAATTTAGCATTAGATTTGTTTTCCAAGTGCTTCAGAGATATTGTCATCTACGGATAAAGTCTTGAAAAGACAATTGTATCTATTAATTTAGGATATCTTGTATAGTTTCCTTACAGATAATGTCGATTTGGGCATATCTATAATTCAATTTGTAATATAGATAGGAGTCGTGTACGTTATGGACTCATCGTGTACCTGGGTATAAATATAACCCAAGACCCTATAATCTAAATGAATCAACAGACAATCAATACAATCTCGGTGCATCGCCACCTTTTCCTTTAATAGTTTTGACGAGTTTTTGCTTCTAGTTGGGCTGCATCGTTTGATCTCCAGCGAAAAGGTAATTCCTGTCACAGCGGTTTGTGTTATCGGGATTAGTGCTTCCATCATCATGATACTATAATCCTGTTTTTGTAATCTGTATAGTTATCATCTATGCTATATACTTTAGATCGATACTATGGTCTAAACCCTAATTGGCTAGCATCAATCGCTAGATGATAGCCAGTAAGTTAGATTTCAATGTTAATCTAGATTATATAGTATATCTACCATCTCAGAAGGCTATCATTAAGCTATTTATAGATCCTATGCTTCTTTTGGTACTTAATGTTGCATTGGTTAGGTTCGATCTATTAACTCCCCATTAGAATCATGAAGATCTAATTTGCTTCATGATTGTTATTAGAGATAGTATTGGAGTTTCAGCCGATCTTACCCGATTTAATTTATCTCGTTTGTTTCATTATTACTTGATATGTTAAATCCGCCCTTTATATTAAGATCTTAGTCTAATTAAATATATTAAGCTTGTAATAAATCTGCTAGATCATCCTAACATTAGATTGATTCCCATTTAATGTATTTAATTCAGGTTGATATCTTAGTATAAAGCAGTATCAGAGTACTAGCCGATACACATTAGGTTTATTTCTTCAACTATGCTGTAAACAAGTATAATTCTTGTTTTATAGTATTTTTAGATTTAAGTGATTTATACTGTCTCGGTATACTTCTGATCTATCCCAATCACTTGGTTTAAATGTGCTTTGAAACTTGAATTACATTTTGTTAACATCTATAGCCGATTGGACGAATCTAGTTGTTGCCGATTCAGGGCAAGTTGCATCGGCATAATACTAAAAGATACGTCATCGGCCACCAGCCGATCAGCTATCGATCTAACATTGTTTTCTTTTGTTAGTTTCTTGTTGGTTGTAGGAACAAACCAACTGGCACGCCTACGAACCTCTATTCAATAATTTGGACCTACACTAGAGTTAAGCAGATCTCTCAGGCCAGTGCGGGAAATTTTCTTATCAACACGCTTTTGGCATGCCCGGTGGGACTCAAATCACAAGACAGACGCCATGGTAGACAAAGACTTCCGATGTTGATCCAGAAAACATCATTCCGATCACCATGGATAAGCTGACACTAGAACAAAAGGCCGAGCTTGAGGAGATAATGAACAAACTGCAGAGTCAATATCTGCACTCCTTTACCCAAACTCGGTCCGATACGGTCGTTCATAGGTACAAAGTCAAATTGCCAGCTGATGACAAACATGAACCAAGCTTTGACAAGGGCAAAAAAGCCTCAGGAAGTCAAGCAGGAGGAGGCCCCAGAGCTCAACAATTTACAAGACAGGATTGATTATGTTGTCCATCATGCTTTGATCAACCAATATGGAATACTAGTCAATACCCTTAATAACATAATTAGCACAGTTTTCGATTCCAAGATTGCCGAGCATCAAGCTAGGGGCCCAATCTTCCTCCCTGATGGGAAATTTCCTCAGTACAAGGCATTGGCAACAGATGGACTACTGACTGCCTCAGGCCTTCCTCCACCTCACTTGACGGTTCCAGCATCAACCCCTTTGAAGCCAGTCATCCCGCCGTCGGCACAAAAGCAACTAGAATTTAGCCCCATATTGATATCCAGGCAGCAATCTCAACAGGTTGGACATGAGATTTCTCAGATCACTCAATAGCAGGTTGCCGCCATGTTCAACGCGAATCGACCACCTCCACAGCCGATTCTTACCCGCCAAACTTTATACAACAACTTGTCGGCTCTCAGCCTCTTCATGATCAGCAACCTCCAATGGTGCACCAATCTCTCCAGAATTATCCAAGAGGCAACTTTAATCAGCACTATCAGCCTCCTCGCCTCGGATGCAGCATCAGCAAGGACCACCCTAGTTTGATCAATACGAGCCGATGCAGCAACAAGCACAGGAGCTGCCTCGACAAAACAAGCCTTGGGTGGACTTGATAGCCGACGTGATGAAAGAGCAATTCGGCCTCAAACCCAAAGACACAGGCAACATGTATCGATATCCTTATCCTGAGTACTTTGAAACGGTTCCATTGCCTAACCGATACAAGGTGCCAGATTTTTCCAAGTTCTCAGGGAAGGACAATGTTTCTACCTATGAGCACGTTAGTCGATTTTTAGCCCAGTGTGAAAAGACATCGGCTACAGACGCCCTGAGGGTTAGGCTTTTTCCCCTCTCACTCTCTCGATCGGCTTTTACTTGGTTTTATTTGCTCCCATACAATTTTGTACAGAGTTGGGCCGATTTGGAGAAGCAGTTTCATCGGTACTTCTACACCGACATCCATGAGATGAATCTGTCCGACTTAATGGCAATCGGGCAAAAGCATGACAAATCTATCCAGGACTATATCGAGAGATTTAGAGACATGAGGAACCGATGCTAAAGCCTGGTGTTATCTGACTCGAAGTTAGTCGATCTGGCCTTCCAGGGTTTGTTGATACCCATCAGGGAGAGATTCTCGGCCCAAGATTTTGAAAGCTTGGCGCACTTGGCCCAGAAGATCACTGCCCATGAGTAACGTTTCCAGGAAGCCAAGAAGGCCTTCAAGAAGATTAGCCATGTTGCCTACGCTTTCGACTCCAATTCAATTGATAGTGAAACCGAAGTGGCAGCAGCCGAATGGGCCAGAAACAAGAAGGTAATAACTTGTCAATGGGTGAAGTATTCGGCTAAGGAAGACAAATACGATTTCGACATAACCAAAGCCGATAAAATCTCCGATCTGCTCCTTTGGGAGAAACAGATCCAACTCCCAGCCAATCATGTCATCCCATCGGCTGAGGAATTGAAAAAGAGAAAATACTGCAAGTGGCACAACACCGGTTCCCATACCATAAACGACTGCACGGCGTTTCACCAGCAAATCCAGTCGGCTATAGAATCTGAGAAAATTAAGTTTTAAGATCGAAAGAATACGATGAAAGTTGATGGGAATCCTTTTCCTGTTAACATGGTTTATGCCACCCGCCGATCAGCCAACCATCAGCCCCGAAAAATGGACAGCTTAGTCAAATTCATGAAGAAACATGAAGAGAGGGAGACAGGCAGAGTCTACAAAGTCCATCCAAGAAAGCATGACCAGCAGGAAGAGGCTTACCATCGGCAACATGATGGCTTCAATCTCCATTGGAGATATGAATTCTTCAAGTTTTGCTAGAATCAGGGGATGAGAGTGCCATTACTCCAAGACTATCCAGCATGCGATGGTTATGGAGATGGGCATGCTGAGAGCTCCAGCTGATTGCCGCCCAAAAAGAATCGGCTGAGTCAGAGGAAGCGTCCTATGCACCAAAGGCTAGGCCCAACCCATGAAGATTTCTTTCAGGAGGACTTCGAGGATGATGAAGAACAGACTGCCAACCCACAATGGTGCCCCTCCAACACTTTTACGAAGACACAAAAGCAGAAGGTGCAACGTCTAAAGAGCGAGGGTCGGGTGCAAGAGGTTCAAGCCAAAATCAACTATCGGCTAAAAAAGAAGAAGGAACAAGAGAGCCCAAGGAAACAATGGCGTGTGAAGAACAAGACTATGTCGGCCGATTAAGACCAAGCTGAGCAAGCAAAAAGAAAGGCCAAGGTAAAGGCTGTGGCCGCTGCATCGGTTAATATGGTTTTTGTGTTACTAGCCAAATTTGAGGCAGGCCAAGCTAATGCAGACGTCGTAGAGGAATCATTAGCCAAGCTCGTTTTGTCCCTGGAGCAAGCAATCTTCGAAAAACGAGAAGGGACAGGACATCGGCATCTCAAGCCCCTTTACATCAAAGGATTTGTCAATGGGAGGCCGATGTCAAAAATGCTAGTTGACGGGGGAGCCACCATCAATTTGATGCCCTATGCTACTTTTAGAAAGCTAGACAAGGGTGTCGACGATCTCATAAAGACAAACATGATCTCATAGTCCAGTGGTACTATGGCCTTGTCGGCAGCTTCATCTGGATCGACGAACTCTGACAGGTAGGAGGTCGGCTACGCTCTGTAAGAGAGGAAACAGCCAGAAAGGTTAACGAAAATCATTGACCAGTTATGAAAATGAGCAAAACTTACCGAGATCGCTGGAGCCGAAGTAGCTTCGTCGTCAACGTTGCCACCACCTGCAGCCAATGGAGTGTTCTCACTTGACACTTGGGGGGCAGGTGTCGGAGCACGAGGAGGCTAAAAAAAAGGGGTAAGTTTAGAAATCGGAGAGGGGCTTGCTGAACGGAGAGGGGTAAG